>JAPFFF010000029.1:640996-1281993 GCA_039105265.1 Tritrichomonas musculus
ATAACATATAGTCAGTTTCAGAAATGAATGATCATATGTTATGCTGAAGCAATTGAATGGCTTTTGTTTTGTTATATTTTAACATATTATAAAAAAAATGTATTTTAATATAAAAGAAAGATAATAACCAATGATAAAATAATAATATATTGTTTATATATAAACGCACTATATTATAATAAGTCTGTCAAAAGAAAAAAAAAAAAATAAGCGAAGCAAGGTTATTATGTTTCATTGAAATTCAATTAATAATATACAAATTATTAAATGATAATATCATTCAATCTTTTTTCTATTGCTTTCATAAATTCAGTTACACTATATACACCTTCACCGACGATAAATAATCCATCATGATTGTTGATTTCGTCAATCAATGAATTAAGTCTTTGAATCTGAATTCTCATTTTTTCATTTTCTGTCATTAATATCTGATCTGGAAGGTCACCATAATTTTTGAATTTCATTTTATCACCAAAAAAATATGAAAAAGAAGGATCTAATTCTATTGTTGTCTCATCTTGATCGTATGTTGGTTCTACCTCAGCTTGTTGAATGTCTTCATCTATTATATCGCATGTCGGACGAATAATGCCTACTGATGAATCATCATTCCCACTTGAGTCCGATTCAAGGGGTTGATGAGAAGCTTTCATAATTTGTCTCTTTGTATACTTTGATATGTTATTACTAGGTAATGTTATTTGTGGTATTTTTTTCGCCCCATGTGATGCTGTATATTTATTTAAATATTCAACTATTGCATCCATACATTCATCAGTAAGTTCGCAATTTAAAAATGAAATATTAGGGATTCTTGAAGATCCAAAAGCACGAAATAGTGCTGAAAGATCTTTATCAAGAATTGGGATATCTTTAAATTCAACAAGTTCTAGTGATGATGGCTTCGATATTATTTGTGCAATTAATTCTAATTCTTTTTTGGGTATTTTAATCCCTTCAAAATGAACTTCTTTGAGAATAGTTGATTCTGATAGCATTCTTTTTAATAATAATATAATTCTTTGAAAATATTTGGGAATAACAGTAGCTATAGAGTAACTAATAAGTGGTTTAAGTTCAGCAGCTTGAGGGAAATTCTTTTTTAAATTTATATTAAAAGATAACGATCGAATCATATGAATTCCGTAAGATTCTAAACCTTTCATTAATGGTTCAAAATTTGTATGCCTAATTTTTGATAAATCATAAACGAAATTTCCACCTGTTCCAGATGATAAGTGTCGTAATTCGTCTCTAGAAAGAATCATTTTATTTTTAACGTAAAATACCTCATACCAAAATTTTTAAAGTTTTCAGAACGTTAACAAAAAGTTTTAATATTTTTTCATATATATATACATAATATAATTAAGAAATGTCTGACACATCCCTTCCATCGATGCAATTTCAAGATCCAAAGATTAATTTAGCGATAAAAGAAGCTGCAGAAGAAGAACAAAAAATTTCCAAGTCTACACCGAATTTTCAGAATCAACCTGAACTCGAACCTCTTTATGTTGATGGCGTTCCTGATCCTCTCGATGAAGAGCCAGATATAAAATATATTCTTCCATTTTTAAAATTTTATTAATTTTATCTTTTTATTTGTACTGCTTATATTAAAATAACAATCATAATGATATTTGGATATTTTATTAAATGTAATAATAATAATTAAATTATCAGTTGATAATTTTTTTATAATGAATTTTAGAATTCTTTTTAGATCCTTAAGATTTGAACTAAATATCCAATTAATAAAACAGAAAAAGGAGAAAGCCAGCATTTTACATCAAGGTACTAAAAAAGTTGATATAATACTAACAATATTTTGTAGAATATAAGTTTATATGTTATTTACAGGTAAATTAATAATCTTTGCCATTTTTTCTTTAATATTGCTAATTTGTTCTGGAAACTTTTCCTCCAAATGCTGAATATCAAGTTCAATGATTGGACTTAAAACTTGAGAATTGATGTTAAATGTTTGAACAGCGTCAATAAGAATGTAAATTGCTCGAAAAATTATATCGAATAAATCATAGTTATCTGATTCTAATATATGAGCACATAACGAGAGAATATCTTGTATTGGTAACTGAGATAAGCAATTTGTATCGAATTTAAGTACTATATTGGCTAAAGTATAAGAAATATCTGTCTGGATAGCAGTACCTTTTTCTTGTCCGACTGAAAGTAAATTAAAAAAATAATCATTTGTAGAATTAAACATTTCTTCATGATTTAAAACAAAAGCCAAAATGCATTTAACAGCAGCGTGTTTAACAGCTGATACATGATGTAGAATTAATTTTGAGCATTTATCGCAAATTGTCGAATGAAACTGGCTGGTATCAAGTCCAACTTTGATTGAATATAAAGTTTCAAAAGTTTTTAGAGAGGAAAATACTATTTCAGATGAATCGTCATCAAGCAAATCAATGAAAGTTGGTATAATTAAAGGAATAAATCCATGAATGTCTTGAGTTTCCTTAAAAAGGATTAAATATTGATTGAAAATTTCTATTCCAATTAATTTATTTTTAATGTTTTCCAAATTGATTAATGTTACTATCGTTTGAATTTTTAATTCAATTTGTTGTGCGTTTTCTATTTCATTTTGATTTTCATATTTAAGAGCGCAAAGTATAAAGCTTGAATAAAGTAAAATTAAAGTATCATTTTGTGTCTTATTTAGCAAATCAATAATAAGATTAATATGTTTAATACAATAATTTATTGAATTATCATTAGTAGAAATAAGCAGTATAAGTCGCATAACATTTATTCGTAAAGATATAACGGAATCATCATTCGTTTCGTTTACAAAGTGGTACTTAAAATTAAAAACATTGAGTAATTGAAAATATTTATCTATAAAACAATCGTCTAAAAAACATTCTAAGTTTATAAATTTGAAAATGATAAATAATTTTGTTAAAATTATGACGCAAATTTCTGCTAATACAGGATTTTGTGGAGACAAGTTATTTTTAATTAAATCAATAAACCATTGCGAATAAAAATTGTCATTTAGAGTTTTTAATCGATTTGTTAATGTATCAGATAAGATAGATAAAAGATTGTATATATCATTTATATCTTTCACAGTTTTTAATTGAGAGAAAATTAAGTATTGGTCTGATAAATCATTTTGATCATTTGTAGCATCTATTTTTTTTAATGGAGATTCTTTATAAAGGAAATCATTCATATTTTAAAAATGAAAATTTTCAAAAGTTTACAAATCAAAAGAATTAAAATAAAATGAAACGATTATCTCTGTATACAAAAAAGATACATTAACAATAGCATGATATTTAATAAAAAATACAAAAAAAAATAATAAATACATTAATAAACAACAATAAAAAGTAAATCACGAAAAAGTGAGATCTGGTGATTCATTTGATGATTTCGCATTTTGCTGTGTAAATTTAATTCTGCGTCTAGTTGAGTTCGCTTGCATTTGATTTGAATGACTAGTAGTTTTTTGTGAGAGAATATTTAATTTTTTATCAGTCGAAAGAACTGTCTTATTAACAATCTTAGTTAAAAGATTGGTAGTAGAAAAATTATTATTGGTACTATTGTGATAAAATGATTCATTTGGATTAGAATTTAATAAAATGTTACTTTCTGAATCTTCAAGGTTCGAATTTGAGCTTGATATTAAATTGGAACCGCATGGTGTAATACCTGTTGATGATAGTGTATATGTAAATGGTAATCCAAGTTTATTCCCTTGATCATTTCCACCATTGGCCATAAAATATGCGGCTTCTCGAGATAGAAAATTAAATGGAGGAAAGCTATAGGTTGTAACTTTATTATTTTTTGATATTTTTAGCACGCCTGATTTATTTCCATAAAGATTAATGTATGAAGACGCAGAAAAAACAGTAATTAACTTGCTGTCATATTGAATCCGAATTCCTTCTTCAATGACTTCATGAGCTCGAATCATAAGGGAAAGATGGTTAGCATTCATAAATGTGTCAAGTGCAGCCTTTCCAAAGACGCAGCCTCTTCCTCGAGGAGAAGTCATAAAATTAATGTTCTTGAATTCCTCTTCTTTTTCTGGTGCCATTGGATCCGACCAAAGAACATTTTCAACAATGTTATTTTCATAATTCATAATCGGACGTACAAGTGGAACTATATCCCGTTTCACGTTTGTGAAATTTCCGCCTATTCCACCATGAAGGCAAATAATGGTTTCTCCAAACATTGCGACAAGTGGAATATATGAAAAAGCTGAACAAAAAGAATTATAGAGATGTTCTGAATAGCCATTTGATGGTGTATAAGTTAGACGTAATGGATTTTTTTGAATTTGTAGCTTATTACTTGTTTGTTGAGCATTATCAAAATCGCCTGATTCATTTGAATTGTTTTCTAGTGAGGTATTAAAAGCTCCTTTGTTATTATGACTAGCTGCTTTTAAAATACAGCGGTTTAAAGAACATAAAGGTAAACCTGGTTTAGTTGGCGTCGATAAAACACCCTTATTTGGTTGATTTTGTACGTTTGGTTTGTTTGGTATAATAGGAGGTGTTTGATTTTCTGTAGAGTCATTAGATGTGAATTTCTTCTGAGATAATAAAAAGTTATCAATTTGTGAAAATGATGACGAGTGACCTCTCTTAAATCCAAGTCCATAAACGTTATCAATTTGATCTTTAAACGAATTTAAGTATTTTGTGCCTATATTTTGATTTTCTTTATCATTAGTCGTATTAAATTCATGATTTCCTCTTATAAGATAAATGTTTTTCGGATATAAAAGCTTCAAAACAAATAGCAAAGTAATTGTCTCGATGCTGAATCCCCCTCTATCAACAATATCACCTAAAAATAAGTATGTAGTCTTTGGTGGTAAATCAAAAATTGTGAATATTCGATATAAATCAATAATGTGACCATGAAGATCTCCAACAACAATGCAATCCCCTTTCAATTTGAGAACACTAGGTTCCTTTTTAAAAATATCTGTAACTTTTTCGCAGATGCTCATTAATAATTTCCTTTCATATATTTTAAAAACGAATTTGTCTTCTTTATTCGAAATTTTTACAAGATCCTTTGACATCTGTTCAATATGATCGCTGAGGATTCTTTGGAGTTTGCTATCCAAACTCATTAAAATTTGTATATTTTTAAGGTCAAATTTGATATATCGTAATCGTTTTTTTAATTGGTAAGATATTAATACAAATGTATACTGAGAAATAATTAATATTTACCAATTAAATTTATTTATTTAATATATATTTACGTTATATAATTATATATATGATCAAATATTATTTTTAATTTTTATATATTGATGATTTCATATTTTATTATTTGATAAGAATAACTATCAACAAATTATTGAAACTAAATCAATTTTGTTTTTTTTATTTTTTCAATTGTAATGTTTAAATTAAAATTATTATATTAAATATTAGAATTTTATAATATGTAGTTTCACGTTTTAACAAATAAATATAAAATTTATGTATGAATATGCAAATTATTGGGATATTTATTCATTTGTAAAAAGGATGGCTTTCAATTTTTTCAATGTATAACCATAGTAAGTTAAAATTGAAAATATTAATTTGTTAGTAATTGAAAGAAGTTGATGTGTGGGGAAACTTATACTTTCTCAAAATTGGCTCTAGATTTTATGATGAAATTAATATTGTTAATAAATAAAATCATTATATATCATTATATATTAATAACTAAGCATTTTCAACCTACATTTTAAAGATAAATGATTTTAAAAATTATTTTTAAAAAAAATTTAATTGAAAAGTGAATATTTTATTTTACATAAGTTGTTATTATATTTATAATAAAATATATTAGCTATATTAAACATTTATTTTCAGATTTCTATTTTGTGTTTGAAAATATTTCCAAATATCTAATTTTTTTATTTTCATTTCACATGGGTTTTTAATAGAAAATTTAAAAGAAAATTATTATGTGGTGTTGTATGAATAATTGAATATAGTATCTTAATATATCTCATGATTTTTATTATAAATTTCTAATATTTTTATTATAATAATTATGCAATATTAGATTGTAATTATTTGCAAATTCATTTTTTATAATATTTGAAATCTGCCAAGTTATATATCAATTAATTTTTCCAAGTCGATTTTCTAAAAATAGTTGGTTCCAATTATCGCAGGATCGGACTATATTAATTTATGAAGTATGTATATTTGATAGCCTGAATTATGTTGAAAAAGCTGATGCCAATCTTATCACAATTCAATCTATAATTTTGTAATCATTTTCTTAATTTAACTCATCAAATAAATCAGTTTTGTTTGTTTTTATACAGCTAACATATTTTATTTTACGTTTAAAACAAATATATTGATCTAATTTAAACTCTATAAATTCTATTGTTGAAAAATGGAGAAAAATATTAATTATTCCAAACTCTTGAAAATATATGAAAATATTATTTTTATATAATTAAGATATTGCTCAATAATATATATGAATATTGTTTACCTAAAATTAATATTTATTGATTTATCATAAAAATGAGTTTATTCAAGATAAGTTATTTTGAGTTTCCCCACACATAGATGTTGTAAAAAGAATTTCAATTTTCATATTGCAATTATCTCAATTGACATCGAATAATAAAAGAATTATTATTCAAATAATTATAATAATTTATTTTCAAGAAATCTATTTTTTATTAATATAACATAATAATTACATATCTATAATGATCAAGAAAAGTATAATCAGAATTTTAGATTGGATTCATAAGTTTCTGGTATTTTTGGTTCATATTCGTATTTTTCTTGATTAGAAGAACTTGAAAAGGATTGATTTGTATTTTTCTTTGTTTTTTCTATTAGTAAATTAATCTGAGCCAAATTATTATTTTTGGTTATGTTCTTCTTTCCACCGAAATTGAAGTAATCATCATTAATGATTTCCTCAATTGTAGGTCTGTTTTTTGGATCTTTATCAGTACATTTTATCACCAATTCTTTTAATTTTTTATTCATTCCTATTCTAAAAGATAAGTTGTTATTAACAATTTGTTTGGTGATATAATGCTGATCGCCATCTTTAAAAGGAAATGTCAACTCAAAGAGAGAATATAAAGTAATACCAACTGCATAAATATCTGATTTAAGTGGATCAAATTCTCCTCTACGGAATAATTCTGGTGCAGCATAATATAAGGTTCCATTTTTTGACTCATTTCCAGCAATGAAAGTTGTTCTGCAATATCCAAAATCGCATAATTTCGCAACATTATTTTTGTTAAGTAAAATGTTTTCAGATTTGATATCTCCGTGTGAAATTCCTCTGCTATGAAGGTATCTAATAGCATCTAAAAATCCAAGAATTATTGTTTTGATTTGATTTTCATTTTTAATTTTATGCTTTGTAACTAAAGTTAATAAATCGCCCAAGTCACAATATTCCAAAATCATTACAATGAATTCTTCATCATATCTGTTTTGTATTTCGAAACTTTCTCTCAATTTGATAATATTAGAATGATCAACTTCTTGAAGTATAGCGATTTCTTTTTGTATTGCATCCATTAATTTTCTATTTTCTATATCTGTAACTGAAATGATTTTTGCAGAATAATACTTCCCTGTATTTTTATCTTCAACTTTTACAACAATTGAAGTGCTGCCGCATCCAAGAGTAGAAAGGCATGTATAACAGCGGAATGTTTTTGGAATACGAATTAAATATCCGTTCTCTGTTTTTGCTGAATACATTAATTAAAAAATGATCTGCATTTTATTCACCACATAATTGTAATTTTATTTTATTTAAAATTTGAATATACTTTCAAATTTTCTTAATATAAAATAATATAAAAAAAAATTGAATGATTCGATTGAATGTTTATTGAATAAAATAATCATATAAAATTAAATAGCGGATATTTATTTAAACATTTAATGATTTCCCGTTCTTATTACTCACATGATATAAGTCAATTCAATGCTAATAATTGCATTCTTTAAATAATAAAACTTTTAATTTTTTATAATAATAATATCTATAACGTTTCATTAAAAGAATTTAAATCTGATAAAAATAATATAAAACTATAAAGAAAACTTATAAAAAGCAAATTGTAATATAGCAAAAATAAAAATAAAAATAAATTTAAAATAATTAATCTCCAAGGGTAACATTAAGTAATTGTGTGTATTGAGCTGGCTTATGAGCTTTAAATGCATGAATTGATAATGAGAGAATGTTTAATTTTTCTCTCGGGTCAATAATTGATTGATTTAGATATGATGGCTTATCAATGAATAATTGATAAACTGTTCCCGGAGGGTAACGAATTAAAAATTTTCTATCATGATTAGCGTAAGCAACGAGTTCATCAATAGATGTTCGAATGGCTCTTTGTAAACATTCAAATATCTTCTGTGTGAAAACTGATGTGAAGTGGTAAACAATTGATAGAATTGTATCTACAGTATCTTTAATAAATGTCCAAGGAAACTTTGTCAATGGTATCAGTGGTTCATATTTAACAAGAAGTGCATATATATTTCCAATTGAAATTGTTGGAACAGCATCATCTGAATTAATAATTGTTACTATTTTATCACCATATGATTTGTTTAACGATTCACTTATTGATGGAACTGGTGCAAAAACAATCGTGTTGATGTCTTTTGTGTTTTTGAAGTCAAACTTTGCTAAGCAGTGAAGAACAGTTGATATTCCTCCACCCATTGAATGTCCAATAAAATAAACAGGGCCATCATGATTTTTAATAAAAGGATAAGCATACTTATATACATAAAGCGCAGATCTATAAAAGCCTTCGAAAAATGTGCCTCTATTTGTAGTGATTTCACGAATTTCAATGTCAGTAGTAGCATCGTTGATGTCATGAGTTCCACGAGTTCCAATAAAAAGTCTATTACCTTCATTCATTCTATAAATGTAAAAGGCTGGTTGTTCAACATCAGTATTTGGATTATAATAATATCGCTCACCAGAAAATTTAGAAAAATCACCATTAAATGTAATCAATACGAGTTCAAAAACGAGTCGAAGAAAAGATAGAGAAAAATCTGTAACGTTTGTTGGCATTATCGTAAAATTTTATGGTTTACTTACATTTCAATAATCATAGTTTTATGTTTTATTTATCTCTGTTTTATCTTATTTAATTTTATTTATAATCATTTATTATATTCTTAAAAAAGCATTATAACATTATTTACTATTGTTTAATGTTTTAAACATAAAATTGATTGGATATTTAAAAATATTTGTATCAATAGAAAATAATTTAAAAATTTATAATCTATTGAAAAAATTGTTAATAAACTTTTTTTGTGAACTCCGTTTAAAAAATTTTATTTTTGGCAAATATAAATATTTTTAAATATAAAATAAAAATATATATTTTTTAATAATTAATAAATTATATAAAAATTAAAAAAATATTAATATATTGGAAATGTTTATTTGGTTATGATATATAATAGTTTTAATTTGTTTGTATTATTGAATAGTATTCAAATTTTTGGTGATAGAAAAAGATGTACCAGTACCATTGAATTTTTTTTTATTTTTTATGAATATTCAATTTAAAAAGTGAAAAATTGAATGTGAAAATAATATTATGTGAATACCGAATTATTAAAATATGATTATATATTTATTAAAAAGCAATTATTATAAATGTATCCATTTATTTTTAAATAAATATTATATAATAAATAAATAAAAAATATAATTCATGAAACTCTTTTGTAACTAGACTTGTTATTCTCCGATTATCGAGATCGATAATTGATTGACTTTTTGATATCGATACATAAATATGCACAGATTCTCGAGATCGATTTCAGAGATCGAGAATTTTTTTTCTCAGCTTTTGATATCAGAATTTTCAATTATACTTTTTGATAAATATATGATCGTATTTAAATCTCAAATATTTCTGAAAAAAGAATGTATTTTTTTGATTTTAATCTTAAAATAAACATCAATACATTCTATTATTTATTTTTAGATATAATAAAATCACAAATGCCAATTATAAAAAAAGATAAATCTGTTTGAGATCTCGAGATCTCGGTAATTGATATCAAGTTTACAATTATTTTTATATCACATTTCATATCTGATATCTTGATAATCGATAATCTCGATATCAGATTTGTAAACTGATAATCGAGTATCAGATGTAAAAAAGTGACGTTTTTGATATCGATTCTCAAAATAACAAGTCTATTTGTAACCCGAAATAACTTAGTCCTGGTATCTATAGAAAAAATTTGTGTAATTATTTTTATTATTAGCATATAATTTTTATATAATAAATTATGATTATATATTGAATAAAAGATCAACAATAATGGTGATATTTTAAGTGAATTGCGAATTATAAATGTATTGAATTTTTTTGATGCTTTTCAAATTTTGAAAAATTCCAAAATCAAACTTTTTAAAAAGCTTTTCAAATTTTTTTTTAAAAAGGTGAAAATATGAATATCTTTTTATTTTTTTATTTTAAATTAATTTACAATTAGAATATATAAAACATGATTTCATTTAATTGATAGGAAAAGTTATTAATTTTAAATTTTAATTTTTGATGTAGACTAATAGAATTGAATTCATTGTACTTTGAAAAGTATTGAAAAAAGCTTCATGATGTTTATTAGACTTTTCAGGAAAAGAGTACAATGGACTCTGACTTCGGTTATTCTCATTGATCAATAGTATAAATTGTTTGATCATCATGATATTTTTTTTTTTTTTTTTTTTTTAATTCTTCAATTATCAGATACACAAATTGCTAAACAAATAATAACTAACGCAGCGAATGTATTCTTTTCAATATTGCTTGTAAATGCATCATTTCTCTTTTCCTGATCAATTGATAAGTGAAATAAAGAATGAATTGTTGACGAGCCATTGTTTTGGGATGCTGCAATTCCTTTTGTTGCAGACATAAAGTATTCCGTGCCAATATCACCTAAAGTATTTATTAATGTATTAGTTAAAAAAGTTTTTCCTGTTCATGCTTTACCTTGAAGAAAAAAAAGATTTGGAAAATTAGGATTATCTGCAAAGCTTACTATATCAGAAAGAATCCTCTTTTGAAATTGAGATAAAGAAGATAAATGTTCTTGATTTTGAGGCCATGGGCCTATATTGACAATGAAAACATCATCAAAAAATGACTGCTTTTTGACTTTCATTCTATTCATCATTGATGCCAGTTCTATTTTGTGATCTTTTTATTTTTTAAATTCTTCCATTAACTTATTGTAAGATTTATAATATATATTATAATTAATAATCAGTGAAATGGTGTTCCGACAATTGCGACTAAGAGTGACAGAAATGCATCATGTCTTCTGCTTGGTACTTGTGGTTCTCTAATAATTGCGTGTGTTGGTGAGAAATCGTGTGATTCTCTTTTATGTCAGTGAAATGGTGTTCCGACAATTGCGACTAAAAGTGACAGAAATGCATCGTGTTTTCTGATGGATCACATGATTAGCGTAATATCCAAGCAAATAAATAAGTATTTTTTTTTTTTTCCCATAAAACAAATTTTTATTATAAAATAGTCTCTTTTTCTAAAAAAATATATATATATATATTCGAATATAAATGATGTCTATTCATATAAATATTTATACATAATAACAAACTTTTTCAATAATAAGTGGGTTGAATACTCATAGCTCTATTTATTATATAAAATTGAACAATCAGCACTAACTCTTACAAGGATAATAGGTATTATTTGTATATTCAATACCATCGAAATATTCTTTTTCATTATTGATTAATCAATGTTCTATTCCTTTAGAATTTGAATATAAGATTGAATACCATAATCTGCTATTTTATCTGGAGATTATCATCTCACTTTAAATTGAACTTCTCCATCATCAAGAAATTGAAAATCTTTTAATATCTTTGATACTAAGTATGAGGAATAATACTCAGATGGAAGAACTTCATCAAATGAAGAATCTTTAGGTCTTGCAAAAAAGCTTTCCTATTGGGACAAAGATACTTTTTCAATTTTATCTTCTGAATTACCTCCAAAATTGAATCTCAAATAATTTTCACCTGGTAAATGTAATTATTAATATAACGAACTTCTTTTCAGTATTGATTAACTTCAATATCGATTACATTAGAATTCTCGACTCAGCTTCGCTTCGCTCAGCCTCGCTCGACGCCCGCTAGGCGGTATGTAGTCTCGGTAAAAATTTTGTAACATAAAAAGATTATTTTTTTAGCTATTTTATTTGATTTTTTTTTCTGAAGAAATTCCACTTTTTGAATGTCCTTCAGAATTGTACAACTATTTTAGAATCGATCCTTTTTTTTTTCATTTAAGCGATTAAAAAACTCTGAATTTTTCGCCCAAATATAGCTTCAAAATATGAAAAAATAGGATTAATAATGATTGAAATTATGATCGTAATATTCGATTTTTAAATTAAAAATAATCTGATATTCCAAGCTTATTTTTTTTAAAAAAAATCCACTTTTTTAACATAAAAAAAGTTACATTTTTATAAAAAAACTTTTTGTAGAAATAATACCTTTAAGCCAAAACACAATTGAAGGGTCTGTTTCCTTTAAAATGAAGCTGTAATAGTTTTTCTTTTTTATTTAGTAGAATTTATTTAAGATTATTCTTTAATAACTTTTGTATTTGGAGAGAAAGCTTGGTATCCAATTGAAGTTACCGAAGAAGGAACTGTGATTTGCTCCAATGATTCACAGCCAAGGAATGTAAATCTTCCAATTGACGAAATTGAAGAAGGAATTGAAACCTGATTTAATGAAGTGCAATCTCTAAAAACACCTTCGCCCAATGACGTTACTGATGAAGGAATTTCAATTTTCTTTAGTGATTTACAACCAAGGAAAACGGCATCTTCGATTGAAGTAACGGAATCAGGAATAGATATTTGAGATAAGCATGTACATTCTCTGAAAGCTCCCTTCTTAACCACTGTTATCGATGAAGGAATTACAATTTCATTCAACGATGTGCAACCTTTGAAAACTTCTTGCTTGATCTTTTTAATTGAGTAAGGAATTTCGAACTTTTTCAATGAAGTGCACTTTTCAAAAGCTGAGTCTTCAATCTCGACGGTTGTTGAAGGGATTGTCACTTGCTCTAACAAGCTGCATTCTTTGAACGCATATTTACCAATGATTGTAACAGAAATCGGAATTGCCAATTGAGTTATTGAAGAGCAGCCTCGAAACGCTTCATTTCCAATTCTCGACAAAGAAGTTGGAATGTTTATATGAGTCAATGATGAACAGCCTCTAAATGCGGAGTCTTTGATTGTCTTCACTGTTGAAGGGATTTCTAGTTGTGCCAATAATGAGCACTTATTAAATGAATACTCGCCAATCGAGTACAACGAAGATGGAAGTGTAACTTTCTTCAACGACGTGCAGCCTTCAAACGTTGATCCTTCAATGGATTTGACAGTTGAAGGAAGATCTATCTCCGTGAGCGATACACAATCACGAAAAGCATCTCTGCCTATTTCAGTGACTGATGGAATTGTTATTTGTGCGAGATTGGAGCAGCCTCGAAAAGCACTGTCGCCAATTAAGCGCATTGTATCGGATAATTTGAATTCCGTTAATCTTAAACAATCACGGAAACAACCACTGACAATCTGAGTCCCTTTATGTTCCATCAAAAGCTGGAAAATTTCTTGATAATCTTTATCATATGCAATTCGCAATGCTGCTTTATTTTTTAAAAAAATATTTTTTTCAAATTTCATTAATAAATGATTGCTTTTGAATTGAATAAAAAAACATTGATTTGTTGAAATTCCATTAATAAAAAAAGATGATTTAGAAATGTTATTAAAATATACTTTGATTATAATTTCATGAAACAGAATTGATTAAAAACATAAGATTTTGATTTGAAATTTTATTAAAAAAAAAATCGATTTTAAAATTGATTTGATATTAACATCAATTTTAGGAACACCTAATAAAATTCGAACAACATCAACATTCCCATTTTCAACAGCAGCAGTAAAAGCGGTTCTATTCAAATAAATGATTTTAGAATTTCACTAAAAAATTAATTTTAAAACTTCATAAAAAATTGAAAAAAAAACTGTATTCAAAAACAAAATTGCATTGAAACCACATTCAAAAAAAACATTGATTTGAAATCAAATTAATAAAATGATAGCTTTTGAATTTTGTAAAAAAAACATTGACATTTTAAAACGACTATCGTGTTAATTTTATTCTTTATATTTGTTTGTTTCAAGAACATTTCGACAAGTAAAGCATTGTTTGACAAGCACGATGAATAAAAGATTCCAAAATTATTGACATCATTTGGGAACAAGCTGTAATTGCTGTAATTACCACTACTTGAGAAAATGAAATCATCCATTTTATTATTTTGAAGGAAATTGCTTTGAATGAATTTAAATATTTCGTTATGATGACATTTGATTGATTCATTCAAGCATTCAAGGTAAGAAGCATCTTTTGGCTTGATTTGTTTTTCTTTCAATAATTGAATCAACTCTAAATTGTTGCCATGAATTGCATAAAGCCACAATGAAGGAGTTAATGCAACGTTGTTTGATTGTAAATATTTGAAAATTTGAATTGAACCAAAGAAAGCCGCGTATTCAATCAAAGTCGGTTTATTTGAAAGTAAAAACGGACTTGTTTCATAAATTGATGGCTTAATTTCTGATTGAAGTGGTAATTTTGTTTGGTTTACAAGTGAGGTGAACTCATCAATTGAATCTTTTCTAATGATTTGACAAATTTTTTCATCGTTTTCGCCATTTGATCGATTTTGGTCAAAAATACCAAAGTTATAGTTACTGAGCCTTAGGATTTCTTTTTGAATGGGCTCACTGAATTGTCCATCAATAAACGGCTTAATTTCAGGCGAAAAATAGAATAAATATTCGTCTGGCGAGTAATTTTGAATGTTCATTGAATTTACAATCGATTTATCAAGCTTTAAGATTTTTTCTTTTATCATAAAGAGAAGTACTCGCTTGTGCAATTTAAAAATTTCGAATATTTCATTATTCGTAAAGTTTTTAAGTATTTGATCCTTAAGACGGGTAAATATTTGATCAACTTTTGTAAAATAATCTGGGCATCGATGATGATGTTTCACAGTGGCTAATATTAAATGGATTGTGGTTCTTAAATCGTATTTGTCTTCTTGAAGTTTAGGATCTTCTAAAAATTTAATTAAATTTGGTTCCTTGAAAATTGTTTTTCCATGGTCCATAAATTCAAGAAGGCATTTATGAAACTCTTTCTTTTTCTTCAGATACTCTTGAATCTCCATCGCGTTCTTCTTTTGTTGAAAAACAAAAAATCAATGGCCGTTTATTATTTCGTTTTCAATGTTAAGATAAACTTTTTGAATGAAAATCAAAATAACGAGTATTTATACGAAACGAATTCCAAAGAGTGCAATGAATAAAACAAGCCAAATACAACTCAAATTGGAAAGTGTTTTAGATTTACCTATTGAAATTTATGATAAAGATTTTACATTCATAGTAAATGGTGAAGAATACAAAACAAATCGAATTATTGCTGACCTTTTATCGCCAACTATATCAAATATTCATTTAACTGATCCAACAATTAATGAGTTTATAATCACAACCCAGCAAAAAGGAAATTTTTCCCATTATCTAAATCTTATCAATTTTAAACAATTTGAAATTCCTGAAGAAGAAATGCAATTTATTTTTGAAATTATTGATATTCTTGGCTGCAAATCAATAACCATATGTGAACCATTTGATAATACAGAAATCACAAAAGATAATATTTTTGACAGAATTAGTTACCATTCAAGATTTAGCAATTTTTATTCAAAGTCACTGAAAGATGATGTTGATTACATATCATCACATTTCTTTGAAATCTGCCAAAATCAAAAAGATCAGCTTTTACAATTAAGTGTTTCGACGCTTCAACTTATTATTGCAAACCCTAAACTTCTTTTACATTCTGAGGATCAACTTATCGATTGTATTAATGAACTTTATCAAAAAAATCCTGATTATTCGATTTTATATGGATATGTTAATTTTTATTATGTTTCGTCAAGCAAAATTTCTGATTTTTTAGCAATTTATGATTTTAATGATATAACTCGTGAAACATGGAAAAATCTTTCATTGAGACTTAAACAAAACATTTCAGTGTCTATCAAAGGCAATGATAGATACTGCCCTACTGAGCTTCAATTCCCATATCAAGAGGAAAAGGGATTTAATGGAATTATCAATTACCTTAAAAGCATATCAAAAGATAAAATCTTTGATAAAATTGAGATAAAATCTTCATCAGTATTAGAAGGAAAGCGCCCACCACAAAATGTTATCATTTATGATAATAAAAATAAGGATTTCTCTACAAAGAACGAAGAGAATTCATGGATATCATTTGATTTCAAAAATTATACGATCATACCAACAAATTACACTATTCAATCTTTCCCACGTGGATCTAATGGCTATGCACATCCAAAATCATGGGTAATTGAAGGATCAAACGATAACAAGAATTGGGAAATTATTAACAAGCAGACAAATTCACCTGCTTTGAACGGTGAGAGTGTAGTTCATACATTTACTGTTCAAAAAATGTATCAAAAAGCTTATCGGTATCTTAAAATGCGAATAACAGGACCTAATTGGGGAGACCTCGCTACTTTATGTTTCAGTGCAATTGAATTCTACGGAACGCTATGTTCAACTCATGCTTAGATATTTAATAAAAATTTATTATTAGAAAAGATTCACAAATATATCAGTTTTATTTAACATTATATCACAAAGAAAGAAAAATATCAATTAGATCAAAAAACAGCATATTTAAAGAAAATAATAACAACATTGGTGACAATTTTGCAATTTTGATTTTATCAAGCTTTAAATATATATATATATACACATATATATCTAAATTAAAATATCAATATTTGAAACAATTTAGCTATTTTTGAAATAAAGTTTCGTCAATATCATTTCCGTTCCATTCACGCAAAAATTGATTTAAAAAAGATTCGATATATTGATGCCTTATTTCCGCTACTTTCCTACCACTATTTGTTTGCATTCTATCTTTCAATAAGAGCAATTTTTCATAAAAATGAGATATTGATGTTCCTTTAGATTTGCGATATTCTTTTTCTGAAGAATGCAAAACAGGTTTTAAAGTTGGGTCATAAATTGGATGTCCAACATGCCCACCATATGCAAAACATCTAGCTACTCCAATTGCTCCAATTGAATCAAGACGATCCGCATCTTGAACAATTTTACCTTCTATTGTTGGCATTGTGGTATCAACACCAGCTCCCTTGAATGACAAATTCGAAATGATTGACATAACATGATCAATTTGTGGTGATGAAATACTCGATTGTTGCAAAAGTTCTATTATTTCTTTTTTTGTTTTCTCGACATCTTTACATATTTTTACATCTGGAACATCATGCAATAAAGATGCACAGATAACAACAGTCATATCAACATTTCCTTCATTATGAGCTAGCTTTTCTGCAGTTGTGCGTACTCGAAAACAATGATAAAAATCATGTCCTGATGTATCTTCTCCTAGCTTTTTACGCACAAATAATTCTATATTTTCAAAATTCATTATAGATTATATTAACGTCTTCTGAAAATTATTATAATTAATTAATTAAAATGAAAGCATAGCAACAAATGATTTATTATAACTACCATTTCAGATTTAATTTGTGATTTCGATTAATCTATAGTGAGTAAATTAAGTTTTTAAATTTAAACGTATAGATTTTTAATAATTCATACAGGTAAATCAAAAAATAGAAAGTCAATTTTAAAAGTATATACATATTTATTAACAAACAATAATATAAATAAACATACTAAAGTTATAAAGACAGAGTCTTAAAATAGTTCTCACAATATTGCATAACTTGTTCACGATAAAAGCTCATCATATGCCTTAGTTCATATAAATCATTTCTAAATCCAGTAAAATAATTATCATCTTTTGCTTTTCTAACACAAATACCCTTATTATCTTTTCCCAACGTCAAGATAAAACATTCTCCAGGAGGGTAAAGTTGAATTGGTTTGAAAAACATGTCAACAGGATCATTTAGTATTTCTGTTAATGGCGGAGGTGGCTCCTCAAAAGGATTACTATCATAAGGAACTAGTTTTGGATTATACACTTGCTTTTGAATTCTGTTTTTAATAATTTTTTTCAAATATTCTCGCAAAGTTGAAGGAATAGAATCTTGAGGAAGATCAACAATATTACGAAATGTACAAAATGGAACAAAATCTCCCTCCATTGTGTAACTCTTGCACCATTTTTTGGTTTTTTGTAAAAGTTCATGTGAAAAAGAAGCGCATGGGGCAAAACAAATACACTTCATGTGAATATCCTTAATATTTGCATGAAACATTTCATTAACAGCTGCAGCCACACCTCCACCAAGAGAATGCCCAGTAATTATAAAATTCTTATTTTGATTATTTTTATATATACTGCTAATAAGTGGGTATATTGTGTTATAAAGAGTTTTTGCTGTCATATAAACGCCTTTATGCATTAATCCATTTTGAAATCCGACTGCTTCAGCTTTGAGATCAACGAGACAATCTTTAAAACAATAGGTCCCACGGCAAGTAATGAAAATTGTATCAAGAATATCGCTATCTGTTATGAAAAATGGTATTTTATAAAAATCAGAACCACGTGATTCTAAAATTATTTTTCCAATTTCTGGTGGTAAATCACGTTCTTTGGGAGCCAAATAAACAGCTTTAGAAAGTATTACGCAATTATAAAGAGTACTAACTTCACTAATTGACATTTTATAGGAAAGTGTTTTATCATGCGGTTGTAGTGAAGCAAATATTGATTTTAAAAAGATAGCTAATGATGGAAGTGGTGAAGATTCTAATGTAGCAAAGCTTGATGACTTATTAACCTTACTTCGCATTGAATAATATGTTTTGATTTTGCATACCAAAATCTTCCATTTAAATTCCTTCAAAATTTGAAGGGAATCTTATTCGTTTTATCTGATAAACCTATCAATTATTCTGTACTATTCAATAACCAAATTTTTACTTCATAAATATACAAAATAAAGTTTATCATCAATTCAAAAATTCTCCAATTCTACAGAAAAATGCTTATAATTTTGAATGTTTTGTTTATAACGAGAATTTTTTCAAATAAAAAGAAGTGATATCCTCATTCAAAGAAAGAAAAAAATTCTTTGATACGATCACATACGATAATATAATAAATATCATGATAAACACTCTAAATAATTTATTATAATAAATATATAAAAACAAAATATTAAATTTTGAGAATATTGCCATTATCAGAAAGAACAACATCATCGTATTTTATTCCTGTCTCAATTAAAGCTGCATTTAAAATCCATCTTGAAAAAAACTGAGGATGCAAGAAATTATCACTTCTTTTTCCTTCAAAAGTAGTATTACTTAATCCTGTTATAAAACCATCACCATATGTACATTCTTTTATAGCACTTAAAATTAATTTTTTAGCTTCATCAATATTTTCATTCTTCCATAATATTTCAAGAATTTCACCATCAAATTCAAAATTATTCAACAGCCCATATCCTCCAAATTCAGAATTTCCATTCATTCTACTTGGTGTTGGTTTTCTTTTGATCAGAGATTTGCATTTTTTAACTAATAATGAATACATTGGATCATTTGTTGGTATCATAGATGAAAACCAGCATGGCTCAATTGAAATTACTTTGACGTAATTTTCATCATAAATAACAGTTGGATTCTCTTTGTTAAGTCTTTTTATCCCAACTTGAATAATATCATTTGTTTTAATAGAAGGAAGTATACGCGATATTCGGTTAAGATCAGTAAAAAGACGATATGGAAAATCAAAATATGATGTTGGAATACCCGCTTGATGTTTTTTCAATGAATACTTAACAGGAATTGAAAATTTTTCGTTATCCGGAATTTCAATATTTGATTCATCATATTGAATGTTTGATCCTTTCATTTTTTCATTTATTAAATTAAAAATTGTTTTACGAATATGATTAACGAAAGTTTTAACAGGATCAAAATATTTTTGATCTTTTGTAATATAAGCAACAGAAGCCAAAACAGGAAAAAGCGATGAAACATCATCAATAAAAACTTCAGCTTTGCCAAGATGTTGTTGTTTAATAGTAAATCCAATAAAAGGAGCAGGAATCGGCTTGTTTGGTTCTAATAAGCTTAAAATTTCATTGCATATAGAAATTACTGGGTGCAAATATATTTCATTTTTAGTTACATAATAGGCCGAAATAAGAGGAGCAATTACATAATCCGAAATTCTTCCAATTTCAATTCCAATTTTATCTTTAATCGTGAGAGATTGCAAATGTTTCATTAAAATATTTTTATTTATATCATTAGCAACATAAAAATTATCAGCACTGATATTATTTTTTAAAAGATGGTCAATTGCCAAATATGATAAAAATGTTTCTGATAACTGCGTATAATTTTTACAAATATGGGTTAAGGGTCGAAGAACGTCAGAATTTTGACAAACTTCATGATATATTTGATATTGATATTTTGATAAATTTCGAATACTAGAAATAAAATCTGAGTCGGGGACAATTATTGGAACATGATTATCATGAATTTGAATAACTTTTATGTTTTGATCTGACTTTAATTTGTTCGGAAAAGGCAATTGAAATAATGCTATCAATGTTTTTAAAATAATACAAGCAATAATCGCAGCCAATAAAAAAAATATAAGATTTCTTCGTTCATCATTTGTTTTCCATCTTGATTTCATATTATACTAGGTGAATTATTTTACCATAACGATTAATATATGAAGATTCTATAAACGTTCTTATTCAATTTTCAATAAGCATTGTTTACATCAAGGGTGAAGTTCACTTCTTTATGAAGATACTTTTATGTGTCGCAGAAAAACCAAGTGTTGCTAGAACTGCGACTAGTATACTTTCCAAAGGAAATTTCCAAACAGAAAATACAAGAGACCAATATGTTAAAAACTTTACATTTAGAAGTAATTTCCAGAATGAAGAGGTTGATGTTATTTTTACGTCAGTTAAAGGGCATTTGTATGAACTTGCATTTCCTGAAGAAAAAAAAAGCTGGAATACAGTTGATCCTTTATCATTATTTTCTTGCCAAGTGATATCAATTGTTCCCCAATCAAACAAAGATATATTAAATAATTTAAACCGAGTTTCTAGAAGGGCTTCTATTTTAATGCTATGGCTTGACAACGATAGAGAAGGTGAAAATATATCAGAAGAAGTTGAGGATGCATGCAAAAAAGCAAATCCAAGACTTACTGTGCACCGTGCAAGATTTTCAGCTCTTTCAGCACATGATGTTTATCAAGCTTTTAATCATCCAACACAAATTAATCGTGCTGACTCTCTAGCTGTTAAATTAAGAGCAGAAACGGATCTACGAACAGGAGCAGCGTTTACTAGATTCCAAACAACAAAGTTCAGTTCAATGGCCAATAGGTTATATAAAAATTTAGGTGAAGATGAAAAAAAAGTTATTTCATATGGAACATGCCAATTTCCTACTCTTGGATTCATAGTTGACGCATATATTAAGCATCAATCATTCACTCCTGAGACATTTTGGTATATTCAATGCGTGATTAAGAAAGATAATATATCTTGTGAATTAAAATGGTTTAGGAAGCATTTATTTTGTAAATTATCTGTTTTTGCTTTATATGCATCTATTCTTGATAATCCTGAAGCGACTGTACTTAACATTGAAAGTAAGCAAACTCAAAAAGAAAAGCCACTTCCTCTTGCAACCGTTGAATTTCAAAGAAGAGTATCAAAATATTTAAAAATAGACCCTCATACAGCAATGAATATAGCAGAGAAAATATATGCTAGTGGATATATTTCTTACCCAAGAACAGAAACTGATTCATATCCTCAAAACTTTGATTTCCAAAATATTATTAATAGTCTTGCGCAATGCGGAGATGCAAACATATCCCAATATGCTCAAAATTTCCAAATGTTTCCACCACGTAACGGCCATCATACTGATAATGCTCACCCTCCAATTTATCCACTTAAGCCGCCTAATGGTTTAGTAGGCGATGAACTTAAAATATACAATTTCATTGCTAGACATTTTCTTGCTTCAATTTCCAAAAACGCAATTGGAGAAGAAACAAAAGTTTATTTTGATGTTGGAGGTGAAGATTTTACACTAAAAGGATTGCGTATCATTGAACGAAATTTTCTTGATATTTACCCATATTATCCATGGAATGGTAACATAATTCCTCTATTTACAGTTGGCGAAAAATTAATGCCTGCATTGATTAAAATGCTCGAAGGCTCAACAACAGCTCCTCCTCTTCTCAGTGAACCTGAGCTAATTAAATTAATGGATAAAGAAGGGATAGGAACAGATGCCACAATTGCAGAACATATACAAAAAATTATAACAAGAAATTATACTGAGAAAAGAGGTGATACTTTTTACCCCACAAAAGTAGGTCTCGCCCTTATTCTTGGATACCAGCAAATGGGACTTGACTTCGATAAGCCAAAACTCAGAGCGGATCTTGAAAAAACAATGCAACAGATTTCAAGGAACCCTGGAATTTATGATCAAGAAAAGAAGAGAATAATTAATGAATACAAAAATGCTTATTCAACTGTTTCGGATATGTCTGTTATATTAGAAAGGTCTTTTCGTAATCAAATAAATAGCCCTGATCCAATTCCACAAGGACTACCTCCACCTACTGATTCTTCATCTAATCGCCCTGCTACCCGTGGAAGAGGTAGAGGTGGAAATACTCGTGGAAGAGGTGGAACAAGGGGAAACAGAGGGGCTCGAAAATAGCAAATCATGATATTTTTAATTTTGTTTTTTAAATTATTTTTAGTTTTTATATTATTTTTTTTAAGTTCTTTTTAATTGTTTAAAATTAGAATCAATCAATTTACCAAGATTATATATTTTTTTTTCTTTTGATAAACGAAAAATTATGGGCAAATTTTTCATCCTTTTTTTTAATTTGTTGCCCATAAAATTATGAGCCAACTTCCGCCTGATCCTTATCAAAATGAAAATTCAGGCTCAAATAAGTTCAATGATGCTAACAATGGCTCATCAGATCCACAATTTCATCAAGAAAATAATTCTTCAACAGATCTACAAAGACAATCGCCGTCTTCAGAACCTAACAGTCATCAAGAACAGATGCATAGACGCGGAGGACGTCAACCAAGGCGAATGAAAGAAAAAAAATTATCCCCGAGACCTCAAAAATTACTCTCACCTGATAATCTTATGCAACCTCCACCTATCTCCCAAGTTTCAATTCCTGATGGTGATCATGCACCAATGAATCAAATTTCAGCATGCCAATTTCAAATGCCAATGATGCAGGCAGTTTCTCAAGTTCAGCCCCCAATGGCTCTCGCGAGTGGTGATAATGCTGCAAATGCGTCCACTATGGGATTACAAGGAGTTCATCCAATTCGCCCTCTTCCAGGTTCACAAGCTGCTGTAATTCAACCAGTAATGTATCCAAATAATAAAATATCTTTAAATCAAATGAATGTGCAAGTTTATGCAGCAATGCAAAATCAGTTAATGAATCTTAATAACGAGTCACTTGAGTTACTACTTAATTTATTTGAAATACAATCTCAAAATTTTACCAAGCCTCAATACATAGACGCCTTTATGTCCTTTATGTCGAGCATTATTTACATGATGCCACAAAACTTCAGCGAATTCATCTTTTTCCTTTTTCAACAACTTAGTAATAAATCAAGCTCACCATTAATTTTACAATTAACTAATCCACCAATTCCGGTCGTTTTTCAACAGTCAATTGATAAAAAAATTATTTACAAATTTTCTCCTTTATACAATAAAAACATTGAAATTCCGCCAAACAATTCAATTGAGAGCGAATATGCAATAATTGCCACAATAATACCACCGAACCCTCAAGTCAATGGTAATCCAATAATCGTAAATGGCCAGCAAACACAACCAGTTGCATTTGGTGAAGTAAATGAAAAAAATTATTATCTTATATCACCTATGGCAAAGGGAAGGAATCCTTCTATTAATTTTAGTATTCGAATCAATCCCAAAATATACCAAACTTTTTGTTGGGTTGTCTTTTATTATGTTTTACCAGCCCCAATGACTCAAATAGAACGTTTTGCAGGAATTGAGCCACCTATCAAAGGGGTTCGGACAGAAAAATGCCAGGAAAATTGCTCATTCAGCTTTTTTGATTTTGTTCATAAAATTTATGGGTTTGGTTATTATATTTGTCCAAATTGCAGACAAAAAGTTTTTTTAACAAAAATAATTCCTATAAAATTGCATATGCGACAGATGACACATTTAGATGCAATCACTTCTTCTTTTGCGTGTCATTACGATTCAACTATTGTTGAGCCCTATGATTATTTTTCAAAACATATTGATGTAAATGCAACTGTTGAGCAAGATCAAAAGGAGACAAGTGATGACGATGATTTTGATCCAGATAAATATATAAAAGATGCTGAAGATTACTGCTTGTCTGTTTTGAAAAATGATGCATTTAAATGATCATTTTTTAATTGATCAAGTTTGTATTTATATATTAGATATATTCATTGTTATTTGTTTTATACTATCGTTGTTTAATAAAATATATTAAAACAAAATTTTATAATATTTGATTTTGCATTTTTTTTAATTAACATATTAAAATAACATCCTCAGTAATACATTTCATTGAATTCTTTTTTAGATTGATTTATGAATTGAAGATAAATAAATATATTAAGAAAACTAGAAATCCTGAGAATATAAAATGAAAGCGAATTTTTATGATGTATTATGAAGATCACTTAATTATATCAATCTATATCTTTGTTTTATGTAATTGTTCAATCAACCACATTTTAGGATATGGTTATATTTTTTATACATCATTATCAACATTATGAAGAAAAATCAATCTATTTCAATTGATGAATCAAATAGCAATAACGCCCAAGCTCCTATTACTAAAGAACTTTTATCCAAGCTTACTGTTCGCTCATCAGATTTTGCTCTTAAATATCTTGAAACAACCGATTTAAACAAACCCCAATGTAATAGGCTTATTTCATGGTTCGTTAAATTCAAACTTTTACCAGATAATTCATCAAATTGGGCTTCAAAACTAAACGAGCTATTATTTAATTACGAAGATTTAAAAAAGAAATCAGGAATTGCTGATACCACACAATTAGAAGAAATAACCAAAGAACTTCCTGCAATAATTCCTCGTGATTTAGGCCGTTCATTTAATTTGTTTAATGATTATTTAGAATTATTAAATTTGAAAGATGACACTTTTGATGAAAGTCGACTTAGAATCCATCGAATTTTCTATTTCTTACAAAAAAATTGTCCTGATTTCGATTACCTTCAAGGATATGATCGATTTATTTATTTAAGCGTATGCATATCAATATCATTTTGTCATGAACTTCAATTGAATTCAAATGCAACAGAAGCATTTGCCTATTATGTATCATATTATTTTATTTCTTTTGTTTCTATTGCAAAAGAAGTTTTAGACCCAGATTTAAATTTATTAATAATGAGTGATTTGAATGATTTTCTTAAAAATTCATCAGCACCAACCGCTTCTGCATACAAATATCAGAATCTAAAGTGCGAGATGTATGCAATGAATTATCTTCTTCTCTTATTTGCAGAACAACACGAACCCATTGAAACCCTTGTTTTATGGGATTTGATAGTTCTTCACACGAATTTTGAAAATAAAATAAAAGGAGATCAAAAGAAAAAAGAGTTTATTTATGCAATGACTGTGTCACATTTGGTTCAAATTCAAATTGGAATCAATACAACAGATACGATGCAAAGAATTGTTAAAGCAAATGATTTTAACTTTCAAAGATTGGTAAATGATACAAATCGTTTCTTCTTAAGAAAGCCAGTAAACCAGATAACAGCAGAGAGAAGAGGTGGCATTCCACCAGGAATTGTTATTTGTGTAGGTGCAATTGTCATACTTGCTGTTGGAATATTTCTTTATAAAGTATTGCAAGAGTAAAGACATTTCTCTATTTAAAATAATTTAAAGATAATAATTATCATTGCTTTATTCAAATCTTATTTTAATTTAATTCAAAATATATTTCAATAGTAACTAATATGTAACAGGAATATCAGTATTTTATTTATTTTTAAAATGTAAGATTATAATTAAAATCTTATCAATCATTTTCGTTGATTCACAAAAGTAAAAATTTTTTTCTTTTAAACTTACTTTATAAAATATTAAATACCTTTTTCTTTATTAATATTATCAAAATTGATTTTCCTCATTAATATCTTTGTTCAATTTGATCAAGACGATCATCAAGTGAATGATAAAAGTTAACTGCTTGACCTATCATTGATTCAATTGTTTCTTTAGTGATTCCAGCTTGAGGACCATTCTGAATAAAGGTCTGAATGGTAGTTTGAATTGTAACATCAGACTGAGCAGCAATTTGGCTTTGTTGAATATATTGCTCAATAATTTGTGCAGCACCTGGTTTTGTTGAACGCAGAGTTTGCATCCTTTGTACAGTTTTAGCTTTTAAGTCATTCAGCATCTTCCAGGTTGGAAATAGTTGTTCTGCTTGGGAAACACCTTGTGGCGCTCCATACTGCGGAGGTCCTCCAAATTGCTGTGTCATTGGTGGCTGGCCATAACTACCTGGTGGCGTAAATACAGGAACATGACTTTGAGTGCCATTTTGAGGTGTAAAAACAGGTACATTTGGATTGGTACTTCCTGGAAAACCAGTTGGGATATCTACTGCAGACATATTTAGAGTTTGTGAATTTGGAACAGATGGATAATCACCACCAAATCCAGGAGATACATCATCAGTGTTTTCAAAAATAAGTAATGCTTGGGTAGGAGGTATCATGTCTGGCTTGATTGGGAATCCTGTTGGAAGCACTGGTGGTTCTTCAGGTACATACTTGCTATAAATGTGATGATTATCATTCGTCAGTTGTTTTTCAATGACCGTTAAAGCGTTGCAAACCATTTTTGCAACACTTGTAACTTGAACATATGGGCAATGAATAGTTTCAATTCCTTTCATTTTATCAATTCCAGCTCTGAAATATGCAATTGCAATACCATATTCTCTTATATCATTCTGATCTTTTCCTGCTTCCAAATAACTTAAACCAATATAGTATTTCTCCATGAGTGGAACAAATTGAGAAAAGTATGACTTTGAAAGCTTGTCAAGGTGATTTAGAGTTGATTCAAGTTCATAGAGGCAATTGTAACAAGCTTGAGAAGCCTTAACCATTTGACCTGGCTTTTTCGGTTGAGAATTCATAGCTGCTTGCAAAAGAAGAAGAGCATCGGTATACTTGGTATAAGCTTTAAGACATTCAACTAAATTTGATGTATAAACTGGATGCTGGAAATTATCAACAATAAATTGGAGATCTTGAATCAAAGCATGAATGTCAGCAATGCAGTTCTTGATTTTCTTTCCTTCCTCTGTTGAAGAAGCGTCATAACTTAGAATACGGTTTTGAAGAAAGACGATAAAGTTCCAAATTGTATTAGCTGTTTCAGCATAAGCGTTTTGGCTTTTAATTACTTCGTTGGATTTGAAAGGATTGGTCCATTCTGTATATAAAGGCATGTTTCCAAGAGCTTTAAGAACAATTAAATATTTATAGAATGCATCTTCGTCAGCTAATTTGGGATTTTTGGTAGCAGCTGAAAGTTTTAATTGTTCAGATCCTTGGCCTTGAAATATTGCTGCTAAAGCTTTGTCGTTTTGACGACTAGCTATAGAGACTGGGAGAGGAACTAAGAGAAGAGATGTTGATGTCATTTATTAAAAAATTTTGATTTCAATTAAATACTTAAATTTCCGGTGCATTTTATCGATTGAAAAAGCTAAGTAAAAACTTTTTCTATACTATGTTATTTCTCCTTAACCATAAAATCAAAAAAAATTTTCTGCATTTCATTTACGATCATTTACAGCAGAAAATTTAAGAATATTAACGTCTTATTTGTACGTTAAAAGTATTTAATAGTTTTCATGTACGATTGTAGCCAATACGCATGCTATTGTTCATATCCACGTTTTCATCCTGTTATTTCCCCAATGACTGAAAAAATTATTGATTTAAGAAATCAAGCTTTATATAATGATCACATGAGATATCAAAAAAGCCTTGGTCCAGAACATTGGACAAACTTCCCATCTGGACAGCAAATATTTGACAAATTTAAAAAAGAATTTCCTAATGTTGTAAGAGAAACGATTCAAGTCAATGATTATTCAAACAAAACACAAGAACCAAGTAGATATTTCAAATCATCTATATACTCTGGAACTGCTTTTGATCCTTCTTACAGACAATGCCAATGCTCAAATTATTCATATCCAGGCAGACCAGCAACAGAAGTTTCAACAGTTGTTAGGCATTGCAAACTCCAAGAAGCAAAACGTCATGTTGAAGCAGCTGATCAACTTTTGAATTTATGCTAATTTCCAAAAAATGAAAAAATTTTGCAAATATAATTAAAAATAAAAAAAGAATGGAAATGACTTACTATTTTTTCCCCTGTAATTTTATATTTAATTGACTATAAAAAAGAACGTAAATGGTATTAATAATTTTTTATACAGGTTTGATGTAAAAAACATAGATTAAAAAATGCTATTATAAGCACTATTGAATTGTCGCATCCTTTTAAACTGATTCAAGTGTCAAACTGATGTTTCCATATAACTCTGATGCGGTCTTGATGAATTGGCGAACTGATTCACGGGAATGGTCGAGATTATCTTCTAATTGAGGCGTATAAAGTGGTGCTTGGCTTAATAATCCTTCGAGCTCTTTTGCGAAACGATTGGCAGCTTCAATAGTTTTATGGCAATTATTTGTTCCAAAAACTGCATTTGCTCCCAAAATTACATTTTTGGTTCCAGCAGTCATTTTTTGGTTGAAAAGGGCGTGATCTTCTTGGTTCATTTGAAATACTAAAAAACGATGAATATGAAAACAATTTTATTCTATAGTCTTTATACAATAAAAAATTGGGATTATCTTGATGTATTTTACCTACATATGAAATAAAGTAAATGATTAATATTATAAATGAATAAACAGATTTGATCTTAATTTTTATCTATATTTTAAAGAATCGAATTTACATAAAGATCTAGAAATCTACATTCAATTCTAGGTAAAAAGAAATGAATTTACATAAACATAAAATAGAGTTAATAAAACAATTTAATATTAAAAATCAATTTTTAATGAGAAAAAAATTGTTTTATTTTTATCATTCATCATTCAATTTTTTTCATTACGATAATAATAAGGTAAATTTATTCATTTATTTAACCTGTTATGAAAAAACGTTAATTAAATAATTTTACATAATAGGTCTAATGAAATTAAAAGTCAATATTAATGGTAATATTTGAATTTAATGATATGAGAATGAATGAAATTTGAATTATGATAATTGATCGTACAATCAGGATTTGAAATATACGATTGTTTTTATTAACTTTTTGAAAATTATATTACTATAAAAAAATCATATTATTTTCATTTTTTATGAAAATTTCAATTGAAAAAAACAGTTATTTTTTCGACAGTTATTAAAATTTTGATAGAATTATAAATATTTATATATAACTTTTTAAAAATGGTTTAAAAAAAATTTATTTTAAAAAAAGTGAATTGAGTTAAGTTTTTTATAATATGCAAAGCATCATCAAAGACTTCATGAATGGTGTAGTCTCTGCATACATGACAGAAGTTAACAAAAAGAATATTTCGGGGTCTATTACCAAAAAAAATTTAGATATTTCAGAGCTTGAAATTTTTCCTGACGCTCTTCTACAGCACGGAGTTCCCCTTTTAGTCAAAAAAGGGACAATAAAAAATATTAGTATCCAAATACCGATAAAATTCAAGACTGAACCGGTTAAAATTACAATTGACAGTGTAACCATTCTTGGTAGTTTATGCACCCATAATCCAACTCGTGAACAGATAATTGATATGAAAATTCACATGATAAATGCATATCATTTTTTTAGGAAACGATTCAAAATGTTACTTGGAATTATGCCCAAACAAAGCTTTTTATCAATTATCAGAACAATTTTTTCTAACATTATTTTGGATATTAATCACATCCACGTTCAGATTGAGTACCCTACAGGATCAATTGATACATTTGACGAATCAAATTTAGATTTTTCATCTTCAAAATTTTCCTTATCGAAATCATCGCAAAGATTTAGCAGTTCAAGGCAATCAGATATGAAATCTTCGACGCAGAGCATGAAAGAAGTTGATGAAGAAGAAGAAACAGAAACGCAAACAATAGAAGAAAAAAGTGATAATGTTGATCAAGAAGACAGTGATACAGGCTCAAAATCTATGAATGATAATTCAAATAACTCTGACGATAACGACTTTTTAGAAGAATCTTTAGATGAATTGAGTGATTCAATTGATGAAACAACGGATCAAGAGCCTTACACACGACGAATGTCAATTTACAAAAATTATGGCACAGTTTATTGCGGATCAGATGATGCTAAAAGCGGACAAACTCAAAGATCGAAAGTTACATCTATCGGGATTACAATTAACAAGCTACTTCTTCATAATCCAGCAAGCATAGACAATCCTTCTCCATATAAAATCACAAAAGAAGCAGTTTTTACTGATTTAGCCATCTATATGGATGTTGATCAGCCATCAGTTGACACAAGTTCTAATGAGAAGTGTGAGAAAGAATTGACAGATTTATATAATAGTACTAAACATAATTACATCCTAGAACCATTTTCATTTAGTGGTTTAATGAAATTTGAAAAAGGCAATCCTCAATTGTTTTTTGAACCTTTTATAAAAACTGTTATGGCCAATATCAGAGAAGAGTATATTCCTGCCATTTTGGAATTAATGAAAGGTGTTGGCACTTTTCAGAAAAAGTTCGCTGTTGCACAAATTCCTAAGCCATCAATTGATGATCCAGAAGCCTTTTGGGTCTATCTACATAGATGTGCTGTTACTAAGATTTCCACGCCAACTTTTGACTTTTCAAAGAATCTTAATCTTTTATTGAAAAGAATGGTTTATTTGAAAAATTATAAAAAATCTGATCCTAAAAGCAAAGCTATAATCAAAGAGATGGAAGAAACCCTTGATTATTCAACGATTGTAGCTTTCCGAGCAGCTTATTTATTAGCATATAAAAAACGGAGTGGAAAAACAGCCTTAATTACTCCATTAATGACTAGTAAAATCAAGAAGATAGCGATGGTTGATCCTGTTTATATTGTAACCAAATTAGTACGAATGATGGCAATGAATTTCACTGGAGATTCGGTGTCAATTGCTTTATTACGTAATACTGGTGAAAAACACATCGTTATTGATGTCAAAAAGCCTAGATTTAAATTCGAGAAAGATTTGAAGGATTACATAATTCATGCTGTTGTTTCTTACGTTTCTATTAAGCATATAAAGGAGACAGAAAAAGTTGTCTTTAAATCTCTCGATAGTAATTCAATTGAAATGAAAGCAAACGTGAAAATTCCTTTTCTTTCTTATATGAATTGGAGTTTGTCACTTGAAATGACAAAGAACAATTATTCTCTCAATTTGCCAGGTCTGCTTCAATTAGTAACCGACCTTGGCTTAATTGAATTGGTTCGTTCTAGTCAAAGCGCATCAAAACAGAAACGTAATTTCGAACTAAACGTTCAGATTCGTTCTTCTGCTTTGAGAATTGTTGGTTCGCAAAATAATCGAGCTGTTCAAATAGCTTTTGATAAATTGGCTCTTCAAACAGATCCGACAACATTAGCTCAATCATTCAAACTTGAAAATTCATGGATTTCATTGATTGCTGACAATGAAGCCAAAGTTTCCTCTGATTTTTCATTATCTGGCTCAATTAAAGGTAAAGATATTTCACTTTCTATTCCTTTGTTTTCATGCGCAATTCCCTTCAATTACATTGTCGTTATTGACGATTTCATTCACCTTGTAATGGGCTATCGAGGATTGTTTAGAGATGCCGCCTTTCCAAAGCCTGATTTTAATTTCAAGCTCGATATGAAAGGCTTGAATGTTAACATTAAAATTCCCAATTCAAACGAAAGAGTGAATCTTCAAATTCGAAATATTCTCTTTACTTTAGAGAAGTCGAAAATTAAGTTCTTGTTATCATTGGTTGAAATGTCCAAATTATTCTCTTTGAAAAATTTAAGTGTCACTTTTGATCAAGCTAGTCTTAAATTAAAAATAGCTTATATTTACGCCAAAGTATTCATGCTTCTTTCATTGATTCCTAAAGATGCTTTCCAAATGCTTCAAAATAGTCGTAAAAATGATGAAATAAAATCTGAAAATAGTGACGCTTCAGTGAAAGATTATTCTGAAGCTGATGATGATTCAGAAGAAAGTCCACCAAAACCAAGTACGAGTCTTGAACTGCCCAATATTAAGATATCATGTGGAATTGAAGAAAGTGACATTGATTTAGCATTGACCAGCACTGAGCGATTCAACTTAAATGTTAAAAATATTAAAGCAAAAGTTAATAAAAATTTAATAAAAGCAGGCGCAATGTTGAATCAATGGGCTTTTCAGAATCAAACCATCGCACAACAAATTTCATTTAATGCTGAAATATTAATTAGCAAAGCATTTGAAATTAAAATAATTGTTGATAATTGTAACATTAATTTAAGTAAGTCACTTATTAATTACTTGTTAAATGTCAACATGTCATCTTATGAAGTTGCTTTTCCTCATGAACTTGCACTTAAAGTTTCCTTTGTTTTAAATCAAATGTCAATTTCAAATGATTTTGTTATGAAGAATTTTCTTGCTGACATTAATTTAAGTAATTCTAAATTTGACGTTTCTGTTGGCTTAGATTCTGTTAATTCTTCTTTCTTGAAATTTGTTTCGAAAGATGTTGTTAAGATGAAAATGGACATTGAACAAAAGTCGCTTGATTTAGTTGTCAATTTAGAAGATATGACAATTTTCGTCATTCCTTTATGCGACTTAATTTCTAAATTACCAGCCTTTATTCCATCAACACCGCAAATAAAGCTCAATTTAACATTGAAGCCATTATTGTGTAATTGTGTTTTTGGTGAAGATTACTTAAATATTAATTTTAATTCGCCATTAACATTAAAATTGGACACAATGAAAGGGCCAATTCCTTATGTTGATTTAGACATGTCTAATTTCACTATTTATTTGAACAACAAAGAAATCATTCGATTGAATTCGTTGAAGTTTTCATTGACAAATAAATTGATAGCTGAAATTCCAGAACTTTACATCAAACTGTCAATGTTAAAGATATATAAACTATTGAAAATGTTGACCACAATTCCTATCAAAAAGTTGATGTCTAGTTCACAATCAAGCATCAATTTGTATGAGATGCCAATTGAATCAATAGTCTGTAAAATTCCTTATATTGAAGTAATGATGCACCAAATCAAGTCAAGAAGAAGTGTTTTGTTCATTCTTGATGATTCCGAGGTCAACATTAAAAACACTGATAAAAAGACTGATTTAATTGCATCAACAACCGTTCATTTGAATGCTTCTGACGGTTTCCAAACATTCAGTTTGGCACCGGAATTTAGAATCACTTGTAATGGCGAATTTACTGAAACGCATAACAATTGTGTTCTTGAATCGCCAGATCCGATCAAAATTGAATTTTCAACTCATTTATTGAACCAAATTATTAAGAATTTAACAGCCAATGAAGATACCGTTGAACAGCCTTATGCAATATCAAATGAGACTGGAGCGGATGTTACCATCATTGTTAAAGGCGAAGAACATTTAATTGAATCAGATGAGTTTCTTCCAAATGTTCATAACTTCTCGCAATCTGACATTAAAATAAAAATAGGCGAAATTGTCAATCCAATCAAAATTGATTCATTAGCATCAGCCATTTCATATCCACTTTTCTTTGGAGAGAACCACATTCTTGTTTGGATGGATACAAGAAAGCTTCAAATTCGACTTTTATCGCCAATTTCATTATTCAATAAATCACGAACTGATTTAGAAATCAAGTATTTAGATAATGAAATCACACTTGATGATGGCGAAACAATCAGTTTGAATTACAAAATAGAAAGACTTGAATCTATTTTTGTTAAAACCGATGACGATGATTATACTGAAATTAACTTGAATGAGCAACATGTTATTAAAGTTGATGAAAAATACGTTGTTGTTACACGAAAGAGGAAAGAAGATTCTCTTCATACGACGATTGAATTCACAACACCTTATTACATGAAAAACGAGTTAATTACTGACATAAACGTGATAGTTAAGAATAATCAAATTACATTAAAGCCGTGTGAAAATGTTCCATTTCCTTATTTCCCACCTAAATCTGATTGCATTTCATTTGATATTCAAGACACGACTGAAATCAAAGGTGTTCATGTTGATTTACAAATGAATGAGTGGAATGATAATAAGATATTCATTCCAACTGCTGATAAAGAAGGAAAACCATTTATAATTCAATTCACATTAACTAATGAGAAACGCATTTCCATTTCTTCTTTAATTATCTTCTATAATTCAATTTCTCTTCCTTTGGTCTTCGGTTTGTCAGCAAAAGAGAAAATTATGAATGTAGAGAAATGCTATCTGAATCAGATGATTCCTTCATTCTTCCCATTCCAAAACACGCAGACAATTTGGAAGCGTGATAATCCAATCATGGTTTCGCCTGCCGACACGAACTCAAAGAAAATCAATGTTTACATAAGGACCATTTATTCGACAAAATGGTCGGAGAAACCAATTTCCATGTCCAATTTCAACAAATTAGAAGATTTGATGATTCCTTTTGATGAAAATAAAGTTTGTCTTGCTCATTTTCACGTATTAAGTCATAGTTTGCAACGACCAAATACGTTTATATTTTTCATCTTGCCCAAGTTTGTCATTAACAACTTGACAAACAAAACTTTCTCGGTGAATCTTTTTGACGGAGAAGGAATTGAAATGCCACCCAATTCATGTATTCCTGTCACCATTATTCGAAACTCGTATGAATTCTCGATTGCTGTTGTTCAACAGCAACAACAAAAATCGTCAGCAGCAGCATCACCTAAAAAGAAGAGAACATCATCATCTTCTTCTTCACTTACATCGTCATCAAGTAAAAGGAAGAGATCAGAAGTTTTTCTACCTAAGAAGTACTTAGTTTATTCGCATAAAGTTAATCTATTGAAATTAACATCACAATTCATTAAAGTTAATTCAGTTGAATCACCTGTGCTTCTTCAGTTATCAACTGAGAATGAAATTAACTTTATTACCATTTTGTTGAATAGAACATTGCCTTATCTTTTCGTTAATAAAAGCAAGTCTAAAGTTATCTTCATTCAGAAAAACACACGCGATTTTGCACACACCGTAATGCCCAATGAATCGTTACCTTTCTTCATTTTTGACGAGAATATGCCAACAATCATTCACTGTGAAATCGGCAATCAAATCAAATTTGAACTAGATGTGAATGAGCCTTGCTTCCCTCTCAGAATTAATACTAATGATGATTCTCATTATCATTCGCATCAGAAGTACTATTATTACGTCGATCTTTCCGTTACTGAAGGCTCAACGATCACTCTTTGCAATGTCGACGAAGATGAAATAGCAGTAAGTCGGAGTTCATCATCATTAAATTCATCAATTGCCAGCTCACATTCTAATCTAAATCTTGCTGAATCAGCGTCATCATTCAATCTTTATGACTTGCTTCATTCAAGTCAAACGGAGACAGATTTTAAATTCAATTTCAGCTTCCTTTCAGTCCTTCTAATCACTCGTAATTACAAAGAATTGTTGAGATTGACATTAAAAGATGTTGCTGTTAATTCTGCCATTCGTCAAAGATCGGTTAAAAACGAAATAACCGTCGGAACGATAAAAGTTGACGATCAAGATCCATATGCGATTTATCCTTCAGTTTTTCAGATCCTTTCTAGCAACGATAAGCCGGCGGTTGTATTCAAATTCGAGTCCTTTGGAAGCTACAAGTATGGCGGTATGGAAATTCAATTGCAACCGATAACCGTCAGAGTTGACCTTTCATTTGTGGCCGACGTGATCGGGTCACTTTTGTACTCAGAAAATTTGATCATGCATGAGCACGAGGTTGAAAAGAACTCGTCTGTTCCTGAATTTACGATCAGTGAAGTTTCGTTGTCCGAGTTCATCAACAACTTCATGCCGAAGAACAAGAAGTACCACATAAATCACATCGCAATTCACCCGTTCACTGTTCGCGTGTCATTCAAGACGGCGACAACGAGAAGCGACCATCCGTTGCAGAACTCGTACCACTTCAACCGGCTCATCGAACTCATCCCATCATTGAACGACATCTCGATCTCAATCGAAGATAAGTACGTCTTCAGAAATCTCTCGGGAACGACTGCCGACATCGTCTTGAAGATCGGCAATGACATCAAGAAGATAATTCTCACTCAGCTTTCGTTGCGAAACATCATTCATGAAAGTTCGAATTACGTCGTGAAGACCGCCAAAAGCATCGTTAACATCCGGTCAAGGGACGCTTCTTCGCCGAGCCTTTTGAGGAAGACGGGCAGTGTTCTTTCTGTTGCTGAGATGGCCCTTTGTCACATCTCTTCGATGCTCGACGTTTACACCAATCAGCCGCCGAACATCAGGACAGACGAGACATCACTCGGCGCGCTTTCTTGGGGTGTCAAATCGCTCTGCAAGTCGGTTGGCAAAGGTGTTGATGTCTTGATTAATGAGCCGAAAAGAAGAGGAAACGTCAACGGAAAGGTTAATTATTGTGGTTACATTGAAGGTGCAGGCGTTGGAATCGCCAAGGCCGCAGCTTTCGGAATGTCTGGCGTCTGCAATTTCAGTGCGTCTATTCTCTCAAGCACGAAGAGAATCTTCTTCACTGAAAAGGTCTCCTCAATTGATAGAAGAGAACTCGATCCTGTACTCGGAATGCACGCCGGCGAAGGAGAGAAATTGCTCTGGTTCAACGGTTCAGTGTCTTCTAACTTGATCGAGGTCTACACCAGGTCAGTCTACTCGCTGGAGAGCCAGTCCTTGATCAAAAGCGTAGTCAATGCCGAAATTGATAAGGAGAATAATTCGGTAACTTTGACTGACGATGGACAGAAGAAACATGTCTTCAATTTCGAGGATATAACGCAGGCAATGCCATTCTATAATATCATTCAGTCGCAGCTCCTCAGGAAAAAAATTTTCGGTAATTCAGATAATCAATTATCATGATAATTATATTTTATGAATTTTTTTGTTTTTTTATTTAGTTTCTTTTTTTGAAAATAATATTTATTTTAAGCTAAATTAAAAAATAGTCTTTAATAAAAAAAAAAAAAAATATCACAATTTGAATTTTTATCGAACAATTTTTTTTTTTTTTTACACTTAAAATATTTATATAAACGATAATCAAATCAAAAATTAGTTTTTTTTTTTTCATTGGAGCTAACCAATTGATTTTGAAAATTATATTTTATCATTAGATAATAGAAATAATTTTGGTTTTTACAATATGAAATTGATTTATTTGGCTTTCATGATTATGGATATATGTCATTCATTTTTTGTTCTGATAAAGTGTTGTCATTTGATTATCTTATCTCTATCAATTAAGACAGATGAATGTAACATAACTTACACACACCTCTATCATCAAATGTTTGATTAATAATGAAAAAAAAAATAATAACTAAACCATTATTTTTTTTTTTTTTATCTTTTATATAACAAAAAATTACATATACATTATACATAAAACCACATGTGACTTGGAGCAAGCCAAATTAGTGCCTAAATCTATGCCCCCAACAAGAATGGGTTGCTTAGCTCTATGCTTTCCCTTGACTTATTAACGTCCGCGGCGAAAATGTTTCCACTCAAGTCTACATTTGAATTTGGCAGCGCATCATAAGTCTGGCTCGAGTAATTCGACAGTGGGTTCGACAGCTCCGACATCGAGTCGAATAGTCCGTTTGATTTAGCTGACTTAGGTCGATAAGGAGGAATCTGGTACAAGTCGAGCTGCTTCAAATGGCTGCTGCTTCTTTTCTGAGGCTTCAATATCAGCTCCTTTGCCGCGTGCTTTCTGCTTTTGTGGCTGGACGAGCCGTGGTCGTGCCTGCTCTTCGCCCTGATGTGCCTGAGGTTCCTCATCTGCTCCTTGAGCGAGAGCGACGACACGAGCATCTCCGGATCGGACATGATTGAGTGGCAAAGAGCGACGTTGTTGTTCAGCTCGCTCGATGAGGAGGTGTCCTCCGGGATCGGAAAGAGGCAGGGACTCGAGCTCTGGCTCACGTCGGCGCAGTCTATTTTCAGCGGTTCAAGAGGCCTCTGGTGAAGGGTGCTCTTCAGCTGCGCCTTCGCGCTGCTCTTCGGTGGCGGCTGTTTCTGCTGGAGATTCGGGGCGAAAGGGTTCTTGCGCTCTGGCTCGGCGGCGAGCGTTGGAAGCGGCTGGCTCCGCGCAAAGAGACTCGAACTCTTGGAGCCCTGCCGGGATGAATCGGATGGATGTGGCTCGTCTTGCTCTGTGAATGGATTCTGATTCATCGTCTGCTCTGGTCTCTCGCTTTGAGATTCGCTTTTTGTTGAATGCCTGTGACTTTTCGTTGGCGATGAGTTCCTCGGTCGCCTCTTTCGTCCTTCTTGCTCTATCTCGCTCTTGGCATTCGCGGTGTCGCTGAAGCTTGATGCAACTGGCTGAGCAAGAGAATTGACTGGATCTGTGTTCGCTGCCTGATCATTGTTGACTTTTTGCTCTTCCTTGCTGTCCTCGTTTGCTGCCTGCTTTGCTGGCTGACTTAGATTTGATGTCACTGACTGAGCAAGAGAATTAATTGGATTTGTGTTCGCTGTCTGATCATTGGCTGGACTTTTAGCTTGACTGTTATTGCTGACTTTTTCTTCTTCCTTGCTGTCCTCGTTTGCGGCCTGGCTCTGCATTGCTGGCTGACTTAGATTTGATGCAACTGACTGAGCAAGAGAATTGACTGGATTTGTGTTCGCTGTCTGATCATTGTTGACTTTTTGCTCTTTCTTGCTGTCCTCGTTTGCTGCCTGCTTTGCTGGCTGACTTAGATTTGATGTCACTGGCTGAGCCAGTGAGCCAAATAGGCCGGCTTTGGCTGGCTGAGTCTTCGTCTGCTGATCTTGGTTCTTCACTGGCTCTGGCTGAGTCTTCGCTTGCTGAGTTTTGGCTGCTGTTAAATTTGTGGCTGCTGATTGAGAAGGACTCCTGCTTGCGCCTGGGTTCGCTTGCGTCTGGCTTTTGGCGGCTTCCTGCATTGTCTGCTGCGCCTGGCTCTTTGATTCAGCCTTTGCTGGCTGGCTCTGCGCTTGCGATTTGTTTTCTGCCGCGTTTGGAATTGGCGCTTGCGGCAGTTTTTGGGGCAGGCTCGTGCCTTCTGCTTCCTTCTGGCCTGGCTTTTGAGGCTGAGGTTGGCAAGTGCCGGCTTCTGCCTTTTCTTGCTGCTTTTTAGGCAAAAACGATGCTGTCACGAATGGGACCTGGCCCTTGTCCGGGTCTGTCTTAGCAGGCTGGATCTTGTCTCTAGAAGGCTGCGTCTTTGCTGGCTGAGCTTGGCTTTTGGCTGGCCCTGGCCTTGCCTGGTTCTTGGATGGTTCTGCTTTAGCCGCGCTCGCGCATGCGTTTTTCGGCAGGTTTTGCAGCGGGTTCTTTGCTTGCTGCTGTTTTCCGTTCTTTGATGGCTCTGCCTTTGCTGGCTGGCTCTGCGCTTTGTTTGGTGCCGAGTTTGTGCCGATTGCTTGTGCGAGATCTTTGATTGTGCTTTGAGGCTGGCTTTGCTTTTGGCTCGTTGGCTGCCTCTCATTCTTCGATGTTTCGGCTCTCTTTGCCTGGTTCTGGTTCTGGTTCTGGTTCTGGTTCTCGCTCATTTTTGATGCGGCAGGCTGGGCCTGCGATGCGGCTGGCTCTGCTCTTGCGGGCTGGATGGAATCTTTCGTCTGCCGGCTTTGATTATCTATTTTGCCCTGTGCTTGCGATGTGGCTGGCTCTGTTTTCAGCGCCTGCGGCTGGCTTTCATTCTGGTCCTGCTTCGCTGCCTGAGTCTTGCTTTGTGCCAGGCCTGATGAGAGAGAATCTGCAAGACTCTTGATTGCGCCTGCGTCACTTGCGGGCTGCGCCTCGCTTTTTGGCTGCCCCGGCTTTGCGGCCTGATTTTGGCTATTCTTTGCTGCATCTGTATTTCTTTGCTGACTTGCGCTCGGCTGCGAGTGAGTCCTTGCTTGGCCGGTCTCGCCTGCCTGGCTGCTTGCTTGCGCTGGCTTTGAATTCTGTGGCTGCAGCTGACTTTTGACTAAGTCTGTTTGTATGGTGCTAGACTTGTTTTGTGTCAAACTTGTTGGCTGCGATTTGCTGGCGTCCTGCTTCGCTGGCTGGTTCTTCTGCGTTTTCTGTTGCGGTGCCGTACTCTGCTCAATTGCTTCAGCCTTGTTCTGGCTTGGGCTCAACTGTGACTTGCTTGTGCCTGCCTTGCTTGGCTGGTTCTTCTGCGTGCTCGGCTGCGGTGCCGTACTCTGCTCAATCGCTGCTGCCTTGTTCTGGCTTGGGCTCAACTGTGACTTGCTTGTGCCTGCCTTGTTTGGCCGATTTTGAGTCCTATTTGCATTTGAGGAAGAACTTTTTGATTGGCTCTGGTTCTTTGCGGCTTCATTCGTCGAGGTTTCTGGCTTTGCGGGCTGTGCTAGACATGACGTGGCAGATTGTGCTAGTGCACTCATTGCGTCAGCCTTCGGTGCCGGCGTTGTTTGGTCTGTCTTTGCGGTCTGGCTATTCGATGCATGTGATTTATTCGACTCTGCTTTTGTTGGCTGCGCTTTCGCTTGATTTGCGAAGATTCCAGGCAGAATCGTCTGGCTTTGGCTGCTGTCTCGAGTTGCGGATTGGTTCTCCACTTTTTCTTGCTCATTTGGCCGTTCCTGGCTCTTGGACGACTCTGTCTTCGCTGGCTGGTTTTGTGCATGTGATTTGCTTGCTGTCACGTCTGGAATTGGCACTTTTGACAGTTTTTGAATTAGGCCTGTATCTGATGCTCCAGTCTGGCTTGGCTGCGGCTTCGCAGGCTGAGACTGGCTCTTGTCTATTTCAGTCTTTTCTGTCAAACTGGAATTTGTTGTTTGTGCGAGATTTTCAATCGCATTTGCAGATTTGTTTTGAGGCTGGTCTGTATTAATATTTGGGTTCGTTGATTGTGGTATCTGATCGTTTTTTGGTGTTTCTGTTTTCCCTGTTTGTGGCTGATTTCCTTTCTGGTCCAAATTTGATGTTATTGATTGTGCTTGCTTTTTGAGCTGGTCTGAATCAATTGGCTGCACCTGAATCTTTTCCTGATCTATGCTTGATGCTTCTGATTTTACTTGATTTTGATCTTCAGATTTGTTTTCTTGATCTGCATTTGATACTGTTTGTGCTGGCTGATTTTGGGTTTTGTCTTGTGTTATGATTGATGTTATTGATTGTGCAGCGTCCTTAATTGACCCTGTAATTGGCTCTTGAATCAGAACCTGATTAGGTTTAGTATCAGATTGCTGATTCTGATCTTTAGAAGTTGCTGAATCTTCTTCTTTTGTTTTATTTTGATCTTCCTTTGAAAGAGTAATTTGAAGAGAATTCAACTTGGATTCAGCTTGGCTTTTGTCTTGATTTGAGATTGACATCAGTGATTGAGGAGCCTGACTTTTGATTGAACTTGAATTTAAAGATTGATTTGGCTTTGGATTATTTTTGCTTGGAGAAGAAGTTTGCACTTGATTTTGACTTTTGCTTGGAGAAACTTTTGATTGCTTTGAGTCTGCTTTATTTTGGCTTTTTGATGACTCAGATTTTGATGTCTTGTTTTGTACCTTGTTTGACTTTGATTCAGATGCTGAAAACTGCTTTTGAGATTTGTTAGAGTCTGTTTGATTTTCTTTTGTTTGACTATTTGCAGTTTCTGACTTCTTCGACTGCTTCGGAAGCCCGATTGGAGATATTTTAAAGTTAAATTGCAGACTCTGTGGTTTGAGTGTCTCCACTTTTGGTTTTGGTAATTGATTTTGTGTCTTATTTGGTGATATATTTTTTGACTGGCTTTGAGTTTGTTGTTTGGACGCAATTGGCTGTGATTGTGACTTGACTAGCTCTATTTTGGTTGTCTGTTTTATATTGGTTGTCTGATTCTGACTTTTTGTTGTTTCTGTTTTTTGTGGTTGATTCTGAGTTTTTTGGGTTTGATTTTGAATTGATTCTGGCTGTTTTTGCTTGTTTTCTCGTGTTGAATTTGATTCAGCTTGATCAAAATTGGCGGATTGATCCTGGATTTGTTTGTTGTCATTTGTTAGGCTTGAGGTAATTGGTTGAGCTTGATTTTGAATTTGATCAGATTTGAGGAGATGATTTTGTTCTGAACTTTGGGTTTGATCTTGATTGTTGGGAGATTGTGATTGATTTTGTGGTAATTCTTTTTGTGATGATTGGGGATTTATATTTTGCGCTAAATCTGATGCATTTATTTGATTTTGAATTTGAACTTTATGATTTAAATTGTTATTTTGAATTAAGCTGTTTTCAATTGATTGTGTTTGATTTTGAATTTTATGATTTGAATTGTCATTATGAATTAAGCTGTTTGTGATTGGTTGTGTTTGGTTTTTTATCTGATCTTGATTTGTGTTTTGTTCCAAATTTGGTGAAATAGATTGATTTGGTTTTGAATTTTTAGTTTGATTTTGGCTCATTTGATTTGGATTGTCATTTTGTGATAAATCTGTTAATAATTGTCCTTGATTTAGAATTTGATCCAATTTGACAGTTTGCGTTTGAGTTTGTTCGGTAATTTTAGCTTGATTTTCTTCTGAATTTGTCGTTGTGGATTGCTCTGTATTTTCAGTCATCTCATTTTTTAATGTTTGAGATTGATTATTATTTTGCCCTAAGTTGTTGCTTGTTGATCGTTTTAGATTTATGTTTTGTGATGTTACTGAACTTGCCCGTGCATTAGTTGGTGTTGTTTTTATGAATTGATTTTGAGTCTTTTGTGAGCTTTTTGCTTGGCTTTGGCTTTGGCATTGACTAGTTTTGTTCAAATTTGATTGATTTTGATTTTTGCTTTGAGTAAGATTAGAAGTTGCAGGTTGTGGTTGACTTCTAGTAAAATCGGATTTATTTTTCTGATTAAGTTTATCAATATTGGATTGCACCGAATTTGATCTCTTGGATTGATTTTGAGTCCCATTTTGTGATAAAAATGATACTTTTGATTGGGATTTATTCTGAACTGATTGCGTTTTAAAAATTGAAGCAGATTCTGATTCTGTCTGTATATTTTGATTTTCATCCTTTTGAGTTTGCTGTTGCTTGTTTGCTACAATTGGTACAACATCAAGTTTAACTACTTTCTTTTCTGATTTAAAATAAGCATATTTTTTCTGAGTTCTTGGTGTTTGAGTTACAACTTTTAAACGGGACAATTTTGAAATATCCAACGAAGATTGTTTATTTGATGTAATAAGGTTTCCTTTTGACTTAATTTGATTCAAAGCATTAATTATAGGTTTTAATTCTTTTTGTTTCTCAGATTCTAAAAAGTCAATATGCTTGTTTTTGTGATCTATGAACTTTTGCTTATCATTGTTATGTTTATTAATTAATCTATCCCATTCTATTCCCATTGATTGAGAAATTCTTTGTTGAGCTGCATTTGTTTCTTCATTTTGGACTTTATCTGCTGATAATTTCATTTCTTTTGCTTGTTGATACATTTTTGCAATAGCCATACATCGCTCTTGTTCTCTCATTGAATTTAACTTTGGAGATGGTTTACTAAAAGAACGCAAAAAATTTGGATCTGACCACTTGGAATGAAATTGTTGTTCATCTTGCTGTTGTTGCTCAAGAAGCTCATTGTACAGTCTGTCTTCTTTATTATTATATTCCTTAATTTCATTATTCCATTTTTCTGTAATTTCCTGGTATTCTTTGTTAAGTTGCTGATATCGAATAAACAAGCACTCGAGTTGATTTGATTTATCAAGTTTGTTATCTTCTTTTTGAATAACTTGAAAGTAAGTTCGCAGATTTTTATCTTGTACTTCAGCATAATCGTAATCACCATTGCAAACAGCTTGAACACGTCTTCGATTTAATAGTTGTAATATCTGATTTCGAGCTTCAAGCGGTGGCGGACTATGCTCACTTACAATTAATTCTATATAATCGTCTAGTTCTTCTTCCGAATAATTGTTGTTATCTTCTTTTTCTAATTGATTATTATTGGATGAGAATTCTTCTTCATCTTTTTTATCTATTTGTTGGCTTGGTTCTTCGGTTCTTATAACTATATCATTATTATTTATATTAGAATATAAAATGTCCAAATTTTGATCCGTTTTTTAATGGTATTATATGATAGAGCCTTGTATGAATTTTCTCAATTTGAAATACGTTATAAATACAAAAAGTTTTTAAATAACGAACTTAAAATTAGACCTATCAGCAAATCAAAAATCGTTTGTTGAACGTTTACTAAAAATTTGAGGACAATAAACTTTTTTTATAATATAAAATAGAGCATAGTTAGGTATGAAAAATGCAGGATGACTTGAAATATTATTATATAATATAAAATATAAGGAAATAAATATATTCCCTAAATATAAAGATTAATTTGACGTTCAATATAAAAAAAAATATATTTTAATTTTTTGAAAAAGAAAAAAAAATTGATAAGTTTATTTCAAATAAAATTATCAATCCATGATATAAAATTGAATTAAAATTCTTTGAAAAAAAATTGAAGTCTAAGAAAATTGATAATGATTTTCTGAGTTGTAAAATTTTTTTAATTGAAAAAAATTGTGAGAAAAAAAGAGATTTCTGAGGAGTATAAAAAATAAAATACTCAAAAAATGAAATGAGCAATAAATAGAAATCCAACGTCACGATTCCAGATTTTTTTATTTATTTCATAATAAGATTTCAAAATTAAACTAGCTGATCAGCCTTTTTTTCCAACTTGTGCCTATTGATCTAAAGAATTTTCCTTATCATATCTTCATTCTTGGAAATATTTAAGAGCAAGCAAACACGAAATATTATAACTTATTGTTTTTTATCAACATTGCTCCAATCAAGATTTTTTTTTAATCATGGTATTAGTTATAAAACACCAATTTATATTATTTAATTTGTGAAAACTTATTGAATAAGATTCTCTGAAATTATGAAAGTTCCCCTCAATTTAAGACATATTCAATTTTTGTCACGAAAAATTTCCTTTTTGTAAAAATAAAGTTATAAATTTATATATAACTTTTTAATATGCATCGTTTTATAAAATTTTATAAAAATAATGCTTTGTTTAGATGATGTTAGGAGAATGATTGCCCCAGAGCCTCTTCGAATTGATCCAGAAACTAAAGCGATATTATTAAAGCAAAAGGAAGAACATTGTCAGCGTAGAATTGATCAAGTTTACAAACATATTGAAATTTTTCAAAATATTTGGCCACCAGCACAGCCAATTGATTATTATATTGCATTAATGATGTGCCGTGATTCAAAACAAACTACATTCCGAAAACTTTTCAATCCGCATTTTTTGCTCCAAGTACTTTGGATGGGTGAGACATTTGGATATCATCATTTCACAACAGAAGAAAAAAAAGATTATGTATTTCCAAATTTTTGGTATCGTAATACTTTTAACAAAGTTGAAAAGAATGGTTATTCAACCGATATTCATGTTAAAAGAAGACGTCGCAAACAATTGAAGCCTAAGGTATTTGTATTACCGCCAAACTTGTTCAGAGCAAATAAAAAGGATGATCTTGACGACAAAGAAAATCAGCCTTACTCTGCAATTAACGGTTTTGATTTGAATTCAAAAGCTAAATCAAATGAATTAGCTGAGCAGCAGCAATTTCAATTTGATTCAATAACGATTATCAAAAATGGAATTCCCTTCACAGCAGGAAATCAACAAAATTTTATATAAATGTGTTTATATTCTATAAAGAGCAACCTTAATATCAATTAATATTTTTTTAAGAAAGAAAAAATTTTATATAACAAATATCAAATTCTAAAAGTTCTATATATTTTATTTGTAATGCATGTGAATTTAATATTATTTTTTCTTGATATCTTTGTAAGCTGATATAAGCTTGGAGTCAGTTACCATGACTAAGTTAAGCATTTATCTATAATCTTTGATACGTAATTCAGAAAAAATTACTTGATTTTTTTGGAGTAGCAGAAACAAACAAACAAAAAAAAAAGATATAATATAAGTATAAAATGGAGATCATATCTAGTCATTATGGCCATTGCATTGTAAGCAGGGGCCGAGCCTTGGCCATCCACAAATATTACATTTAACAAATAGCTGTTGTCTGGAGTCATTTAAAATATGCCACGCGCAATAATCTGAACCATGTATAGCAAGGTGCGGGCATCCTCGAATAACGCAGGCTTTATCTGGTGTAGCCATTTCTATATTTTCTTCGCATAGATATCGATTTAGTAAAAATTTTTTTATTGCAATTAGTGTCTCTAGCTTTTTTAATGCAACATCTTGAGGTAAGTTGAAGATTGATAAAAGAGCAAGATAGTAAAAATGTCTCCTTTGATCAAATTTAGAAGAGTTTGAAATGGCAGATGAATTTGCCTGAACGATTTCATCAATTTGATTAAGCTCTTTGTTCAAATATTGTAACAGTTTTTCCCCTCTATCAACTTGCCATTTTTGAATTTCTTTTCTTTCAAGAGAGAAAATATTTTTTTCATATGGAAATGGTGGATTACTTTGGTTTGGTGTCCTCTTTGGGCCAAAAACTTTTTTGATCTTTAAAACAACATTTTGAGGTGGATCATCTGATCTTTCAAAGCCAACATGAGTATTAATTGCACTTTCAAAATCAATTTTTTTTAGTGCTTCATCAAGAAGAGAATCATTATTTTTTCTTATATTCATTTTTTTTTTTTTTTTTTTTTTTTTTTTTTTTTTGCAAATTTTACAATAAACGTTCTCCTTATTTTATTTCATTGTAAAATCAATTCAAAAAAATTAAAATCACCAAAATGAGTGCGCAAAATGCTTCATCAGGTTTTTCTCTAGATATCCCTTATCCGCGTAAAGATCAGTCATGGCAAGATAAACGTGCTTCATTGATATCTGATCTCATTGCTTCAGAGAGACAGTATGCTCAACACTTGTATCATTTTATTTATGAATATCGTGTTGCTCTCTCAGATGCTTCATCCAGAAATCTTATCATGAACCTTCCACCAGCCACAGAAGAACTTTTTAGCAAAGTCGAACCGATTTACATTCTTAACCTTTCATTTCTATCTCAACTCGAAAATTCAATTTTATGCAGCCCAAATGTCGCATGGGAACCTGCAATGGCCCGTATTGGAGAATGTTTTAAACAATTTATTACTGGTATAAAAACTAATTACTCCGATTATGCAAAAAGCTTTCCAGAAGGCATGAATGCTTTAGATAATCAATTTGAAGTTGATCCAAATATTGTTCACGCAATAGAATCATGTAAATCAAATGTTGGAATTACTCTTAATGAATGCCTCCGTTCTCCAATGGAAAGAATTTCAAGGTATAGAAATCTATTATTGATGCTACTTGAGGTAACTCCACGTGAGCACAATGACCGTGAAGATCTTGTTTCTGCTTACCATAATATTAGCCCAATGGCTCTTGCATATCGATTTTTTGTCGTCCATCAAAATTACTCATCATTACTAAAAATTAATGATCAATTTCCTAACTTCGGTTTAAAAAGCGCAACGCTAGGTCCTCTTGTTCCAGGAGTACCAAGTATTCCATTAGATCTCAAATCACCGAACAGTCGTTATCTCGTTTTTCATGACTCTGAAATGCAATGCTTTAATGGTGTCAAAGTTATTTCTTGCCAAATCTGGCTCTTTTCGGATTGCGTCATGATTTCAATGCCAGCCAATGCAAACCCAATTCTTTTTGAGTTCAGTAACATTAAAGCAACGCAAGCAGAGCTTCCTTCATCATTCCTCCATCTTTTAATTGATAATGAAAACAGCTCAGCAAACGCGAATACAGCAAGTAATGCAAAAATCAATTTAAATGAGTTTAGTAGTGATAATTGTGCAGACTTCTTTACTGATGTTGATAGCTTCCGCATAATCTTCAATGAAGCCAAAAGAAGAGATGTCTTCATTGAAGCTTGTTCTAACATCCGTATTGATATGAAGTTGGATGAGGTTGATTCCAAAATAGATGAAGTCCGTCCACTTGCCCCAATTTGGACCAATCTTCAAGACGTTTCTGATTGCATGCTTTGTGGAAGAGCTTTCGGAATTGTCACACAGCGTTACCATTGTGCCTACTGCAGAAAAGTCTTTTGCAAGAGATGTCTTAATTACAGTTCAACCAACCATGTGATCTGCAGAAATTGTCAAAAAGCTGGGTTAGGTGAGAAGACCCTTCCGCATATGCTTATTAATTATAAAGTTGGTGGATTCTTCAATGCTGATCCACAAAAACAGCCTGTGAAACGAAAGAGAACTTTATCCTTAAATCAAGCACAAACACGCCACCAACCATTGCCGCAACAGCCACAAAATAGCCCTCAAACCAGCCCTCGAGCTAGCCCGCAAACATCACAACAGCAAATTTCTCCCAATCAATCTCAGCCACAGCTTCCAAATCAAATACAACAATCTCAGATACCGCAAAAGCCGCAAACATCCCAACAACAATCTCAGTTTCAGCAAAAATCGCAACTTTCTCAACAAAGGACCTTTTCATCTCAACAACAAATACCATCTCAACAGCAAATGCAATCTCAACAACTACAACAGCAGCAGCAACGTTACCCTCAACAACAACAGCAGAGAATAATGGGACAACCAAATCCTCAGCCTCAACGTTTTCCACAACAACAGCAAGGCTCGCCATCACAGCAAACTCCACTTCAAGGGCAGCAGCAGCAACAACAACAGCAACAACAGAGACTTCCTGGTCAGCCTTCGCGTTCTCCGACTCAACAATCCCCTCTTTCACAACCACAACAACGTTCTCCATCACAATCACAAATGCATTCGCCAACTCAGCAAGCGCCAACTGATCCCCGACAACAACAACGAATTTCACCTCAACAGCAGCAGCAGCAGCAACAGCAATCCCAACAACAGCGACCAACTAATATGGGACAATGGCCGGTTAATTCTCAACAACAAGCATATTCGCCTCCACAACAGCAGCCATCGTCTCAACAACCTCAGCAAGTAAATAAAATTCCGCTACAGCAACCAAATATTCCGCAAAGACAAATACCTCCACAACAACAACAGCAAAGAAATACGGCACAGCCTGGCGCTCAACAATTCCGTACGATGAATGTTCCTGGAATGCAACAACGCCAGATTCCAGGAATTACGCCACAAGGAGTATCTGGATTCCCAGGAGCTCCAGGCCATCCTCCGATGCAACGTCCTGGAATGCCTGGTCAACAGCAGGTTGGTGCCAAATTACCTCAAAACCCTGGCCAGCAGGCCCAGCCAATGGTCAGGCCAGTCCAGGTCCAGCCATTCCAACAGATGCAACCTGGTCAACCAAAACCACAAACTCCTCCATCACCAAGGTGAAAATTTTATTTTTCATTTTTGTTTTTTTTGTTTTTTCGATTCTTAACCAACTTCTTTTTACTAATACATCATCCTGTTTCATTTTAGTAAAAAAAAAAAAAAATTGTTGAATTTATTTTGATCGTCTTTTTCAAAATTATCTATTGGAAAAGCTCAAATGAAATTTTATCATAAGAGAATCAGTTATTTCATTGGTTTCTTTGGATATCCTAGTTCCACTATCTGAACGACCTGTTTGTATTTCAAAGCCACATATTTTAAATAATCTTGTTCATTCAAATGTTCTCAACAGCTTCTTCAAAATGAACTATTGATTAGAGCCTTGTCATCCAGAAAAGAGAACAAATGCAACTGGTGTTAAAGCTAATGTATCGCTTGAGCCAACAGCAGTATCGTCATCAAACTCAAATATAAATAATAATATCATTATGAATAAAAGAGAAAATGGGAAAGAAGAAATTGTGATAACGAAAGATGCAAATATTCAAATAGAACGAAAATCAATGGAACAGACGCAAAAAGTGTGATTCTGGAAACTTATTCACTAATACTTTTAAATGAAGACCAGGCCCTTTTGAGAAATTTAATATCTAAGCATTCTATTATTGCCCCTAAAGAATGCTTAGAAGAAATCATCAAAGCAATCCTCAAAGTGACGAAGTTGAAGTCCATCTAGATGAAGATATCAGTTGTTGTGGGGAAAAAGCAAACCCAATTAGAAGAATAGAAGCAATTAAAAATCTCAAAGAGAACGGAGAAATCATCACTGACTTCAAGCAAGTATATAATGAAGAATACAATGAATTAGTTAATAATTATCATTTATGTTTGAAGTTTGGTATTTAAATCTTTTATTAATTAAGTTTTTTATTTTTCTTATGAAATAACTGAGTCATCTCATTTTTGAGCTGATAGTATTCGCCATTTGTTCCTATTATTCTATCATGATTTCTCTGCAGTACTTTAGAATGCTTACTCTAAACTTTTGCTGTGTTCCTGGTGCATAACCAATCTCTGAACACCACATTTTAAAAGTCTCAAAGACTGTTTTTCGTGGAAAGCCCTTCTTGAACAGAACCAGATTTCTTTGAATGAACGTAAAGTAAGGGTTCTTGAAAAAATTGATGATATCAGTCTTTTCATTAGAGAGAAGAATCATTTTGGGATCAAATAGAGAGATATCCCGATAACCAAAAAATGAGAGAAGATTCGAATAGAACTCTGGAGTGAATAATTGATATAATTGATTGAAATATTCGTGATCTCCTCTTTTCTCTGATGATGTCTCCATAACTAAAAATCTTATATCTTCTTCTTCAATTTTTAGTGGGGCAAAGTTGTTTGATAGTAAAATAAAGTTTACAACATTTTGTTGAGTGAAAACATCATGGATTTTTTTGTGTATATTAATTGAATCTTCTGTTACCAAGTCTTTGAATTAATAATATATAAAATTTTCAAATATTAAATATAATACAAATTAATTTTTATATTTTTGCATCTGACTTTTTCAAAAAATATTTGGCTGCAAACATAAACTAGTGAAAATAACATCAAATTCGGTTTCTGACTCAAAAAGAGAAGACACAGCTTCATCATTTTATTTCGATGATTCAGTTAATCAAGCTATTCAATATCAACTTGAGACAAACATCACATTCACTGTTAACTTGAGATCTTTTTTTATCACTGAAGTTTGTAATTAGCGATATTTCAACATCATTTGAAGCATGCCTTAAGATTCCTCTTGTTTTAACAGTGAAACATGATACAGAAAAATGAAATTTTTCTTATCTATTTATTACTTTAAAAAAATTATTTAAAATTTTTTTTGCATTCACTGAAATTCAAGCTTTTTATTATAAAGATATCAGATAAAGGAATTTGCATTAAAATAGAGCTCCATTTTGTATTGGAAAATCTCCTATTTATGCTTATGATAATCATGGAACAGAAGAAAATAAAAAACTACTTATGAAAGACATCATAATAAAGCATTTATTGATTGGAGAATTCCATATTATGAAGCATTTATTGAAGAATGTTATTTAAAGATATAGTCTGTTGATAATGCTGATTTAAAAATCCAATGAAAATAAAAAAGTAAACTCTATATTTATTAATAATAAGAAAACTTATTAATGAAATCTGTCATAAAAAGATATTCGGCATATATCAAAATTTTGTGCTCATTCATAATTATTCAATTTATGAAACTAGTTTCCATCGTACTTGATGCAATTATTTATTCATCTGTAACACTAAAATATAACTAGTTGCATGAATTACACAACAATTCTATCTTTTACTATCAATGCTCGATCTTCAGAATTATTATTAGATTTTAGACAAATTACACAACAAAGCATTGTTTGATAAGCAAAATGCATTTAAAAAATTATAAAAAGAGAGAATTATTTAATAAATTTGATAGACAAAAGAAATAATAATATCTAAATAATAATAATAATAAAAAAGCAATATCATACACTAATCAACAATGAATTCCTAATTCGCTATTTTTGGTTCTTTGATAAAAATCAAGCAAATCATCGAAAGGAAGCAGCAAACAGCAGAAAGTCCCCACAGGCCAATTTCATACGCCTTCACAGGATAAACGTCATTTGGATGGTCATAAGTGCCGATGATTGATGAGCTCACAATCTGCAAAATTCCGCCACCAATGAAAGGCCCCGTATTTCCACCTCCAACCAGAGTTGCAGCCAATCTTTCGTCGCCGAATTCCTTGAACAAAGGCAAGGCAGTTCCCTGGCATGAACTTGCGCCGTAACCGATCACGAAGTACAAGACAGCGACAGCCCAAATTGGCGTTGAATCGCCTGCCAAAGCCAGATAGACGCAGCCAGCGGTTGCCAAACCACAAAAAGCGAAAAGAGTCCATTTTCGCGACTTTGTTAATTCGGCGATGATTGGCATTGTTGGTGAACCGACAATCAAAGACAATGAAATCGCCATCTGCACGAACGAAGCCATCTCAGATGAACAATTATGAACGTCCTTCAAATAAGGGACACCCCAAAGAGATGACAGAACCATCAGCACGCCAGGTGCGAAGAACATGAACAAAGAGAGAAGCCAAAAATTCAAAATTTTAATCATAACAAACAAATTCTTAAATAATTGAATGAAAATGTTCTTCAAATTCGGCGTCGGTAGTAATGGCGAATGACCAACAAAGCCAAGAGTTGCAGGATGTCCTTTCACCCAGATAAAGGCACAAATTCCAAGAAAAGTGCCAATAATACTAGTCCCTTGGAGACACATTCGCCACCCAATTTTTTTGCCTAATAATGATAACGGCGTTTGTGATAGTAACGAGCCACAACCGCCCAAACCGATCATGGCACCGGCAAAAAATCGGAACTGTTTGGCTGTAAACCAATTGACTCCAATTTTGTTCGTAGGTACAAAAATGGCAGCACAGCCAAGGCCAACAAAAAATCTGCCAAAACAGGCAACTGTAAGCGATTTTGAAAAGCTGATTATGAGGGTGCCTATAGAAGAACAAATATTGGCAAATCCAATCATATATCCTGGCTCAATGATATCTGCTAAAGAGCCGATAAAGGGTTGTATTAATCCGTATGGCCAAAAATACATGCTGGCTAAGATTCCAATTTGGGATTCAGGTACATTAAAATCTTTGTACATTTCATCGGCTAAAACAGCGGTAGAAAATCGATGGAAATAAACAAAAATATATGAGGCCATGCCAATTATAACTGATAACCATTTCCTGGTTTGATAACGAACTGGATGAAGCTCATTTGGATTTTGTTCTGATTTCTCATCTCCTGTTATTAAGGGATAACTATCAAGTTGATTAGTCATTTTGGTTTAATGTTTATTTAACAATAAAAATAAAAGTATTCAAAATTATTATAGTTTTTTAACTTTTTCTATATAAAACTATATAACTCAAAAAATAACAAATACCCAAAGAAATAACATATAATAGTTATATCTTTTGAACTTTTTTTTTTTTTTTAAAGAAAAAATTTCAGAAAGTTCAATATATTATTTCTAATCTTCAATGATAATTATACTTTATTTAATAAAATAATTAAAAAAGGCCATATCCCTCAGAATAAGGGAAGGCTAAATCACATTTTTTCTGTAATTCATCATAAGATTTATATTCAGGAAGATCAAGTGATTGGATACAAGTATGTGATGTTGGCAAACACTTAGAAGATGGATTAATTTTTATATAAACATCTTTTAGTCCTCCTGGAGGAATAACTGAAGTCCCCGTTATAAATTTCAACACATTCTTTTTACCATCTTCATCAAGTTTGTCAAAGTAGCTCCAAAACCACTGAATAACGTTACTTTGATCCGAATAATGACATGTATATTCTGCATTATTTTTCAAGTCTGACCAATTATAATCATGATAACCGCTAACAATCAAGTCGATCTCATCTATTGTAAACCAGTCATAAAATATTCTATTATGATAGATTTTTTGAAATCCAAGCTCAAATGCCCGATAAGCCTTACTAATCGACCGATTAAAGACCCATTCTTTTAGTTTTACTATGTAACTCTGCTTGTTGTCCTCAGTAATGGGTCTTGGCTGGAAATCCTTTGAATTTGTCACTTCTCTAAAGTTCATCAAATCGATCTTATATTTATAAAAACGATCATAGTAAACAAAATCAATTTTTGCTTCATTTTTGGCCATTTTGTTATTCATTACATATTGAGCTGTTTCATAAAGATCAGGATCAAATGAGATCAAATCTGAAACAGTCAGTTCACGATTTAGAATTTTTTTGTAGAAAAATCGAGGAAATCGAATAGGTATCGGCAATGAATTCAAAATTGCCATCGACAAAAGGATTCCAACGCATCTGTATTTTTTTAAAAGATCATCTGAAATTTCTTTGTGATATTTGAAATAATAATATCCATCGCGTAAAACAAACAAATCTTCTTCTTCTTTTATTAGCTCAGAAAAGGCAAGCTGAATGAATTCACGACTCAAACCGCTATCAGAGTCTACTCCCGGCTCGTTATCAAAAAGGACTTCAAGTTTAAAGTTTTTCTCTTTCAACAATTCGAGCGACCAAACAGCATCTAAAACTTTATTACGATCAACAGGAAGATAATAATGCTTAATTATGTTATTCTCTTTATGATATTGATCAAGTTTCGCCTTAAAAGGTAATATTAATGGAAAGCTGTTCATAATTAAATTTTCATATTTTTTATTTGAGTCGGTTAATTCTACAAATTGAAGCTGCTTATAATCAAAGGGGAAAGCTAGATCATTATTTGCTTCAATTATATTTGCGATTAAAGGGTAAATAGAGTCAAATTGCAGCGAATGGATTGAAATGAATTCTTTAATAACTTCAATAACATTTAACATTAATAAAGGATGCTTTTTTAGCTCATTGTAGAAAATAGAATTGAAGTATCTGTGCTCTGATTTACAAAATAATTCTTCTTTTGGATTGTCAAGGAGAATATCTTCTGTTAAAATGGTTGGAAAATAGGGAGATATATCAATTGAATTTTTTAAAACAAAAATTAGTAATACTGATCGAATTTTGAAAAGAGATGTTTGCCTAGAGAGAACTTCTGTGAGCATTAGATTAAATTGGAGAATGTCAATATCACTCTTTTTTTTGCGATTTCGATGTTCAGTAATAAATATATCGGACAATTGAAGATCTCCTTCTGTAAGTACTGTGTTTTTGTTGATACAAAGATAAGGAAAACTATCCCAATCTAAAGAGCATTTTAATTCATTATCGTTGTTATCTTGATTTTTATTTTTTCTAGTATTGTTAGCTTCTTCAATTTTCTGTCTTTCTTCTTTTTTCTTCTTTTCTTCTTCAATTTTTCTTTTTTCTTCTTCTTCTCTTTTCTTCTCTTCTTCAACTTTTTTCTTTTCTTCTTCGACTTTTCTCTTTTTTTCTTCTTCTTGTTTAGTTAACTCTTCTATTTTCTTCTTCTTTTCTTCTACTTCTGTCTTGTTTGCATCGCTTGATTGAAGACCATCTGTTTGAATACTTGCAGAAGAACTGGACTTTTCTTCTAATGGTGGATTTTCTGAAACTAAACGTCGATAGAAAGCTAACTTGTCTTGGAAACTCATTTATATATAGAATATGAAAAAAAATGAAGAAGAAGAATTAAATCCAAATGGAAATTTTCTTTGAAATATTAACCTCAATAATATTGAAAAAGTTGATAAGATTTCAATTAATTTGAATATAAATCCATTGGAACCATATTTTTTTTACAATTTTAATTATTCATTCAAAAATTAATAGATTTTAAAAAAATTATTTTGGGCAATATACTGAGATTTAGATAATATATTTATAATAAAATGGAATTTTAAAAACAAAAATAAACAGATTTAGATATTTAAATATTTATTATTAAGCAAACACCGAAAATTATTTGATTAATCATTGAAAGATCAAACATTATCACTTCAAATAAAAAGACTGTCAAATACCTTATCTGGTTCACTTTTGAACTAAATAGGATTTATTACATTATTTATTTGAAAGTTTAATAATGAGTTAAAGAACAATTACAATATTTTGAAATAGGCTATTTAATTTTTATAACGTTTTTTTTTGAATTTTTCAGAGTAAAATAATCGTAGAAGATTTAATGGATGATACGTTCTTGACTCAATCGTCATCAAGTAAAACACGAAATTCAGTATCACATACATTAAAAAATGGAGGTTCTACTGTTGCTCGATCGACACTTGGTACTCGAAAATACCATTTTATTGCGAAAGATCCAAACCGTTTCGGGAACTTTTCACCAATGTGGACAATTCCTGGTGGCAGACAAGAGCACCGTCCTACTGTTCCAACACCTGGACCTGGAACTTATGATATTTCATCAAAACAATTTCACTCGCCTTCTTATGTTATTGAAGATCGTCCTCCTATTGATTATCGAACAGACACAAGCAATATAGACTTTTATAAAGAGCATGAATTTCCTCAAATTAAAAAAATCTCAATTGGAGTTAGGGTACCTTTAAAATTTTATGATCCTAATATTAAAGCAGAGCCAACATTGATGTATTCTGACGATGATAAATGGAAATCTTACAAAATATCTGAAAGATATTTACCTCCTCCACCAGATGAAGTTCCATCTCCTTCTCGATACCATCCAAATGATCCTGGAAAACCACGAACTATTTTTTATTCATGGCCAAAAGCTGGCGAAAATGAAGGAAGTGATTCAAATAGCCAAGTATTAGAAGAACCTGGCCCTGGCGCATATAACTTAGCAAAACCAGTTCTTTGCTATACAAATTGGGCACAAAGCATGATACCTAAAAATAAAAGATATATACCTCCAGAAAAGAAAAATGCAGAAAAGCCTTGGATTGTTAAAAAGCCAGAGCCGATTACAGATAAAAGATATATCGAATTTGAAACTCTTGATCCACCTCAAGAAACAAAGAAAGAAGATGTTAGTAATAATAATAATAATAGTAATAATAAATAATTGCGTGTATTTTTTTTTTTTTTCAAATATTGTTACAAAATAATTTCTGGGATCTTTACAAAAAATTTTCATTTATTTGAAGAATAAGATACTAATTTTATTTATAAATAGTTTTCAAAAAGGTCGAGGCACAATATCTGGAACTAAACCAAGAATAAAAGTCTAAATATACGAAAAAATTCAGAGCTTAATTGTCCGCAATTCTTAACGGTCTCTTTTTAAAAAATAAAAATTTATCTCTAAAATGAGCAATCAGGCTGATATTTTAAAAGATTTTCCATCCGAAAAGATTCAAGAAATTGAAACATTTCAAGAGATCATTTATATTCTCTCTAAACTTTCAGAGCAATCGATTGATTCAGCCTATACATCATTATGCTCATTAAAAATATTTGAAAGTCAATTATTTTTGACCTTTACTGTTAGAAAAGTCACTGAATTTTGCGAAATTTTTCCATTTCACATCAAACAGTACGTCAACTTAGTCCAAGTAATTTCCAGCAACTTTCCGAACTTTAAAACATCTTTTTTAATTCAATTATTTCATCGTTATTACTTTTCAGACGATGGTCTTGACGCCAATTTTGTCTTATTTGTTTTATATTGCAGTTATAAATTGAACATATTCAGTATTGAAGAAATCTTGTCCATATTCAAAGTTTTATATCATGAAAAAGCTGACTTTCAAGAAAATAACGCATTATTTTTCATGTATTTTTCGCCAGAAATGAAAGAGTCCGATGAAACCTTCTATGAAGAGATCAAAGGATATACGGAGAGGCGAATTCAAACGTCCAACCTCATTTCTGACACTTTGAAAGTCTACTTTTTGAATACCTATTCAAAAACATTAATAAAAAATAATTTTGAAATTTTGAGGAGATATCGTGACGATAGCCACCTCTCTGAATGTCCACTTTTTGAGATAATCTATAACGATGATGTCGAGCAACTTCGTGTCTTCTTATCGAATCCCAACAGCAATGTTAACGACGTCATTGTTCATTCTGTAATTTCGCCTTATCGAGAGATAGCCAACAATTTGTCTCTGATTTCAACAGCAGCTGTTTTTTCTGCCGTCAACTGCTTCAAGTACCTGTTGTTGAATGGATCCAAAATCGAAGGAGTCGTGTCTGAAATGGGAACTTTGGCACAAGACACAATTGTTGGCGGCAATGTTGAGATAATCAGATTAGCACAACAGAGTCGAATCGACTTCAGCGGCGCCTTGACAACTTGCTCGTTCTACTTCAGAAACGACTTGTTCGATTGGATCTTCGAAAGCCAAGGAAACAACGTCGAAGAACTCACAAAAATATCGCCAGCTGGATCAACAGTCTTCTGCCAAGCATGCAGGTTTGGCAACATCGAACTGCTCCTGAAATGCATCGAAATGGGTGTCGATTTGAACGCTGAAGATGCAGACACGTTTCCTCTCTTGCAGGCAGTTCTCGGAGGAAGCGACGAAGTTGTCGAAATCTTCTTGACACTTTCATTAGGAAGAAACGAATTAAATAACGAAGAGGAAAAAGAAGAAAAAGCGGTGGTTACAAAATCTATCAATGATGAAATTTTGTTTATGAATTTGATTAGTCAATATTTTGACTTGGAAATCGAGTCAAAAATCGGAATCGAAGAAATTGAGAAGGCGATGTTAACAGCAGTTTCAAAAGGTCAATCAGACTGTGTTAAAGTATTCATTAATCACGGAATTCCTCCTGATGTTTCACATATTCTTTGTGCAATTGAATGCTCACGTTACACAACTCTCGCTTATCTTTTTGATCATTGTAAATTTGAATTGAATCCTGAAAATGACAATTCAATTTATTTCATCACTCATTCAAATATTCACTCTAGAAAAAAATGCTTCAAAATTGAAATTGATAAGAAATTATTTTTTTCTTATATTCTTAGATTCGTGGTGAAGCAAAATAACGTGAATGTATTGAAATTGACGTTTGAAAAAGTAAATTTCGATATGTCAAAAAAATTCGAAAAAGATTTGGTTTTAGGCGTTTTAACTAGCCTTTGGACTTACATTCGTATGGACCAAGATTTCGATGTTTATAATTTCTTGCTATTTCAATATGACGATATAAATAAATTGCAAATTTTGGGTAATTGTCCTCAAAAGTTACTATATTATATCTTAAAAGAGTCTAGTTATAAAGACAAACTAATTGAATTCATTAGAGAGTATGAAAGTAATAATGATATTAGTAAATCACCTGAGATTCAAAAAATATTTGATGATATAAAAGCAATAATAGAATAATAAAAATAAAACTATTTTTTTTTTTTTTTTCCTTATTTTATTTAAAAATGATAATATTTGGCTAAGGAATCGACTATAGGAAAAATCCGGGTCAGGTCAATTTGACCTTATGGCCAATATATTTAACCATACTTAGAAAACCAAACAAACTTTTTGAACGAAAGTAAACGCCATTTATCTGCAATTGTGGAAACACAAAACTAATAAGAACGAATGCAGGAACGCATGAATTCGAACAAGATATGACGAACGAACTCGTAATTAACAAATATTACGCCAAGATACGACAAGCAAACTCACAATTGTAAACAATCTAGCAAGATAAGACAAGCAAACTCGTAATTGTAATTATTCTACCAAGATAAGATAAGAAAACTCGTAATTGTGAATGTTTTAGCAAGATATAACAACGAAACTCGTAATTGTAAATAATCTACCAAATTAAGACAAGCAAACTCGCCATTTGATGGAATTTTTTCTAGTTCAACTATTTATTTATGTGCACGAATCAAGTTGTTTTTTAATAAAAAAGAATTAGTTTTAATGCTGATTTTTTACTAATTTATCCTTTTCATGAGTAATTGAGAGTATAAATGGTTGTCTGTCTTTGAAAAATCTTTAAAATTAAGAATTTATTTGGTCGTACACCAAAAAATGATTATAATCTAAAAAAAATCATGAGAAATATTAATATTTGTAAGTTTATTTAAACTAGGAATAAGTATGATACCAATTTAAAGAAAAAGTAATTAATAAGCCATCTAATGAGCATTCTTTGTACATCAAACACGTGTCTGATGTACAAAATGTCTTCAAATGATAAATATGCTTTAGTAAGCATTATACCAATAACGCTGATTTGTCACGATATAATGAAAGATCATTTAATTTAAACATCGATTATATTTAAACGCTGATTATTTCAAGGAAATGATCTTTAATTTGATTGTATGATAAAAATCGAGGTTTAAATATGTTGTATTTAGTAATTTTTGTATTCAACGTACTGTATTTCGCGAATTATGATTTGATTCAATAAAATTGCTAGTAAATAGAATGAATAACGTTTAGTATGAGGAATAGTTAGAACGTGATTATGATAAAATCTGGCGTTAGAAGGAAATTAACTTGTTTTGCTGTTATTTATTGCGAGTTTCGTATTGTTCAAATATAGTCGTTTACTTTCGTTCAAAAAGTTTGTTTGGTTTTCTAAGTATGGTTAAATATATTGGCCATAAGGTCAAATAGACCTGACCCGAATTTTTCCAATAGTCGATTCCTCAGCCTAATATTTGGACTAACATCTCTTTTTTTAATTTAATCTTTGATTTAAACAATAAGAGAGTGTCTGATTAAAGTTTCATTTGAGGAAGTTTATTTTATTTGAAATTGATTTTGGTAGACTTCGTTTACCTCCAATAAAATATTCGACTTATTATGAATTTAAAAAATTATAGAAAAAATTCTAAACGAGCTTTTAATTTCAATAAAAATCTTTAACTTTTTCATAGATAACGATAATGTTTTCAATTACATCATAGCAAATCAGGATAAAAAAAATTTATGATTCACGATTTTTCTGAGTACTTGATTAATTTATCAGATTATGAAGAAGAAGGTACAATTGGGAAAGGAGGATTTGCTTCTGTTTTACTTTACAAAAATATTCATACTGGAAAATTGTATGCAGGCAAAAAACCTCAAACAAATGATTTAAAAAAGTTTCTTCGCGAAGTTCAAATTCTCAGAACAGATCATCCCGCTATTTTAGAACTCAAAGGATTTCATTTAAGCGAACCTCTTTTAATTTTAACTGATTATTTGGAGAATGGTTCTTTATTTGACAGAATTCAAAAGTCATTAAGAGGAAAATCTCCTACATTAACCCCAACGCAAAGACAAATTATTTTATACGGAATTGTTAAAGGAATGGAATATCTCCATTCGTCCAATATTATACATCGAGACTTAAAGACAGAAAATATTTTATTAGATGAAAACTTATATCCAAAGATCAGTGATTTTAATTTATCAAAATTCAAATCATGCATTTACGATCAAAACCAATCTCGTGCATGTGGAACAGAGAAATATTTAGCGCCCGAAGTAAAAACAGGTTCTTACAACAATTATGCCGATGTTTATTCCTTTGGCTATGTTCTTTATGATGTAATTACTAACAGTCTTGAACCAATTGAAAATATCAAAATCAATAATAACCCAATAATACCAACTCCATTTAGACAACTTATTAATAGATGCATTAATCATGACTTTACCAAAAGGCCTAATTTTAGTACCATATCCAAGTTTCTATTAGATAATCTCCTAGATAATGTCGATGTCACAGAATTCAATGCATATTCAGACATGCTTAATCAATTTACGATCAAAGGTCAATCAATTGACAATCCCGATGATCAAAACTACAATCTGGCTCTCCAAAGCATTGAAGAAAAAAACATGATAAAAGCAGCACGACACATGAAAATATCGGCTGATTTAGGGAACTCAAACGGTCGCTACCAATATGCACAGATGCTCTTTGAAGGGAACGGAGTAGCGCAAGACATCAGCAAAGGATTCAAGTATCTTAAACTTGCCGCAGATGACAACAACAACGTTGATGCACAATTTTGTTTAGCATTGAAATTCATTGAAATTTTGGGAGGCAAATATAACGACGTTGATCTTGACCTAGATTTTGGCGAGGACGAAGAGATGGACGAAGGCAAAGAAGCCGCGAAATATATGAGATTAGCAGCTGATGCTGGCAACTCCAAAGCGCAGTACAACTTTTACATGATGCTTGAAGACGGCTGCGGAATTGGAAAGGATCACGAGAAAGCGATTGAGTACCTGAAAATGGCGGCCGATAACGAGAACCTGAATGAAGATGCCTTGATCAAATATGGAGAGAAGTGTGAAGGTGACAATGATCTTTCATCTGCTGAAAAATATTTCCAAACCGCCGCCGATAGAATGGATTCACCTAGAGGTCAATTTAAGTATGGAAAATTGCTTCTGGATAGAAAAGAGCATAAAAAATCTGACACAGCAAAAAAAGCGGTTGAATATATCAAAAAAGCAGCTGAAAACGAAAATAGTCCTGTTTCTGCTGATGCTCAAAACTTACTTGGAATTTGCCTGCGCGAAGGAATTGGATTGAAAAAGAACTCAAAAGAAGCAATCAAATATTTCGAAAAGGCTGCTGCTCAAAACAACGCTGAAGCGCATTTTAATTTAGGTCTTGAACTCGAAAAGAAGAAGATAAGCGAACTTGAACAAAAGATGAAGAAGAAAGCAACAGCAAATGCAAGTCCTTCTTTAAGTGCAAATCCAAGTTCTTCTTCATTGCCAGTTAAATCATCGAAATCACAAACGAAAACGAAACTTGTTTTTGCAGATGACAAAGAAAGGAAGAAACTTTTTGAAGTTCCAATTTCTCATTTTATTAAAGCAGCCGACCTTGGCTGCATGGAAGCCGCTGATTACTATGCTTCTATCATATCGAATGAAGACATCAAAGAAGCGGAGAAATATTTCCTCAAAGCAGCAAACAAAGGCAAAATTGCACATGCTCAATTTGAATTGGCGAATTTATATTTTGACACTGATGACAAGAAGAATGGCAACAAATATCTCACAATGGCTGCACATCAGAATTACCCGCCTGCTCAATTTTTATTAGCGCAAAATTTTGAAAAAAATAACAAAATGAAGGATGCAAAAAAGTACTACGAAATGGCCGCCGATCAGAAATTGAATAATGACAAAGTTCATGATGACTCAATTCTGGCAGCCATTCAAAACTTGGCACTTTTATTGTTGAATGGGAAGGGAGAATTAAGGAACATTGAACAAGCCAAGAAATACTTTGAAAAAGGGAAAGAATTGAATAGTATTCAATGCGCAATTGAATACGCAAAATTGACAAATGATTCAAACGCATTGAAAGAAATTGCTGATGAAAAAGGTGATAAAAATGCACAATACGAATACGCAAAATTGATTCATTCTGCTAAAAACGCAGACGAATGCATCGCCTACTTGGATTCAGCAGCAAATCAGAACCAAGATGAAGCTTGCATGTCTCTTTCTCTTTTATATGAAAGGTCAATTTTATTTGATGTAAAATTGACAGGAAATTATAGAGACATTGAAAAATCTAAACATTACTTGAAAATGGCGGTTGATAACGGTTATACACCGGCATTAACAAAAATGGGAATAAATTACATGAATGGAGTCGGCTGTAAAAAAAATATTCAGGTTGCTAAAGATTATTTAAAAAAGGCAATCGATTACGGAAATGATGAGATCGCACTTTTGAATTATGGAGATATATTAATTAATGAAAGAATAAAGGAACAAAATGAAACAAAACGAAATGAATTGTATAAAGAAGCTTTCCAATGCTATAAAGAGTCCGCTAAACAAGATTGCGTCCAAGCTCAATACAGATATGCTAAAATGATAATCGAAATTTTGGATAAACAAGAACAAATGGATGCTAATTACGAGCTGACAGATACTCAGAGTGACGAAATACCTCCTATCGATACTGATATTAATTATGATATTGCTGAAGAAAATTTAAAAAGTGCTGCAAATAAGAAATATCCTCCAGCTATTTATGATTATGCAATCTTTTTGATGAAGATTAGAAATAAATATCGGAAATCTATGGACCTTTTGAAAAAAGCTGCTGACGATGGAAATGATGCTGCTAGATATAAATATGGAAAGGTTCTACTTAAAGGATATAGTTATGTGAATAAAAAAGGAGACCAAGTGTCTAAACAAGATGAAAAAAATGGCTTGATATATATTAATAAAGCTGCACAGAATAAATATAAAAAAGCTGAAGACTTCTTGAAGAAACGAAACGCGAATAAAGATGAATTAGATAAGAAGATATCACCTAAGATTTAATTGTTATAATAAATGAAAATGTTTTATGTTTTATAAATAAAATATACAAATTTTGTGAATTTTGGCCAAATATATTCTCAAATAATCAAAATACTTACAACATTTCAAATAAAAACAACAACAACAACAACAAAAAAAATGCTTAAAATAATAATTAATTATTGATCAACATTTTATAATATAATATAACAAACAATATTATGAAATAAGACAGATTATGTCTTCTTGTTCAATTCATTAATTAAGTCATCTCTTTTATGTTGCAAAAGTCTACACTCGAGTTTAAGCTTTTCCAAAGTTAATTTTCTTTCCTGCAAACTTAGTTGTGTAACTTTTTCAGTTAAATTGTGTACTTGAGCATTTTCATTTAAATGATTCATATATTCGTTATTATTACCATTTAGATTGGCATTACTACCATTATTGTTACTTAATTTGTTGCCTTGTTGCTGAAAGAAAGCTTCAATAGAATCTTGTAAACTGTAATTAGTGTTATGATTTTTAATGTCATTCAAAACAAATAAGCCATCTTGACCATTCTCCAAATCTTCTTCGTCTTCTTCATTATCATCAATTGTACTAATTTCACCAATTATTGCATCTTCATCATCATCTTCGATGAATTCATTTCCAATATTATTACTATTAGTATCGCCATTAGTTGAACCATTTAAAAATGCAGTAGATGAATTAAAAGAATTATTTTGATTGGGAAAATTGAAATTGCTGTTGCTACTTTTACTATTATGGTTGTTGTCATTTTCATTATTTTCAGTGGCATTTGAACTAAATTGGTTATCATATGAATATTTATTTGATGGATTGTTAGGTGAATAATTATCAGTATTTTCATTTTCTTGATCATCAGGTTCTAATTCAAGCTCGAATGTTTCATCACCACTTCCACTGCTGTTAAATTCATCTTCAATATTAGTTGGACTAAAAAGATTCGTGATATCAGGAAAAACGTCGGGAACGGGATTGAATAAAATGCCAGGCCTTCTAATTGGACTCATTCCTTGAATTCTTCCAATTACTTCGTTTGTTTTGGCTTTAATTTGTGAGTATGTTTGCTCGAGTTCGTAAATTTTTGAAAGATATTCGTTTTCTTGACGCTCCCAACGTTCTCGAAGAATTTTATATCGTATTTGAAGAGTAAGATAAATTTGTTCTTTTTCAGCAACACCCTTTTCAACTTTTTCAATTTCATCTTGCAATAATTGACATTTAGTATCTGATGCGCGTTGAAGTTGCTTTGTTTTATTTTTTTTCTCTTTTGCTAAACGTTCAATTTCAGAATGGAGAGTGGTTTTTGATTGCTTGGCTTTGTCAACCATTTGATTTAAAACTTTAATTTTTTGTTCAATTTCTTTGACATTTTCCCCTTGAGCTTGTGTTGCAGCTACAATTTGGTTATATTTTTCGCGTGCTTCGTTCAATTTTGCTTTGAGCTGCTCAATTGACATTAGCAATTTTGTTGAATTACAAGAAAAATTTTTAAATATTTTTCAAATTAATTAATTCATGCAGATCTCCACATTAAACATTTAATTTATAAAATAAATATGATAATATAAACATTAAAACTAAATATATTGCATATGTGTAATTTTTTTTAGTTGTTTTAAAGATATTTTCAATAGAATCGTAGTTTTTTTTTTTTTTGATAAATTTTAAAATTTTGACTAAGTTCATAGAAACTCAGAATGACTTACCAAAGAGTAATGATATGAACTAAAAGAATGGACGTATTTCTCACCGAAGTTGTTATTATCTATTTTTTAGTTCTCAAATTTGTGAAAATATTTTTAATTTTCTCCCTATTCATAGGTCGGCCAAAATAACGAGTTTTGTCAAAAAAAAAAAAAAAAAAAAAAAAAAAAAAAAAAAAACATAGGAATATCTTCTATTTGATATATAATATTATATGATGTATACATATTCTGTTAGCCAAGTTTCATCCAATTTCTTGAGTTGAATTTTGTGAAATTTATGTTTTTTCTTTAAAATAAATAATTTTAATATATCCTATAATTATCATATAAAAAGATAATTATTTATATTTAACTATATCTATAATATTGTATTAATTTAGAATAATCATTAATAAATAAATATTTATTTTATTTAACATGAAAAATGCATTTTTAAAAATTTCAAAATTCAATTTTTTTTGAAAAAGTTTGGGATATTTTCTTTTAAGATTTTCTTCTTCTTTTTCATTTTTAAGTCGATTTTAGTTGCTATATATTATATATAAAATAAAAATAAATTTTTGTAATATAATAAAATAAAAATAAATTGGAAATTTGATCTTCGTTTTTTTCAAAAAGTGTAATAAATTTTTTCCATCAATTCACTGATGAATAATAAATATTACTTAATTATTATTATATTTATATATATTATGTATAGTTTAAAACTAAGAAAAATAATAAAATAACCTTTAAATCTAATATACAACAGGATATAATTATTTTAAATTCAAATATCAAAAAAATGATGATAAAAAAAAATCCAACTCAAAAATTCCCACCAAATTTAGATATTTACTTAATCATATGATCATGAAACAAATATATAAATTTGGGAAGTTTCTAGCGTCTTTAAAAATTTAGCTTTCTGTTTTTGACAAATACATTATTTTGGACGACCTATCCATATTCAAAGTATTTTTTATAAGTATACATAAATATGTTATATCAAAATAAACGATGGATTATTTAATATGACAATTTTTTTTTTCAAAATTGTTAAGGGACCACTATCATATTTTTTTGTAAACATTTCAATATTGAGAAAACTCATAGAAAAGAAAATTCAATAGTTGTTATCTCGGAAAAAGTTTAAAACTTTAAAATTTCACCATTCCGATCATTTTTGTAAAATTTTTACTCCTTTCAACTTTTAAATTTTTATTGAAAAAAGGGAATAGGCTTAAAAGAAGAATAGAAATAAATGATATGTAATTTATATAATTTATATATACCAAAATATAGCAAAAATACTCAAGAAATAATTTTTTTTAAGTCAATTAATTTTGTGATAACTCATAGAATTTTTAACATAGAATTTGATAGTGGTCCCTTAACGGATATGTATCTTAGTTCAAGTGAATTGGATTATATATGTATAAGCATTAATGAAACAAGCGTACTTTAATCTTGGTAATTTAAAATGCTTTATTAAATGCGTCGAAATAATTTATATTCATTTTAGAGACTACTGTTTAAGGGCAATTTTTTGAACAATTATATTTTTTAAAACATTGATAAAATAAATATTAATATTTATTTAAATCCAGTATTTCATTTCAGCTCAGTGAATGCTTAATATGTACTCAAGTCATAAAGGTTTTTCAAAATTTTATAACATAATATCAAAATTATAATAGCTTTCAAATATTAAGTGATTGAATATTAAATTGCTAACTGCAAAACAAATTTTATATATACATCAAAGATCAGACTTTTTGTTGATTTATTTGAGTATGAAACTTTTTAAAAAATACTATTCAAAAAGATAGATCTATCCTAAGAAATTTTTGAATTGATTGAAATGAAAAAAAAAATATTACCCAAAATATTTATTAAATGTATTTAATACCATTATTGTAATTTGATTTTGATAATTATTTGATTTTAAATATTATTTTATTCTGAATAAAAATTAATTATCCATTCAAAAATTGTTTTCATTAAATATTGAAATTTAATATATTTATCTATATATATATATCATATATTTATTATATATATTATTATATAAATATTAAATACCATATAGAACTCTTTTAGATCAAAAGATAATTAAGCAAAATTATAAAATAATAAATGATTTATTCAAAAATGGCATTGAAAAAAGATTCAAAATGATAATTCAAAATATTCAATACCTCAATTAAAAAAAAAAAAAGCAATTAAAAAAATAAAAATTATTATATAATATATGAATAAAATGCAATTATCAAACAAAACTTTTCATATTTCAACTTTTATATGTAATTTATTTTGCCACTTTTTCATTTGGTTTATTAATCTTTTATGTGAAAAATAATTTTATTATCATTCAATTTTTTTCATACTCCTATTCAATAAATTGTTTATATTTCTGAGATCAGAAAAATTGATATATTAATTAGCGGAGCTAGAAATTCTGAATGTAAAATTTGAAACAAATATTATTGTTATAAAATTTCAAATATTTTTTTTTTGAATTTATCTAAATATGTTTTAGATATAATATAAATATGAATAAATTTCAAAAAAATAACTAATGGTGTTCAATAAAAGTTAGGTATAAAATTGATATTAACAATGTTTTTAAATAATTGATAAAAAATTTAATAGAAAATAAAATTAAAGTAATTCAATTTTTTTATTGTATGATCAATTTCCCTCCATCTACTGCAGAGCGAAATTTATCGGTAAACAAAAGCAAGCGTTATGATCGAAAAGATTATGCAGATGATAATTACAAGCCTACCCATAAGAAAAAAGATTCTGAATCAAATTCTGTTAAACCTCATCCCAAAGATCGCCTCAAAAAGAGGATGTTCACAGTAGAAGAAGATAATAAAATCAGACAATTGGTTTCCTCTAGAGGTGAAAAAGCATGGAAACTAGTTGCATCTGAACTTTCCAATAGATCACCACGCCAGTGCCGAGAAAGATGGAAAAACTATCTTTCGCCTGATGTGTTGAATCTTCCATGGACAAATGAAGAAGATCAAAAGCTTACCGAGTTAATTAATCAATTTGGAGCACAGTGGGCTAAAATTGCAAGATTTTTCAATGCAAGAACAGATGTAAATGTTAAAAACAGATGGTCATACCTTAAAAGAAAAGAAAAAAAAATGGGAAACTCGACAAATATTGAAAAACAGAATACAAATAAGGAAGATTTTCCAATTGAAGAAGTAAATATTGATGCTAATATCAAAGTAAAAATAGAATTTAATAATGAAAAGTACGAAGATAATTTCTCTTCAATTGAAAAAGCTGATCAGCAGCAAATTTGCGCTCCTCAGCCATCGTCCAAATTTACAAATGAACAGTACAGTTTGAGCAATAAAGCTAATGAACAATTAATTGAATTTTGGGATTCAAATTGGGATTCTCTTGATGATAATCTCTCAGCTTGTATATAATTTCATGATATTTTTTAAACATTTTAATCGATCTTTATATGCAATTTTTTTAAAAAATAAAACAAAACAAAACAAAAAAATATGGATATATTTTCTTATCTATGAAATGTTGTAAAAACCCAAATATTTGTGAGCATGTTCTTAATTTTGAATACACCGCTAAATTAATCAAAAATTAATCATTTATTGTTTATTTTTATTTTGGTTTTTTTTTGTTTGTTTAATCTTCGCATAATATATTTCTAATAAATATTTGGATATGAAAATACCGATTACTTTATGAATGAAGTTATTTCATATTGAATCATATAGCGAAATCCAATTTATCCACTCAAAATAACTTTTGAGGCAGGCTTTGAAATTCATTGGTTTTTATATAAATAAAAGGTTTTAATCAATATTTAAATATATATAAAAATTATCTTTTTAATATTATATTTATTACTTATATTTATTAATGCTTTAATTAATTGTATTTCAATATATATCATTTTTTTCAAAAACTGAATTTGATATATAATTGAATTTATTTGAAATTTGTATACTTATAATTTGAATTGATTTTCTTGGTAAAAAAGCATGATTTTTATCTGCATAATAATCAATAGTTTCATTATTAAAATTAGAAAAAAATTAATTGCATATCTTTAAAATTAAAAATATATTTCTAATTCATTAATTTATCGCCTGCTTTCAGCAAAATAAAGATCGATTCTATAGTATATTTGGAAATATATGAAAATCATTCAAAAAGTTATCATTTCTTCAGAAAATAATAAACTATAAATAAAATGGTAATGATCTTTTTTGATAACATAATTATTAGCTAGACTACATAACGCCTAGCGGACTTCGAGTGCCAACCAATAATAGACTTATATTCCTAGGTAGAGGGTGAGAATTGGTAAAAATTCAGTAAAATTAAAAAAAAAAAATTTATTAATCATATGAGAGTACTCTCAAAATCGATTTTTTGGGCTGCAACAAATTCAAAACATGATCGTATTTTTTGTGAAATGTGATATGAAAATTCTCTTTTTTTCTAAAATTTTTATCAGTTGTATTTATTATTTCGGAAAGCAAATAATAAAATATATGTTGCAATGAATTATTTATTGATATTTAATATAGGACATGCTAAATAATTATAAATTGTAAACTTTTTTGTTGGTTATTAGTATTTTTTTTATTAAAAGTAAGGTTCCAATGAAAGGATCCTTTTTATAATAGACTGAAAAATAGTTTGATATATGTAAAAATGATTAATCATGATATTAATTCAAATTTTATAGATAATTACGATATGAATTTTGATTGAGTATTTTTGGATTTTTTTGGGTTTAAAGCTGGATTCATGGGATAGTTAAGAACTTGCAGATTCACTAGGTTGGAAATCTTTCATTTATAATTCAAATCCAATTCAAAAAGATAATTTAAAAAGAAAGAATTCTATTTTTTGTTTTGTTCCAAAATTTTTCACATTTTATTCATGAATAAAAAACATATGAAATATTTAATATTAGAAATATTATTTCAAATATATGCAAAAAATAAATAATAAGTTTATCTTGATAATAGTATCATTGATAATTTGACATTGATAAAATTCCATTTTTCTTAAGAAAGTCGTATATTTCAATTTACATTGAAAGATCTACCGTCAGGATTTCATTTAAAATTAGTGTGCATACACTATATACGATACAAAGCATTATTCTCGTTGTTGTTTCAAAAACGTTCGATACAATCATTAAATGACACAAGTAAAAAATTGAATGAAAAAGGTGTAAAATTCTCAATTATTTTTCAATCTAAAAGGGTCGACTCTCTCAAATTTTTTTTGATTGAAAAATAATAATATCTTAAAAATTAAATATTCTTTCTATTTAATAAATTCTTAAATCAATATCTGATAAAATCTATATTAATTTAATATATCTTATAAAACAAAATATTTGCTATTTATTCTATTAATCATTAAAATAAGTGTTTTTATTATGATATTTGAGGATTTTTCTTAAATGATTTATTACATACATTATTTATATATAACTTGAAATATAATAATAATTTATAACAAATTATATTATTGATATTCAAGAAATTATTGTTTTTTATAAATAAAAATTTTGAATTAATAATTGAATAAAATGTTAGTTTTTGAAAAAATTATTTTGATAATATCTGAATTTTGAAAATATATTATATTTATTAACAAATACTTATTATTTGGATAATATATTATTTATATCATCATATTAATGATAATATATTTATTATATATAATATAAATTATATATATATTATTATAAAATATTAATTTACATTTTTACTCAGTTTATATGTATATCACAATTGAGAATTAATTATAATAACGTATTAATTCAATTTTATTTTTCATAAATAAATTTATCTTACATGATATTTAATTTATTACTTTTTAATTAATTTAAAAGATGTAAAATAAATTATAAAAAAAGAATATATGACATAAATGTTACAAAATATTTATATATTTGGATATTTACAAATTCCCAAAATCTCTTTGAATGGTGGAAATTAGATAAGAACTCAAAAATATTTTCCCCTTTCAAAAGTTAAACTTTTTCTGTTTTTATTTTTTTTAGTGAAATATCTCTATTTTGGCTAATAGAATCGGCTTCATATTTAAAATTGCATCATGCTATTGATAATGCCAATATTATTTATTAATAATTTTTTATAATTTTAGAATTTGATAACCGCCAAAGGTCGAACCCTTTTAATTATCTTAATATATTTGAAAGGTATTATTTATACAATCACTTTAAATCACTAAAATGTAAATAATAAACTATATATTTTGAGATTGGCTTTAAATATCAAAAAATGAGTGACTTTTTTTTATTAGAATTGTAAACGGTTTATCTTCCACTCTTCTTTAATCAATAAACTTTATTGATAGTTTTATCCAGTGTTCTTTCATTATTATTTTTTCATTTTTTAAGAGAAATTTCAAGATATTTTGGTTTTTATTTTTTTTTTAAATTCAAATAAAATTCACCTCATTAATGGTGAAAATTTAAGTGTAATGAATAATGATGATCTTTCATTTTTATCAGATGTTCGCATAGATAACGAAGAAGAAAATATTACAAATACGGGAATATTAATCTGTGATGAAAACCCTAAACAATTTTTTTTATCTAAAAACAAATCAACATTTATTTTTTTTTCATTTTTACTTTTCTCATCATTATTTTTCCCATCACAACTTCAATCAACAGACGCTGTTCATAATTTTGATTCAAAGCATTATCCAAATTACACAATTTTTGCCGAAATTAAAAATCTACCCAAATACTCACTTCATGGCTTTTTTGTATCATTTAAACTTTTCGATTTTAAAGACTATCAATATAAACCAAAGCACAATAATATAATTAATGATATTCAAATAAATAAATTGAAAAAATCTTTTGTAATTAATGGTAATTTGAGTATAAAGCTTGCAAATTTAGAAGAGAAGAAAAGCCATATTTTTGATGCTGATTTTAAACACATATTTTTAGTTTCATATAAATTGAATTTACAGTATTTTTGTTTCATTACTCAATCCGATGAATTCATTATTTTTTCTGATAAATTTCCTAAATATAATATTTTTGCAATGAATCTTACTGTAAATGCGCATCATCCACGCGCAGAAATGCTCATCATCAAATTTTATTATTGTTCTTTTATTTATGAAATATTTGATCTTTTCATTCGCCTTTCTATAATCATTTGCATAATAAATACAACACCACATTTTTTCTATACAAAAGCAATTCTAGCGCAAGCAAAAGCGTTTTTCAATAAAAATCAGAATTTTTCAATAGATAATAAATTGAATATCCAACAAATTTTGACCTTTGTATTGCGGTTTGTTACAATTTTATATATTTTGATCCCGACATTTTCTGGCTCAATAAGTTCAATTTCATTTTTCAAAATTCCTCATTTTTCTTTTATTTTAAATTTGAATGCAATAATCAGAGACATTTTCTTTTCATTTTCACTTTTTTACATAATATCAATTCTCAAAATGACCGAAAAAGAAATCAGTATGTATCCAAAATATTTATTACAAGGTGAACAAAGCGTACAAAAAGTCACCATTGATGAATGCTATGATGATCAATATTCTATTTTAATAAAGCCATTTGTATTAATCGTTCCAATATTAATATTCATGATCATCAATGATTGTGAAATTGATTTTTCACGATCAAATCAGAATTCCAATAATTATTACGAAAATTTATTCGATATTCAAAATAATAAATTTTCTGTCTCGCCAGAAGGTTTCTTTGTTTTTAGGCCATTGGATTCATTTAATTATTCACACTTTTTCCTGTTTCTTATTTTTGCATTCTATTTTATAAGCTCAATAAAAGCATTGAAAAAGTTTTTATTGAAAAAAAATCTTAAAGCAAAAGACAATATGTTCGAGTCCATCAAAAACAGATATAATAATTATAAATTTATTTCTCTTCCATTTGTATGCTTGCTATTTCTATCTGTGTTGAAAAATTTTGTCATTTTAACCTTTTTCTTTTCAAAAAGTGGAAAGGTTGAATTTAATAAAGAAAAAGTTCCGCCAGTTTTTAATTCATCTCTTCAATCTGAGCCAGTAAAGCAGATTATGAATTTTACATCAACTAGCATTGAAAATGATGAACGTGGAAGTGATTCTTATTTGAAAAATTTCTTTTTATTGTCATTAGTGAACCTTTTTTCATTTGGTGAAAGAAATGCGCTGATGCAGACATTATGTATTATTTTGCCTTCATTGTTTACTATTTTTATGTCTATCATGCACACTCCCTATAAAATAATCATGGATTGAATTATATAGATTTTTGTTATTTCTTTTTGTATTATGAATAAAAATACTATTAAACAAGTTCAAATTCTTTTTGTAATACAAAAATTCTAAAATTAGCTAAATTTTTTTGTTCTATTCTGAATGACCAAAAAAGCTTTGAAATGAAACTCAAAAAGTTTAATTCTCTCAAAATAAATCAAACCATCAATTTAAAGGTTTCGAATTGTTAGATCAAAATGTTTTATTATAATGGATAATGTTGCGTTTTTATAAATTTTCTTTATTCTTCTTCATCAGGGAAAAGAGAAATGTCAAAGCATTTAACATTAACATAAAGTTTTTTATGCAAAAGCCAAACATCCCAACTTTTCTTGTTCATTCTCATCTATTTATATTATATAGAATTTTGTTCATACTCACAAAGTAACAACTTTTTGATTTTCAAACGGACAATTATCCTCACAATTTTTTTATTAATAAACTCATAAAAAATGCAAAAGTTTTTTAATAACTTGGATAATCTCATCACAGTTCAATCATATATATAAAAAAATTATTAATAACTGAGAGTGACTAATTTTCTTAATTGAGTAAGTCATATTTCACCTTAATATGGCCGTTTTTTTCTTTACATGAGTAGCTAGATTGAATAGTGTCACTTTTATTTTTAAAAAAAAGCAAAAGCATTACCAATAACTGTATCATAAAAAGCAATATGTTTTATAATGTGGAATGGCATTGTTATGTAACCAGCAATCAATAAAATAATTGACCATCATGATTAAAAAAGTTACAATACTTGTGACCAAATAATATCAGAATTTTTAGATAAATATCAACATGAATATCTTAATAATTTCACTTTAAAATTCATGGGGAAATAATAAATAAAAAGAATATATTCGTAATAATTATAAATTAAAAAAATAGAAAAGTTCACTGCAGAAACTCTCTTTTGAGATTTTTAATCAAACGTATATATAAATAAAAAACGTTATTTCACTTTAAGAAAAAAATTTACCATAACTGACTTCTTTTTTGACCTTGTGGATTTTTTTTACGTTTTTTAATAAAAATATTATTATGGGAGATAGGCTGCAACTAGCTTTAGATGAATCTTCCAAAAATACACAATTAGCAATAAAAGCAGAACATGCTAAATATGGAAATATTGTAGGGAAAAATCCAAAAAATAAATGTATTGTTGTATTAACAAGTAGTTCAATTCAAATTCGAGAAGAAAATAAAACAGTAAAATTAAAATCTAGTTATGTATGGTACGATTTATTAAAAATATCAATTAATTTTCCTTTTATCCAGTTTACATTCCGATCTAGAGAAAAGAATGTTAAAAAAGAAAATAATGAATCTGATTTAGAAATATTGGTAGTTGAAATTATAGATAATAAAGTTAGATCAAATAATTCCAAAAATCAGAAAGAAAGTAATCCAAATTTACGCTCTTTCATTCAATCTTTATCAGATATACTTCAGCGTGTATTAACGCCGTCTGAACTAAAAAAAATTTCATTTTATTCATCGATTATTACAGAAAAGGTTAAACCAACTTATGTTAGCATAATGTCTAGACTCTCAATGATTATTTTGCTTCATGATATTCAAGTTTCGCCAATGTCAATTGAAACATTTAAATCAATGCTCTTTTCACATCAAACGGTTTTCAATCTATCAACTTTTAAAGATTTCGAATTCATCATTCCGATTCTTTTTGAAATACTCCCATTAATTGATTATTTAGAAGTATTGAAAATTCCAGAAATCAATAATTTTCACGTTTACAAAGCAGCTGCGCATTTCTTGTTTCAAAATGATAGTCTCAAGTATATCGAAATCACTGGACAAAAAGATGATGGCTTTAATAGCTTTTTAGAAAAAATCAAAAAAAGCAATATGAAGACTATTTCGTATGCCTATTCGAAATTTTCTGCTCAGGATCTCGATTTGATTTCGAAATCCTTATTAGAATCAAATGTTCATTGTGCTGAATTTCACAATGCAATTAGCGAAAATGATTATACATCATTTTATAACAATTTTCTAACACCTGATATGTGTTCTCACTTATGGTCTCTTAATCTTAATAATAGCATTAATTTAGATCTTCCTTTACTATTCAAGAAACTTTCTAATATATCATCATTATCGTTAGCATATTGTGGTATTGAGATTAATTCCACGATTCGCCTAATTCATGAAAGCGATATGAAATATTTAAAGTATTTGAATCTCAGCGGAAATCTTTGCAAAGAAAATCTCGATATGAGCGTAAAATTACCAAATAATTTAACTCATATAATGGTCAACGATGTTTCATGGAATGACAAATCGTTAACATCTTTTATTTCTCTTGTATTACAATTAACAAAAAATGAAAAGAATCAACAAATCCAAATCAATCAAAATAATCCAAACAAAAAACCAAAAGATCTTTATCTATCTATATCGCATGCTGTTACACTTCAACATGAATGGTCACGATTATTCCAATTACTTCATTTTAATTTTTCCAATTCGTCAAGAAATGAGTCATTTCTTCAATACAGAACATCATCTCATTCCAGCTATAATTTCAGCGAATTGAGAAATGCGATTGCTAACGATGATGATGATGAAGAGCGTTTCCATTCGGTTGCACTTCGAAGTTTAGCTTGGGATGAAAATCCAGTTGATACTGCCTTTTTCGACTTTTTGAGAGAATGTAAAGAATTAGAAACACTTTCACTGAACAGTTGCTTTCATGAGACACTTGAAAGTTCTTTGGCCTTATTTGTTGACTTTATCAAGTCGAACGATAGCATTAAAAATTTGTTCGTTGCGGGTTCCAAAAAAGTTCATCTTGGCAAAAAAGTGATCAAAGTAATCGATGCATGCTTGAACAAGAGAAATTTGAAAATTCTTGATTTGTCAATTTCAAAATGTGATTCGGAATGTCTTATGGAATTTCTTCCACTTTTTGATGAACGAAAAAGTTCACTTGATATTGTCATTTTAGACGGAGTCTTTCCCAGCGAATCTGACAAATTTGTGAACTTTTTGAATCAGATTAAATTAATGAACTCGAAAACCAAAATAAGCTTCCCTAACGGTGACTGTCTTAATTTGAAGAAGCAGAAGAAAATTGATCAGAAACAGATGGACGAAATAAACAAGATTTACCAAAGTCTTGAAGGCAAAGAAGAACCTCAGAATAAAGTTCCTGAATCTGATGAAGAAAAAAGTTCATCATCTAACAACAACAGTAAAAATTCAATTAGTGTGAAACCGTTGGAACATTCGGAATTCATCAAGCAGCCGTATTTCTATCGTTATTTTTATGAGCCATTCATTCCTTATTATCTTGACATGGCCGAAGTTAATCAGATTCGTTTGAATAAGTTCGATGATGATCAAGATGTGAAAATTGAACAAGAAGTCAAGAATCCTTCTCCAAAAGCTGTCAAGAAAATAATTAAAAATGAAGAAGAAAACGAAGATGATGAAAATGATGATTTTACTTTGTTGCCAGCCGATACGGTTGTGAATGAAGAAGAGGAAGAAGAAGATCAAAATAAAACTTTCACTGTTCAAATGGCTGATTTCGATTCTAATGTCGAAAATGAAGAGGAAGAAGATGAAGCTGACTCTGAAGAAGCAATTCCAATTGAACTTGACAACCAAAATGAAAATGAAGAAGAAGAAAACAATGAAATCTTAAATAATCAACAGAGAAGTAGACATTCAAATGAAGGCATGAAAGCAAGCTCTCACTCAAATGGAAGCATCAGTGGAAACTCTAAAAAAAGTGCTAATTCAAACGGAAGCATTAATAGTAACTCAAAAAGAAGCACTAAAAAGTTCCAACTACAAGAAGAAGTTGTTGATGCTAATGAAAAATTGTCTTCTTCAGATGATGATGTTGATGATGATGTAAAATTTGTTCCAAATGGCGAAGAAGAGGAAAATGAAGAAATTAAAATTCAGCTTGAAATCAAAAACAGCGATAAAAAAGAGACAACAATCATCAAGAGGAGACTAAAAGATATCGATAATCAATACTTAGTGAGTGAAGATGAAAGTAGCATCATTGAAAGTCCAACTCCAAGTCCAATTAAAAGTCCGACTCAAAGTTCAAGCCAGAGTCCAACTAGGAGTCCAACTGCTAGATCGAAAAAAGTAATCAGAAGAAGAAATCCTCAATTAAACAGAGTGAAAAGGCAGCCAAGAAGAGTTATGAAGAAGCCAGAAAATGATGAAGAAGAAGAATTTCAAGCAAAAAGTAAAAGAAGTGTAAAACCAAGAAATCAGGCAATAAACAGGAATAAAAGACAAACTAAACAAAATTCAAGGAGACCGTTAAATAATGAAAATATTCAAAATGATGAAATTGAAATTAGCAGGTCTAAAAGTATAAAAGCTAAGAGTTTAGCCGCTAATAAAGGTAAAAGACAAGTTAAACTAGCTGCATCTGCAAAGAATTTCTCAAACCAAAATAATAATGAAAATAATGATGACGGTGTTGTAATTAATAATTGTAAAAATGTAAGAAATAAAAGCCCTACTATGAGTAGAAGCCAGAAACCAGTTAAACAAGCAGTTAGAAAATTTTTCCCTAACCAAAATAATGATCAAAATGAAAACGAAGAAAATGGAGCTGATAATGAAGTTAATAACCGTAGAAATATAAAACAAAGAAATCTTCAAATGAATAAAAATAGAAAAACAGTAATTAAAAAGCCTTTGCCAGTTCAAGATGAAGAAGAAGATTATGAAAATGACTTCAAAAATAAGAAAACTATGAAGCAGAAAAGTCCACAAACCAATAAAAATAGGAAAACAATAAAGAAAAATCAAATTAATAATAATAGTGATATTGAAGATGATGATTTTGATAATCAAGAAGAAAATATTGATTTCCAACAACAAACGAAGAATGATAATTCAAGTGATTTGGATGAATCATTCGACAGAACTGAAGTTAATGACACTTTTATGAATGTTACTGTAGGTGTTAATGATTTAAATAACGATGATGAATTTGAAACTTATGAAACTTATGAAATTTTCAATCAATTTGTAACACCAAGACAAGCAAAAAGCCCGAATTTAAATAGAAATATTTCAAGTAACAAAAACAAGAATAAAAATGTAGATCAAAATCAGAACAAAAATGCGCAAAATAGAAATAGAAATGTAAATAATGTTCAAAATAAAAAACAGATCAAAAGTAATGATAATGAATGCAATGAAAACAACGATGATTTTCAATTATCTCCTAAGGTCAGAAATCTTATTAATGATTTTTCAACACAATACAATTTAAATGATTTTGATATTATTTTCCAAGGATTTGAAACGCCATTCAATAATTCTGATTTTTGGGTAAATATTAATGATGAACTGTCAATTGATAAACTTTATAATAATGTGAAAATCATCAAAGAAACAAACTCATAATATTATAAAATTTTATTAATAAAATGTATTTTTTCTTTCACATTAGATTTTGCTTTTTAAAAAATTTTTATGTTTTCTAATTAAAAATGAGAATAAAAAAAAAAAATGAGGAAATAGAAGTGAACAAAATAATTTATAAATGATAATCATCTATTACTTAACAAATCTATATTAAATTATAATGACAGACAACTTTATTTCTTATCAGTTGGACAATCATGACGAACTTTCCTTGTCGCAGTTTGATGTGATGGATGGGGATCTTCAAATACAATATCATCGATTTCTGGAAGTTCTTTTGGCTTTTTCAATAAGCACGGTAGTTTTCCATCTCCCGAGATAGGCATTCTCATTACTAAATTAGTAACTTCGTTATATACTTTCTGGTTGTGAGCATTGGAGCAAGGGTAAATTTTCGAAAATCCTTTGACTTTTGATAAATTATCTTTCATTGTCTTAGCAATTTGAGATTTCAGATTTGTGCTTTTAAGAGCTTCATCCCACATGTGATTGGTAAATTTTTCAACCGATTTTGTCTTTAAGAATTGTTGAACATTATCTAAAGGGGCAGCAATTGAAAGGGCTTCAGTAAGTAATTTCATTTTCATTTCTCGTTCTGCATCAGTGCTTCCCTCCAAAGAAGGCCGAAAGTTAACTTCTAATAAAATTGGTGACCAATCGGTACCTAACATAACATCAAATCCTAAAATTTGAAAGCATCGATTGTATCCATTACTATTCTCAACATTTTGCTGTTGCATACCAACATCTATATATTTTAATGTTGAAAGAACAGTCAAGATAATAATATTATCAATTTTCTTCCACACTAAATCAGTATCAACATTTTCAATACGCTTAAGACGATCAAAGACTGTTGAAATCATTTGTGTAATTTGATCTATATTAACTCCTTCAGGATTTTTTTTGTTAAGTGCAGTATTTGTTAATTGGGAATAGATTGTGCCTGTCCCACTCTTCATTGAGCAAAATCTTGCGACACCATCACGAAAAACATAAATTGTTAGTGGATTTGCAGAAGATATTAATGCGTAAACGCGTAAATCAAATTTGGTATCATCTATTAATGCAGATGGTAAATATTCTTGTGCAATTCCAAGTGCTTCATTAGGTGTATATTCGTCATTTTCTGATATAATAGAAATTCCAATACCTAAAGATCCACCATCTGGTTTAACTATATATTTCTTTTTGTGTTTTGAAACTTCCTGAGCAAAGCGAGCATTCTCATTTGGAAGAACAAAAGAATGAGGATGATAATTATAAAGAGAAGGATAATACGTGCTCATTCTTTGAAGAAGACGTATTAAATAAGCTTTTCTACAAATATAATTGATATTCGGAATCCTGTTCAATACTTGCCATGGCCTTAATGTTGAATAGTAGTCAATATCACGAAGAGTATCATACCAAATTAAAACAGCTTCTGGATCATTGGCCTTAAGTAGAATGTTGGCTTGGTTAAAAGCTTTTCGCACAATTGAAAAAATGATTTTTCCTTCTTTTGCATGGTAATGTATCATTAGTTTTTTGATTATTTGTCAATTATAGAAAAATTCAAACGGTCATGATTATTTATTTTTAAACTTATCAATTTTTTTTTTGTTCATTTTTAAAAAAGTGGACATATTTTTTTCAATTTCAATTAAATAATCAAAAATTTAAATATGATGAGTTTAATATTTACTGTTTTTCTATCTCTATTAATTGACTTCAAAAAAATAATAAAATAAGATTTTTGAAATTTTTATTATTGTAAATTGATGAATTTATAATTATAAAGACAAAAGAAATTAATAAAAAAATAATATTATGCCAAAGCTAGCATTTATATTGAAGTTTCTTTCATTAATAGTATTAAAAAAGCATAAAACTGATTCTAATTGAAATGTTTTGATTAAAGAAATAGGTGTGTCTAAGTTGGTAAATAACAAAATGACTGTTCTAAATGAATTCTTTTTAATTGAAAAATTGTGAGAACCTATTCAAATTTATAATATATACTAAAACTATCAATTTATAAACAATTTTTTTTATATTTTTAATTATATATTAATAAATAATATAAATTTAAAATAATCATATTTATATCATGTTTGTTTTGAAATATGATTAATTTTAAAGAAGATTTTTTTATTTTTGAGTTTCAAGCAGAAATAAATATATTTCTATAAAAACCGTTCTTAAGATTATCGTTCCATATATCTTGAATATGTTTAACATAATGTACTACTTTCATATTTAAATATTATAAATATTGAAATTGTTACAACGATAAAATGAACAATTTTATATAGAGATATTTTATTATTCACTTTTGCCCAGAAAAAGTCGAACTTTTCCAAGGGAAAAGTGAATTTTGAACATCCCTAATTTTATATTTTTCTCAAAAAATAAAATTATTGAAATTATGAATTTGAATTATCATAATTTAAATTATCATAATTTAAAGTTTAATATACACATATTTCAATCAAATATTATTAAAATAATTTGTTTTTAATTAAATATATATGTTAAAATAAAATTAATTTCATAAATATTATTATTTTGCATATTATTGCTTAGGTTGTTAATGTTTAATATGAATTTGCATTATTGAAAATAATATGAAAAAATTCAAAAAGTTCCAAATATCTTATCTCTATAATAAACTCAATATTCTTTATTAATATAAAATGAATACAACTCTTTCACTAGTAGAAACGCTTCGATATTTTACAGTTCGCCCGCATATTCCATCTGACGATTCAAAATTTAGTCAGTTTTTTAGAAGTTGCGAAATTCCATCTATTGAATCTCACGCTATCCAAAATTTATGTGAGCATTTATCCGAATCAGCGTCTCCTATGTATAGTTCTTATAGCGTAATAAATCAATTTTCTAGTTCTTTTCATTTTTCATCTAACGAACTTATTAAACTTCTAGAATTTAAAGATGATACACTAGATGAAACTCAAAAAACAGATGTTTTATTAATTATTTTCAAAAATTCAATTGCTTTTCTTTGTTTGGATGAGCAAAGTATAAATGAAACTTACACTTATTATAATCATTTAATTCTTGTTATCAAGTCTTTAACAACTTTTCAGGCTGGTTTTACAAAATCTTTGTTTTGGGTTTTATATGTGATTGTTCTTATGAAAGCAATCCCAAAAATCCCAATCACATATCATATTACTAATCTTATATGCACAGAAATTGAATCATCAATGATTGAAAATCCGAACTCACTTTTAATTTTCGTTGAATTTCTCAAAAAAATTAATCAAGACAAAATTCAAAATTCAAAAGATGGTCAAGAAAGTAGCACTGAAAACGAAAGTCAAAAAAATCAAATTTATGAAATGAATAGTAGTGATAGCAAAATGGAAAGTTCAAATAATAATATAAGTAAAGATATTAATTTTGTAGAATATCATTGTGATGGCGATGAATGTCATATTGATGTCAAAGAAAAAAACGATTTAGAAGTTATTGAATCTAAAGTTTGCCTATCTATTCAAAAATTAATTATTGCGTATGATAAAGAGAATATTGAGTATGATGAAGTTCCCCTTATAGAATTAATTAAAGAGAGATTTTTTAAACTAGATCCGGAACAGATGATGGTTGTCCCATTAATTGCAAAGCATAAAATCTCGAAATCAGTTATTTCTTTATATGAAGGACTTCCACCAATTCTTTGTAATTTCGATTCTGATTTTGTTGAAGATGACTATTCATTTGAAAAGCCAACTGAATTTACTTTTGCTGAGTTTGATTTTAATAATAGTTTAAAAGATGATGAAAACGATTCAGATGATGAAAATAGTAAAGAGCACAAAAAGCATCATAGAAGAAAAAAGCATCATCATAAAACGCTTGAAGATGATGATTATGAATCAGAATATTCTGATCTAAGTGCCGACCATCCTAAAACGCATGTCAAAAATAGTAAAACAACAGGTTACTTTCTATCGCCCATACTTAGAAAGCAATTAAAAAGCATTCTATTCCTTTTCAATTATATACACTATTCATATATTGACGCTTTTTTCGGTAAATTTTCTGAAATTGCTCACGATTCATATAAAAACTATTTTATTTTCTTATACTTCTTAACGCATATCAACTTTAACCATGAAACCTTACCACAAGTATTTGATGCAATATTATGGGATAAGTTATTTGTTCCAAGTGTAACCATATTTAACTCAAATCATTGCTTTAATAGTAAATTTGACTGTTATAGTGATTTAAAAGACGATCAAGAAGAGCACAAAGAACGGAAGTGCGATGAAAATGATTCTGATTCAGAAACTCACAACAAAAAATCTCCACCTGAGAAGCCATGTTCATTTTGCCTATCCTCATTTTACAGAGAAAGAGGAATTATGATCATTATTGTTCATGGTCCGAATTACATTAATAATTTATTTGATCATTTTAAAAATTATCCTTTTTTATTTGCTGAAACTGCGGTTAGAGTCATTAATCATTTACCTAATGTTTATCCGCCCTCTTTTAAGACACGAGACATGTTTGTCATGTTACTTAATGTTCAAGAAAATCTTCTGAAAATTGAAGAAATGATCAAAGCTGGAAAAGTGAAGTCAATTTCAAAAACCGATTTCAAAATGGCAACAGATGCGAGGTCAGCCATTTTCCACCTCATAATGAAGCTTCTGCATTCTCCGTTATCGCGGCAATTAGCACTCGATCCACTTTTTGACTCGCTTTCAGACAAATCCTTTTCAAAAAGCATGTTTAAGTCGCTTTCGAAAGACTCGAGAATGGCGAATTGTGCGTTTTTAATCAACATGTTTCACTTGTTAGCCAAATCAAAGCCTCCTCATTCGTTAATGAGAAAATTGGTCAATCAAGCATCGCATGTTGTCACCAAAGATCCGCTCGTTTCGTCGTCACTTTTGCTTGCCTTATTTGACAGTTTGAATTCGTATCCAAATCAAGCGATTTTGTCGTCAACGTTGAGCATCATGATAAGCATTGTTTCGAAGTCATCCAAGGTCAATTTTGTTCATGGTGTTTATTCGCAATTGAGCTTAGTAATACCGAAGAACAAGCTTCGTTGTTTTGATCAACTTTTTCAGCTTCTATCGGCGTCTAATCAAGTGAAAGTTGGAATGAACTTCATCATCACTCGGCCTTCGTTTGTTGTTACTGTTTTTTCTGTTTTCTTGAATTTTAAAGAAGAAAAGTTGTTATTTAATGAAATGTCAAATTTGTGTGACTATTCAAATTACAACTGTCTCCAACTTTTCAGAGGTGAAGCCGATCTTCTTCTTCTTGCAATGATCTATCATTGGCCCGACGACTTCATGTTTCGTGACTTCAAGATACGGAACATTAAAGAGAAGCACAAACTTTTTGAATACACAATTCCAGTCTTTTTAAAAATTGCAGGAACGAGGTCTTCAGAAATCGCTGCTGAAAAAATCATCAGAATCATTTCGCCTCATGAAGATGGGAAAGTTTCGCCCATTGCTTCGAAATTCATTAAGTTAGTGTCACCACTTCACAAGACGATGAAAGATCACGTGAAAACAGGCTTTCCAATTGGCATTCAACAACAGATCACTGAATACACAAGAATTCCCTACGATCACATTTTGAATGGTTCAACGATAGCCTTCACTTTTTATGTTGACAATTTTTTGTCATCGAAAATTAACATAAAACCGACAATTTTCCAGATAACCGTCTCAAATTTGACCTTCATTGAATTCTTGATCGAGGCAACATCACTCATTTGCGCTGTCGATAACGGAGGAAATCGAATGGAAGTTGCTGTAGCTCAGAACATCCCAACAAACAAGTGGAACTTGGTCACTGTTCAAATCAGCGAAGTTTCAAAAACTTCTTTGCAAATTGACACTACAATTGACCTTAACCCCCATACTAAGTATTCACATAACTTCCCAATCAAGTCGTCAGAACGTGACACTTTCGATATCAAAGTCGGAAACCAGACAAAGTTCCACGGTGATAAAGGAATCTTGGCTTGCATCTTCCAGCTCGGAAGCTTCGCCTATTTCGACCACATGATGAATGTGCAAAAATTTTTTGAGGATTGGCTTGAGTCGTCTTCATCGTCGTTGATTGTTCCATTGAAAGGTGATCAACCGATGAAATACCCGGGATTGAATGCAATCACGAATCCGGTGATTGTTTCAGCATTATTTCCGAACATCATTGTCATTTTCAATCATTATTTTCCACCTGAAAGATTTCTGCCAATATTCAATCAATACGACATATACACGCACAAGTATTCGATACTTGTAATAAAGGCTCTTCCAGGTTTCTATGATTCCAAGATATCGAAACTCTTTTCAGTTCTTCCTTATTTTTTTGTTAAAACTACGCAGCCGATCACTTATGGTCATTATTTGGCCTTTTACGATTATCTTAAATATTGTCCAACCATGTGTGACAAGTTTTCGCTGTTTGACAACATCATGTTTAATCTTTCGTGGTGGCTCAACATTAATGAGAATGAATTACAGAAGGTTTTGAACCATGTTTCTACAAAGATGTATCATGAATACACTGAGTACTTCATGCAAGATGACTTCTTTAAGAGATTTATCGGTTGCTATCGTATTCTATTCAATGAATTGAGTGATGAAAAGAAAGGCGAAAATAAAAGAAATATTGACCTCTTCATGGACAAATTGGATGCCGTTGTCTTGAACCGTGTCAAGGTTAAATTCACCCTCGACGATTGCAACTTGATGCTGAACTCAATCTTGAGCGCAAAGAAGAAAGAGTTGGTTGAACATCTATTGTCATTGATGCTTTCGTTGCTTAAGTACATTCAACCGACGGAGAGCATTATTTACTTGTTGATGAATGTTCCTTTTGGTAAGGATCCCGATTTGTTCTCTCCTCTTGTTCATTGCTTGAAGATCATTGCGCCTGACTTTTATGGGTCCATCATTCTGTTGGAGTCGAGATTGCCTGACAACTTTTATTACGACAAATTGTTCGATGACGTCTTTGAATTCCCTGAAATGTTTCCAATTGCGTTTTTGATTGCAATTAATCACGACAAAGACATCCAGATGAAGCTGATTGACACTTACATTCAGTTCTCTCTAGATGATACAAAACGTGAAATGATCAAAAAGTGCTACTATTGGCAAATATGGCCAATTGTATTTGGCCTTCAAGTTGATCAAGAATTGCAAAAGAAAGTGTCAATTTTCTTGGCTCAAATGTTCACAAATCCTTTCGATGTTGAAAATTTGGATCTAGCTATTGTATCAATTAAGTTCTTCGAGGTGTCAACTACATTTGATACTGGATTCCTGATATCTTCAATAATGAATAATGTTTACAATTTGTGTGCTGATAAATTGAGTGGTAAAGAACTTCGTGTTTTAAGTAAAAGGTTCTTCTTTGTTATGTATTGTGAGTTCAGATATGGTTCGCATTCACAAAATATGATTAAATTGTTCAAGAATTCACCTTTCCAGCCAAATTCACATTGTACAATTGAAAACCATTCATTTGATGATGCAATAATCACAAATGAAGGTCTTGTAAACATCAGCGATTTCAACAACGACTCGATTCTTGCTGAAAATGACGATACTTTTAATAATATAAAGAAAGATATCGTTGCAGAAAGCAAATCTAGAAAAACTACTACAATTAATGAACAAGAACATATTAAAAATAAAAATGATCCAGAAGTTGAGAATAATAATGATAATGATGATGAAAGTGATGATGATGATAATGATAATGAGAGTGATAGTGACGATAAAGATGATAAAAAAGGTATCAAAAGAAAGAAGAAAGGTTTCTATAAGAAATTGCTGAAGCATAATAGAAATTATGATGATAGTGATGACAGTGATAATGAAAAATTGGTTGAATCAAGTGTTGTAAGTAACGATAACGACGTTTATGAATTTAATGAACGTGAATGTTACGATTACTTCAGTCGAATGAATCATTATTTCATGACATTAACAATCATTCCTTTGTTTAGCGAGATCAAGACCATGGATGCTGCCTTCAAAGCCTTCCATTTTGAAGAACAGCATGAAATCCGCTTTATGATTGTTTTCAAGCCAATTGACAGTGATCTAAAAAGTACAGCTCTTCTTTTAGCGGATAAAATATCAGATAATGTCTTTTCCAAGCTTTTAACTGTTCTTTTAGTCCAAGATAACTCACCAATTAAAACCACCAAGCCAGATCTTGAAGTTCTTAAATATCATAATTCTGTAATTACACCATTTTTACTTTCTGTCAGACAAAACACCAAGAAGAAAAGGTTTGAAATCCAATCATTTTTCAATAAATTCTGGACATCGGTGCATAATATTGAAGCCATTAAAATTGAAGATCCTTTGATCACTTTCAAGAAAGAGATTCAAACGTTCAAAGAACATAATTTAGAACAATATTTACAAATAATGAAGAAATTCATCTTTTCTGAACAAGTTCTTGAAACAATGAATGAAAATATAAAAACTGAATATAGTCGAAGTTTCCGTTTTTCTGATAATTTCAACACTGCAGTTGTCAAAAAGACGATCAAGCATGATAACAAGATCATTAAGAAATCAGATCATGAAAAAGCCTTCTCAAAACAAACGTACATTATTTCGTCATGGGTTTGTTTAAAGATCAGCATTAATTCACAGAAAAAGTGCATGTTTTACGTCACACGAAACAAGATTATCATTGTTATTGAGAAGCGGAAAAAAGTTGAATTAAAAGCATCTGAAATCACTCATATTTTGACCAAAAACCGATTACAAAGGCCAACTGCAATTGAATTTTTCACTGAATCTGGTTCTTCTTATCTTCTTGACTTTGCTCCAGTTTTAGCGTCTGAAATCATGAAAAAACTAGAGTCAATTAGAATGAAGAATTTAATTGATCGTGAGAATTCAAACTTTGCTGAATTCATCCTTAAAAAAGACCTTCTCAAAAACTGGGAAAAAGGAAAAATCACGAATTACGAATTCTTAATGAAATTGAACATGTTCACTGGAAGATCATTTAAAGATACAGAAAATTACATGATATTTCCATTCGTTCAAATCAATGAGAAAAAGATTCGTGATTTTTCATTGCCGATGCCGATACAAGATCCTAAACGTCTTGCCCACTTTTTCCAATCGGCGGAAATGAATCATTTCATGTTTGGTTCAGCTCCGTCGAACTCGATGTTACTGTCATATTATTTTCTTCGTCTTGAGCCATACACGTCATTACACAAAGCAATAAATGACGGACATTTTGACATTGCTGGGCGACTTTTCAATTCTTATCCACAATTCATGACAAGCTTAGTTAACGGCGATGAATGGAAAGAATGTTCGCCTGAATTCTACAGTTTTCCGGAAATTTTCATGGACTTGAATAACGTCATGCATGAAGCTCTGGATATTGCACGAAGTGAGTCAATGAATATTAAGATGAGAATGGATGAAGACATGTCACGGATGGATTTGAAAACATCAATTAGAAAGTCTTTCATTGGTCGTCCTATTAATAACGATATCTATCGTAGTAATTATTATCACAACTTCAACAAAAAGCCAAGTATTTACAACTGCACGAGCGATTGTGATAAGTGCATGACACTGATCAGCTCTAACGAAAACGCAAGCTACAACAGCGAAAATGGAAGCAATTATCATAGAGCTGGCATAAATGAAGTAAATGAAAGTAACACGAGTTCTTTGTTCCCATTCTCTACTCATCTGCATAAATCTGACAGTCACCTCTTAATTGCTAACAATTATAACCGTATAAATTCAGATAATAATAATAATAATAATGAATTGAGTGCACCTGAAGAAAATTTGCCAATGTGTATCGTCCCTAACGAAGATAACAACAACTTGAACCAGAGCGAAGGAAGCTTCGAGGAGATGATGAAGATAAACAAGGAAGAAAGTAGCAGCAAAATGAGCAACTCAACATCAAGCGACACTTTGGAAAATGAAAGCGAAGCTGAAAGTCAAAGTGAAGAAGGAATAAGATTGTCAAATAAACGGTCGGCTTGTCATCTTAATGAATTAGAAAAAGGAGAAACAACAGCACAAGAAATCAAAGAAGATGAAGAATGTATGAAAAAGTCAGTCGAAATCATCAAAGAGAAAGAAAAAGAAAGAGAAAGTAAACAAGAAAAAAGCATCGAAATGCATAAAAACAAAGACAAAAACGCAGAAAAAGAAACCGATAACAATGATGATAATGATAAATATGAGATGGAAAATGGATTTAGAAGAGTGAAAAGTTTCATCGATAGTGAAAGTGATGAAGGCTCATTTGAAGACAACAATGACGAAGAATTTGAAGATTATGATGATAATGATGACGCGTCACAGAAAGGGAACACTCACGTTGAGAGTTCTTCGGAGTATCACAATGTGAATGGCGATCTTTCTACGCATTACAACTCAGTCTTCGACTTCATCTACAACAACAGGAAAGTGCTGGAGAGCGAGTATGTATCCAGCCATCTTGGCGAGTGGATCGACATGATCTGGGGCATCAGCCAGCACAATCGAGGAGGCGACATCTGGATCTCCTATCTCTACAACGACTGCTGGAGCAAGTTCCGCGAGAGTGACAAAGAATCGGAACGATCTGTGATTCCATTGATGCTTAGCAAGCTTGGTTCCATTCCGCCACAAGTCTTCTTTGCTCATGTCAACAAGCAGGCACGATCGAACTACAGCAAATACTTCGACAAAGTCAGCTTCAGGGAAGGAGACAGAGAGTCAAGCCCAAGGATGCGACTGACCATGAAAACGCAATTCATGAACATCATGAATGAAAACAAGTCGACCATTTATCATGGAATGTTTCATGTTAAGCTCAACAAGGTCAAAGAACAAGTCAAAAAGACCAGTTCAAAAATGGCTTTTATCTTTGAAATTGACAATGAATTGCATTTGATCGTCTTCTTTGAAAATGGTCTAATTCAAAGCTACACCGTTGATATTGAAAGAAAGGAAATTCACCCTTTTTCACCTGAGCCGTTAAACTTGAAGATTCCAAGTGATTCTAAATTCGTTTGTCAAAAAGAAACCGTTTTTATATTTGACCAAAAATCTGACAAAATTTATTGTGTCAATTTGAATAAATTAATAACGGTCGATGTAAAAATGGACTATGATATAGACTTCGCTTGCGGGCTCGCGAAGTTCGGAAATACAGTAGTTGCAATGAAATGTGGTTCACTCAGTCTCTGGAATTACCCTCATCTCAATTTCACGCCATTACCATGTATTAATATGGAATCGATATCTGCAATGACAGTAAACACAACTTACAGAAATATAGTCTATTGTACGAACGATGGCTATTTAAGAACTTATTCCGTCTCTAAGAAAAAGATCTTAAATTCCGTAAAAATTGACTGTATAGCTGAAAAAATTTTGACCACTAAAAATTGGGCTTTCGTGATCGTTTATTCTCCAGGATGGTTATATTTATTTAATATAAACGGACTTATTATTAAAAGTTTACAGATTGACTTCGAAATATATAATTGGTGCACTTTCAGTGATCATAAAGGATTCGATTACGTCTGCTGCGTCGATCCAATCGGTTACATTTACACTTTCGAGGCATATTATATTGAAAATGTTGAATTAATAGCAGGTTGCCATGATAGAATTATTTCTTTGTATTTTTATGATAGTTATCAATGTATCGTCGCTTGCGCTTCAAATTCAAAGGTTTATTTCATTTCTTATAATATTATATAAATTGTTTTTTATTTTTTATTATTTTGTTAAAGAAATTCAATATGTTTTATCAATTTTGATTGTTTTTTTAATTTTTTTTTTTAATTGAATTTAATCGTAGTTGGCATATTTTTTCTATTGTATTTGATTGAATTTTAAACTCTATCTAAAAATGTTCTACAATTGAATTTTAAGAGAGTATTCAAATTATCATTTTTTTTTTTGTTTTTTGTTTTTTGTTTTTTTTTTCCCATGCGCCTTTATGGTGATTCGAAGGTTTTTTCCAAAGCTCTTTTTTGTTGAGAGTAGCGCATGTCCCAAAGAAAGTTGTAATTCCTCTTAAGGGCGTGGCTATTTCTTTCAAAACCCAGGGCTCCTTATATAAAAATAGCTTCCTGAAAGGATAATTATAAAAATAAACTTCTGTAAAATTGAATACATTACTTTGGGAGAAAAAAGAAATTTTCGACACTTTATCGTTTTTTTAGTCAATTTTCAGTGGAAAATATGGTTTATGTGTGCGTAAAGGAGAACATTTTTGGACTGAGTTTAAAAAAAAATTCAAAAATAGGAAAAGTGAAGTGAAATGAAAATTCAACAAGAGAAAAGGTCAACTTCTTGAATTATTTGAATGAGTGCTTCAGAAAAAAAATGAGAGGATTTGCATCATGAACTGAACTATGTATATCTTGTATATTCACTTTAAAATACATGTGCTCACAACCCAAAATCGCATCCTTTATGTTTTATGATGATTGGAGAACAAAAAGTTTGTTTTTTAATTATCACGTGTAAAAAATAAATCATTCAATATTTGAAATAAATTCTTAAACACCATAAGTTTACACAGGAAAATTAAAAAACAAAGTTTATTTTGAAAATGCAATCAATTGATGTTTCTAATTCATCTCCAAGTTCAAAAAAAAGTTAAAGGTAAATAAGAATTTTTGATTAATTAATAAACTTTTTGAATATTACTTTGAAAAATATTTATTATTATCTTAGATTTAAAAAGAATAAAAGTAATAAAAACATCATTTTTAATCTTTGTATAATTGATTAAGCAGTAACTTATTTATAAAATATCAAAACTCATCATTTTTATCTAATTGTCTTTCAAAGTTTTTTAATGTATTTGAGTTCTAGCATATTAGTGTGACTGTAAATATGAAATTACCTCACTATCTTAATATAGATCATCGATGTAAATGTAAATCTAATTTTTCTATGAAATTGCATCAGTTGGTAAAAATTGAAATGAGCTTGAAAAAAAATTCTCAAAATTTTAAACTTGCAAGTGATTAAAAATGAATGTCTCACAGTTGAATGTTTCTTTACTCAGTAAAAAAAAAAAAAAAAAAAATAGAAATTAGGAATGATGCCAAAATGTGTTTTGCTTTGTCTTAATTCCGTTTTTGTCAAATTTGAAAACAAGTTTCCTTCATCTTTGAGAGTTCAATACACATTAAAATAGAAATATATGTTTATTTATATCAATGAAAAGATCAATTATGAATTTATTCTAAAAAACGAAAGTAGTTTAAAAATTGTCAAGATAGGTGTAGCATGATATAATTTTACTATGATAAGCAAAGGAAATTCAGAGTAATGATCGATATCAAGCAAAAGCAGTAAAATATATCAAGTATGTACAATAATAGTAGTAATATATTAGAGACTAAGTTCACAATCAATTTCTGATTCGTATTAAAAAAAAGAAAAGTGATTAATAAAAAATAATTATAAGTTTTTTCCTCTTTTTTCCTTATTAAATTGCATTTCATCAGTTTTGAATTTTTTTAATGTAAAGTTTCATGATGAAACTTTCATCAAATTTGATTTATGGATAAGATAAATATTTGTCTTCATAAAATTTGTTCATTAAGATCGATCTTGAGAAGAACATTACCATCTTTTGTATCTTTTTAATCGTATAGGTGAAATATTTAAGCCACAATTTGTCAGAACAATTAAAGTTTTTGTTTAAGACCGTTAATTAATTATGAATAACCGCCGGTATAAGGTGAATTTTCACATATGTCTGTTTACTATTTAAGTTTTTTTTTTTTTGAGTGGCCACATATTTTCGAATTATATAAATGGCAGCTGTCTCGCAATTAAACCAAAATGCCGAGCTTTACAGGCGTGATCAAGCACTTATAATGAACCTTAACGCATCTCATAGCCTCGCTGATATCCTCAAAACAAATCTTGGACCAGCTGGAACATTAAAAATGTTGGTTGGTGGTGCTGGTGATGTTCAACTTACAAAAGATGGTAATGTTCTTCTCAAGAATCTTACAATCATTCATCCAACCGCAATGTTAATCGCACGAGCTGCTGTTGCTCAAGATGATAATACAGGTGATGGAACAACATCAACAATTGTTTTAATCGATGGAATTCTCAAAAACTGTGAACGTAGATTATCTGAAGGCGTTCATCCACGTGTTCTTACAAACGGTTTGGAAGAAGCACGAGACGAAGCACTCAAATTCCTTGACTCATACAAAACTACAGTTACTAATTTCGATCGTGAACTTCTTCTTAACATCGCCCGAACATCAATTGGCACAAAACTTCCACATGAATTAGTTGAACACCTTTCACAAATTGTTACAGATGCAGTCTTAACAATCAAGCCAGCCGATGGTCCAGCTGATCTTTTAATGGTTGAACAAATTACAATGCTTACAAAATTAGCTAATGATACTCAACTTGTCAAAGGTTTAGTTCTTGATCATGGTTTACGTCATCCTTTAATGAAGAGAGATATGCATAATGTTTATATCCTTGCACTTAATGTTTCTCTCGAATTTGAAAATACAGAAGTTAACACATCATTTGCTGCTTCTGATGCTGCAGATCGTGAAAAATTCGCCCTCGCTGAAAGAAAATTCGTTGATGACAAAGTTAAAGCAATCATCAAGCTCAAGAATGAAGTTTGCACAAATGGTGAAGACTTTCTTATCATCAATATGAAAGGTATCGATCCACCATCACTTGAACTTTTATACCAAAATGGAATTTCCGCTCTTCGTCGTGCAAAGAGGCGTAACATGGAAAGACTTGCTCGTGCATGTGGCAGCAAAGAAACAAACAGTGTCGAAAATCTTACCAAAGATAATCTTGGTTTTGCTGGTCATGTTTGGGAACAAGTCTTAGGTGAAGATCACTTCACATTCGTTGAAGATTTGAAGAATCCTAAATCTGTTACAATCCTCATGAAAGGTCCAAACTCATACGAAATCAAGCAACAACAAGATGCTGTTCGTGATGGTTTACGTGCAGTTAACAATGCAATTGCTGATAAAGCTGTTGTTCCAGGTGCTGGAGTTTTCGAAGTTGCTCTTTCTAGCCATCTTCACGAATTCAAGAAGACAGTCGACGGAAAGAAGAGACTTGGTGTCGAAGCTTATGCCGAAGCTGTACTTGAGATTCCACGTGTTATCGCTGCAAACGCAGGACATGATGCTATTGACGTTCTTGTTTCTCTCCAGAATTCTGCAGATAAGCATTTGAACCTCGGTATCAACATTGAAAATGGAGAACTTATTGATCCAAAGGAGAAAGGAATTTGGGATAACTACTGTGTTAAGAAGAATCAATTGCAATCCGCTCCACTTGTTGCTTCACAACTTCTTCTCGTAGATGAAATTCTTAAAGCTGGAAAACAATTAAGATAAAAATATAAAATCGAAATTCTATTTCGATACTTTTCTAATTTTAATTATCTTTTTTTTATTTTTTTATTTTAATTATTAATATAAATAATGATGGTAATCTATCAATTGTTTTGTTGTTGTCGTTGTCTGTTGTATAGTGAGAAGTAAGTTTCTTTTTTAATCTCAATAATATTCAGTCAATAAACTAAATAAATTTAATAATTTATATAATATTATATTTTCATGAATAACTATATTAAATATTTGAATTAATAATTGATTGTTGTGTAGATTTATTTCAAGATAAAAGCATTTGTTTTCATTTTTATGCATAAAAAAATGACCGTTTAAAATATGCCTATATATGGAGCTTTTCGTTGATCTCATTGAGATCACGCGTATTCCATATCGCGAATTAGAGACAGTATATCTGTCTGCAAATCTCGCTATTATTCCATATGGCCATCACCTTCAAACCAAAATGACGAACGGAAATAAATCCGTTAAATTTACGCCTCACAAATTTTCTTTTTTGGTTGATCCAATTCCATCAAATTCTGAGTCTTCATTGGTTATTACTGTCTTTACCCATTTGACTAATAATCATAAGATGGCAATTTCATACGTATCAATTCCTATTAATTCAATCCCACTTCATTCAATTTCTACAGCTTATTTGTCAACAACACCTTTAGTATCTTTTTCGGCTTCTCCAATTGTTACCATTTCACTCAAGTTCAATGTAAATAATATAAGTACTAATCCTTCACAATTTAAGCATCCATCAGCTCTTTCTGGAATTGATTATACATTATGTGAAGATGCACCAAAAATTGAATTTGATTGTTTTGGTCAATTAAAGCCGCCTCAACATTATATTGATAAGTGCGTTGATTTAATTGAAGGTAATTCAGATTTTTTCTTAAATCTAATATCAAATGATTCTTTGAGAAATTTTGTTCTAAAAAAAGTTTTTGATCGTTATCAAGTTAATGATTGGGTCAGTATTAGCAATATAAGTAGTGGAGGTCAGCAGCCAACTTCGCCAAGCATGGCAAATCAAATCTTTTCAGCACCATCTAAAAAGCCAAAGAAAATCTATGCAAACAAACCTCATGGTAAGAATTGTGAGCTTCCCCCACAGCCGCCAAATGAGCAACCGCCAAATCCTCGTAGACAGATTCGAAACGATGATACGAGTGATACTCCAACAGTTGACAATAATATTAGTAATCAAGCTTGGAGACAACAGCAGCAAGCATACATGGCACATCAAAATGCTCCTGTCAATTCAGAATTAAATAATGAACCATATCCAGTAAAATCACCAGTATTAGCTTCCTCAATGTCATCAAAAAAACAGTTTCAGCAGCCTAAACAAAATCAGGCTCAGCAACAATTTGCATTTGTTTCTCAGCAACAGCAACAAAATCAACAAATTTATCAAAATCCACAAATGCCTCAAGTTCCACAAATTACTCAGATATCACAAAATGCACGCAAAAACGAAAGTCCACCGAAATCCTTTGGTCACTCTGTTGCTCCTGATCCAAAGAAAGGTCTTTTCCATGAAATTCAAAAGCCTTTAATCAAAAGAAAAGGTAATGAGCATGAAAAAGTTCCTGTAAGAGGACTTTTGCAGCCAAAAATAGGATCTGCTTCTGATGATAAAGGGCCAATCAATCAGACAAATAAGAAGTTTGTATGTGTCGCGCCTAAACAAAAACAGAAATATCAAAATCAAGATGATATACATAATTACAGCAATAATAACGAAATGTATGAAACGTCATCAAATAATACGGTTTCATTTAATTTTTCAACATCTGATGGAATTTCATCTTCTCAAGGGCAACCGAACTCTATTGGAAATGGAAGCAATGTTGCTATTCATGATTACAGGTCTCAATTCACACCAATGATGAAACCGCAGCAACCTAATGATAATGGATTGAGTCCAAGGAGGCAGACTCCAAGATAAAATCGCGGATTTGTTTCTAATATATATATATATTTTATATTAAAGCATAAATTCATAGCCAATTGCTGATTATTGTTTTCTGTCATCACTGAAGTGAAAGAAAAGAAAGAAAAAACTAAAATAATTAAATGGATCAGGATAATGAATTTTAATAAAATAAAAAAAAAAAACGAAAGTGAAAATGAATTTAAATTCTTCCACTTGATTTAACTAAATCTCTAATCTTAAAAGACAAATCCGATGCGCTTATCAGTTCCTCGATTGAGAAAGGATATCTGTAGTTCCAGTGGTGGTCTTTATCATTTGGATCGTTAATTCTTTCATCAGAAGGAGATTGGAGTCTGAATCTGTCATCGATATCAACAAGATCTTGTAATAAAAAGATTGTCCACATTGATTGAGCCCATAAGTGTTGTCTAAGAATAATTTCCTGAATCCAAGTTTCACAAACTGGAGGAGGTTCGTCATTCCTCCATATTTCTTCTTGCCAAAATCGTTTAATAACATCTCTGTTCTCTTCTTCCCACCATCCACGAATTGATGGCATGTTAACAGTTGATGGTGTTGCAATTGAAAAGTATGGGAATTCTCTGATTTTATCAAAGAGTTTGGTGCCATAAATATCCATTGAATTGATAGTACTTGCATCACAGCTGCTTGGATCAGAGGTCTCTGGAACACGTTGAACGCGAAGAGAAATAAAGCCACGATTCTGAATATTCTTAGATAAAACTTCATCGCTTTGGCTGATTTCTTCTGCACATATGAGCATGTTTGTAGATTCTTTAAGCATTTGGAAACGTGAATTAGAAAGTTCAAGCCATAGTTCTTTTTGTCTCTTAACGAAGTAGTCATAGTATATTCCTTTAACTACGCTTTTCTGTTGTTCGCTTAAATTCTTCCAAGCAGAAGATTCAATAGTATCGTAATTAAAGTGGTCTGGGTTAGTTGTTGGTCTCCTTCCAACTGATTCAACAAATGCTTGGCATCTGACGTTGTAGTGATCACGCTTTGACTTGTCTTCGATTAAAAGTACGTTTGAGAGTAATTCAAAAAGCTTGATTTCGAATTCTATTCTTTCTTGCTCTGAAGTAATATTGAATTTTCTTTGATTCTTTGGATCTAATAAATATTCATGGATTTTAACTTCGGTATTAAGTTCGTTCTTGAATGTGTATTGAATATCTTCTTTGTTACCATGAGAGAAGTTGGAAAAGAATTCAGCTGCAACATCATCAGAAAGTGATCCAAATCTTTGTTGAATTTGAGACCATCTTATTTCAGGTTTAGTGAATGATTTGAAATCGAAATCGAACAAGCCACGATCCTTCAACTCACCTTTTGAATATGAAAGTGAAGGTTCATAATGGCCAAGGAGAGAGCGAACGCAATCATTGATAGGAATGTCCCATGTTCTGAAGAACTCAAAGATGTGTTCTAGCTCAATTGCATCAAATAAGTCTGCCAACCTTCTCAATCGAAGCCTCCACCATGAGAAATCAGTTGTTGCGTTTTGAGGCCAATTGTAAGAAGGGCAGTAAGAATCATTTTCATTTCTAATTTCGTTGAACATTTGATAGCAATAGTTTAAATTGCCATGGCTATTGCTGCTTGTAAATGGAACCGTAGCCATATCGATGTTGAAGAGTGATGGATAAAGCCAGCAATCAACACTCATCACTGGAACACCGATTTGTACGTCGCATTTAAGGACGACTCTTCGCTTGCGTGCATATGCTTTTGCTGCTTTGAATTGATCATCACAAACAAATTGAATCCAATAGTAAAATACTAGATCATTTGAATTTTCTTTTAAGAGGTCTCTAAATTGGCGATCTGATATGGACTTGGCACCCTTTTCAAGATTTCGTGTTTCCCTCCATTGATGATAATTTACTGTTCCGTTTTTCTCTCGAAGAACAGAGAAAAGTGCATATGGTTCGAGCCACTGTGAATTCTGATTAATGAATAAATTGAATTTTTCATTTTCTTCCAATGATCCACGGATCAAAGCAAATATCTGATGTAACTTTTGCATCTTGAATGCAAAAACACGTGGGTAATCAATTTTTTCTTGTGCACTGATTTCATTCTTAAAATCATCAAGATCTCCCAAAACTGATGTGATTTCTGAGTGCAAATCAGAAATTTTTTGAAGGTCGATGTAAATTGGATGAAGAGCAAAAGCAGAAATGTGGCGATAAGGGTTTGAATCGCTCCAGCTTCCGTCAGTTGTGGTATCATTTAGTGGTAGTAAATTGATCATTGAAGATCCAATTAGGTTGCAATAATCGACAAGCTTGTTAAGGTCAGTATATTGACCAATGCCTAAGCTATCATCTGTATGAATAGAGAAGAGTGGAGCAGTAATTCCAAAGCCTTTGAATTGATTTGAATTTGGATTAGTGATCCAGTCGTCGATGAATATGGAGTATTTGGATGAATCTTTTGAGTTGTTGTTTGATGAGTTGATTTGGCAAATTCTATTTGGTCGAGTTTCCCAAAATCCATTTGCAAATGGGTTAGGTGATGATGCCTTGTCAATGATGCAGTACTTGTATTCAAATGGTAAAGAGTTTTTATCAAAAATAACTGTGGCCTTCCATTCTGGAAATGCTGAATCATCCATTCTCACGCCCCTTCCTGGGTGCCAGTTACCAATCTCTTGAGACGAGCCTACAATTACAAGTTGTTGATTTGGTTTAACATGAGGGCTTTTAACGATAAAAGTAATCTTTACTTTGTCTGGAGAGGTAGTATCTGAGATCACTGGTGCTTCAGATGAAGCTGAATGAGGACGTCTGTTAAGTACATTTGTGAAAGGTAATGTTGAATAAACGTCATTTGTTGGATCGTTCCAATGGTATACGTCATTGATTTCAAAAATAGTTGGTTGCTGAGCTGCGCTTAACTCGAATCTATGATTTTCTTCACCTTCCCAGAAATAATTTCGAGCTGAAGTAAAAACAATATATTTATAATATAAGACTTGAGGCTTGTCATTTAATGGTAATCTAATTGTTCCTTCCCAGTAGCCATCGCCAACATATCCTAATAAAACTGCTCTTTTCGGATTCCATTTGCCCAATTCTACAGGATCGCCACATACATATAATTCTTGTCCATAGTTAGTATTATAGTGAACACGGAATCGAACAATAATGTCGCCTATAGGAGTCGGTTTGTCAAATGTATCATAAAATGAGCAGTTACAGTTGGAAATGTTTATAAATCGTTTAGGACATACTTCGCGTACAATTGAACCAAATTTTGTCTTATAGAAGTAAGAGTACCAGATAAGACCTTGTTGGCGGCCTTTTTGGCTTGGAGGGGTATTGATGTCAATGGTTGTTGTCCATGGATATTCTGGATTGCTTAAATCTTGATCAAGAGCAATACCTTCGTTTGGATTTCCTGCTCCAAGTTCAGGTAAGCTTCCATAAATATAAAGCTTTGCGCTACTCTGCTTGCTTGTTCTTAAATAGAATTTTGCTTTCATCGATATTAAATGAGTGAAATATTCGAAATAAAAAATTAGAATATAAATTCAAAATTTTCCACTTTTTGAAAACAATTATTCTGGAATTGGTCAAACACCTATAAAAAAAAATTTATGACCATTCCTCTTCACAATAATTTATTAAATAAAAATCATTGTTTTATGGTTAAACAATGATTTTTATTTATAGAAAAGGAGCAATTAAATAAAAATTATAATATAAACGGTTTTCAGGCTAATGATTTGATGTAACATTTGTCAAAAAAAATTATATTGTAACTTTTTCTATAAGTTATTTTGATAGAAGCATATTTTGGTTCTACATCAGCAGGATTTCTACCCTTTTCGAAATGTTCAGTGATTTTACAAATGTATGTATATATTATAGACAATACTATTATAAGTTAATGTCAAAGAATAAAAAGATCTATGTTTGATTACTTCATAAATTTGAGAAATACTTCAAAAATAAGTAAATGATAAATTTATTTCACGAATTAATATGATTATTCTTTTACATTGCATACCAATTCTTATTGGCATATAATCTTTAATAATTTGATAGATAATTATATTTCTCATAGCTATTTTTTAATTATTTTCTTTAGAAACATAATCAGATATGTATTCATATGATTAATACATCACTCAAATAAAATAATCTTTATATTTGAATATATATAAATGTTTATAATACTTTTTTGTTCATGCACAGTAGAAAGGTTACGTTTATATTTTTTAATTGAAATAATAATTGTTTGTTATAGTATAGAATAAGAAATTGAAAAATATTTCCCAAAATATAAATATAAATTGGCAAGAAGAAAAAATTCTATTTTGAATATATATATTTTTTAAATGTATATCCACAGCAAAATCATATTACCTAAACAATTACAGTATTTATATTTAACGTGTCAGCATTGTTGATTTTTACCATTTTTTCGAATTGTAAAAAAAAGAAGAAGATGGTAGCAGGCAAGTAGGCATCATATTTGTTTTCTTTTAAAGATCAGGTAGCATAAACTTCAGTTAAACTTAACTTTGAATTTTCATTCAACAAATTTATCTTGTCTAGCTAAATTCATACAACGGAAACGTAGCGAATATAGGCAAAATAATACTAAATAAAATTAAATGTAACAAGATACTTGAGAATGTGTGTAGAAACTGTAGCTTTTTTTATATTGGCCAAAATATATATTTCATGATATATTTTTTATTATTTTATCAAATGTATATTAATAAATTTTAAATTTATTTTATATATTTTTACTGGATATTTGAAAAGATATATTAATTTTTAATTAATACGAATATTCTGAAAATAAAAAACACGTTATAATTTTCAAAGAAAAATATATTTGATAAAATAACGATTTTATGTTATTGACTAGATAAAATTATATGTTGTTTCATTTTTATGTTAAAATATATTATATAACAGGGTTGTCGATCGATGATGATAAATATCGATTATCGGCTCATTATCGATAGTCCGATAATATCGATAAAAATTTGTTCGATAACCAATAATTATCGATAAATACGTTAAGCAAAACCGCCGATATTTGGTCACTATCGGACGGTTACGGTTCGATATTCTCCGATATTTTATAATAAAATTTCCATACTTTTTTTTTACATTTTTGAATAAAATTTGGAATTTTATATTTTTAATTGTACTTCAATAGTGCATGCTGAAATAAGCGAAATAAGGTCATGGTGCATTATATGTCCAATATAATAATGAGAAGCTAAAAAATCAGGTTTTTGATTAATACATAAAAAGATTATTTTCAAAATTTTTTAAAAAGAACCAATTGGCCAACAAAAAAAGATTATGATTAAGAACAAAGTTATAAGACGATAATTTCCTCATATCTTCTCAGTATTAAATTATTTCCATATTTGCAAATTAACGAATCTTAATATGTAATGAAATATTAATGCAATGCTACTAAAATAATTTGCGTTTTTTTTTATTAAAAGAATATCAAGTCTAAAAATATTTAGAGAAATGGAGAGAATTTTATTAATTTACAAAAAGTTATCGTGTTCACTTTTTGATAAATTTTATTTTTTTGCCAAAATTAAATTATCTTTATTGATTTTAAATTTCATACTTAAATATTATTAGAATTATAATATATTACTTATCTTTTATTATAATAAAAGTTAATTTCCTATGAAATATAAAAAATCTTTTTTAATAATTTGATCATTTGTACATACAAGCTTTTTTATATGTCATTACTTGAAAAAATAACTTTTATATAATTATATAACAATTAAATAGCCATAATTTCTAGTAAATATCTTTTCTTTACCTTAAAAAAGTTAAAAATATCGGTCATTATTGGCCATGATAAAAACCGTTTTTATCGATAATGATATTTATTATCGGATAGTATCGGTTATTCTACTCTACTCCCGATAATATCGATAATATTGGCAACGTATTTAACCGTTATCGGACACTATCGATAAACATCCCTGAAATAAATATATAATATTTTTTCTTATTTAAATTTCATATTTGAATGTTTTGGAAGATTATTTTTTGAAATAAAGATGTGATATATTATATTGAAAAAAAACTTAACTTGAAATTGTTTTTTCTCAGGTAATATGAATCATTTTTTTATATTAATATTTATATAATGTTTATATTTATATTAATATATTTATATGCTATGGGTATATTTATATGCTATGGGTATATTTATATGCTATGGGTATATTTATATGCTATGGGTATATTTATATACTTCATTAATCTTTAAATAATTAAAAAAAAAATTGAAAGAGTTATTATGATTAAAAATTGAAAGAGTTATATTATGATAAATTGAAAAAAAAAAAGTGATATAATTACTTAAAGTGATATGATGCATTCTATAACCTATAAATGATATGTGCTTTATATTCTATTGCTAATGTTTAATTAAAAACATAAAGGTAATTAAAGGTTTGTTGAAAAGATTAATAGGTTTTATAATAAGATATTTCAAAATGTTATATGATTATATTTTCAATACGACTTCACCTTTATCGACTATTGAAAAATTGTTTTTTTATAAATATTCTTATTTTTAAAATAAAAATGTAATTATCAGTATAAAGCATTTTCAATAATATCAAATATAATATAATAATAGTAAAAGTTATATTATATGTATTATATATATAAATATGCAAGAAAAAATCATATATAATTTTCAATAGCCCAAATTATCTCCTATTGAAATAATACCTAAAATTATTTCCTATATATCCAAGTATATATGTAATTAAATCGAAAAATAATTTTAAATATAAATATATGACAATATATAGTAAGCATAAATATTTAAAATAAAGAATATATCTTTTCAGTCATCTTCCGGACTTTGTTTTTATAAAAGTAATATAATGATATGATATGTTATATGATATGTTATATGATTAAACTGAAATTCAAAACTCAGACCTTTTTTGACATTAATTTGACCTATCTTTGACCTAAATTTTTTAAAAAAGTGGTCTGACTTTTGATTTTTAGTTTAGTTAATATATAAAATCTCAAGACGAATCTAATAATATTTATATTTTAAATATACTAGAGATGAAAATAAATCTATATATTAATTTTTAATCTTCATTTTTCTGGGTATTTGGAAAAATATTTAAACTGGAACCAAAAAGTCAGTATCACCAAATAAGTTAACAAAAAGTTTATATATTAACAATTAATTTTAGATAAACTGAACCAGGAAGAAATTAGACGTATTTTTAACTCTGGTCTTTCGAGAAACGAGCAAATTTCAGAACTCCTTCAGCTTCATTATCCAAGACGTGAAATAATGCAAATGATTGGGTGCGGTCCAAATGCCATTACTAATGTCCGCAAATCAATTGATTTAACTGGTTCACCACCACCACAAGCTAAGATTGGAAGACCAACAAAAAAAAGTCCAGAAGTTAAAGCATTTGTTAAACAAAAAACGATTAATGAACCATATATTTCTGGAGAAGATCGAAAAACGCAAATTCAGCAATCAATGAATATTTCAATTGGATCTTCAACTGTCAACTACATTAGATCAGATCAAGGATTCAAATTTTTACTGCCATTACATCAGCCAAATTTAACTGATTTGCAAATTCAGAAAAGACTTAATTTCTGTTATACAATACTAATCCATCGTCATGAATTACCTTACATTAGTTTTTCTGACGAATCTCGTTTTGCCCTTGGTGGAGATAAAAGATGGTTATGGAGAATGAGAAAAAATTTCAATCCTAATACTGTGGTACCTCAAATTAAATTCCCTCCATCACTAATGATATGGGGAATGGTTTCAATGAATTATAAATCCTCATTATTTATTTTTAACGAAAATGAAAACTCAAAAAATTATACAGAAATGTTAAATGAAAAATTTTTTATTTTAGATGCATTAACGTATTTTGAAAATGATTTCGCATTCCAACAAGACGGTGCGCCTTCGCACACCGCCAATTACACAATGGAAAATTTACAGAAATTATGCGATCTTATTGTTAATTGGCCCCCGAACTCACCCGACCTGATCAATTTGATTTTGATATATTTCCAATTAATATACAAAATCAAGCAAGAAATATTGTTGCAAAATTACAAATTGACGATTCAATTAAAATATCAGATAAAATGAGATTGGTGTTAAAAAGTGATTTGTATGAAATAATCAATTTTTTACCAGATAAGGATATATGTAAATTACTTAAATCAAGTCATTCTATCTTTTCTTTAATAAAAAATCAAATTTGAAGTCCAGATCCATGTTCTATTGGTAGACCAACAAAATACCTTACTGAATTAGAGTTAAAATACATCAAAGTTTAGATGATCGTGCCAAAAATAATGATTTCCCAACAATAAGAGAATTTAAACAACGCTGCTATTTTACATCAATTTGACTGCAAATATTTAAAATCGATAAACAATGAAGAAATTAGTATAGATTCTTATCCTTTAAAATCTTTTCTTGGCTTTCACCTTACTTCGATTTTAAAGTATAATCAAACTTATATAAAATGATGCCTACTATTGAGCTTTATGCAACATTTCAGGCTTTAGAGACATATGTAATCTGTATTCTGCTTATAACATACAGAAATTCAGGTATCCCACTTGGGATTTTAGCTTCTATTTCGGAAAAAAAAATTACAGCCACTTTTTTAAATTACTTAAAGATTTGTATAGAAAAAAACAATCCCACGCTTTTCTTACTATAAGAAATTTTTTGAAAAAAATGTTTTATAAAACTAAGTAAAAATTATAACATTGAATATTCTATTGCTTTGTTCATTTAATTCGAACAATTGGTTCTAACTCTTTACTAGGATACTTTCTTTCAGATCTTTTGTATACGTACTCCAAAGAACAATGAGTCAACAACTTCTCAAGAATGTTTTATACATTCCAATGCTTATATAGTGAAAAAACCCAATGTCAGATACAAGCAGATTTGATAAAGTTGCCATAGTTCTAGGAAAGTATGTAGAGGGTAGCCTAGTTGAAACAGATTCATCTTATTCCCCACTCTATAAAAGAGCTGTTGATCGAATTCTAACTTGTACCAGTCATGCAGAATTTTTCCATATCAACCAGGTCATTAAAGGTGCAAAAGCTTGCTTTTACGACTAGCAATCATTAGTAAATATATAATAGATCGAACTCATAAAGTAAATGAGTAGAAAAATTGGATTCCTGTCAAAAACATTTTGTTGATAAATGTATCTGCAGCAAAAAGTTTTATTATTCACAATTGTTTTGAATAGATGTGCCTTGGTTTTATAATGTTAACAGTAAACTGTTTGATGAAAAGACATTAATTGAGACAATCAAATATAATTCTCTTGATTCTTTACAATTAGATTTGATTGTCGTCGAAATATTAGAATATACAATCAACACAGACTTGAAATTCATTATAAATAAAAAGCCAAACAATACTAAATACGATTTAAATGCCTCTGCATTAGCAATCAATCCAGATAATGAAGTTGCAGATAATCAAATTTCTTATATTATCATGCATACAGAATACCAACTTGCAAATGTAATAAAAAAGAGTAATATAAACTTACCCTATATTGTATTGCGTTTGCATGACGAAATGATGAATGATAAATAATTGGCTCTTAGGAATATTGAAGATCAGTCAATTTTTTGGGCAACATATCAAAAGTTTTGTTGATTGTTGGTAAGCTGCTGAAATTTGCTGGTTAAACGTTTTGTTGATTGTTGATCAGCACTTTAGTCAACATCCACTTTCAAATTCTTGCCTGTACACGTTGGAATTGAGATGGAGTTGAACATTATCAGCATCATCTATATCTTTTTCAAACTCAATTGCATAACAAATGCTTGTTTGAAAAAATTTTCTATCAATGGCATGTTTTGTATATTCTTATATGTTTTACAAAACATGTATTCACTTTTTTGCAAGATGATATGAATTTATTTTCAGTTAACTCTTTTTATTTATCTTTTGTTTTTGTTCAATTATGATTCTTTTTGTATCGTTTAAAATTTTTTGTTCATCATATACTTTTTTCTGGAGTATATCATTATCTGCAATTGATGATTGTCAAGTCCGATTTATACAATTAAGTAAAATTTATGATTTGAAAATGTTCCTAACATACCGCCAATTTATTACAAATGATTTTTCAAAGGTTTATGACATTTCAAATAATACAAACATGATAAATATGATCATTCATTATTTTGATGAAATAAATGTAAGAACATGTATTTACTTTTCTTTAGCTTTGAGTAATATATGAAAATGCTCAGGCAAGAAAGGAATATTTTCTTGGCTGAAAATTATTCTTTTTAAAAAGCATAATTTCATGAATTTTTTGGTTTATCATATAAAAAAATGATTTTGCATTAATGAATAAATGATACAAGCCTAGAAATGTTTTAAAAGAATAAAAATCATGCAAACTTTGATGAAAAAGATTCACTCTTCAATTATTGATTTTTAATCATTTTTTTTGCTGAAAATTCATTGTTTTACATCAAAAAGCTGAGGATATCATATTTCCATTTGAGAGCAGAATTCAAATGATATATTCATCTTGGGGAAAATTTTATTTATACGGCAGCTCTTCTTAATCCAGATCTTATGCACTCTGAATATCTTACTGAAGAACAAAGAAACTTAGGCAAAGAATGCATTGAGCAGTAAAAGAAGAAAATAATACCTATGTTGAAAGTAAAAAAAATGCGGAAAACTCATTGCAAAGAGATTATATTTACAATCATGACATCCATATGAATTGTCAAAGAGATGAATTAGAAATCTTCCTTTCATTCAAATCATCAAAAAACTATAGATTAATAGATTATTGAAATGAAAATAAGGCACTGCTTCCTTTTCTATCTAAAGTTGCATTCATCATATAATCAGCTCCAACCAGTTCAGAAAGCATTGAAAGATCCTTTTCCCATGCTAAGGAGTTCTTAGGGAACAAACAACTTCGAATGAACAAAGAACTTGTCGAATCAAGGATGCTTTTCATTGGGAACAAAGAGCTATTTAATCTTTTTAAAGAAATTATCACATTCATTTTATATAATTATTAAATATTTATAGTTACTAGGAGACGATTTAATAATTATATAAAAATACGTATCCAACTAATTTTGAATAAGATAAAAGCATTATTGAATTGACAAGGCTTGATTGGTCCTTAGGACATTGACCAAGTCATTTGAATCTCCTATATATATATATATATATAAAATAAAATAAAAATTAAAAAGAAAAATTAAATCGTTTCTTTTGAAATAAATCTGTTGCATCAACACGATCCCTAACAACTGAAGCTTTGCTGATGCAACAAATCTTATCGAGGAGTCATTGATAGGGAAACATACAATATTAACTTAGAAGCGTGCTTTTGATGTTTTCCTACACACTTTCGCACCAAAACAGCATATGATTGTTAGCGCTTTTACCTGTATTTTGAGCTTAATATTGAAAATTGAATGAACCTGTGGTATTGTTAACCATTTGTATTAATGATTCGTATTTATAATTAGGGAAAATCATATTTTCTAACTTCCATTGATTATAATCATTTTTTATAAGTCAATCAGAAGGCGAATTTTTGGTTCATTTTTTTAAAAATTTACTTACAGACAAAAACGACTTACAAAAATTGATTTTCAAGAGGTGCGGAAACGGTGAAGTGAAATAGATTCGATCTCCACAGCTGAATCATAGGAATTTATCATCATCATTAATTAGAAATATTTTTATTATAGCAAGTATTAAAACTATATAAGAATGAATGAATCAAAAATATTAGTTAAAATACATTTTCCTCATATAGGGCTAGCACGAAATAATTAGCAAATCATTTGATAAAAAAATCTATTCCGAATTAGCTTCGATCAAAAAAATTATTATTGTGTGCATTTTTTCCAAAAAAAAAATTAATTTTTCCATAAATAAAATTTTACCGCAGAAATTGTGATCAATTTTTCACAAAAAAAATTTTTTGCGAAAACGGTTTTTGGTCTAAAGTATTAACCTGTATTAATTTGAAAAAAATTTTGAGCAAAAACAATTAAATCATGTGAAAAAAAATTTAAAAATAAAAAAAAATAGAGTACGCCGAAATAGTGAATTGTTATTTGAAAAAAGTATCAATAATGAAAAAGCATAAGTTATTCCAAAGAAAATAAGTTTTTTATATTCAAACTTGTTAAATAAAGAAAAATAAAACTGTATGAAATAACTCTTCCTTTTTGTTCAACGTGAGTTTTTCTAAATAATCAAAAAATTCGATAGGTAATTGTTTTTATTCAAAAAAAAAATTTTTTCAGAAAAGTTTGTTTTTCAAAAAAAACTATTTTTTTCAATAAATGTTTGTGATTTAGAAAAAATAGTTTTTCCAAGTTTTTTATATGAAATTCGATTTTATTTATTTAATTCAGTATTGAATGAAAAGTCAAATAATTTCAGCTCATAATGATCTTATTCTTATTCTTATTTACTTAAAATACCAAAGAATGTAATTTACAATAAATATTGTGTTTATTTTGAATATATTTATGATTGGTCATTAATTTTTTAAACATATCATTTTAATTTCGGAATGATCAATATTCTGCTTTAACAAAATGATTTTAAAAAATATATATCAAATAAATTATAAACTTTATATAATTGAATTCATTGAATTATTCAAGAACGGGAAATCTATTTTCTTTTTTTCCCCAATTTTTTTATCATATGCCACCTCAACTAACTAATATAACTTCCAACCTGTAATTTTTTGGCCTATTGTTCATAAAAATCATTAATCTGTATTGGTTGGATTAATAGGAAAATTTATTTTTCTAAAGAAACAAAAATCGTTTGCCTCATTGGATTATTAAATTTGTAAAACTTATTTTTTTTAGAAAAATATTACTAACAAAATAAACTCAAATACTAAAAAAAGAAGAAACTTGATTTTTTAAAAAATATTTTTTATCGAAAATATCATGTTTTTTGTAATTCTCCACTTTTTCTGAAAAAAAGTTAGTTATTGTAAAATATATGATAATATTCAAAAAACACCAATTTTTCAACAAAAACAAAGTTTTTATTTGGAAATGTTATTAAAAATACAAAAAGAATAGTATACCGAAAATATGGCGCTTTTTTGACTTTGTTAATTTTTTCAAAAAAGAAAACGCTATTTCGGCGTACTCTAATATTGAATAAAAAAATAAAAGAAAAAGAAAATTTTAATTAATTTTGATAAAAATAATTATGATTATAATTTTCACTTGTCCTTTAAGGTACAAATCCAGTACGTTATTTTTTGAATAGGAGAACGTTTATTATTTGAATAGTTGCATGTCTCTGAAAAAGTTTAAATTGACTAGGTTTGTTTTTGACACTTATTTTACAATTTAAATAAACATTATGACATGTTATATGAAATGGATGAAAATAATCGTTTTTTATTTAACATGTCATCTTATTCTTTGAGAATGTCAAAAAAAATTGCGGTTACTAAACGTACTGGATTTGTACCTTAAAGAGTTTTTATATTTATTTTGTGACAAAACTTATGACATTTTCGATAGATGCATCACATAATTGATCATTTAATTCACTATATTGAATATCTTTGAGAATTGGTATGATATCATATAATAATAAATTTGTTCTTAGCTCACATTCATTTTTGAGTGAATTGAGACATATCATTGCCAAAATTTTTTTTTTCAAATAAGCAAAAAATTTTATTTCAATTTTCAAATAAGCAAAAAATTTTATTCCAAATTTCAATTACGCAAAAATTTTTTTATTCAAATTTCATTTAAGTAAAAAAATTTTTCGGGCAATCGGATTTTCCATTGATCCACTTTTTGAATGGTTTATACTCAAAAAAAGTGGAGATGTTAAGTACCGTCAATATTTGAATCTCATACACATTCAATTAATCTCAGACATTTTTGAGATATTATTCAAAAAATTGTGAAAATTTATTTAATTTTTTTTCTTTTAATTCAAATTTAATATTAATTATAAACAACACGTATTTGCAATTTATTATTATTATTAAATAGTAAAGTTGAATAAAAATCAATGTTTGTTTGAATTTTTTTTTAATTCTTTGAATTTTTTTTAACAGCTATCAAAATTATTTTTGGCAGAATTGAAAATTTTTTTGGCAGCATTCAATTTTTTTCCGATACTATTCAAAATTCTATCCCTTCAGAAATAATAAAATGATTTTTTTGCAATTTAATCATTAAAATAAATTTTATAAAGAGTATTTCTTTCTTTTAGAGCAAATAATAAAAGCAAGTTTTAATTTTTTATTCATATCTTAGATATTTCATAAATATTTGGAATAATAATGTCTGTCAGCTTCTTAAGTTTTAAATTAGGAAAGGATATTCAATTAAAAATAAAAACTAAAAAAAGGTTAAAAATAAGAGCAAATGAAAATTGAGATTTCTTTTTAAATAATGCTTAAATGTAGTAAATTAATATAATATTGATAAATTGCCAAGCATATTTAATGATATCATTGCTGGAACTGAAGATAAGACCTTACCAGAACTAATATTTGTTTGAGAATATAAATAAAAATTTACATTATTTTTATCTGGTTTCGGAATTTGATCAACGTTTAAAAAGTTCTGATTGTAATAATGATTTCCTATTCGTAATCTTTCATCATTTGATGACAAATTCCTATTAGAAATATCAAATGTATTTCGTTTGCTTTGAAAAATTTCTTGATCGTTTATATTTTCGGTTACGTATTTACTGTTTAGGCCCATTTTTGGGTTAAAAGGATAAATTCCTGTATAATAAAAACCATTTCTTAAAATCTGAGGATCTAAGCTTGACCAAGCATCTATCATTGATAAAACCGTTAAATATCGTACTTTTTTTCTTTTTGAATTAAAATTTATTGCTTGAATATTATATATAGGACTATATGAGTATTTTGAAATTCGACTTTTGAGACTTTTAGCAACACAAACATCGAAAGGTTGCAGAATATGTGTTGTATGTGAAGGTAAAGTGATTAAAGTAATATTAAAAATTTTTAAATATTCGATTGCGAAAGAACTAATCCTCGATCCGTGGCAATCCACCAATAATAATATTTCATCCCATCTAATCTCGACTGGTAGTGATAATCTGAATTTTGATATGTCATGAGAAAAGAATATAGAAAATGCGTTCCATAAAAAATTGGTCATCCAGCCACTTTTTTGACTGAAAAAGTGGGCTTGTAAACCTTTCAATTCGTTTGGTAAATAACAAATATTAGGTAAAATTATAGTTGGCATTAATTTATTTCCACTTGCATTAAAAGGGAAAAGTCCGGTATAGTGCTCGCTTAAATTTTCTATTTCTGTTAATGGTAACATTTCTTTTTGGCATAAAACCTTGTACTTTTTATTAGAAGCTGAGCTAGTCTCATCCACGTTCCATATCAAACGTGGATCTTTTCTGAAAATTTGCTGGTTTTTTGAATAAAAACAATTTATAATAGATTTTTTTCCATGAGATCTTCTGAGTGCTTCCAATGTTTCTTGATTTTTTAATATTATTTCGTGCTTTTGGCAAAACGTATAAAGCCATTGTTCTGACGGCGGATATGCCATTAAAGAGTTAACAAAACGTTGAAGATCGCCAGGGAGACCTTTAAAATTATGAAATTTAATATTCATTTTGTTAAGTAAGTAAAAAGCTCTCAAATACTGGTCATGTCAGTAGTATATACGAGTCGGTTTTCGCTGGGGGTCGCAGGTCTGGACTAAGAACGAACTCGTCATAAAAGAAAAAGAAAAGAAAAGAAAAAGAAAAAAAGAAAAGAAAAAAAAAAAATATTCTTGTTCTCACTACTGCTCCCCATCCATGAAACGGCACAGGTACCCCACCCCACAACCGCCCATCTATGAAACGGCACAGGTACCTGCCCCACTGCCCACTATCTATGAAACAGCACAGGTGCCCCACCCCACTGCCCTCCATCTACGAAACAGCTTAGGTACCCCGCCATCTATGAAACGGCACAGGTAGCACCCCGAGAATCTCGTACATACCACCATCTACTTAATGGCACATGTACTCCACCACGAGGACCCTCTTAGAAAAGACCTACTAATACATCTATGCTAATACATCCATACTAATATATCCATACTAATACATCTATACTAATACATCCATACTAATATATCCATACTAATACATCTATGCTAATATATCCATGCTAATACATCTATACTAATACATCTATACTAATACATCTATACTAATACATCTATACTAATACATCTATACTAATACATCTATACTAATACATCTATACTAATACATCTATACTAATACATCTATACTAATACATCTATACTAATACATCTATACTAATACATCTATACTAATATATCCATGCTAATACATCTATACTAATACATCTATACTAATACATCTATACTAATATATCCACTTATAATATATCCATGCTAATACATCTATACTAATACATCTATACTAATATATCTATACTAATACATCTATACTAATACATCTATACTAATACATCTATACTAATACATCTATACTAATACATCTATACTAATACATCTATACTAATACATCTATACTAATACATCTATACTAATACATCTATACTAATACATCTATACTAATACATCTATACTAATATATCTATACTAATATATCTATACTAATACATCTATACTAATATATCCACTTATAATACATTAAAAAAACACACTAACAAAAAATACAAACAACCTGTTTTCGTTTTAAATATGTTTTTTATTCGTTTGTAAATGCAACCACTAACTACAAACTGCGATAGCCAAGAAGAACAAGGAACTTTCGAAACAATTCGCGAACTCGATTACAATATATTCGATAAAGAAGGTGTTAAGCTTCCTTTCTCTTACTTCTATACTAACTCCAAAACCGAAACATTGCTGCATAACATAACATATACATTAAACATTAACGATACAGCCAATATCGATTTTACGCTTGGTGGAACAAACAATAAAGAGCTTAAACCATTATGTTCTAGATTCTGCGATAATATTATTATCCATTTTATTATACCCGAAGATATTATAAAGAATAATAAAGCATTAAAGAATTATATTAAACGTAAGGGAACAAACGACCAACCAGAAGAGAATACACCAAAGTCCAAAGAAGACCGACAATTTAATAAAGTTCTTAAAGAAATTACGCCATTCCTTGCTAACAATACAGAAATTATTAGAGAGTTATTTAATAAATTCGATATACTAATTAATAAGACAAGCATAAAGCCGACATCGTTTAAAGTCGATAAAGGAACCATTAAACAGTTTATTAAAATATCTCTGCAAGATGTTCCACTAGATAAGGTTCTTAATATTGTATGCAATAAAGAGAGAATTAAAGAGTTTAACGATAATGGTATATTTATAAACGATATCGAAATAATCCAAGACTTTAGCGGAACCATTAACAAGAAGGATGTTATAGATTATTTATTAACGAAGCCAGACTTTAGAAAAGAAGGAGAGGAATCCATTAACAACAATACAACAGAAGAACCGATTAAAATAATTATAGATAATAATGCATCTGTCGGTTCCAATTGTTTAACATTTATAACGAATTCTTCTTTTGGTGCTGTTAGGTATAATTTTTATAATAAATTCGCGCAAGCAATAGAATCTCCAAATGTTCGAGGTAGTGTCGGAAACCATTACATCCATTGGATAAATAACCAAGAACAGATATTAAAGGATAATATTAAGAAATCTCTCGATACAGGTATTTTAAGATTAGAAATAACATATTATATCGATAACCAAGCGATAACAGAAGAATACATTAACAAACACCTCGATTATTTTGTTTATATATTACCTCCAAATCTTATATTCTATAACAGTATATCCAAGCAATGGTCGCTATTACTTAATGCTATTAAATATAATCTTTGTGTTGTGGATTTGGATTATAACTTGGCTTTGTTCTCTTACTCGATAAACAAGCTAACAAACAACATAAACGGCTTTTATATTAAGAACGTTAATACAAACAAGCTTTCGAACATACTTAAATTATATTCGTTTAATTATCCAATTATTCTGGTATCATTTAAGCGAACTATCGAAGAAGGAAACGACAATTTGCTTATTAAACAACGAATATATACAAAAGAACTAATAAACACAATAAACAAATCGTTTGTATTAAACGAACTAATAACTTATATATCGAACGGAAATACTTACTTTACACCATTTATTACTAAAGATACAACCATTAAAGCCGAAGATGTAGGTTTATTAGATTGCCCGATTTGTCGCTTACGATTACAACCAAAGAAGAACATAAACCAATTTACAACCTATAACATTCCTATAGTGTTTAAACCAATCGATAACATAAGCAAAATAACCAAACTGTTAAAGAAAGACAAAGAAGAGAATCTATTTAAAAATGCGAGAGAAGAATTAATAAACGAACTAATAAAACAAAAAGAAGAAGAGTCTAACCAACAGATACAAGATACCACAAAAATAAAGAGTATGTTTATTAATTCGTTTAACGATACTCTTAATTCGAACAAACATAAATTAATCGAATTGGAGAACAAGACGCATTTATTTGTTTATGCTTTTAAATTTATATTTACTCGATATGGGAACAAGGCTTTATTATTATGCAGTAAACAAAACAATATTGGTAGCGAATCTAATTTATCTATTTACTGGTCGGTTAATTCTGTTTACGATTATTTACGAGAGAACATTAACAAATGGACAGAAATAGCGAATAACATTTATGGCTCTTCGTTAGGAATACCTATAATGGAGATAGAAAAGGAAGGTGTCTATTATAATGCTTCTCGTAATCTCCGTGCAAAAATAAATATTGTTAACAGCACAACAACAAGAGACGAGATACATGTTAACCAACCTCTAGAGTATTACACGAACACAGCAATAGATAAAGAAGTACCGAACAATATTAAAGACGATAATATATTAACACATAACAGTTATCGTAAAGGAAAACACGAACCAATAGATAAACTTGTTAAAGAAGGGGATGCTATCGAAATTTTTAATACTTTCGAATATAAAGGAAGCTATTTAATTAGTTTTCGATTAGATGGCAAGGAATTAACAGCAAAGAGCACTAGATTCCTAGACGATATAATTAAAGACAAAGAAAGTGTTTTTAAAGTTGTTGTTGGTGTACCAAAGATGCACCCAATTAGTAGACGACGTTGTTATTATTTTATTTCTTAAAGCAGGAAGCAGACATAACCAAATATTATAACAATTAATTGCTACTTTTAAGATTTATACAATATTCTATTTTTTGGAATCCACAAAGGAACAACATTATTAGAAACGCATAGAGTGACCCATTTACATTATCCAGGTGGCAAATTCTACCATCTCTAAAACGCGACCATATAAAGCAACATTTTTGCTGTTTAGAGGTTTTATAGTATATCCATTAATATATCCAACAATATATCCACCAATACAATCCAATAGTATATATATTAATACATCCACTATTATATCCACTTATGGAACACCCAACAATATATCCACTAATACATCCACTTATAATATATCCATGCGAGCTATATTACATAAAGATATAGAGGTATCTAACTAGACAGGTATCTAACAAAGCATAGAGGTATCGTATAAAACCAATAGGTATCGCACAAAACCATATACTCTGTATACTACTAACTATATACTACTACTAACTATATACTACTACTAACTATATACTACTACTAACTATATACTACTACTAACTATATACTACTACTAACTATATACTACTACTAACTATATACTACTACTAACTATATACTACTACTAACTATATACTACTACTAACTATATACTACTACTAACTATATACTACTACTAACTATATACTACTACTAACTATATACTACTACTAACTATATACTACTACTAACTATATACTACTACTAACTATATACTACTACTAACTATATACTACTACTAACTATATACTACTACTAACTATATACTACTACTAACTATATACTACTACTAACTATATACTACTACTAACTATATACTACTACTAACTATATACTACTACTAACTATATACTACTACTAACTATATACTACTACTAACTATATACTACTACTAACTATATACTACTACTAACTATATACTACTACCAACTATATACTACTACTAACTATATACTACTACTAACTATATACTACCTACATACTAATTACATATTAACAATATACAAGTTATATACCCCATATACTAATTACATACTACATACCCCATATGCAACATATATACCAAATACGTATTAACTATGCATTAATTACATACTACCTATATACCAACTACATACTAATTACATATTAACAATATACAAGTTATATACCTTATATACAAACTATATGCAAAAAGATAGACGACGATGTTAAACTAGGAGATACAGTTAAGATATTTGGGTACAAACTACTTAAAAGTTCGTTATTAATACGTTGTTCTATTAATAGCGGAGACCTAAAAAATTATATAGCGACATACTGGCTTAAGGAAATTATCCTTGGTAAACTTAAATCTACAAAAATAACCAATTGTATAGAAGCTGTTGTTGGACCCACTAAGACCACACCACAAAAACAGAAATGCTATATTTATGTGGTTAGCTAAAAATAATTTATTCTATTCTCCATCTAGTACTGTCGATGCAGACATACAATATAAAATGTCGTCGTCTTGTCTATCGAAGAATAAGATGCGATACTTCTTAATAAACACACCAGGGAATGTAAAACTATATTTTCCTTTAATAGTAGAATATTTATGTACTTTTCCTTTTGGGTCCTTAATTAAAACATAGTTGTTGTAATCTTGGATAGTGCATCCATTAAAAGTAAATGTTCTCTCTGTTGGTATCTGTATGGTATCTTTAAAAGACATTTATGCGGAAATAAAAATAACCAAATACTATAACGAATATTTGCGACACGATTAATTGCTACTTTTTAAAATTTATAACTATATTTTATTTTTGGAATCCACAAAGGAACAACATTGTAAGAAACACATAGAGGAACCTATATGCAATATCTGGTGTGTAGGAAAATCGACGGACCCAATAAATAAAGTTGCCAACGATGCGATTAATTAGATTTCCTTCCACATTCCATTTCGAACATATTACTACCATACATTTCCAGGTTGTGTATTTGTTAGTATTTGTAAGATACATCTATGGTTATAGAATACATCTATATTTATAGAATACATTTGCTGTTGGTGCGATACATTTACGGCTTGTAGGATACATCTAAGGTTTGTGCGATACATTTGCAATTTTTGGGATACATTTGCGGCTTGTGCGATACATTTACGGTTTGTGCGATACATTTGCAATTTTTGGGATACATTTGCGGCTTGTGCGATACATTTACGGTTTGGGTATTTGTTTATTTTTTGGAACACACAGAGAAAAGTATTATTAGGTAATTTTAAAAACATATACGAAAAATAGAGAAAATAGACGAAATATATAGAAACGCATAATTGTACCAATAGCAACAACAACTAAAACAACAACAACAACCATATACACCAACAGCAGCAATAACTACAACAACAACTAAAACAACAACAACAACAACCATATGCACCAATAACTAAAACAACTATACACACCAACAGCAATTACAACTACAACAACCATATGTGCTAATAGCAACAACAACTATATGCACCAATAGCAACAATAACTAAAACAACTATATGCACTAATAGCATTAACGGCAACAACTACAACAACCATATGCACCAATAACTAAAACAACTATAACACCAATAACAACAACAACTAAAATAACTATATGCACCAATAGTAATAACAACTAAAACAACTATATGCACCAATAGCAACAATAACTAAAACAACTATATGCACTAATAGCATTAACGGCAACAACTACAACAACCATATGCACCAATAACTAAAACAACTATAACACCAATAACAACAACAACTAAAATAACTATATGCACCAATAGTAATAACAACTAAAACAACTATATGCACCAATAGCAACAACAACCATATGTGCTAATAGCAGCAATAGCAACAATAACTAAAACAATTATAACAGCAATAGCAACAATAACTAAACAACTATAACACCAATAACAACAACAACTAAAATAACTATATGCACCAATAGTAATAACAACTAAAACAACTATATGCACCAATAGCAACAACAACCATATGTGCTAATAGCAACAATAGCAACAATAACTAAAACAACTATTTGCATTAATAGCAACAACAACCATATGCACTAATAGAGCAAATAGCAACAACAACTAAAACAACAACTATATGCACCAATAACTAAAACAACTAAAACAACTATATATACCAATAGCAACAACAACTACAACAACAACTATATGCATTAATAGCAACAACAACCATATGCACTAATAGAGCCAATAGCAACAACAACTAAAACAACAACTATACGCACCAATAGCAATAACAACTAAAGCAACCATATGCGCTAATAGCAACAACAACTAAAACAACTATATATACCAATAGCAACAACAACTATATGCATTAATAGCAACAACAACCATATGTGCTAATAGCAACAACAACTAAAATAACTATATACACCAATAGTAATAACAACTAAAGCAACTATATGCACTAATAGCAACAACAACTAAAACAACTATATGCACCAATAGCAACAATAACTAAAACAACTAAAACAACTATAACAACAATAACAACAACAACTAAAACAACTATATGCACCAATAGCAACAATAACTAAAACAACTAAAACAACAATAACAACAATAACAACAAAAACTAAAATAACTATATGCACCAACAACTAAAACAACTATATGCACCAATAGCAACAATAACTAAAACAACTAAAACAACAATAACAACAAAAACTAAAACAACTATATGTACCAATAGCAACAATAACTAAAACAACTAAAACAACTATAACAACAACAACTAAAATAACTATATGCGCCAACAACTAAAACAACTATATGTACCAATAGCAACAACAACTACAACAACAACTATATGCATTAATAGCAACAACAACCATATGTGCTAATAGCAACAATAACTAAAACAACTAAAACAACTATATGTACCAATAGCAACAACAACTACAACAACAACTATATGCATTAATAGCAACAACAACCATATGTGCTAATAGCAACAATAACTAAAACAATTATAACAACTATATGCACCAATAACTAAAACAACTATAACAACAATAACAACAACAACTAAAATAACTATATGCACCAATAGTAATAACAACTAAAACAACTATATGCACCAATAGCAACAACAACCATATGTGCTAATAGCAACAATAGCAACAATAACTAAAACAACTATTTGCATTAATAGCAACAACAACCATATGCACTAATAGAGCAAATAGCAACAACAACTAAAACAACAACTATATGCACCAATAACTAAAACAACTAAAACAACTATATATACCAATAGCAACAACAACTACAACAACAACTATATGCATTAATAGCAACAACAACCATATGCACTAATAGAGCCAATAGCAACAACAACTAAAACAACAACTATACGCACCAATAGCAATAACAACTAAAGCAACCATATGCGCTAATAGCAACAACAACTAAAACAACTATATATACCAATAGCAACAACAACTATATGCATTAATAGCAACAACAACCATATGTGCTAATAGCAACAACAACTAAAATAACTATATACACCAATAGTAATAACAACTAAAGCAACTATATGCACTAATAGCAACAACAACTAAAACAACTATATGCACCAATAGCAACAATAACTAAAACAACTAAAACAACTATAACAACAATAACAACAACAACTAAAACAACTATATGCACCAATAGCAACAATAACTAAAACAACTAAAACAACAATAACAACAATAACAACAAAAACTAAAATAACTATATGCACCAACAACTAAAACAACTATATGCACCAATAGCAACAATAACTAAAACAACTAAAACAACAATAACAACAAAAACTAAAACAACTATATGTACCAATAGCAACAATAACTAAAACAACTAAAACAACTATAACAACAACAACTAAAATAACTATATGCGCCAACAACTAAAACAACTATATGTACCAATAGCAACAACAACTACAACAACAACTATATGCATTAATAGCAACAACAACCATATGTGCTAATAGCAACAATAACTAAAACAACTAAAACAACTATATGTACCAATAGCAACAACAACTACAACAACAACTATATGCATTAATAGCAACAACAACCATATGTGCTAATAGCAACAATAACTAAAACAATTATAACAGCAATAGCAACAATAACTAAACAACTATAACAACAATAACAACAACAACTAAAATAACTATATGCACCAATAGTAATAACAACTAAAGCAACCATATACACCAATAACAACAACAACTACAACAACAACTATATGCGACAATAGCAACAATAACTAAAACAACTACAACAACCATATGCATTAATAGCACCAATAGCAATAACAACTAAAGCAACCATATGCATTAATAGTAACAACAACCATATACACCAATAACAACAACAACTAAAATAACTATATGCACCAATAGCAATAACAACAACAATATGCTCTAATAGCAACAACAACCATAACAGCAACCATATGCATTTACGATGTATTTATATAAAACCACAACTAGAACTTTAAATAGAGATGTTTATAAAAATATGGAGTACCTCGAAAATTTAATGCCATCGAATCTTATTTATTACAATTCTATCGAGAAACAATTTAATTTACTTTATTTTTATTTTTGGATTCCTTATGTATTCTTATACACATTCCTCTGTATGGTTCTATAGCGAAATATTCCTTTTTCCAAAACCTATTTCTTTGCTTGGTACTTATTTTGGTTTTGTTTTGTACCTTTATGGTTTTGTTTGGCATTTGCTCCGCTTGGCACTTATTTTAATACTTGTTTTGGTTATTGCATGTTTTGGTTAATACTTGTTTTGGTTATTGCATGTTTTGGTTAATACTTGTTTTGGTTAATACTTGTTTTGGTTAATACTTGTTTTGGTTATTGCATGTTTTGGTTAATACTTGTTTTGGTTATTGCATGTTTTGGTTAATACTTGTTTTGGTTATTGCATGTTTTGGTTAATACTTGTTTTGGTTATTGTATGTTTTGGTTAATACTTGTTTTGGTTAATACTTGTTTTGGTTATTGCATGTTTTGGTTAATACTTGTTTTGGTTAATACTTGTTTTGGTTAATACTTGTTTTGGTTATTGCATGTTTTGGTTAATACTTGTTTTGGTTATTGCATGTTTTGGTTAATACTTGTTTTGGTTATTGCATGTTTTGGTTAATACTTGTTTTGGTTATTGCATGTTTTGGTTAATACTTGTTTTGGTTATTGCATGTTTTGGTTAATACTTGTTTTGGTTAATACTTGTTTTGGTTAATACTTGTTTTGGTTTTGCATGTTTTTAATACTTGTTTTGGTTATTGCATGTTTTGGTTAATACTTGTTTTGGTTAATACTTGTTTTGGTTAATACTTGTTTTGGTTATTGCATGTTTTGGTTAATACTTGTTTTGGTTATTGCATGTTTTGGTTAATACTTGTTTTGGTTATTGCATGTTTTGGTTAATACTTGTTTTGGTTATTGCATGTTTTGGTTAATACTTGTTTTGGTTAATACTTGTTTTGGATAATACTTGTTTTGGTTAATACTTGTTTTGGTTAATACTTGTTTTGGTTATTGCATGTTTTGGTTAATACTTGTTTTGGTTATGTTTTGGTTAATACTTGTTTTGGTTAATACTTGTTTTGGTTAATACTTGTTTTGGTTATTGCATGTTTTGGATAATACTTGTTTTGGTTATTGCATGTTTTGGTTAATACTTGTTTTGGTTATTGCATGTTTTGGTTAATACTTGTTTTGGTTATTGCATGTTTTGGTTAATACTCGTTTTGGTACTTATTTTATTTGGTACATCGATGGATTTAATTGTTATTTTATTATTATTTCTAGTTTTGTTTATTTTTGGATATTTCTCTATTATTTATAATGGAATCCAATTTGGATTTTTTTGTATTCCATAGAGTTTTGCATAAAAATTCTGCAAATCTATGCAAAAGTAGATAAATCTATGCAAAATACAAGAAACTCTGCAAAAGTAGATAAACTAAAGAAAACACAAGAAACTCTGCAAAAGTAGATAAATCTATGCAAAATACAAGAAACTCTGCAAAAGTAGATAAACTAAAGAAAACACAAGAAACTCTGCAAAAGTAGATAAACTAAAGAAAACACAAGAAACTCTGCAAAAGTCGATAAATCTATGCAAAATACAAGAAACTCTGCAAAAGTAGATAAACTAAAGAAAACACAAGAAACTCTGCAAAAGTAGAGAAAACAAAATACTGTAAAACTAAAGAAAACACAAGAAACTCTGCAAAAGTAGAGAAAATACTGTAAATCTAAGCAAAACTCTATGGAATAAAAAAATCCAAATTGGATTCCATTATAAATAATAGAGAAATATCCAAAAATAAACAAAACTAGAAATAATAATAAAATAACAATTAAATCCATCGATGTACCAAATAAAATAAGTACCAAAACGAGTATTAACCAAAACATGCAATAACCAAAACAAGTATTAACCAAAACATGCAATAACCAAAACAAGTATTAACCAAAACATGCAATAACCAAAACAAGTATTATCCAAAACATGCAATAACCAAAACAAGTATTAACCAAAACAAGTATTAACCAAAACAAGTATTATTAACCAAAACAAGTATTAACCAAAACATTAACCAAAACAAGTATTAACCAAAACATGCAGTATAACCAAAACAAGTATTAACCAAAACAAGTATTAACCAAAACAAGTATTAACCAAAACATGCAATAACCAAAACAAGTATTAACCAAAACATGCAATAACCAAAACAAGTATTAACCAAAACATGCAATAACCAAAACAAGTATTAACCAAAACATGCAATAACCAAAACAAGTATTAACCAAAACATGCAATAACCAAAACAAGTATTAACCAAAACATGCAATAACCAAAACAAGTATTAACCAAAACATGCAATAACCAAAACAAGTATTAACCAAAACATGCAATAACCAAAACAAGTATTAACCAAAACAAGTATTAACCAAAACAAGTATTAACCAAAACATGCAATAACCAAAACAAGTATTAACCAAAACAAGTATTATACAATAACCAAAACAAGTATTAACCAAAACATGCAATAACCAAAACAAGTATTAACCAAAACATGCAATAACCAAAACAAGTATTAACCAAAACATGTATTAACCAAAACAAGTATTAACCAAAACAAGTATTAACCAAAACATACAATAACCAAAACAAGTATTAACCAAAACATGCAATAACCAAAACAAGTATTAACCAAAACATGCAATAACCAAAACAAGTATTAAAATAAGTGCCAAGCGGAGCAAATGCCAAACAAAACCATAAAGGTACAAAACAAAACCAAAATAAGTACCAAGCAAAGAAATAGGTTTTGGAAAAAGGAATATTTCGCTATAGAACCATACAGAGGAATGTGTATAAGAATACATAAGGAATCCAAAAATAAAAATAAAGTAAATTAAATTGTTTCTCGATAGAATTGTAATAAATAAGATTCGATGGCATTAAATTTTCGAGGTACTCCATATTTTTATAAACATCTCTATTTAAAGTTCTAGTTGTGGTTTTATATAAATACATCGTAAATGCATATGGTTGCTGTTATGGTTGTTGTTGCTATTAGAGCATATTGTTGTTGTTATTGCTATTGGTGCATATAGTTATTTTAGTTGTTGTTGTTATTGGTGTATATGGTTGTTGTTACTATTAATGCATATGGTTGCTTTAGTTGTTATTGCTATTGGTGCTATTAATGCATATGGTTGTTGTAGTTGTTTTAGTTATTGTTGCTATTGTCGCATATAGTTGTTGTTGTAGTTGTTGTTGTTATTGGTGTATATGGTTGCTTTAGTTGTTATTACTATTGGTGCATATAGTTATTTTAGTTGTTGTTGTTATTGTTGTTATAGTTGTTTAGTTATTGTTGCTATTGCTGTTATAATTGTTTTAGTTATTGTTGCTATTAGCACATATGGTTGTTGTTGCTATTAATGCATATAGTTGTTGTTGTAGTTGTTGTTGCTATTGGTACATATAGTTGTTTTAGTTGTTTTAGTTATTGTTGCTATTAGCACATATGGTTGTTGTTGCTATTAATGCATATAGTTGTTGTTGTAGTTGTTGTTGCTATTGGTACATATAGTTGTTTTAGTTGTTGGCGCATATAGTTATTTTAGTTGTTGTTGTTATAGTTGTTTTAGTTGTTTTAGTTATTGTTGCTATTGGTACATATAGTTGTTTTAGTTTTTGTTGTTATTGTTGTTTTAGTTGTTTTAGTTATTGTTGCTATTGGTGCATATAGTTGTTTTAGTTGTTGGTGCATATAGTTATTTTAGTTTTTGTTGTTATTGTTGTTATTGTTGTTTTAGTTGTTTTAGTTATTGTTGCTATTGGTGCATATAGTTGTTTTAGTTGTTGTTGTTATTGTTGTTATAGTTGTTTTAGTTGTTTTAGTTATTGTTGCTATTGGTGCATATAGTTGTTTTAGTTGTTGTTGCTATTAGTGCATATAGTTGCTTTAGTTGTTATTACTATTGGTGTATATAGTTATTTTAGTTGTTGTTGCTATTAGCACATATGGTTGTTGTTGCTATTAATGCATATAGTTGTTGTTGCTATTGGTATATATAGTTGTTTTAGTTGTTGTTGCTATTAGCGCATATGGTTGCTTTAGTTGTTATTGCTATTGGTGCGTATAGTTGTTGTTTTAGTTGTTGTTGCTATTGGCTCTATTAGTGCATATGGTTGTTGTTGCTATTAATGCATATAGTTGTTGTTGTAGTTGTTGTTGCTATTGGTATATATAGTTGTTTTAGTTGTTTTAGTTATTGGTGCATATAGTTGTTGTTTTAGTTGTTGTTGCTATTTGCTCTATTAGTGCATATGGTTGTTGTTGCTATTAATGCAAATAGTTGTTTTAGTTATTGTTGCTATTGTTGCTATTAGCACATATGGTTGTTGTTGCTATTGGTGCATATAGTTGTTTTAGTTGTTATTACTATTGGTGCATATAGTTATTTTAGTTGTTGTTGTTATTGTTGTTATAGTTGTTTTAGTTATTGGTGCATATAGTTGTTATAATTGTTTTAGTTATTGTTGCTATTAGCACATATGGTTGTTGTTGCTATTAATGCATATAGTTGTTGTTGTAGTTGTTGTTGCTATTGGTACATATAGTTGTTTTAGTTGTTTTAGTTATTGTTGCTATTAGCACATATGGTTGTTGTTGCTATTAATGCATATAGTTGTTGTTGTAGTTGTTGTTGCTATTGGTACATATAGTTGTTTTAGTTGTTGGCGCATATAGTTATTTTAGTTGTTGTTGTTATAGTTGTTTTAGTTGTTTTAGTTATTGTTGCTATTGGTACATATAGTTGTTTTAGTTTTTGTTGTTATTGTTGTTTTAGTTGTTTTAGTTATTGTTGCTATTGGTGCATATAGTTGTTTTAGTTGTTGGTGCATATAGTTATTTTAGTTTTTGTTGTTATTGTTGTTATTGTTGTTTTAGTTGTTTTAGTTATTGTTGCTATTGGTGCATATAGTTGTTTTAGTTGTTGTTGTTATTGTTGTTATAGTTGTTTTAGTTGTTTTAGTTATTGTTGCTATTGGTGCATATAGTTGTTTTAGTTGTTGTTGCTATTAGTGCATATAGTTGCTTTAGTTGTTATTACTATTGGTGTATATAGTTATTTTAGTTGTTGTTGCTATTAGCACATATGGTTGTTGTTGCTATTAATGCATATAGTTGTTGTTGCTATTGGTATATATAGTTGTTTTAGTTGTTGTTGCTATTAGCGCATATGGTTGCTTTAGTTGTTATTGCTATTGGTGCGTATAGTTGTTGTTTTAGTTGTTGTTGCTATTGGCTCTATTAGTGCATATGGTTGTTGTTGCTATTAATGCATATAGTTGTTGTTGTAGTTGTTGTTGCTATTGGTATATATAGTTGTTTTAGTTGTTTTAGTTATTGGTGCATATAGTTGTTGTTTTAGTTGTTGTTGCTATTTGCTCTATTAGTGCATATGGTTGTTGTTGCTATTAATGCAAATAGTTGTTTTAGTTATTGTTGCTATTGTTGCTATTAGCACATATGGTTGTTGTTGCTATTGGTGCATATAGTTGTTTTAGTTGTTATTACTATTGGTGCATATAGTTATTTTAGTTGTTGTTGTTATTGGTGTTATAGTTGTTTAGTTATTGTTGCTATTGCTGTTATAATTGTTTTAGTTATTGTTGCTATTGCTGCTATTAGCACATATGGTTGTTGTTGCTATTGGTGCATATAGTTGTTTTAGTTGTTATTACTATTGGTGCATATAGTTATTTTAGTTGTTGTTGTTATTGGTGTTATAGTTGTTTTAGTTATTGGTGCATATGGTTGTTGTAGTTGTTGCCGTTAATGCTATTAGTGCATATAGTTGTTTTAGTTATTGTTGCTATTGGTGCATATAGTTGTTTTAGTTGTTATTACTATTGGTGCATATAGTTATTTTAGTTGTTGTTGTTATTGGTGTTATAGTTGTTTTAGTTATTGGTGCATATGGTTGTTGTAGTTGTTGCCGTTAATGCTATTAGTGCATATAGTTGTTTTAGTTATTGTTGCTATTGGTGCATATAGTTGTTGTTGCTATTAGCACATATGGTTGTTGTAGTTGTAATTGCTGTTGGTGTGTATAGTTGTTTTAGTTATTGGTGCATATGGTTGTTGTTGTTGTTGTTTTAGTTGTTGTTGTAGTTATTGCTGCTGTTGGTGTATATGGTTGTTGTTGTTGTTTTAGTTGTTGTTGCTATTGGTACAATTATGCGTTTCTATATATTTCGTCTATTTTCTCTATTTTTCGTATATGTTTTTAAAATTACCTAATAATACTTTTCTCTGTGTGTTCCAAAAAATAAACAAATACCCAAACCGTAAATGTATCGCACAAGCCGCAAATGTATCCCAAAAATTGCAAATGTATCGCACAAACCGTAAATGTATCGCACAAGCCGCAAATGTATCCCAAAAATTGCAAATGTATCGCACAAACCTTAGATGTATCCTACAAGCCGTAAATGTATCGCACCAACAGCAAATGTATTCTATAAATATAGATGTATTCTATAACCATAGATGTATCTTACAAATACTAACAAATACACAACCTGGAAATGTATGGTAGTAATATGTTCGAAATGGAATGTGGAAGGAAATCTAATTAATCGCATCGTTGGCAACTTTATTTATTGGGTCCGTCGATTTTCCTACACACCAGATATTGCATATAGGTTCCTCTATGTGTTTCTTACAATGTTGTTCCTTTGTGGATTCCAAAAATAAAATATAGTTATAAATTTTAAAAAGTAGCAATTAATCGTGTCGCAAATATTCGTTATAGTATTTGGTTATTTTTATTTCCGCATAAATGTCTTTTAAAGATACCATACAGATACCAACAGAGAGAACATTTACTTTTAATGGATGCACTATCCAAGATTACAACAACTATGTTTTAATTAAGGACCCAAAAGGAAAAGTACATAAATATTCTACTATTAAAGGAAAATATAGTTTTACATTCCCTGGTGTGTTTATTAAGAAGTATCGCATCTTATTCTTCGATAGACAAGACGACGACATTTTATATTGTATGTCTGCATCGACAGTACTAGATGGAGAATAGAATAAATTATTTTTAGCTAACCACATAAATATAGCATTTCTGTTTTTGTGGTGTGGTCTTAGTGGGTCCAACAACAGCTTCTATACAATTGGTTATTTTTGTAGATTTAAGTTTACCAAGGATAATTTCCTTAAGCCAGTATGTCGCTATATAATTTTTTAGGTCTCCGCTATTAATAGAACAACGTATTAATAACGAACTTTTAAGTAGTTTGTACCCAAATATCTTAACTGTATCTCCTAGTTTAACATCGTCGTCTATCTTTTTGCATATAGTTTGTATATAAGGTATATAACTTGTATATTGTTAATATGTAATTAGTATGTAGTTGGTATATAGGTAGTATGTAATTAATGCATAGTTAATACGTATTTGGTATATATGTTGCATATGGGGTATGTAGTATGTAATTAGTATATGGGGTATATAACTTGTATATTGTTAATATGTAATTAGTATGTAGGTAGTATATAGTTAGTAGTAGTATATAGTTAGTAGTAGTATATAGTTGGTAGTAGTATATAGTTAGTAGTAGTATATAGTTAGTAGTAGTATATAGTTAGTAGTAGTATATAGTTAGTAGTAGTATATAGTTAGTAGTAGTATATAGTTAGTAGTAGTATATAGTTAGTAGTAGTATATAGTTAGTAGTAGTATATAGTTAGTAGTAGTATATAGTTAGTAGTAGTATATAGTTAGTAGTAGTATATAGTTAGTAGTAGTATATAGTTAGTAGTAGTATATAGTTAGTAGTAGTATATAGTTAGTAGTAGTATATAGTTAGTAGTAGTATATAGTTAGTAGTAGTATATAGTTAGTAGTAGTATATAGTTAGTAGTAGTATATAGTTAGTAGTAGTATATAGTTAGTAGTAGTATATAGTTAGTAGTAGTATATAGTTAGTAGTAGTATATAGTTAGTAGTAGTATATAGTTAGTAGTAGTATATAGTTAGTAGTAGTATATAGTTAGTAGTAGTATATAGTTAGTAGTAGTATATAGTTAGTAGTAGTAGTAGTATAGTATATAGTATATAGTTAGTAGTAGTATATAGTTAGTAGTAGTAGTAGTATATAGTTAGTAGTAGTTAGTAGTAGTATATAGTTAGTAGTAGTATATAGTTAGTATAGTATATAGTTAGTAGTAGTATATAGTTAGTAGTAGTATATAGTTAGTAGTATATAGTTAGTAGTATACAGAGTATATGGTTTTGTGCGATACCTATTGGTTTTATACGATACCTCTATGCTTTGTTAGATACCTGTCTAGTTAGATACCTCTATATCTTTATGTAATATAGCTCGCATGGATATATTATAAGTGGATGTATTAGTGGATATATTGTTGGGTGTTCCATAAGTGGATATAATAGTGGATGTATTAATATATATACTATTGGATTGTATTGGTGGATATATTGTTGGATATATTAATGGATATACTATAAAACCTCTAAACAGCAAAAATGTTGCTTTATATGGTCGCGTTTTAGAGATGGTAGAATTTGCCACCTGGATAATGTAAATGGGTCACTCTATGCGTTTCTAATAATGTTGTTCCTTTGTGGATTCCAAAAAATAGAATATTGTATAAATCTTAAAAGTAGCAATTAATTGTTATAATATTTGGTTATGTCTGCTTCCTGCTTTAAGAAATAAAATAATAACAACGTCGTCTACTAATTGGGTGCATCTTTGGTACACCAACAACAACTTTAAAAACACTTTCTTTGTCTTTAATTATATCGTCTAGGAATCTAGTGCTCTTTGCTGTTAATTCCTTGCCATCTAATCGAAAACTAATTAAATAGCTTCCTTTATATTCGAAAGTATTAAAAATTTCGATAGCATCCCCTTCTTTAACAAGTTTATCTATTGGTTCGTGTTTTCCTTTACGATAACTGTTATGTGTTAATATATTATCGTCTTTAATATTGTTCGGTACTTCTTTATCTATTGCTGTGTTCGTGTAATACTCTAGAGGTTGGTTAACATGTATCTCGTCTCTTGTTGTTGTGCTGTTAACAATATTTATTTTTGCACGGAGATTACGAGAAGCATTATAATAGACACCTTCCTTTTCTATCTCCATTATAGGTATTCCTAACGAAGAGCCATAAATGTTATTCGCTATTTCTGTCCATTTGTTAATGTTCTCTCGTAAATAATCGTAAACAGAATTAACCGACCAGTAAATAGATAAATTAGATTCGCTACCAATATTGTTTTGTTTACTGCATAATAATAAAGCCTTGTTCCCATATCGAGTAAATATAAATTTAAAAGCATAAACAAATAAATGCGTCTTGTTCTCCAATTCGATTAATTTATGTTTGTTCGAATTAAGAGTATCGTTAAACGAATTAATAAACATACTCTTTATTTTTGTGGTATCTTGTATCTGTTGGTTAGACTCTTCTTCTTTTTGTTTTATTAGTTCGTTTATTAATTCTTCTCTCGCATTTTTAAATAGATTCTCTTCTTTGTCTTTCTTTAACAGTTTGGTTATTTTGCTTATGTTATCGATTGGTTTAAACACTATAGGAATGTTATAGGTTGTAAATTGGTTTATGTTCTTCTTTGGTTGTAATCGTAAGCGACAAATCGGGCAATCTAATAAACCTACATCTTCGGCTTTAATGGTTGTATCTTTAGTAATAAATGGTGTAAAGTAAGTATTTCCGTTCGATATATAAGTTATTAGTTCGTTTAATACAAACGATTTGTTTATTGTGTTTATTAGTTCTTTTGTATATATTCGTTGTTTAATAAGCAAATTGTCGTTTCCTTCTTCGATAGTTCGCTTAAATGATACCAGAATAATTGGATAATTAAACGAATATAATTTAAGTATGTTCGAAAGCTTGTTTGTATTAACGTTCTTAATATAAAAGCCGTTTATGTTGTTTGTTAGCTTGTTTATCGAGTAAGAGAACAAAGCCAAGTTATAATCCAAATCCACAACACAAAGATTATATTTAATAGCATTAAGTAATAGCGACCATTGCTTGGATATACTGTTATAGAATATAAGATTTGGAGGTAATATATAAACAAAATAATCGAGGTGTTTGTTAATGTATTCTTCTGTTATCGCTTGGTTATCGATATAATATGTTATTTCTAATCTTAAAATACCTGTATCGAGAGATTTCTTAATATTATCCTTTAATATCTGTTCTTGGTTATTTATCCAATGGATGTAATGGTTTCCGACACTACCTCGAACATTTGGAGATTCTATTGCTTGCGCGAATTTATTATAAAAATTATACCTAACAGCACCAAAAGAAGAATTCGTTATAAATGTTAAACAATTGGAACCGACAGATGCATTATTATCTATAATTATTTTAATCGGTTCTTCTGTTGTATTGTTGTTAATGGATTCCTCTCCTTCTTTTCTAAAGTCTGGCTTCGTTAATAAATAATCTATAACATCCTTCTTGTTAATGGTTCCGCTAAAGTCTTGGATTATTTCGATATCGTTTATAAATATACCATTATCGTTAAACTCTTTAATTCTCTCTTTATTGCATACAATATTAAGAACCTTATCTAGTGGAACATCTTGCAGAGATATTTTAATAAACTGTTTAATGGTTCCTTTATCGACTTTAAACGATGTCGGCTTTATGCTTGTCTTATTAATTAGTATATCGAATTTATTAAATAACTCTCTAATAATTTCTGTATTGTTAGCAAGGAATGGCGTAATTTCTTTAAGAACTTTATTAAATTGTCGGTCTTCTTTGGACTTTGGTGTATTCTCTTCTGGTTGGTCGTTTGTTCCCTTACGTTTAATATAATTCTTTAATGCTTTATTATTCTTTATAATATCTTCGGGTATAATAAAATGGATAATAATATTATCGCAGAATCTAGAACATAATGGTTTAAGCTCTTTATTGTTTGTTCCACCAAGCGTAAAATCGATATTGGCTGTATCGTTAATGTTTAATGTATATGTTATGTTATGCAGCAATGTTTCGGTTTTGGAGTTAGTATAGAAGTAAGAGAAAGGAAGCTTAACACCTTCTTTATCGAATATATTGTAATCGAGTTCGCGAATTGTTTCGAAAGTTCCTTGTTCTTCTTGGCTATCGCAGTTTGTAGTTAGTGGTTGCATTTACAAACGAATAAAAAACATATTTAAAACGAAAACAGGTTGTTTGTATTTTTTGTTAGTGTGTTTTTTTAATGTATTATAAGTGGATATATTAGTATAGATGTATTAGTATAGATATATTAGTATAGATATATTAGTATAGATGTATTAGTATAGATGTATTAGTATAGATGTATTAGTATAGATGTATTAGTATAGATGTATTAGTATAGATGTATTAGTATAGATGTATTAGTATAGATGTATTAGTATAGATGTATTAGTATAGATGTATTAGTATAGATGTATTAGTATAGATATATTAGTATAGATGTATTAGTATAGATGTATTAGCATGGATATATTATAAGTGGATATATTAGTATAGATGTATTAGTATAGATGTATTAGTATAGATGTATTAGTATAGATGTATTAGTATAGATGTATTAGTATAGATGTATTAGTATAGATATATTAGTATAGATGTATTAGTATAGATGTATTAGCATGGATATATTATAAGTGGATATATTAGTATAGATGTATTAGTATAGATGTATTAGTATAGATGTATTAGCATGGATATATTAGTATAGATGTATTAGTATAGATGTATTAGTATAGATGTATTAGTATAGATGTATTAGTATAGATGTATTAGTATAGATGTATTAGTATAGATGTATTAGTATAGATGTATTAGTATAGATGTATTAGTATAGATGTATTAGTATAGATGTATTAGTATAGATGTATTAGTATAGATGTATTAGCATGGATATATTAGCATAGATGTATTAGTATGGATATATTAGTATGGATGTATTAGTATAGATGTATTAGTATGGATATATTAGTATGGATGTATTAGCATAGATGTATTAGTAGGTCTTTTCTAAGAGGGTCCTCGTGGTGGAGTACATGTGCCATTAAGTAGATGGTGGTATGTACGAGATTCTCGGGGTGCTACCTGTGCCGTTTCATAGATGGCGGGGTACCTAAGCTGTTTCGTAGATGGAGGGCAGTGGGGTGGGGCACCTGTGCTGTTTCATAGATAGTGGGCAGTGGGGCAGGTACCTGTGCCGTTTCATAGATGGGCGGTTGTGGGGTGGGGTACCTGTGCCGTTTCATGGATGGGGAGCAGTAGTGAGAACAAGAATATTTTTTTTTTTTCTTTTCTTTTTTTCTTTTTCTTTTCTTTTCTTTTTCTTTTATGACGAGTTCGTTCTTAGTCCAGACCTGCGACCCCCAGCGAAAACCGACTCGTATATACTACTATGTCTGAGTTCATATGCTATGGAGTAAGCTTGAATTGTTTTTAAACAATTCAAGTCTGCTCCATATTGATTAACTTTTTCAAAGAACCGTAGAGTTTGTGAATCTGATAGATACGCTAATGGTCCACCACCAGTCTTATCATCCCAATAATTGCCAGATATAGTCCTTTTTATACATGTACTAATTGAAGATTGTGAGGTCAGACCAAATTGCTTTGCAAGTTCACTATAATTTGTTGAAATTGAGTTAGCTCTAGCTTCACATATTTGCATCTGAAGAGGTGAAAGAGCTTTCAGCTCTTCTGGGAGCCATTCAATAGGTCTTTGATCAGTCATCACCTTAGAATTGTGATGTGATTAAAGGTCATGATCGATTTTTATTTCAAAATTCAATGCATGTGATCGTTTATTTGAGATGTTTATATGTTTTTAATATCAGACATATTTTATGATTTTCTATACATTTGAATTACTTCTCAAATTAATTTGAAATAATTTTCTATTTTTTGAAAACTTTTTCTCAATTATGTCTGAGAATATTGAATAATGTCTGAGATTTACATAAAGACGGTACAAAAATTTAAAATCCTAAGAATTATTGAGAGATTTTTTTTTCATTCAAATTTTTTTCATTGAAAAAGTTCATATTAAAATTAAAATATCTTCATAAAAAAAGATAATAGCATAAAGAAAAACAGAAATTATATAAATATAACACAAATAATAAATAAAAAACGTCAAAAAATTATATGAAAAAAGATATATATAAATCGTCATTTTACGATTTCAATCTCTAAGTAGCAAAGTCAAGAAAAAAATGAATAAAAATATAAATTCTAAGTAAAAAGAGAAAAAGTTTATAAAAAAAAAGAAAAATCAATAAATTAAGCGTTTTCTGTTGCGAGCCATATAAGATGACGAAGTTCATAAACGAACTTCAGACAAAATTTATACTTCGTCTTCATCTGAATCAGTATCTTTTATTCTTCTGAATCTGTATCTTGTATTCTTCTGAATCTGTACCTCATCTTCATCTGAATCTGTATCTTGTATTCTTCTGAATCTGTACCTTATCTTCATCTGAATCTGTATCTTGTATTCTTCTGAATCTGTACCTCATCTTCACCTGAATCTGTATCTTGTATTCTTCTGAATCTGTATTTCGTCTTCATCTGAATCTGTATCTCATCTTCATCTGTACCTCATCTGAATCTGAATCTCATCTTCATCTGTATTTCGTATTCTTTTGAATCTGAACCTCATCTTCATCTTAATATGTACCTCATTTGAATCTGAATCTGTATTTCGTATTCTTCTGAATCTGAACCTCATCTTCATCTTAATATGTACCTCATCTTCACCTGAATCTGTATCTTGTATTCTTCTGAATCTGTATTTCGTCTTCATCTGAATCTGTATCTCATCTTCATCTTAATCTGTACCTCATCTGAATCTGAATCTCATCTTCATCTGTATTCCGTATTCTTCTGAATCTGAACCTCATCTTCATCTTAATATGTACCTCATTTGAATCTGAATCTGTACCTCATCTTCATCTGAATCTGTATCTTGTATTCTTCTGAATCTGAACCTCATCTTCACCTGAATCTGAACCTCATCTTCACCTAAATCTGTACCTCATCTTCATCTGAATCTGTATCCCATCTACATCTGAATCTGTATCTAGTCTTCTTTTGTTTCTGTGCCCCGTCTTCTTGTAATTCCGTATCTCATTTAATTCTGTTTATGAACTTCGTCATCTTCTTTATAAAAATACCGCGCAATATGATAATTAACGTATCCCGAACTTTTTGAAAAGATGACGATATCAACTTTTTGATGAAAAGTTTTTTGAATACATTCAAATATTGAATACATCTCTCAATATTTTTATTAAAATTGAGAGAAAGTTTCCTTCAAAAAGTGGATCGATGGTAAAACCGATTTTTCAAATTTTTCATCCACAAGATGAAGTTAGTCTTAGAGATGGATTTATTAGTATTTAATAAATAATAATTTATTTGAAATAATTAATTTAACATATTATTAATGAATATACTAAATTTTTAGTTTTTTATAAATCAGATTAAGATTGCATAATTTAAAATTATATTTAAGGTACAAATCTAGTACGTTATAAATTGAGAGAAAGAACGTTATATATTTGAGATCCCTTGCTCTATTGAAAAAGTTTTATTTTGAATGTGTGTCAGATTTGAAATTCTGAACTTTATTTTTTTTTATAAAATTTTTATGATAAAAATATTTTTTTTATATAACATGTCGTTTAGTTTAATAAAGTGTCAAAAAATTTTGCGGTTTCTAAACGTACTAGATTTGTACCTTAAATATCTAATAATATTTTTTATAACTGCAATTTATATTAATTTTCTTGAAAATAAAAAGAAAATTGTTGCAACAATATATTTAGAAATAATTAAATTCCATATTACAAATTATTTTTATCGATAGAATTTTATATTTGAGGGAAATTGATTTCAATTTTATTCATTTTGCTTGTACTTTTTTCTCAAGAGATAGGACTAAATTCGTTATATCGAAAACCGTTTTCGAACAATGCCATAATAAATTCGTTATATTGAAAACCGTTTTCGCTAAAAAAATATTTCTATCAAAATTGCTAATAATTTCTGCGGAAAAATTTTTGTTTTTGAAATTTTTTTATTATTTTTGTCAAAATTGATTAGAAAAATCAAAAAATTTTTTTTTTCTCAAGTAAAATTCCAAATTATTTCATGCTAGCCCTATAATATGTATAATTTTGACAAAATTAAAGTTTATAATAAATATAGTAATATAATATAATTTTATATATAATATATTTTGTTTTCATGCGTTGCGCATATGTCGAGATAGCTCTTTTTCAACGGATGATTTAAATTGGATTTTTAGACATCAATATCTAGCATCTCGACTAATAAGTAGATTTATATAAATATTTAAATATTATAAAATAATATGCAATAAGTATATTATATATTTATTCTTATATTTCAAAAGATATAAATATTCTAATAATTCAAAATTTAAGTGAAGTCAGCGTCTGCACCCCTGCTTTTCATCAAAATCAACTTTTTGAATGTTGTATTGAAATAACATATATTAATATCCAGTGTTTAAAATGAAATATTGCATGAAAAATATGTTTTTTTTATCTTTTTGATACTTGTTTTTATGATTCTTTATTAAAAATATATCAGAATTCTGCGTATTTATTAGCTTTTTTTTCATTTTTTTTGAATCAGAATAAGACTCAAAACTTTTTGAGGAAACTGAACTGAAGTTTGTAGAGAGCCTGAGTCTTTGAACACAATTTATCTTCCAATTATACAATAGTAGAGTATTGTTGATCTTACTCAAGCCAATTTAAATATTTTCACATACCTTTTTTTTACTTTAATAAAATTTAAAATTAAAAGAAGAAACAAGATATTTTAATTTAATTTTGCGGTTTAGTTAAGAAGATTTACAGCAGCAACTGTGCAATTGCATCTTCGGTGGTTTGATTGTTAGAAGCTCCAACCATATTTCTAATTTTACTGTCGGATCTTTGCAATTGTGAGATCTTTTCACGAGCCCTATCAATGACTCCTCTATAAGATCTCTCATCAATGGCAGATCCAGGATTGAAGTATTCACGGAATGCATCAATTCCATATGAATATATGTTCTTCTTTTCTGAATCTGTCTTGTGCTTGTAATCTTCAAGCATTGCGTTGTACTGTGATTCAGCTTGTGCCTTATTAGATCTGATTTGTGTTTCCATAAGTTTCTCTTCACGTTTCATTTGTTCTTTCATTTGTGACATATCATTGATTGCCTTAAGCTTTTCTTTGGTGATCTTTGAGATCTGAGCCTTTTGGTTGGCTACATTGATCTGTAATTCTGAAATTTGATCATTGAATTTCTTAACATCTTCACGGTGTTTCTCACATTGCTCGTGAAGCTTGTTAATTGTTTCAATATATGAGGCAGAAAGAGATTTCTTCTCTTCTTCAAGGCGATCAAGGAATGCTTTTTCATTGTCCTCAAGTTGCTTCTTGAGGTCGTTATATTCTTGATCACGTTGAGCCTTCTGTGATTTAAGAGTCTGTAATTGATTGCGAAGACGATTGATGTCTTCTTGAGCATCACGATACTCAACATCGAGTTGATCATAAGCATTCTTTTGTTGACGAAGCTGTTTCTTCAAATTTGAAACAGTTTCCTCAAGTTGATTGGTTTGTTGTTGAACCTGTTCATCATGCTCTTGGATGATTGTAGATTCAAGATCTTCTCTAGTATGAGTAACATCAGAAAGTTCAATAGTAAGACGTTGGTTCTCTTGTTTGAGGTCTTGAAGTTGCTTTGTAGTGTTTTCTTGATGTTGGCTGAGTTGCTCATTTTCAGCCTTAAGATCATCAATTGTCTGTTTGAGTTGTTGTTCATTCTTCTTTGATTGCTGTTCGCACTTCTTAAGTTGGCTCTTATATTGCTTCATCTTCTTATGTGTGTTTTGAAGATCGTTTTGTGTAGCGCTAAGGCGATCCTTGATTTGTAAGATATGTGTTTGTGGATCTTGGACAGAGCCATCTCCAATTTCACAGAATGTTTCACGCAATTGTGCGAGTGTAGCTTTCATTTGTTCGTTTTCATGGCTTAAGTTAGCATTATCTTGGCGAACTTGTGCAATCTTATCAACAAGTTCTTTGCCTGCGTTTTGTGAGAAGAAATCTTTGAATGTTATTGGTTGGTCATCAAGAGCAATTGATGCATCAACAAGGAATTGGTTGACAGCATTTGAGATTGTTTGGTTCTCACTGTAAGCTTCATCTAATGCATTGTCTCTCATTGTAACTTGTTGCATGAAGTACTTGCGGATAACCTTGTAGGAGTTTTGGATCTTTGAAGCTGGTTGAAGTGAAGGATTGCTAGCAATCTTGGAAACCTTTGATGATAAGTCAGGTGGGAATTCATTGCAGCGGAAGACACTTGGTGGGATAAGGTCTTCAGCTGATGGAGGTGGAGCAGTGAGCATTGATGTCTTGAGGTCTCTTGTTTCTGTGTGAGCACGTTCAGTAGCATCTTCGGCTTCTCTTAATTGTGCTTGTAAGTGCTTTTGATCTAATTGGAGTTGTTGGATTTGTGTATCTTTCTTGTCTGCAGTAAGTTGAAGTTGGTAATATTTCTGTTTTTGTTCTTCAAGAGCTTTTTGAAGTTTGACAACACGCGGATTTGGTTCCTTTTCCTTTGGTTCTGCTTGCTTGATCTTTTCCTTGGCTTCATCGCGTGCAGTTAAAGCAGCACGTAACGTTTCAATTTCATTAAGGGTTTCATTGTAGACGGTGTTGAGAGCATTGTAATCGTTCTTGATCTTTTCAATATCGATTTGAAGGCCGTGGATAGTGTCATCTCTTTGTGTAAGGATATTAGCAAGTTGTTCTTTTCTTGTGTTAGCTTGATTAAGCTTTTCAGTGAGATCTTGATTTTGTTCAGTAAGTTGATCGATTTGTTCTTCTAATTGAATGTTTCTAACTGGAGCACGGACTTGAATTTGAACTTGTGGGTTGGAGTCAGTGTTTGATGCAGAATCACTTTCTGAGCTGTTGTTAGCATTACGAGCAGCAGCAGCGGCGGCGGCAGCGGCAGCAGCAGCAGCCATTGGTGCTGGACCTGATTGTGAATGGAGTTGTCTCTTAAGAGCTTTTCTTTCATCATTTGCTTTCTTGCACTTCTTCTTTTCCTTTTCCATTTCTGATTTCATTGCTTGAATCTTAGCTTCAAATTGGCTAACATTGTGGTTGTATGTTTCAGCATCGCGTTGAGCTTGGGCGTTAAGGTTGGCAAGATCATTGTTCAAGTTTGAAATGTTGTATTCAGCTTCTTTCTTATATCTTTCATATTCTCTGTTAAGTTTAGCAATTTCTTCTTCTTTTCCGCTAACTTGTTCTTCCTTCTCGTTAAGAGCTTTCTTCAACTTCTTGACTTTCTTCTTAAGGTTGTCAACATCGGTTTGTTGTTGAGCAAGGGATGACTGTTGAACAGAAAGAGATCGTGATTGTGGGCCAAGAGTAGACTGTCCAAGAGTCGTATTCTGGCTAGTTTCACGAGATCTTGGCTGTTTGAATGCATTGAGAACATCCTCTATTGAATTGAAGTTTTGTTCGAAATATCTTCCTGCGTCGTTGATAACTGTTTCTAATTTACGGATAAGAAGTCTTTTCTCTACATTTTCTTTTTCTCTAGCTTGTTCAGCTTGTTCAAGTTGTTCATAGATTTGATCAATTTGTGCTTTGCTTTGTGCTTTAACTTTCTCGATTTCCTTGTTCATCGAGTTAAGATCAGAGCCACGTTGGGATGTTGAAGTGTGCTTTTCATTTAAAAGCTTGCTGGTTGTTTCTCTATCTTTCTGTGCAAGGATCTCGAGTCGGTGATTAAGATCGTCCTTCTCAGCTTTAAGCTCGCGAATTTGTCCAAGTAAATTTGCGTTTTCCTTGTGAAGGCCTTCCATTTGGCCTGTTAATTGTACAGCTTCTTCAAATTGGGAGCGAAGTGTAGTGTTTTCTTTCATAAGCTCTTCAAGATGCTCATTAAGGCGATTAGTTTTAAAACGTTGTTTAGCTTCGGCTTCTGTACTATTATCAAAGTTTGATGATTCGAAGTCACTCATAAACCAAAAATGAAATTACTAGGATAAACCATTCAATAATTCATACATAAACGTCTCACATTTAAACAAAACCGTTAAGGTCTGTTGAAATCTTCTATATTTATGTTAAGTGATTTAAATGCTTTCAAAAAAAAAAAACTGGCCATTTTATAGTTTTTATATATTTGTTATATAGATGTTTTATTAACATCATGCCTCATTCTTAAATAGAAAACAAGAAAATAAGTAAACGGTTTTATCAGACCAAATTTGTTAATACAAGATGAAAAAAAACAGCTCATTTATGACGTTTATTTTTCATCATACTGTACGTTTTCTTTTCAGAATTTTTATTTTTTTTTTTCAATGGAATAATTGAATAATCATCAACTTTTTCCAATAAATAAATTCTTTGAAAATTGAAATTTTAAAATTGAAAAAATAAATTTATTTTTTATCTTTCAGATTGTATTTTCAATCAATTACAAAATCTTCATTTTCTCAATGAAGAATCAATCAGCTCAGTGATTAATTCATTGTAAAACTATATCCTATATTAATTGCTGAAATAAAAAGTAAAATTTTATACGTTAAAGATTTTAACGTCTTTAACGTATACATACTTCATTTTTTACATAAATAGTGATACCGATTAAATGAATATTTCATTGAATAGTATCATAAGAAAATAACTTGAATGAACATATTAAATTTCTAATAATATGATATTTTTACAATAACGATGACAATAAAAATAGAATTAAAAACATTACAATCAAAAAAATTAAAACACACAATGCCCTAAAAAATCTATTGGATTTATTGGAAGAATTATGTGGTGATGGGCTTCGAAGCGATTGTTTTGGTATTGGTGATGGGCTTCGAAGCGATTGTTTTGGTATTGGTGATGGGCTTCTGCAAGACTTGACTTTTGGAGATTGATTAAAAATTAAAGTGTTTTGAGACATTCCCATTGTTGAAATAGTAACCTTTTTAGGCGATTTTTGTTTTTCCAAAAGTGAAAATTTGGGTTTATTGTTGCTACTTATATTTTTAGGTGAGTTAGCTACATTTATATCTGGAGTAGGGCTTCGAGAAGGACTTGAATCGTGTTCAATTTCTGGAGGTTGCTCTTCAATTAAATTTTTTAAAGAAGGAGCCATCATAAATACTGGTTTAGATTGATTGATAGGAGTTTTGCTTTTAGGTCTAATAGGTGAAACAGCTTTATTATTGTTTTTAACTAGCTTTGGTTGAGCTGGAGTTTTTTTGATTTGTGTGATTTTCACTGGCTCGTCACGAATTATATCACGAATTGAACTCATCCATATATTTTTTGGTTTTTGTTGATTACGCTGATCAATCGAATCTCTTTCATAATTCATTTCTTTTAACGCTTGAGCTGGGCTAATATATTTATTTCTATTATTATGCAAATTATAATTATTTGGCTGAAGCTTGCTTGATTCTTGAATTCTATTTGTATCTAACACCTGACTAAGGGGAACTTTAGTTTTAGCACGAACAAATCTTGATTCAGTTGTTTGATCCATTAAAAAACAAGTAAAAATATGGAGGAAGTGCACGTTTAGCTATTCGTTCTCTCAAATTTTCATTTTATTTTTCCTCTATTCTTTCTCGAAAAACAAGTTTAATATTATACAAAAAACTCATTTATCATTAAAAATATCATTCTTTCCAAAGTGAATTCACTTTATATTCAAAAAGTTCTTTCAATCTTTCCATTTAAAATTTTATTCGCACAACTTTTTAAATATCAACTTTTTAAAAGTAAATTTTTACTAGGAAAGAGTCATGGAGGATCAAATTAAGCAATGCATTTCAATCCTCCGTAATTCTAACGACAATCAAAATATACAAAACGCTACAAAATGGATGACTCAGCTTATTCTCGAACCAACTTCAATCAATCCTCTTTTTAATGTATACACATCATCTGAAGATCAATATGACAGGCAACATGCTATTATTTATCTAACCAAAAGCATTAGAATTTGCTGGAAGGTAATCGATCCAAACGCGCGAAATTGCATATTTGATATGCTAACTGAAATTTTAATCAGAGAACAAATATGGTTTTTAAGGAATTTAATCATTGATGCAATCTATATTATAGTCACCACGAGCAAATACTACGAACCACTTCTAAACTTCATCTCCAAAGCCGTTGAAAACGGAACTGAAGAATCATTATTAATTGCCATTCAATTAGCACCACTTTTACAACAGTTTCCTGAGCCAGTTGCTGAATATCTCATTTCTCTTCTTGATCGCGGATTATCCTTTTCAGGTGACATATCACCTCTTCAACTAGAAATCAAAATCAGCTCACTTCATCTTCTTTTATTTTCATCGCCTGAACTCAAAAAGTTTCCACTTTTTAATGACAAGTTTCCGGCCTTTTGGTCTTCTTCAGTTGAAATTCTTGATCACTGCAAAGACGACCACAGTCTTCTTAAGCGAGTAACAAACTACTTTTTGTATGCACTTCATCAAGGCCGAAAAGATCTTGATCCACTTCTTCTCCTTCAAAAGACGATACCTTTTTTCAGTCGAGGTGAAGAAGACTTCAATGTACTTTTACTAGTATTCAGCATCATACAGAATATTTGTCACTTTTATCCAGAAGCGATAATGAGCTGTGGCGTCTTTCCGCAAATTATTGAGTTGTCAATTTCTCTATCGTCGTATTTCTATCAGCCTGACGATTCTCTTTCTTTGTCATTTTCGAACTTTTTTGAGCCTGTCTATTCTGACATGTGCAAGACCGGCCAGACACTGCAAGCTACGTGGGATGTGATAACAACAATATCAAGTAGTGATCATGGTCGATTTTATGCTTGTTGTTGCTTGCATGCAACACTTCGTAATTTTCCATCTTTCTTTGACGACAAGTTGAGTTCGATTTGCCAGTTGTTGTGTATTTCATTGAGTGAAAGAAAACGGTTACTTTGTGAGGCTGCTGCTCAAACAGCGACGGTTTTTATCCGCATTTTTGAGAAAGAACTTGAAGATTCAAATGTAATCGTCAAGTCTCTACTAGAAGCATGCAAAAGTGACACTTCTTCAAGCTTGTTGTTCTATTTGACAGAGCTTCTCAATACAACAAGAGAAAGCGAGGAACTTTTTGACGATGCTTTTCCCTTCTTGATGACGGTTTTGACATCGGGATCTCTAGAATTAAGAGTAGCTTCTTTATCGGCTCTATCGGCCTTAGCTTCAAGCTCAACCGTCAAAATAAACGTCCATTTCACATCACTTTTCAGTCTCTTGTTTGACTTGCTTCAATCGACAAATGAAATCTTTGAACAACTGAAACCTCCAGCAATTGAAACAATTGCACAAGCTGTCTCATCTGTCTCTGACAACATCCTCAATGAGAACATTGTTGCCTTTGTCTCTTTCTGCACTGCAAACATGAATAACAATGACTTACAAATTGCTGTTTCATGCTTCAATGCGATTGACACGATTGTTCATTCAAATTCGAAATTCTTTTTGTCAGCAATTGAAGTTTCCATTCCATTTCTCTGCGAACTGGCTTCAAATGATGTTTCTATGAAGTACAAATCATTAATTGCTGAGTCAATCACACGAAGCATTTTGTCCAGTTCTCACAATGATTCGAATCTTTCTATTGATGAAGATTTCGACTTCGACTTCGACTTGGATTCACTTCCACAGATTCAGATTACAGCGAAATCACTTTGCATATTGAGTTATTTATTGAGAGAAAATGTTGAGCTTTGTAATTCACTTGGCAAGCATGTTATTGAATGCTGTAAAGTCCAAAGCAAGTCATCATCAAGTGCTTGTCAAATAGCATCAGCAGTCGCAATTTGCAATTTATCTGAAGGAATTGCAATGACAGGGAATCCAATGTTTGAAAACTTTCCATTTGAGATGAGTTTCATTTTAGATTCATTAATTTCTGATTTGAAGTATCAATTACCAGAAGATGCAGATTTATTAATAGCTTTCTTTAATGCATGTTCAAAGATTGTTGAATGGCATGAGTATGAAAAACTTGGAGCTTATTTGAGGCCCATTCTTCACTTTGCCTTAGAAATTCTGTCAAATATTACATCAGAGCCTTCATATGATTCAAAAGCGAGAGAAGTTGCTGAGAACATCAATTCATTCCTAAGTATGATTTCTGCATCTGCTGAAGAACAGGCACCAAATTTATTGGATGATTTTCTTACTTTTTACATTCAAAAATTGACAAATCATCCTGAAATCAGATTCAGAAGTTTGGCTGCCCACTTTTTCAGTGATATTATGTATTCATCATCCGAAGTTTTAAATAACAATTTTAAAATTAATATGCTTTCTTTTTCATTGACTTTGGCTGACCAGTTCGGTGATCATTACGCATTCGTTTGCTTAAGAGTCGTTGCTGCTAAAATTGAAGAAATTGAATTCGCTAAAAAAATTGCAAATAACGTTTTAAACGTTTGTATGAGTAAAATTACTCTACCTTTCATCAAGTCTAAAAAGTTCCTCTTAATGAGAGATAACGCTGTATCTACTTTGGCTTTATATGCTTTAAACGTTTTTAAAGAAAATTTCAATTTCGACGATTGCCTTCCCTCAATTTTGAATGCCCTGCCGTTAACTATTGATTTTAATGATAATGAAAGCATAATCGATTTCTTAATTTGGAGCTTTAATAACAAACAGAATAAAAAATATTCAGAGCTGTTTTTGAAGGTGCTCATATTAATGTTCTCAAATCCTCCTTCCGTTTTGTTGAAATCTTTAAAAAATAAATTGATGCTGAATACGCTTTTAAATATGACAGGGCAACTATTGAGTAGCCATCCAGATTCGAATAGTTTTATTTTTCAAGTGCTTGAAGGTGATGGTGAAAGAGCAAGTATATTACAAAGATATTTAAATGATGCTGCACAAGAGCAGAATAAGGAACAATAATTAATATATATTAATATATATTATTTTGTGAATAATAAATTGTTTGTGACATTTTTTTTTTATTGATATTTATTTTAATATAAAAATATTATAAAAATATGATACATTAAGGACAATCAAAAGAAAAAACAAATGGTTAATTCGACAATACACCTATTTTTTTTTACATAGTGATAATCCATTTTAAAATATTAATATGCATTTTTATTTTTTTAGAGTATTAAAGATATGCAAGCTACATTTGAATCATTAAACAACATCTCATTTGCCTTTAATTATGCTTTTTTCAATTGTCTTATTTTTACAAATTTGGAATTGATAAATGAATTTCAATAAATATCATTAATTCCAAATTAATTACCGATATTTATCATTTATAAAGCATTTTCTTTGTTATACAATTGCTGTTTTTTTTTAAAATACTTTTAAATGCCTAATGAATATTTCAACGGAAAGCACTATTTTAAAATTTTTTTAGTAATTATAAAAGAAAGAACATTACATCAAAAATACAATTAATTAATTACAACAAAAAGCAATATTTCATAATTTGGAAATTAAATTTTAAAAAACTCGTTATTTATATCTAAAAACTCGTTATTTATTTCAAATAACACGTTATAAAAACTCGTTACTTAAAATAACGAGTTATTTCAATAATAAGAAAAAAAAAATCCAAAATCGATAGATAGATAGATTTATTCATAGAAATATAACTAAAAATCCGCATTTTCATTTTTCAGGATAGATGAAAGATGAAAGGAGATATAAAGGGATAGAATATTATATTATTTTTCTTCATTTTTAAAGTTTTTTTTGTAAGTCGAGCTTTTTATATGTTGAAGAATTCGAAAGAGTTATCGCAAAAAAAAGGATCATCATATGACATTTCATCATCATCAAAAAGCATAAGATCATTTGGTTCAAATGGTGGTTGAGAATCTTCTGTAATTTGCTCAAATGGCTTAACCTCTTCAGTAGTATTTGATAACTCTAATTGATTATCATCGATGCTTTCGGAAAATTGACAATCATTTGTATTTTGTGCTTGATATTCAGGTATATTTCCATTCTTTAAGTGATTGTTGTAGCGATTTTTAATTGAATTATTATTACGACCTTTTAAATGATGTGACATAACTGCCCAGCATGGTCCATTTTCTTTATATAATTTACGTATTAATGCATCTTCTTCTGGAGTCCAATTACCATGTGTGACATTTGGGTCGAGATAATGTTGATAACGATCTCTGCATTGTCTTGAATTACGTCCTGGGATACACGATGCAATTTCTGTCCAATTGATAATTTTTGAATTTTCGACAAGATTTTTTAAAAGTAAATCTTCTTCTGGTGAAAATGGTGATCTCTTTTTCTTTTTTTTCATAAGAAGTGGAAGTGCATTTGGATTGTAGCAGTTAATTGATGTCATGGCTGGCTGTTGTTGGAATTGTTGTGTTTGTTGTGTTGCAAACATCATGTCAAATATTAAAATGCATCAAAATTCTGAAGGATCTCAATAAATTTTGAAAATTCAAAAATTGAATAGATGACATTTTTAACATGTCATTTTGGCATTAACATGTCACAAATGACACCGAAAATGACACCACTTTTGAATGAGATAATAATGCGGCCACTTTTTCAAAACAAATTTTATCAGTCAGGACAACATAAGAAAATAGTTTTGACTTCACTAGTTTCCTCATCATTATGTTTTTTTTTTTGCTTTTTTTTGGAGAATATTTTAAACATTCATAATATTTTTATTATCGTAAAAAAAATGCCTATTTTTTGAAAAATTGAGGAAACTTTTGATAAGTTGAGAAACTCGTTATTTTTAAATTGTTTCAATTATCGGCATGCACGTTAGGATTAATTACTTTTGATAGTATAGTTCAAAAAGTGGATAAGCTTCAGAAAAAATAATCATTTTAAAATACTGGATTTTATAAAATCCTTTTATATTTTTACATATTACCTTAGGGAAATCGAATGAGGCCAGGTTGAAATCTATTGGAATCTGTAAGAATTGGTAAAAATCATGTGATTTTAAAAGATTTTTTTTTAAGAGAATATTTCACTTTTTGAATTCATATTTCCAAATTCAATTATTGATGCTTTTTATTAATAACCACAATAAAAAGGTATGCTAATTTCATGCAAAACCTAGGCTTTAAATGGCCAATGACCATTTTTTAGCATTTAATCTTTTTGAAAAAAAAAAACGATGTCAGCTTGATTAACACTTGCCATTTTGGATCATAAAGTGCGTTAATACTGGCTATTTTAAACCCAAAATGGATATCATTTTAAAGCCTAGCTGCAAAATATTTTCTTGTTAAAAAATCGAAATAATCGATAAAATGTAAGCTTCGGTTTTTATAAATAAAAAATTAAAATAACCCAACACAACAATATAATAAAATAAAAATCAGAAAGACTCAGCTCCTGGCCGAGTTGCTGAACGAGGCGTTTCATCATGGCGAATCGTCTTTACCCATTGATGATTAAGTATATCTTCCGCTGTAAATCTTTCTTTGGGATCCCACCTTAGGCATCCTTCAATAAGAGAAATGAAAGATGGGTCATTTGAATGAACTTGTAATTCAATAGATGAAGAAGAAGGAATGTGATATTTCCCTCTTGAATTAGGCTTAACTTTTAATTGCCCTTTCTCATCAAAAAAGTGATGAGCACGAGTACCAGATTTGGTCATCGAATCAGGAGGAAGACCAAGAACTTCAACCAACATTTGCATAAGTTCAAATTCATCTTCAGCGCAAAATAGTGGTTTACCGGTTACCATTTCACAAAGAACGCAACCAAGTGACCAAATATCTATTCCAGTTGAATATTGCATTCCAAAAACTACTTCTGGGGCTCTGTAATATCTTGACTGGATGTATGAAAACAATAATTTCCCTACGAAGCAAGAACAACCATAGTCAATAACTTTAATAGCTGTTTGCTCTTTATTTAAAAATAAAATATTTTCTGGTTTAATATCGGCATGAATAATACCTGTTTTATGAATAAAAGCTAGTGCTTCTGCTGTCTGTCGTGCTACCATTTGTATAACTGATTTTCTAAATCCAATAAAACGTTGATATTTTAGTGCTGCATAAATATCTATAGATAAAAGTTCCATTACAATACAAAAGAAACCTCTGAAAGTGAATGATTCGATATATCTTATAATATGATGATCGTCATCATCATCAGAATTACTCTGTAACATTTTTAATAAATCAAGTTCAAAAACTATCTGAGAATGGATTTTTGGCTTGTCCCTTAACATTTTAATAGCGACTTTTTCATTATTCTTATGATCGTAACATTCGAAAACTGATCCAAAAGATCCTTTACCAATGACTTGAAGTTGTTGATAACGATATGCAATATGATCATTTTTAACAAAATGGAAAAAATTTGGAATTTGGGTAATTGCCTTCTTTGATTGAACTGGCTCTGGTCGAAGATAATAAACTTCACGATAATTAAGAATTTCGCTTTCTTCATAATCTGTTAAAAAGTTCCTACAATTGGAAAATATGTAGGCTGGCTTTGCTGGTACTGGAAAGAGTCCAATTGAAGCTGATGCGGAGGTTGAATCTGATATTGATGCTGAGGCTGATGTCTGCGCTGTTTTATGCTGAATTCTGGCAGATTGCGAAGTATGCTTCGAATTTGATTTCTTTTGAGGGGATATTGAAGTTGTCATTAATGATGGCATATTAAAGCCTCCTAAAAGATTCTTTCCAGTAGAATCACTTGGCTTTATTGTACCTGATTTTTTTGGAACTTTGATGAAAGGCGATTTCTTCTGAGGGTTTGATGGATGAAAGTGCTTAATTTTAAGAGAAAGATTTTGTTTTTTTTTTTAAACAAAAAAAAAAAAAAAAAAAAAAAAAAAAAAAAAAAACGAATGTTTCTATGGAGAAATAGTTGAATCAATCATTGAATATTCAATGATAACCATTGATTAAAATTTTAAACTTTTTGAGTTAAATTTAATAGAATATAGATGATGTAAATAAATTTATACATTATTAGAAATATAATTAACTATGCCTTCATTAATCGCCTTTGGTTTTTTAGAGAAGATGGGCGACGATTTTCTTTAGAAAAATTAATAAAATATATTTTTTGTCCAAGATATATTCATTTTTTATCAATATTCTCTTAAAAAATTCAATTTTTTTCAAATTCAATATGTTTTATTAAATATTGAATTTACTCATAGAATTAAAGGAAAATCAAAGAATTTTAGTGTAAAGTTTTCAAAATATTTTCTAAGCTTATCTACCCGCTTTCATACAAAAAAATGGGCGATATAAACGAAATTGATAACTTTTTTATGGGCGATATAATAATTATCAATTTTTGAGATTGACATTTTCGAAATTACTTGCCATAAAATATATTAAGAAAACTACATATAAACCGATATTCCCACTAAACAACTTGTATTTATATTATTACCGTCTTATTTTGAGCGATATTATGAGATATGATTCGAATAATAAATTATTTAAGGGCGTACGTCCAAAAAATGTTGTAAACTTGTTAATATTGAATAAACTCATAGAATACATCTTTCAATACTTCCATATTATGAAAAAGTTTAGGTCAAAAATGATGATATTTGTCCTAAACGATCAAAAAACAAATATTTTATTAGACCGATAAAATTTTATTCAAAATAATTTTGAATTAAAATGTAAAAATAATGCATAAAAATATTTTTTTTAATATATCATCAATCTATAAATAATAGACATTTTATTTTCTCCTAAATATAATTTATTCTTCAACTTTTTTTACTCCAAAAAGAATTAAAACATTTGAGAAATCTCATTGAATTCTGATCATTGAATTGGACGTACGCCCTTAATCGTTTCAACACCACTATCAAATTCTGTGTTGAAAATTCTATGAGTTATCACAAAATTAGGGATATTGATTTTGGCACCCAAAATGCACCCCGGCCAAATAGGTATTCAAAAAATGCACCCCAAATCGGTTTTGCACCCAAATTTTATTATTGCACCTATTTTGCACCCAAATAAACTAAATAAAAAGTGGCTTTCTTATACAAAATTTTTCTATCTTCATTTCTAACTTTTTTGGCTCAAAATCCTTTATAAAGTATTTTATTTCTGGTAATTTGCTTTGTTTACCGTGGAATCGATTGTTCTGTCTCTTTTTCATCCTTTTTTTTGCAAATATTCAAATATTATATAATTTTCATAATAATTCAATTTATTGGTTTAAAATGATTGTTTATAATATACTTAATTATTCTGTCATATGAAAATTTAGAAGCTAGCTGAGAGTAAAAAAATATTTGTGTTTTAAAATTGTTATAATCTACCTCAGAATATATTGAAAGAATAAAAAAAAATCCATATTTTGAATACTCTGATTTGAATGCTCTCACAAAAATATAAAATTTGATATAAATATTAATTTTAAACGGATATTTAAGATTTTAAAACGATTTTCTTAAAGAACAAAGTGAGATTAATATCAAGCAAAGATGCAGAATGAGGCTTGATATTATAAATTTATTTTAGTATAATAATTTTTTTGTTTTTTCAATTTTTTTTTTATATAATTTAAAACGATCAACTAAAAAATACTCAAAAAATAAAAAGATCAATTAAATTATTAATAAATCATTATGTAGATATAAATTGTTATAACCTTTTTTTTGTTTTTTCAATTTTTTTTTATATAATTTAAAACGATCAACTAAAAAATACTCAAAAAATAAAAAGATCAATTAAATTATTAATGATTCATTATGTAGATATAAATTGTTATAACCTTTTTTTTGTTTTTTCAATTTTTTTTTATATAATTTAAAACGATCAACTAAAAAATACTCAAAAAATAAAAAGATCAATTAAATTATTAATAAATCATTATGTAGATATAAATTGTTATAACCTTTTTTTTGTTTTTTCAATTTTTTTTTATATAATTTAAAACGATCAACTAAAAAATACTCAAAAAATAAAAAGATCAATTAAATTATTAATAAATCATTATGTAGATATAAATTGTTATAACCTTTTTTTTGTTTTTTCAATTTTTTTTTATATAATTTAAAACGATCAACTTAAAAATACTCAAAAAATAAAAAGATCAATTAAATTATTAATAAATCATTATGTAGATATAAATTGTTATAACCTTTTTTTTGTTTTTTCAATTTTTTTTTATATAATTTAAAACGATCAACTAAAAAATACTCAAAAAATAAAAAGATCAATTAAATTATTAATAAATAATTATTTAGATGTCGAATATAATAACTATTTATTTTTTTCCTTCAAAAATTCAGACAATCATCAAAAACAAAAAAAAAAAAAAGTGAAATTAAGGAAAATGATTTATTCACAAAGAAGTACAATCAGAATTATTATTAAAAATTTATTTCAGATTCATCAATTCTTTTTTTTTCTATAAAATATCAAACAATCTCGATAAAAAAGTGAACTTATTTAAAATGTTATACAAAATAAGAAATGTACTAAAAATAGTTATTAGAAATTGATATAAATCGTATAAAATCTTTCATCCTTAAAAAATTATTGAAATCTTCATTAAAAAAAAGTGAGCTTAATTAAAATGTAGATAATAACGAACTTTCAAAATTGTATAAATGTTAATAAAATAGTAAAGTTTTTTAAAAAAAAGAGAAAAAAAAAAAAAAAAAAAGATATTTTGAAAAATATGTGTAGGCTTTCTACAAGTTTTTTATTTTTATGGTATATTTAAATAAAGCATATATAATTAAATAATAATTGATAGGAAATGTTTTTCAAATATAAAAGATAAAGTTTAAAATCGACTTTTTTAATTTGAAAAAAATTGAATGGTATTTTTTTTATTTCAATAGAAATTGAATGAAAAATCAATGAATGTTCATTCTTTTGATTTAATAATTTTTAATCAATTATCTATGATATATTTATAGTTTAAATATAGAATTTTTATTAGCAAATTTTACACTTGACCGTTTATTATTTCATTTGGCGTCATAGGAAATTGAATCATTCCGTTTATTAATTCAACTTTTTCAATATAAATTCTCAACTAAACTTTATCTTTAGAGTTAGAAATAAACAAATGATATCAAATTGTAGCTTGGACGATGGAGAATATAATATATCAAAAATATTCCTCTAGGTCTATTGAAAGTTGTGATATATCAATTTTTATATTTGTTTCAACTTTTTTGGAAGAAATCCTTTTCGGAAGCATATTTTAATTTAAATATTATTATACATATCTATATATCAATCTAAAAATTATTCCAAACAACAATTACATAAACTTGATTTTGTGATATTGGAAATAATATTGCAGAAAAAAAGTTCGGGAATAATAGATATTATGTGTTCTAATTAAGATAAAATAAATATGTATTGTGTATACAATTTCATATTTTAAATTTATTGAATATTTCTAAAAATTAATCGAAAAAAATGCACTTTTTAATTTCAAAAAAATGAGTAGCCTACATATTGAAAAATTGAGAATTCTAAATCTTATTCATATTGTTATTAAACCAACTACGAACCTGAGTTTTTGTTATGTTTGGTGAAATTTCTTGTATTTTGGTAAATGTTTCTGATAATATTCTTTTTCTTTCTGTCGATCGTCCTGGAGCATTTCTGTAATTGATTAAGTTTTCTTGTAGTATTTGTTGAGCTTCTGTAGGTATTGTTTTGATGTGAACCTTTGGTATTGAATAGGCTTCGTTAACTAGTCTTATTTCTTGCGCATTTTCCAGTTCGTTTATTTCTTCTATAATAGTTTTGTCATCTGTATCGTCTTCTTCTACTATATCTGTTATTTCATTTTTGTCATCATCAAATAAAAGTTCATTATTTAATCTTTGATCATATTTTTCTATACTTGTATCTGAATTTGTATTTTTTTTTTGTTTGTACCCAGCTCTTCGTAAGTCTGTTATAAAATTTTTAAAAATTTGTATAAATGTATCTTCGTCAATTCTTTTTATTTCTGTGTCATCTATTTCTTTCAATTCGTATCTGAGATGATCTTCTTCTTCGATTTGTTGTATTATTTCTTCGAAATTTGCTAATGTAGGATGATGTCCAATTCGATCTTTCAATTTTGCATTATGACTTTCGGCTACGTTATTTGTAATAATATCTTTATTAATTTTATTATAAACATTCCAATCATTGAACCTATATTTATTTTTAAAATTATACTCAAAATAAAGTGAAAATTGATCTGTGATTTCCCATTGAGATAATACTTTGATAACTGTATTTAATAACCTTTCTGAAATAAATGGTAGTAAATAACTGATATTCTTTAACTTATCTAAAAATTCAAATTTCTGATATTTATCGAAATACCTTCTCATTATTTGTGAAAAATGAAAATAACAGTACTGAAAAATATGAGTTTCATTCATTAAAATTTTTTTGACAGCATTTGATTCTCCAAGTTCGAAATCTGTAATAAAAGTAGCTCCATTTTGAAATCCTTTTTTAATTGAATTTATAAACATCAAAAAAGCAAGTTCATAAGTCTTTTTTTCTTTGTTTGGTAATAAAAAATGAGCCAATGGAATATTCATGTGTTCAGTTCGTCCTAAAAGCACCAAAACCTGTTCAAATCCATCTGGAGTAACATCGAAAGTTCCATCGATAAAAATAAATGAGGATTTTTGAATTAATGACTGTTGAAATTTTGAACTATAACAAATAAATAAATTCTTTCCAACCGGAAAATTTGAACAACGGAATTTAAAAAGTTCGAAATCCGTTTTACGATTTGTTTGTCTTATCTTTCCAAAATCAGTATCATTTATTTTGTTATCTCTATTTAATTTTGACCATTGATTATAAACAATTCTTTGAGAAATTGGTATTTTACTCTCTTCTTCATTGTTTTCACTGTTTATTTTTTTTGTCAATTGTGTTATTATTTGGCTTTGGGTTGGTCGAGGCATTTGAGAGTAATAAATTTCATCTATTTTGCTTTTGAGTTCAGAATCTTTTATAAACTTATTTGTTGTTCCTATTTCTTTTATACAATTATGTTGAACATTCATTTGTATAATTTGTCCAAGCTTAACTTCTTCTTCATTCTCTGTTTTTTTTACAACTTCAAAGGAAACTAAAATATATGCAGGACACCTTTCTTCGATTTTTTTATGCCTATTATAACCATTCTCGCAAACATATTTGAAATGTTGTGTTTTTTTTAAATATTTAACATATTTGTAATTGTATTGATTGAAATTGAGAATAAATGGTGCACCATTTGGCCTAAATGAAGTATTTTGTTGAAGCTTTTCTATGATATTCATTTTGTTAAAAATTAAACGTTTTTGTGTCAATTTTTTGAATTGGATATTCATTCAATAAATAATTTGTAAATTATTTAAATATAAAATTGTTTTAGCTCAAAATCTATCGTTAAATTTACAACATATAATGGAATAAACAATAATTTAACATCATAATGCAGTATATTAACATAATAATGATGTATATTAGCATTATTATAGAATGTATTAACATTATGATGCAGTATATTAACATTATGATGCAGTATATTAACATAATAATGATGTATATTAACATAATAATGATGGATATTAACATAATAATGATGTATATTAACATTATAATTCAATATTCTAGCATCATGATACTGTACATTGACATCATAAAGCTGTATATTAACATTATAATGCAGTATATTAACATTATGATGAAGTATATTAACTTAATAATGATGTATATTAACATTATAATGCAGTATATTAACATTATAATTTAATATATTAACATCATAATTCAATATTCTAGCATCATGATACTGTACATTGGCATCATAATGCTGTATATTAACATTATAATGCAGTATATTAACATTGTAATGAAGTATATTAACATAATAATGATGTACATTAGCATTATAATTTAATATATTAGCATCATAATTCAATAATCTAGCATCATGATACTGTACATTGACATCACAATACAGTATATTAACATCATAATGATGTATATTAACATAATAATGATGTACATTAGCATTATAATTTAATATATTAACATCATAATAATGTATATTAACATAATAATGATGTATATTAGCATTATTATGCAATGTATTATCATTATGATGCAGTATATTAACATTATTATGCAATGTATTAACATTATTATGCAATGTATTAACATTATAATGCAATATATTAACAATATAATACAATAATCTAACATCATAATACAATGTATTAACTCTATAATTTAATATATTAACATCATAATTCAATAATCTAGCATCATGATACTGTACATTGACATCATAATGCAGTATATTAACATAATAATGATGTATATTAACATTATGATGCAGTATATTTTCATTATGATGCAGTATATTAACATTGTAATGAAGTATATTAACATTTGAGTAAGTTTTTTGGGCAAGGCTTGCTAGTTACCTAACCAGAAAGGTCCACACTTTTTGAATAAAAAATGCAAATTCAACTTTATAAAAAAACAAAAGTGCACAAAAAATTCAGAAATGGTATATTAGCTTTTTCAATTATTAACCGTTTTTATCTTCGAATAGAACGTTTAATTTGCATTCTCAATGTCTTTAGCGGCATCTTACTATATTTATATTCAAGTTAACTTTTATTCTTTCTAATTCCTGATAGTTTTTATTAGATTTATTTTAGAAGACTACTAATCCCAGATTGTTATTCTCAAGTCGTTATCCATGAATTACTTATCATCATGAAAGTTAGTGAATATTCACTTAATTTAGCATAAAGAAATATTAACAGATTTTCATATATCAAATAGTGCTATATCTAGTTATGAGGGCACTGAGATCTTTCTAGTGCATCTATCAAAATAATCACTACCACTAATCATATTATCTTAAGAGTTGGTGGAATCGGCAGTATGAAATTAAGCATTAATGATTTTGCCTGTATATAGCATTTATGAAATCAAAAAAATATAAACCAAATTGCAGAAAACTCACATATAAAAGAAGAACAAATTACAAAAAAAAAATACTTTATATTCCACTATTGAGAGGACAAACGAAGCTTTAGATTTACTCAAAGGCAGAATTAAAAAATAAGAGACAGAGAGTACGAGCTTAAAGAATAAAAGCAGCTTTTGAAACCAGATTATATTCCATCAAAGAGAATAATCAAATACAACCAGTTAATCAAATACAAACGAATATGCATTTATCTATTCTAGTGAGGTAATACAGCTTCACTTTTCAGCAGGACATTTATTTTTCACGGTTATCTTTTTTTTTTCATTCAATAAAATATATCAGGGCACAGTATCTCAAAAGATATTACAGATTTATGTGGAATATGATCAGGGTGAAAGTTTAACAACTCAATATTTTTATATTCCATCATCACTTTGTTTCAATAACAATTTGATTGCCTTTGCTCAAGTTACTATGATTAATACTACACAAATTTAATAAATATTCTCAGCACATTTTTTCCTAAAGGTATTATGGAAGTAGTAGATCATAAATATAATGAGATCATTAAGAACCAGTAGATGAATAAAACAATTTTTTTGCAGAAACCGTTAGAGAAATAATAGGGGCTGATATGATTTGTAGGTCGTCAAGAGACCTTAGCTTATCATATATGATTTTCAATATATCAACATTATATTTAATATTTGTTTGATATATTAACATTGTATTGAAGAATATTAACATTATAATGAAGTATATAAACATTATAATTCAATAATCTAACATCATAATGCAGTACATATTCAATATATTATATCATATTAACATTATAATCCAATAAACTAACATCATAATACAGTATATTAACATCATAATGAAGTACATTATCATTTTAATGTAGTACATTTACATTATATTGAAGCATACTAACATTATAATTCAATAAACTAACATCGTATTGAAGTTTATTATCAGTATAATGCTATACATTATCAATACAATCCTATACATTATAAATACAATCCTATACATTATCAATATAATGCTATATATTAACTATATCATGTCCTACTTTGAAAAAAAATATATTAAAAATATCTATTCTTAGTTTTTACTAGATTCTTTTTGAACTGCGTTCAAAAAGTGGTGTTGTTTATATAAACGCTTTCAAAAAGTTTTAAAAAAACAAAAACAAAACACAACTCAACCAAAAAAAAAAAAAAAAAAAACAAAAACAAAAACAAAAAAAAAAACAATAGTTTTTAGGTGAAAAGTATGTTATAGAATCAAATTTAAGCTTAGAGTATTTGTAATTCTCTTAATTATAATATGCACATACTTTATTCATAAAAGCATTCACTAAAAGGTCGATTTCCAAATATTTGGAAATGTGATATGAAAAACATCAAATAGTTGAATGCTGTTTAATGATAAAATCAAAGTACATTTATATAATAGTTTTTTTTTTAATATAAAAAAGGATTTTATTGAATGTAAAAAACCATTGACTTATTCATTTTGACATATTTTTGCGATGAAGTTATCAATATCTTCACCAAAATAAATTTCAGAATTAGAATAATCTCGAAGTTCAGAAGTAATCTCTGGGATAATTTTATAAATGATAGGATCGCTTGATTTGTATATGATCGATACAAATGATTTAAATAATAATGATTTTTTTGAAAAAGGTAGAACATTTATAAATTCAAAAAGTTTATTATAAAATTGAACGAATTTTTGTATGTTTTGAATAGGATAACTTATTTCTATAACATCAATGCAATCTGATATAATTTTTTGAAAAAAAATATTATTAGAATCAAAATAACAAAGTTGATCTTGAATAAATAGAGAAATATTTTCTGAAATAAAAATTGATTTAATTTGTGAAGATAAATAACAATTTCGAAATAGATTTATTATCAAAAATGATATTTTTGATTCGTATTTAAAACTTTTTGGATTTGGCAGAGTTGAATTAAAATTCTTAATAATAAGACCATTAAAAAAAACTTTTAAAAGAGAAAAAAATTGTTGGAATTCCTGAAATGCTGCATTTAGATCTAAGTCATCCGATATATCTTGAAAAAATTTAGAAAAAAAAATTAAACTTTGAAGTTTATTAAAATTTTGAAAAACAAAATTATTAAAAGAAAAAAAATTCGAATTAATAAGATTTAAACGATATATTTCTGAATATTCACAAAAAACTCCTAATAATATGTAAAAATTAGATAAAATTTTTGTTGAATTTATATTCTTTTTTAAAAAAACAATTATAAACTCAATATTTTTAAAATGAGGAATCAAAAAATCGATATAATCACCCGATAACACTGATAAAGAGATAAAAAAATGAAATATAGATAAAATAAAATTTTCATTATTTGTTTCGAAAAATTCAGTTAAATTGGTTAATAATTGAGATTTTTGAATAAAAAAAAGAATAAAATTTTCATCATTATCTTCAAATTCATAATTTTCTGAATTTAAAAAAAGTAAAATCTGCATTATCATATCATGAATTAATTTATAATTTTTTGTTTTGTAAATGACATCAATTTTTTTAAGTTCTTCTTCTATTTTCTGAAAAATTTCGATGCGATTAAAGTTTGATGTGTAATCTTTTTCACCAAAAAACACATTTATTTCATCGAATTTTAAACTAATATCTTTGGAGTAACTTTGTTCTTTGTAAATATCCATTTTTTAAAGTGAAATAATAAGAGACTAAAAAGTACTCATTTTTGAAGACATTATTCAATTTTGAAGAAACTTATATAATTTTTTTTGTAAATTATTCAAAATTGATTTTTTTCTAATAAATACGTTTTTAATATCAAGAAAAAAGAAATTTTGAAAAAAAATAAAAAATTTTCACTATATTCCACATCTAAATGATGATTTATTAATAATTTAATTGATCTTTTTATTTTTTGAGTATTTTTTAGTTGATCGTTTTAAATTATATAAAAAAAAATTGAAAAAACAAAAAAAAGGTTATAACAATTTATATCTACATAATGAATCATTAATAATTTAATTGATCTTTTTATTTTTTGAGTATTTTTAAGTTGATCGTTTTAAATTATATAAAAAAAAATTGAAAAAACAAAAAAAAGGTTATAACAATTTATATCTACATAATGAATCATTAATAATTTAATTGATCTTTTTATTTTTTGAGTATTTTTTAGTTGATCGTTTTAAATTATATAAAAAAAAATTGAAAAAACAAAAAAAAGGTTATAACAATTTATATCTACATAATGATTTATTAATAATTTAATTGATCTTTTTATTTTTTGAGTATTTTTTAGTTGATCGTTTTAAATTATATAAAAAAAAATTGAAAAAACAAAAAAAAGGTTATAACAATTTATATCTACATAATGAATCATTAATAATTTAATTGATCTTTTTATTTTTTGAGTATTTTTTAGTTGATCGTTTTAAATTATATAAAAAAAAATTGAAAAAACAAAAAAAAGGTTATAACAATTTATATCTACATAATGATTTATTAATAATTTAATTGATCTTTTTATTTTTTGAGTATTTTTTAGTTGATCGTTTTAAATTATATAAAAAAAAAATTGAAAAAACAAAAAAATTATTATACTAAAATAAATTTATAATATCAAGCCTCATTCTGCATCTTTGCTTGATATTAATCTCACTTTGTTCTTTAAGAAAATCGTTTTAAAATCTTAAATATCCGTTTAAAATTAATATTTATATCAAATTTTATATTTTTGTGAGAGCATTCAAATCAGAGTATTCAAAATATGGATTTTTTTTTATTCTTTCAATATATTCTGAGGTAGATTATAACAATTTTAAAACACAAATATTTTTTTACTCTCAGCTAGCTTCTAAATTTTCATATGACAGAATAATTAAGTATATTATAAACAATCATTTTAAACCAATAAATTGAATTATTATGAAAATTATATAATATTTGAATATTTGCAAAAAAAAGGATGAAAAAGAGACAGAACAATCGATTCCACGGTAAACAAAGCAAATTACCAGAAATAAAATACTTTATAAAGGATTTTGAGCCAAAAAAGTTAGAAATGAAGATAGAAAAATTTTGTATAAGAAAGCCACTTTTTATTTAGTTTATTTGGGTGCAAAATAGGTGCAATAATAAAATTTGGGTGCAAAACCGATTTGGGGTGCATTTTTTGAATACCTATTTGGCCGGGGTGCATTTTGGGTGCACATAAATAATTCCCCAAAATTAATTGACTTAAAAAAAATTATTTCTTGAGTATTTTTGCTATATTTTGTGGTATAAATTATATAAATTATATAAATTATATAAATTATATAAATTATATATCATTTATTTCTATTCTTCTTTTAAGCCTATTCCCTTTTTTCAATAAAAATTTAAAAGTTGAAAGGATGTAAAAATTTTACAAAAATGATCGGAATGGTGAAATTTTAAAGTTTTAAACTTTTTCCGAAATAATAACCATTGAATTTTATTTTCTATGAGTTTTTTCAATATTGAAATGTTTACAAAAAAATATGATAGTAGTCCCTTAAACAAAAAAGCAGATACGGCAGAACTAGAATATATCGAAACTCAAAAATATTATAATATTATGCTAATATCTTTAAATTTCTATATACGATTCTAAACTTTGATTTTTGAAGTTGGTGTGTAAACTATTGAAATTATTTCTGAGACTTTTCTTTGAAAAAATATTGGTGAAAAAAGAGGTATAGTATAATTATCTTTTTCTGATAAAGTAAAAATCTTAATATCTCTATATTTTAAATAATAAATCAATATTATTTTTAAATAAATATATATTATATATGATATATATCAAATATACACTTTTAAAATTATTAAATAGTATACTGGCCGAATTACAATCAGAAAAGAAAAAAGTGTAAAAAAGTGTATATTTGAGTTTTACAAGCATATTAAGATTTTTACTTTATCAGAAACAAAGTTCAAATAATGACAGTTAATGCAACAAATCTAGAATTAAGCAAAACAGTCCAATTTCAAATGAATCAAATAGACGACCTTTATTCAACATTGAAAAGTTTCAAAATGCTTTTTGGCAGGACTTCGACAGAAAAAAAACCATTCAATCCTCAATAAAAAAAGAAAGGAAATTATATTCGTCTCCACATAGAGATGATGAACCAAATAAAAATCAACCATCGGAAATTGAAAAAAAAAATATTACGAATATCAAAGAAATTCAATGAATTGCATCTTTTTCAAAAAGAGATTATCTTAAATATGTTTAAAATAAAATATTCAAGAGATTATTCTCTTGATTCTAAAAAATTTAGTCTAATACTATATGTAAAGTCACCGCGTTGCTATCAATTAGCTGAAATAATTATTCCATTACCGTGCTATAAAACATTTCAGAATACTTTCAGAGATGACCTCAGTAAATACAAAAATGCTATTCTTGATGTCAAAAATTTACCTATTTTGTTAAAAGAAAAAGAGTCTTTATATAGTAAAAGTGAAATTCCATTTGTTCTAGCAATAGATGCGTTTACAACCACAATTTTTAAGAAAAAAGAAATCAAAGATAATAATAGATATTGCTTTATATTTCAACTTCAACCTTTTCACCATAGTGTCAAATGTTTTATTGAACATTTGAAACCATATTATAAAGGAAATGCTGCCAAAGAGATCGACGAAATAATTCAAGAAATATTAAAAATTCCAACAAAATTCAAAATTTATTTTATATCAGTTGATGGGGACTTGCATTACGATGCATTTTTCAAAAAACAATTTGACCGTTTATTTTCGCGATACAGAGAAAATGATCTTTCAGATATTTTTAAACATTTGTTCGATTTTGGTCCTATTTTTATTTCAGATTTTTTACATATCTTAAAAAATTTAAGAAGCCGCCTGTTAAACAACAAATGCATTATAAACCCGTTAATCAAACAAAAAAAAAATTAATTCTTTTGAAATTAATCAAATTTTAAATTAGACTTGTGCAAAGTCCTGGACAAAAGGACTAAACAAACTTAGTTAATTTAAAAAACATTTTTATCTTTGAATTAAGGACACATATTTGATATTTTTATTATATTTTTGTTTTAAAAAAAAGCGTTAATATAATTTTTGATATTTTTTGTTTAAAATACGCTTTTATTAAAATATTCAAATAATTATATTTTGATCATTTATTTCTGCCCGAAAGTTTTTAATTCTCATTATAACGGATAACTTCATATATAAGTTATAAAATCAGTAAAATATTAAGTGAACAATCTTTTTTTATTTATATATTTATAGATTTTTAAAAAAATCCATATTAAAAGGAAAAGTTGAATATATAGTTTTTTTCAATAAAATTTAATATGTCATTTTTTTTCTTAAAAAAAAATGGTCCTGACAAAGTCCTAAGTCCTGCGGTTGTCCTTGAAAAGTTTTATTGTCCTGGACTTTGTACAAGTCTATTTTAAATTGCGAAAATGCATTAACGGATAGATCAAATATCGGGAAAATGCGTGACTCATATCCTTTAATACTTTTCACGATTCGCAATTCTTTAATATTATTAAATGAATATTCAAGAGAAAGTTTTTTTTATTTTATAGTAAATACTTTATGGAGTGAAGGTTTATTGAAAGAAAATATCTGTTCAAAAACCCTTCTTTTTATGATAAATACACTTTTACACATATTAATTAAAGTGTATTCAGAATATTTGAAAGAACTAGTAGTATAGGGTTGGCGTTTTGAACCTCTAGATATGGATTCCTATTCTAGCTCCCCCTAATTCCAAGGAATCCTACAATATTTATAGGGCATAATCTCACTCGTCACAAAACCCCTAAGATTAGCTCATTTACAGAGTTTTACGTCGATTTTCGGAAATTGCACACACGTGATCTGGAGGTAGAATTCGAATGCACTGAATCACGTTCCGGTATCGATTTCACATCCATGACATGACGTACGCGAGTGCTCAGGAACGATGTGATGTGTGTTTTCATGGTGAGGATGACGTGAGTGATAATTAATACACGATAAATCATTTGTGGAGATTTGATGGTGTTTTAATAGGTATCGAGAGGACCCCCAGATATTGAGAGGCGTTATACAGTATAAGATTCGTGAGTGAATGACGTTGACGAGTATGGTGAATCGAGAGGCCAGTGGGATAATCGTTAGTGAATGTGATTATGGGATATCGTTTTTTTATTCAGACTCAAATGACAGAACAAAATTACCCTCAATTGCGATATACTCCTAAGCAAGTAACTGCTGAGAAGAAACCTGGTATGGATTCATTGATGAATATAGTTCTCGATACCAAACGTGATGTTAAACGTGTTAAGAGTGCTATCGCTCCACAAAACGCTGAAGCTATGATACAGAAACACAATCAATCATCACCTAACTCACCATGGTACTTGAATAAGCGTGATCCCAACGGTCCTGCAGTATTAGCGAATCTCACTGATGTTAATGGTGATGATATCCCTGATGTCATCGTTTATGATAAACGCGGTAATCCATTAATTGTTAACGGATGGACGACAAAGAAGAGTGAATGGGCTGACGATTTAGTATATAACACAGCACTTCCAACAAGGGCTGCACGTGCACAAGTAAGAAATCAGCGAGGTAAATCACATGTTGATGCTAACGGAAATGAAGTTAAAGTATATAGTAAGAGAGATTTCCTTCGCGATCAATTCAATCCTCAATACTTCGGTTATGATGATGCTACATCACAAGACTTAGTTGAGAATGTCGGTAGAGTTCGCCTCGATACTAGTTACTACGATCAGAACTTCTCATTCTATAAAGATGCAGTTAATAGTAAGCGATACACATCGACAGCACCTAAGAATTTATCGGCATACGCGATCTTCAAGAAATACCTCTTCCAACCCGCTTTTGATGAAGCTGATGCAATCGTTGAAGGTGGTATCGGACGTGCATTAACGGGTCCTGAGAAGTTGAAATTCATCGGTAAACTCTCATCAAAGATATGGAATCAATCACTTAAATCAGCATTAGATCCACATAACACACTCACTAAGAAAGAATTCGATAAGTTGAAACGTAGTGAAAACGGTAAAGCATCTACTATGAATATGGTACGCTCAATGATATCTGCATTTAAAGATAACACGAATACTCATGCTTATGATGGAGTCGTTAATTTCATCGTTAGCGAAATAAACACAGTAGTAGGTGGTGTAAGGGCTGTACCTAACGATGCTAGTATGTACCTCGAAGGTAATGCTTCGCCATCTCAATTCGGTGCTCGTCCTATTCCACCTCCATCAGATACATATATTGATGCTCGATTAGCTGCTGCCGCTGATGAAGATACCCCAATAGATCCCGATTATCCAATGCCTGGAATTACTTATCCTGAAGAGTAAGTGGGATACGAATGATGCTGCTGTGATATATATTTTTACATCTCATAAACATGATACCTGAGAATATATCGTTAAAAGATATCGTTAAAAATAAGGTGAATGAGGTATTAACGAGTAAGAAGAAAGATATGAGTGGAGCATTCATCGATAAGATACATCCTGAGATTAACGTGAGATATAATTCAGTTAATGTAATCGTTGGTAAACAAGGGCAGGGGAAGACTGTGATAGCTCTGGAAGAGGTGATAAAAATATCGTTAATGAATACTCATCATCTACTCGTTTATGTTACTAAAGATGGGAATGAAAGTGATAGATCTTTCTTAGCGTTGAAATCGTTAATAGAATCACGATTACCGATAATAACCGTAAGTTCTCCATTTCTATGAAAAATATGAGAAAACTATCGAGAAAACTATTCACAGCTTCGTAAGGGAATACACCTTTAGCGAAGTTACTCTCATCATCATCATCATCTTTAATGGAGTTACTCTCATCATCTTTAACAGAGTTACTCTCACCTCCAAAGTCTTCACCGAATTGTTTTAACGTTCCACCACTAACGAAACTCTGAGCATCATTGAATCGTAATCCATACATACCCCACTTGATGATGAACTGTTTCATAGCTGATGGTGAACCTATTAATGATGTGTTATCGACGTTCCACTTCATATTCTTATACTCGTAAATGAGGTATTCTTTAAAGAGATTACTATCGAAACGCGCTTAGTTAAATCCGAAAACAGTAACTGTATATAGATTTCTATAGAGTTTGTGGAGTTTCTCGATATCGTCAATGTGAACCATCTCACTCAAGAACTTAATCTTATCTTTAACGAGTGCAACTGACTGGGTAAACATGAATTTAATCCACTCAGGAATGAAGTTAGCATCTCTCGCATCGAAGTGTTCAGTTAATGTAGATGATGATGATTTAACGCAACAGCTTACGGATAAAGGAATCAATTCACTATTAATCACAGTCGATTTACCTGATTTGATATCAACTTTATGTTCCATAGTTTCGAAGTCATAAGTCATATATAATTTCTGAGGTTTCCACTCGAGATCAGGAGCTAAACAATATTCATAAACAGGGTGATTTAGGATGTGGGGACAGTAAGGTTCACTGATACGTTCGGGAATGTATTTCTTATGGAATTTACCGTCACAATGAGCTTTGTGTTTCTTCATTCGTTCACTACCATGACAATTCTCATCTCTAACGACATATGATTTACACTTGGGGCATATGAAGATATTCGTTAATTTCTCAGCATTAATGATATACATGATGTGACATACCATACCATCAGAATATAGAAGCGCATTATATGTATTTTCATTCGCTTCGTCATGCCATTGTTCTTGAATATCGTAACGATGTGTATCTTTATCATAACTGTAGATGTTAACGTTAATGTGATTCTTCATAGCGGATTCTTTCATCTCTTCTAACGACATACCCTTGAATGAATCGATAATCGATTTCGCAGCTTTAGTGGGTTTCGTTGAGTATAATACTCCATGATCCATACATAGAAGCTTTCTCGCAGCTGAAGTACGTTTAGTGAGATCATACTTCTTTGTATTCCCAAACTTAGGATCCAAACAGATACTCAAGAATCGATACCAACATAATCCATCATCATCGTTATCAGTAATTATAAGTTTCGATCTTACAATCTCATCAGGTAAACTCACCTTACCTGTTACCTTAACTAATCTCGATATCGTGAAAGAAATTGATGTAACGTAAATGAGTTTCACATTCGATTCAGTTGTTGAGTAATTGAAGAGAACCAATTCGATATAATATTTCACTCTATTGAGTTCATCGTTTAACTGAATCAGAATAGGTATGTTGTTATCGTTATTATATTTTGTGGTGCTTATCACACGCTCTTCATATGTGTATTCAGTAATGAAATCTCCATTATTTTTAGGAGTTTCGAATACACCACTGAGATTAAATGTTATATTAAAGGGTTTACGCTCATTCTTATATACAGTATTTTCGAGGTAATTGAAGATATCTTCAAGTTTATGAATCTCATTCAAGTAATATACAACGATGGGATTCTTCTTCAGAATCTTGTTTTCGATATGTGTTCCATGATATTTCTTATTACAAAACGCAGCAAGAGCTTTAATTTCATCGTTAGGTTCGTTGATGGTGAGGTACTCATCGCTCTTACTCTTGAAGTCATGCCCGAAAGTCTTGAAATATTCGATTAAATCTTCATTATTCTTCTCGAAAAGTTGTATCGAATAGGGTTTCAACTCAAGCATTTCACCTGGTGGAAGAGGACGAAGGATAGGTCTCTCAGTAATGAGTTTATCGAGCATCATTCGATAATTCACTTTTGATGTTTTTATCTGAGAACTCTCTTTATTAATATTATCGGTGAACTTCTTACCGAGCATATTTCTCACTAATTTCGTTAATGGATCATGTTGAGTTATTGGATGTGAACGTAAATCATTAAAGAATTCATCATCAACCCTCTTCTGATTACGGCGTTTATATTCATCAGTATCGATATACCTTCATGGGGATCGGAGGAGTTTTGGAGCATGTTGGATACCGATATGTTTGATCTCAAGTTGATATCCTATACTCATCAATCCATCAATGAATTCATTAGCATCAGCTTCACGTTCAGTATTAGTTTGAGCACCCTTGAAGAACCAATAAAGACTTTTATATAGAGGTTCATCATCATCGAATCCGTTTTCGAGAGCAGTGTCAACGATATAAATTACAAGCTCATTTTGATAACCTCTCTCATCATCAGCATATTCATCACGTAATATATTCAACGATTCTCTATCGATTCCCGTCATTAACATTAACTCATCGAGATCTTCAATTGATACTACATCAATAGTTGTGTTGTAATCGTATTTCATTTATTTCATACTCGTTAAAAATTTATCACTCATAAAAAAATATCTCCCTCGATTCACCATACTCGTCAACGTCATTCACTCACGAATCTTATACTGTATAACGCCTCTCAATATCTGGGGGTCCTCTCGATACCTATTAAAACACCATCAAATCTCCACAAATGATTTATCGTGTATTAATTATCACTCACGTCATCCTCACCATGAAAACACACATCACATCGTTCCTGAGCACTCGCGTACGTCATGTCATGGATGTGAAATCGATACCGGAACGTGATTCAGTGCATTCGAATTCTACCTCCAGATCACGTGTGTGCAATTTCCGAAAATCGACGTAAAACTCTGCAAATGAGCTAATCTTAGGGGGTTTGTGACGAGTGAGACTATGCACTATAAATATTGTAGGATTCCTTGGAATTAGGGGGAGCTAGAATAGGAATCCATATCTAGGGGTTCAAAACGCCAACCCTATACTACTGAACTACCTGAAAATGCAACTTTCAAAAATTCACCATATTGTTCTCAATTATTTTTATCTCAAAATAAATTAAGACGAATTATACCTACACTAATAGCTACGTCATATTCGATTACATATTTTTCAGATGGATTAGCTCTTGATAGAGGTAGTTCGCACCCGTGCGAAAATAGAATCGGGAACATTAGATCAGAATGCAATGATGATCATAGTATGGAAAATGTTCTAGATACTACCTGCAAGCATGAGTTTCTCAAAGGTACATCGAAAAAGTTGAATATAAAAAATGACAGACCTACTAGACTCAACCTTGGAGGTTGCAAATTGACAACTGGATCACTAGATTTCGATTTTCAATTAGATTATGCCAGTTTTACTGAGATAATTCTAAAGTTGGTTTTTATAAAACTGCAACAGATGAAGAATTGGACTTTTTATTTCGAACTTTCAACAATTTCCAAAGTCAGGCACCATTTACTCATGCCTGAGAAAAAATAATTTTGTAACAAAAAGTTTAAAATTTTAATATGAAGAAAGAAAGTCCAACAAACGATGAAAAAGCAAGAATAATCGAATTATATGGGAAATATCCAAAACAATGGACCTTTATATCTTTTTTAATGGGGAGACCAGAATCAACGATAAGAAACTACTACACAAGATATAAAATGACTGGACATTTTGAAGAAAAAAGAAGAAGACCTCCAATTTCTCAAGAGAAAAAACAAGAAGTTGTCAGTTATTTTGAAAAATCGCCAGAGAGTACACTACGTGAAGCTCTGAAAGAAATTGAAATAAGCTTAAGCAAAATGAAAAAATTCATTATTTGTATAGGACAAATTTTGAATAAATTTTTTTTTTTTTTTTGAGATATTTACAACTAAATTGAATAAAAAATAAAATAAATTTATTTTTATCTTAATAAATCATTTATTTAATACTTATAATATATAATTTATATATTTTATATCAAATATTATAAAATGTAATGGTTGAAATAAAGACTTTAATTAATATTCAATATATATCGATTTCTTATATATTTGTATCATTTAAAAAATATAGATGCCATTTGAATGGGTATACTATGCGTTATACAAATAATATTTTACTTTTTGAAGAAATCCTTCAGTAACTGAAATATTAGATTTTTTATATTTATGAAACCAATCAACTAAATCTCCATTTTTAGAAAAAACTGACATTTGATTTGGAATGAAATTCAAATATATTAGAAAGTAAATGCATATAAATAAAATTATATTCTTCATTGGACTCTTGTAACGTCCAATTTTTTTAAAATCATCATTTAATAATTCAACAAATTCACTTTTCCTGCATTTTTAGCTAAAAAAAGAAATTTTTTTCAATAATAATAACTATTTTTTTTTTTTTTATAAAACTTAATGTTTTAAAAGCATATAAAAAGATCTCAAAAGAATTAATGATTAGAATAAATTATATAAAAAGTTATCGCTATTCTAAATTTTTAAACTGAGTTAAAAAAACTTTACCTCCATTTCAAATTTTAAATCATTTTATCTTTTTTATCAAACAATTTAATTGCATAATTCTTCATTAATAATATATTAGATAATTATCATAATATCAATTAAATTTTAAAAAAGTAATTCATATTTAAAATATAAAGATATGATTATTTTAAATTGAGAGGGAGGTAATGTTTTTTGAACAAGTTTTATAAAATTCTTATCAAAAATAATTAAAATAAATTGAGATAAAATATACTCAAATTTATTTTCTGAAGGAAATTTAATATATACTTATATCCTTTTAGTTTTTATTTTAATTTGAATTTTGTACGATGCAAATATTTATAAAACTGATTATTAATATAATAATAAAATATAATTAGTTTAAACAAACCAATCATTGAGTTTTACTGTAAAAATTCAGTTGTACGACCTTTTATTAACTTTACATTAAAATTAGTACCACTCAAAAAGTTATCGCACTTGTTTTTCATTTGCTGGGCGAAAAATTAAGGCTTATAATTAACTTCTCAAAACCCTAGAAAAGTAGCTCATATATTAAAAATTCAAAAATTTTCGTAAAAAAATATAACCATAATTTTGTTAAAATACGTAATATAATTATTTCATCATTATCAAACATACACTTCATAGAAACTTTGAAGCCATCAAGATTTCATTTACATGCCTAATAAATATTTTGAAAACATTTGATTATAAATATAATTAAACAAATAATGTTTTCATCTTATTAATAGAAAAATCGGAAATTACAAAATCATTGCAATAAGGTATTCTTGCTAAATGACCCTGAGTTTAAAATAATACAATCACTGCAGTGGATTACTTAAAAGAGAAAACTATGTTTTCAGAACATTCATTGAGAAATAGTAAACGGCCATATATTGTAAAGAATACTATATTTTGAATCAAATTACTATTCATATGCAAATTCACTTAAAATCAATAAGAATTATTAGGACTTTTTTTTCTAAAATAAAATAATTCATAAAAATTTGTTTTTTCATAAACTTTAGAAATTGGCCACTTACTCTCGAAGGAAGTTCACTTTAGTTTTATTTTTTAGAAAATAGAATGAGCATTTTTTTCAATGAGAACTTCCCAAACATCAGATTGCATCTCATCACAGGCCCTATGTTTTCGGGCAAGACAACAAAATTGATTAACTTTGTTGATGATTACTTGAATTCTAGCAAAGATCTGAAATGTGACATAATTTCAAGTTCATCAACTTCGGCAGAAAATTTATCTTCTAATTATCAAAACAAAACCCTCATTTTCAAATATTTTTTTGACAATAGATACTCATCAAACCAAATTTCAACACATACAAAAGTAATGCGTCCTGCTATTTCATGCCAATCACTAGTTCCACACCTAAAGGAATGCGAAGACATGGAAGTTGTTGCAATTGATGAAGGCCAATTTTTTGATGATCTTACAGAATTTATATCCCTTCTAATATCCTCACGTAAAACTTCAAGTAGAACAATAAATTCATCACCAATTCCATTGGACATTATTATTGATTCATTGGATGGCGATTTTCTTAGACATCCTTTTGGAAAAACGCTCGATTTAATTCCAATTTGTACCACGTTTGTTAAATTGCGAACTTTATGGAAACATGATAATGAAACTGTTAATGAATCAGATTCTTTGTTCAAAATTAATGGTTCACCTTTTTCATTTCGAACAGTTAAATCATCAAAAATCAAGCTTATAGGCGGTGAAGAATCGTATAAAGCAGCGACGCGCTCAGAATATATGAAACAATCACAAGCTTTTATTTCGACAGAAAATAAAGATAAAATAGCAGATAGTCAATCACTTTCATCTGATTTTGGCTTTGTTTCAATTTTTATTGGAAGAAAGAAGAGCGGAAAAACGAAAGAGTTAATTAAAAAGATATTTGAAATCGAATTTTACAATTCAAATCACTCTGAAAATGAAAAAAAGACTGCAATTTTAATTTCAACGGATACCGAATCAATTTCACAGAACTTTGTCAAATGCAAAACAACACAAACACTTCCTTCATTTAGTGAATTATCCAATTTTGATTGCATTTTAATTGACGATTTTCATCTTTATTCTAATTCAGCCGAGTTATGCGATAGTCTTGCTAATAATGGGAAATACGTTTTTGCATCCGGACTTTCTTCAGATGAAAATAATAAATTACCAGCAGAAGTTAAGTTATTAATACCCATGTCTGAATCAGTAATATTTTTAGGAAATAATTTGGAATTAATAGAATGAACGGACTTATTTCAAATATTTATGTTTATATATTATTATTTATAGAATACTTGATATATTTAAATATATATTTCGTATTTCTGGATAAATAAAATTTCATCTTGACTAATCTTTGATAATATCGTTTTTTTCCATCATTTCAGATTCCCTAAGAGACAAATAAATAAAAAGACGAATAAATTTTTTTTGATAGTGCTAATATTTTTTACTTCTTTTTGATAACAACAGGGGATGCATTTGGATTTTCAAGTTCCATTTTAATCACTAAGTGACCTGATGCTTGTGATCTTAAAGCTTCAACATTATCACTTTTTACTTCTGCTGGCAAAACAAGTTGAAGAACTTTACCTTTAGCTTCAACACGAATCCATGTTGGGTTGACATCAATATCTATCAATGATGTATCCAAGTATCTATTTATTGCAACATCTAAGCATAAATTCTTTCCTTCTTGATACCATGTGAATTTCCATTTGCCCATATTACTTTGCATGATATGACCGTTTTCATCTGGACCACGAGGTGGAGCTGTTTTCTTGACAGGTTCCATATATTCAGGACCTTTTGGCTGCTCTGGTGTATTTTGCTTCTTTGTTTCTTCAATTTCTTGCCACGCTTTCATTCTTTCTTCTGGAGTGTAATGACCAACATCACATGTTGCAGCTTGCTGAATAATAGAATCAAGAAGCTGGTTTTTGTGCCTTTTGGCATTAATGCGCTCTGATGAGGTGATTTCTTTTCCATCAAAAACTTTTAGTTGCGGAAGAGAAGCAATAACAAAATCACGATATCCAGTGAATTTATCGCAAGGATTGCCAATCATATAAAGTTCTCTGAGAAGAGGATTAGCTTCAAGTGATTGAACTGATACAAGATCGACAACAAAGTTACATGTAAGGTCTAATTTGTTTAATTTTTCACATCCTTCAAGTCCTTCTATAACAGATATATTGTTTAAAGCAAGATTTAAATACTCAAGTTCATGCAAAAGTGAAAGGTGCTGCATTTTTTCTATATAATTATTTTGAAGATAAATTATTTTGAGATGTGGTGAATAGCGCTCAAATACATTTGTAATTTCACCAATTTCATCTTGATGCATTGCAACTTCTTCAAGAGTAGATAAACATCCTTCGTTATGTTCAGCTCTTTTACGAACCATTTCAATTGTAATTGCTTTGGGCTGAGCAATGTCTTCTGGCTTCTTTTCATCAGGTTTGACAGAATTTTCTTCGTTTTTCTTATCTTCAGTTTTTGACGATTCACCTTCATTGCCTTTGGTTTCTTTGTTTTCGTCGCCTTCTTCTACAGTAACTATCTTCTCTTCCTCTGTCATTTCGGATTATAAAATTTTGATTTTTAAACGATCTCAAAAAAACGTTTTTTTGTGTATGAGACTAGATTTTTTAATAACCGATTTTTAATTGAAAATATAATTTGTAAAATATACAAAATCAATTTTATATATTATTGAATATTTTGATTTGTACTAGCTTATTACATTTAAAAATAAATTATTAATATTACTAATATAATATTAGAAATAATTTGAAAATATTATGGAAAATTATATCAATTGAACAAATTATCCAAAACTTTATTCTTATCTGAATTAAATATTAATATTTATTTTATAGCTATTATATTTCAACAATACATATGAGTTGATAAATCTGTGCTAAAATTTAAAAATCTCTTTTTTAATAGAAGTAATCGACAAAATAAGAAGCATTTCTTAATTTTACTATAATTTAATGTATAATAAGATTTTTAACTCATCTATATCATACATGTGTACTCATTATATAGTAATAAAACTGTTTTTTACATAAAAATTCAAACTTGGAATAAATTAAAGAATTAAATAATTATAATAAAAGCTAAAAATCTGAAGTAAATATGTAAAATGAATAAAAATGGTCTTAATATATCATTATTTTGAGGTTGATTAGAAAACTATAGGTTAGTGAAAAATAATATAATATTCTTAATAATAGCCATATTTCTTTTTTTTTCACTCAAAAAGATACCATATATCATTTCCACTTTGGAGTGAATAATATAATGGTAATAATGATATTATCTTAATTATTTACTGGAACGTTTTAGAAGGCATTTACATTCCCCTCTCAAATAATTGAGTTTAATTTGAAAGGGGGATTCAAATTTCAGAATTTTTGAGCGGTTTCTCAAAACCTTATATGAGACCATTTTTGAAAAAAATTCAGAGGAGGGTCAACTAATTGAATGGGAAATTTTTTCTCATTGTTTTCCTTTTTTTGCGTTATGTAATTAATAAATTCTAAATTTTATTTTATTTATAAATAATACAAAAATAATTATATATAAATATTACTTTTATGATTTGATTAAGGGCAATCGATGAAAATTGGAGAATCTAAATTTCAAATAATTCAAGATAGATCAAATGATGATTTGAAAGTATCCGCTAATATAATTAGAATAAACCATGCGAGATTCAATATTTTTACAAAATGGCTGAGATATAACCAGTTTTTTGAAATAATTACTGATGCTATTAAATCAAACATTGCCACAAATTCAACACACCAAATCATTCGAAAACAATATTTTAGATATATATGCGTATAATAAATCTATTTATTCGACTAAATCTCAAATCCCAACTACCAATATTTTATTAGAGTCATAATAAGTTACACTCGATCATTAGTTTTATGCATACTATCAAGCAAATATATAAATTGATTTAAAATACCGTATGAGTAATTATTTTTTATATCTATATATATGATTAAATATGCAAGAATATTTAAAAAATATTAATATCCCATCAAGAAAAATTTGTAAATCTAATATACTAAAATTTGAAAAGAAAAAATTGAGAGAAAAAAATATTTGAATATGCATTCAAATTAGACTAATATGGAATAAAACATTTTTATCTCAATAATATAAATAAATTATAGAGATATTTTAGATAGAAAAACTATTATATATTATATTAAATATTATGTGTACTTATGAAAAATCCAAACCAATTATACTATGAGTTTTTTGATAAAAAAAAGTTGACTCTCCTCTAAAAATACAATAACTCTGAATCCTTTTTAAAAGAAGCTTTACAAGGTTTAATATACGGCTTCATTTTTGGACCAAGATTAGTAAAAACGATCAAAATTTTCAAAATTCTTTTCATTGCATAAAATTTAATACATACTAAAGAAGTGAAAGCAAAAAAGAGTATAATGACATTATTTTTTAATAAATAATTTATTTTATTAAGCTCTCTTTGTTTTTTTGGTATAAAAATGTATTTTGGACCAAATAATCTAAGAAAGTGATTTAATGATGCGCGCAATCTAGTGTTTTAATTGATTAGTTGGTAATATAAGCATTTGCGCTTCGTTTGATTCATCTTTTTGAACAAGATATTTAAAAATAATTTACATTTGCTATAAACTTAATTAGCTTAGTTATTATATAAGCAAGCCAGTACTTCTAATATTTAGGCAAATAATAAATACTTGCGCAAATATAAATCTTTCGAAAATGATTCTTTTTAAAAAAATTTTATATAGTTGGTGGACATAATTATGTTTTTGGGACATAATCATGTTTGCTCAACTTTTTGAATGGTACACAAAAATAAAACACATTTTTCTCAATACTTTTTAAAGATAATTTGATAATATTATATACTTTATTAATGTATTTTATGTACATCATTATTTAATTAAATGAGCTATTATATTTGTGATTTATATGAAATTTTGCCATTAATGTAAAAAAAAGTCAAAATGCTTATTTTATTCTCAATAATTGAAACTTGGGATTTAATAATAACATCATTAATTCATAATCAGTAATGATATAATTTTGTCAGATAATTGATATCTAAAAACTTTCATATAAGAAAATTTTGATGCACAAAATATAGTTGAAAATCATATCACTTTTTTGTTTTTTTCCAATAAAAAATAAAAACTTTTAAATTTTTATTTAAATATTTGATATAATGCAAATAGTATAATGATATTGAAAGAATAAAATTGGCTGTTCTACTCAAGATTTAATACCTTAATGAAAAAGAGTAACTTCTGAAATAACTTAAAAAGACTTTCAATTTTAGACTTTGAGAAATTATTTTCATTATTTTAATAGTTCTTCTATACTTGCCTAATATTTATTGATTAATTGCTATTTTAATGCTATTATAATAGAAAAAATAAAAAAGTGAAATGTATATATTTCTTAGAAAAACCTGAAATCTCGATGGGCAACAATGATTTTTAGAGGATTAATAATATATTTCATTGTATGTGTTATCAAATAATGTAATTCTGAAATCATATCAATTATGAATGAGTGATTTATGAATGATTTTGAATGAAAAAAAGAAAAATGAAATTTTTCCAAGATTGATTCTTTTTCAACCATATTATTATATTTAATATATTATATGCATCATATAGATGATTAATACTGCATCTAATTTGAAATAAAATAAACTCATTTTTCAAAATTTGTAATTTTGTATGAATGATTTTTGTCATATTTTGAAAACACTTTTTCTTTTTATATAATTATTGTTTCAATAAATTTTTTTCTAAAATATAATATATACATTATATTCTAAAATAATAACTATGTTAGAGCAAATTAAAACAACCTTTTTTTTATGGTAAAAGAATGAAATGTGACATGAAATGAGTTTTTTGAGTAGTGAAATGAAAATGAAACCATTTTTTCTAATTATCTATTTTATTTCAATAAATAATAATGATACATTTTAATTATAGATGAAAAGTAAATTATAATTTTTTTCAAATAATAAAAAAATATTCAGAAATTAAAAATTCGATATCATATTTATGATCAAATTTAGTTTGATAAAAGTGAATGAAAATCGGGGAATAGAATGTATCCAATATGATATTAATTGTTCTACAATTGTTTTTTTAAAAGTCCAATTTGAATATATAGAAATGATGTGAAAACATAATTATGTCTCCAAAACAGAATTATGTCCACCAACTATATTTATTAAGGGTGTACTCCACTGATTTGAGATATTAAATGGTCATATCATAACACTAAAAAAATGCCTGATTTTGGTTAATACAAGCAATTATTTTTAAAATATTGTAATTATTGCAAACACACAAACTATAATAAGCATTTTGGGATTATGTAAAGCGAAAATCATGTGGAAATGCAGATGTCGATTTGATATCTTTAAAAATTTTAGTAAATACATTTTTATATGATTATTATTGTTTATTTAAATATAATAAGAAATTAAAGTTTAAATCATAAGGCCCTCTATTAAAAATAAAGATTTTAAAAAATATTAAAATATACGTTAGATAGTTATCTATTTTTAGAAGGTAATGTTAACCAAAATCATAAACGTACGAAAAATTAAAAAATCGCTGCAAACTTTTTTGTGATGAATAAAAAAAAATTAGATTCAATTTATCATATTTACCATCACTTCAACGACAAATATCACGTTCGTTCTCGTAAAATCACACAAAAAAAAAGATATCAAATATTGATGCTGAAAACTTTTTTTGATAAAACTTTGTAAATCAGCATATTTTTATATTATAATTAATTTGTTATAATTATGAGAAAATACATTAAGTAGATATTGCTGAGAAGAAAAATTTGAAAAAAAAAAAACGTATTTTCTTTATAAGTTTTTTTATAGTTTACAAGATAGCCGCTTTTTGAGCTACGCTCAAAAAGTGTCTTTATCATTTATTTTTTCGCCAACAGGTCTTTATCATTGCAATTGAATGAAATATTTGAATGGATATATCAGAAAAATTGAGAAGACTTGCACCCTGAACGACATGGAAAGGTTGTAATTGTGATTAAAAGATCGAAGTAATTATTTAAATAAAATAATAGATTTTGATCATTTGATAATATTGATAGAAAAACTTGATTTAGAAATTGCATGTGAATCAGGAAAGTTTAACGAAAGATTATAAAATAAAGATTTATAGCTGGCATCTGGGAAATTAGTTTTTTATCTAAAAAAAAAAAATATATTTTCTTTTATGATTCAATCAATTTATCAATCATCCAAAATTACAATAATAGTAGTATACATTATTTCTTTTTATATAATTATAAAATCAATATCTCCTTTTCGTATCATTATAAAAATATTTTAAAAAATGAATAAATTGAAAAATTTAATTGAAATTTATTTGGAAAAAAAAATGTATGGAAACTCTAAAAAAACGAAATAGAAATAACTAGTGGGTTTTAAATCATCATATTTTATAATATGTTTTTATATTGAATTTTATATTATTATAATAGCCATAAAATAATATATTTAAATTTTATTGTGAGATATATGCAAAATATATAAATTGAATAAATAAAAACTATTAAGTATTCAAAAATACGATTCAAGTAATCCATTATGTAAATCAATAAAAATTTATTATACATTGGAAATATGAATGATTATAAAATGTTATATATATATTTATTTATTATAATTTATGTTTCGAAAAATTAAATAAGATATTTGAAATTTAAACTCTGATTTTAATTTCAATAAAATGTTATTAATTTTTTTGAATGATTACATACAATAATTTGAGAAAATAAAAATCTATCATTATTTTCATTAATAATGAGAAATTAAAATAGCTCATACAATTATTTATGAATGCTTTATCAAAATATTTTTATACCTTTGAATTATGGATGAGTTTTTAATTTTGAATGCATTTGGAGATTTATAATTATATATGTATTTATTTGTAAATAATTTTTGTGTTTCATTATATATTTATTTTATCATATTTATATCATATATTTAATATAAATTCTATTTAAGAAATTGTTTTAATAAGATAAAAATAAATAATCCAAATTTTATACTCACAAAATATTTGAAGAGCTTTTATGTTAAAATTTGAACAAACATAAATATCCTAAAGTAGAAACATATTTAACCTAATTGGCTCGGTAAAACCTCATTATATTTTATATTATAAGGCATATGTTGTTTAGAGCTTGTAATAATATTCCAGTCTTTCCAGAAAATTCAGGATTTTTTGTGAGAACCAAAAAACGTGCTTATTCAAAAAAATGAATATTAAAATAAAATAGACGTTTATTTGAGAGGATTTGGTTTTCAAACATTTTTATCTTTTTTTAATGGCTATATCAAGTTTCTTTGCCTCGATAAAAAACCATTAATTTTATTATATAATAACATATCCGAAAATTATATTAAACGGTTAAGCCAATCTCTCCAGAAAAATCACATTTTTTTTAGTCGTAAATTTATTTTATAATATCTTCATAATTTGTGAAATAATAAGTGTTATAATATACAAACTAGCATTCAAAAACAACGCAACATATGTTAAGCAAATACAAATCCACATATATGATGGTATCATGCAGATATTCCATTTTGATGAGAAAAAATTAATTGGTCTATAAAGTTAAATATATATAATACATCATAAGTATGATATGAATAATCAATGTTACCGACCAATATTTACTATTTAAAAAGATAAAAATATTTCAAAAAACATTCCATACATTTGGAAAAAAAGGGTTCGACGTTTGGCGGTTATCATATTCTAAAATTATAAAAAATTAATAATAAATAATATTAACATTATCAATAACATAATGCAATTTTAAATATGAAGCCGATTCTATTAGCCAAAATAGAGATATTTCACTAAAAAGAATAAAAACTGAAAAAGTTTAACTTTTGAAAGGGGAAAATATTTTTGAGTTCTTATCTAATTTCCTCCATTCAAAGAGATTTTGGGAATTTGTAAATATCCAAATAGGCCTTATTAAGGTATTCATTCAATTTTGTAGTATTCAAAAAGTGACAACGAAAATACATATTTTGCGAAATATATCATTATAAATTTTAATTTTTTTTATTAAATATTCATAAAATTAATAATATCATTATATAATATATTTAAATTATTGTATATCTTGCTAAAAGTAGAGATAATTTCATAAATAATCACTCAGCTAATCTTTTCAACCTGAGTTAAAATTTGAAAAATTGGCCATATTTTTTGATTTTAAAAAGATTTATTTTAAAAAATCAAAAATTCCGACGCTGGGGACTTTATTTTGGATAGATTTTTTCTTTGAATACTTTACATATTTTTACTTTTCAGAAATCTTTATTTTCTCACAATTTTACAATTGTTTATATCTTACAATCTCACAATTATTTCTTAAAAAAATGCTCAATATTCTGAAGCATATAATAATTTCATAGAATTGATCTCAATTTTCTGATGATTCAAATATTTCATAAAAAATAAATTCAATTTAATAAATTAACTAAAAAATATATCTTATATTTTAAATTGGATTTTCCTCATATTTGCTATAATATTTATACAAAACATCATTTTTTTTCTAAACTTATCAAATTGTAAAATTTTCATTCAAAAAGAAAAATTAGTTTATTTTTATATCATACGTCAATTTTACCATTATATTTAGTAAATAAATTTTTTATCATCATATATTTTATTATATTATAATATGATAAAATATACTGCTTTTGTTCAACCTTAATATGGTCTATCCAAATATATAAATATTTTATAACCTTCATATCATATATTCTTTTTTCATAATTTTATTTACATATTTTGAATTAATTAAAAAGTAATTAATTGAATATCATTTAAGATAATATTATTTATGAAAAATAAAATTGAATTAATACGTTATTATAATTAATTCTCAATTGTGATATACAAATAAACTGAGTTAAAATGTAAAAATATATTTTATAATAATATAAATGTGATTTATAATATATATAATAAATATATTATCATTAATATGAGGATATTACTAATATATTATCAAAAAAATAAGTATTTGATAATAAAAATAATTTATTTTCAAAATTCTGATATTATCAAAATAATTTTTTCAAAAACTAACATTAAATTCAATTTTAAATTCAAAATTTTTATTAAGAAAAAAATAATAATTTCTTGAATATCAATAATATAATTTATTAACAATTATTATTATATTTCAAAGCTACATATAAATAATGTAAATAGTAAATCATTTAAGATAATACCTCAAGTAGCATAATAAAAACACTATTTTTAATGATTTTTGGAATAAATAATGAATTTTTTAATTTTTAAGATATAATAAATGAATCCGAATTCTATTATAATATTGATATAAAAATTTATTAATTAAAAAGAATATCTAATTTTTAAGATATAATTATTTTTCAATCAAAAAAAATTTGAGAGAGTCGACCCCTTTTTTTGGAAATTTGAATTAACCAAAAATAATAATACAAAAATTCAATTTTCAAGTAAACACTTAAAAGATAAAATATGAAAAATAAAGTAATTTATAAAAAGGAATGAAATAATGAAGAGAAAATCGGGTCTATAATTTTGTGAGAAATATAAAATTTTTAAAACACTTTTATTTTTATATTGAAATTTTTTTTCTCATAATCAACAGAATATATCTGAGCAAACAATATATTTCAACCCCAAATATAAAATATTATTAGCCAATTAGCGTTTTTTAATATTTTTCAATACTTTACAAATGGACAACCGCTCTATTTATTTTTAATTATATAATAGATTTAATCAAATGTAATATTGACATATCGATTTAATATTAATTAAAGTTTTCTTTTAGTATAAAAGAACTATTTTTCGTGCTGATGATTGTCGAAATATGATGTCAATCAGCATGTCAAAAATAATATTTTTAAGCTTACTCTCTTTACATCTCTTCTAAATTTCAATACGGTGATGGTCATTTCACCTTAACAGGGTGCTATTTATAATTTCTCTAAAAAATATATGATTTCATTTCATTTTTTTTGGGTAAAAATTTACAAAATTTTATAAGGTCCAATGAACCAAAAAAATAGTCCGTCCAAAGGTCCAAAAATTAAGCCATAGTTTAATACAATAGATAGATACCGATTGTATAAATAATTTATAAACAAATTTATCAGAATTTGGAAATCACCATTGACAAATATTAAGAAACTGAAATTTTCCTCTAAAATATCGAATAAAAATAAAATATATATGAGTAAAATTATAATTATTATTGTTCGATGAATAACTATGAAATATTTATCAAGATAAATTATAATTATTACAACATTGAAAAAATGAAGAACTAAAACAATGAGTGATAGTGAAGAAAAATTAATAGAAGAAAAGCAACAGAACAAAAATAGTGAAATAACAATTTCATTGGGTCCAATCAAATTTTCCTTAAAAGACTTATTTGATTTTGTAGTTTGCATTGTTTCACTTGTTTTTTTATTATACTCATACGACATTTTTTTTCCATCAATTGATATATTTGATCAAATTACTTTATCATTTTGGAATTCTATTAGAAAGTTAGATCATCACTTAAAACATATTTTTATATCTGCATTTTTTCCGATAGCGGAAGGCCCAATGCGTCACCCACTATGGCTATACAAAAAAAGAGCTGTTACACTCTTTAATACTTTTACTAGCCAAGAAACACTATATGTTTATACACCAGAAATAGGGAAAAAATTTCTACTTTTAAAAAATAATTTGAATTATACAGAATTATTGAACAAATCTCCAGAAGATCTTCAATTTCGTACTGTTAGTCCAAATATCAAATTCATCACAAAATATCAAAACGCTTTTGAAATCCCCAAAATAGCAAAATACCGAAGCAAATATAAAGAAATCGCAGATAAAATGATGAGAACTGTTAAATACCCAATCTCGACGGAAATCGGAGCAATTTGGAATTCAAAGATTGCAATAATCCAAGAAGTTATTGAAACATATGATCCACAAGCAGATATGTTTTTTTGGGTTGATATAGGTTTGATAAAAAATGATGAATTTTTCAACAGAAGTATGCCTTATATATGGCCAAGCCCCAAGCGTCTAGAAAAGATATTTTCTGATTCTGATTTAAAAGATAGAATCATATTCACAACCAGAAAAAAATGTGTTAAATTAACTTCACGATCATTACATTCTTTTAATATTAATAATCTTGAATTTGCATATGCAGGATTATTTGGAGGACATAAAGAAGCTTTCAAAAATTTCCTTACTGAATATTGGAAATATCATGACCTTTTTTTGAAAAAGAACCAATTTGTTTTAAGAGAAGAAAAAGTTTTTTCAGTTTACAGCATATTTAATCCAGAAAAAGTCTTTTTTTTCAATATGAAGCAGTGCAAATGCTATAATATTATTAATTCCCTTGCTTTCACCTCTCAATATAACCTATGCAATTGCAGCAATTTTGTTAATAAATTAGATAATGATGGCAAGAATGCTTGCTTACATCAATCATATTTAGATAGTTGGCTGTAATTATAGAATATTTGTTTATAATAATAAAATTTATTTTACACAAAAATGTTTATATAATATATCATTACACCCATCGCCTTCTTGATCTTCCAGAATACTTTGAGTCGTTTGCTGTCTTCAAACCAAGCAACCTTCTTCTTTCCTTCTTCTTTTTAATGAATTCAATTCTATTAAATCCTTTCTTTTTGTGACTATTTTGTGGTCTGAATGAATCTACATTCACACAGCCATAAGGTGTAAATTTTTCCTCAACAGAATCTGGTGAAACTCCACCAACTTCAAGAACAAGCCAATGAACCTTAGCTTTTGTAGAGTTTGGAAAATCAGTATGAATTCCACCTCCAAACCCGCATCGTGTTGCTGTTTGGTTTAATAGTTCTGCTTGCTCTGGAGTTTCAGGATGGAAGTTGAAAATTGCTTTGGCTCCGTTTCTTAAACAACCATGTAATGTTTCGAAAAAGTTCTTAAGTCGTTTTATTGCTGGTTCTCTATCATCAAAACTTACAAAAAGCCATCTTAAAACGTCAATTCCAATGGCGGCATCAAAAACGCCAGCGCGAAATGGACATCCACGGCCAACATCATATCTAACATATGAGTTTGCAGTAGTTAATGGTGGAACAACTTGAACTGCGTTCATCAACATTTCGGGAGCAATATCAACACCTACAAACATTTGATTTCTTTCAACTAGTAATTGACCTGAAATAGCTGTTCCACAGCCAACATCGAGAATCATTTGAGGAATTGAATTGTCAATTTCAATTAATTCAAGTGCACGCTCTGTTAATTTTCTTTGTACATTAACATAATGAGGATTACTTGTTGCTTTATCGAGATTTTCGCCTGTATAGTAAAGATAAGCAGGTTGATCTATTTTTCCGCTCATGATTTAATACAGATTTTGATCGACCATTATATCATTCAATAAAAATTTTAAATAGTTTACTTGATAATTCTCTTTTTTTTTTTAGTATTTTGTAGACAATTCACTTAGAAACCTACCATAGTCTATCTTTATATAAGGTAATACTTGGAAATCTATTACAAATATTAGCCTAAACATAAAAACATATGTTCACATTATTCATATTATTGAAATATCAGAATAAAAATATGAATGAATCCATTTCTTACTTTATTTGAAACAATATATATATATATATATATAAAATTAAATAATTATTTTGCTATTCAATAAAACAACAACAAACTTCAAACATATTTTTTTCTATTCGCATAACTGCCATTATTTCTCTGCTGTCTATAGCTGCTATTCCTCTTTTCTTCATATTCTTCAAGTCCTTCAGGGATTGGCAACCTTGCTTCGTGGAGGTGGTTAATCAAGTTATTCAAAAAGTTCACATTATTTTCATTCCAGAAAGAAGTTGCTAGCCCTTTTTTACCAGCTCTTCCAGTTCTTCCTATTCGATGCGTGTAAGTGTCTAAGTCAGTTGGCAGATCGAGGTTAATAATATGAGATACATTTGGAATATCCAGTCCTCGAGCTGCAACGTCAGTAGCTACCATAATCTGTGCTTTGCCGTTTGTAAATCCTCTGAGGGCAGCTTGCCTATTTTCCATGTCTCTTTCACCGTGTATCGCAACAACGTGACAACCTTCTTCATAGAGGAAGTCCTCGATGTTATCAACCGCATTTCTTCTTTCAGCAAACACCAAAGTTTGGTGCTGAAGGAGTTTATCTTTGTCAATGGTAGTACCATTATCTGTATTTTCATCGTATACGAGAGTGTCACCAATGATTTCCATTAATTTACTCAATTTAAAGCGATCTGGGACGTATATAAATCTCTGCTCAATTAGGCTAGGGGCATCTTGCATTCCAACCTCAATTCGAGTAATATCTTTTTTCATATATTCCAAAGCCAAATTTTTGACCATATCAGGAAAAGTAGCTGAAAATAATAAAGTTTGTCTGTTTTGAGGAGGAGGCATATCAAAATTTTGAATTACATGTGAAATTTGCGGTTGAAATCCCATATCAAGCATTCTGTCGGCTTCATCCAAAATTAACAGTTGAACATTTGCAAGGCTTAATTCACCATGATTCATTATATCGATTAATCTGCCTGGCGTTGCTATTAAAATATCACATCCATAGCGGAATTGATTAAGTTGGAATTTGATGTTTTCGCCCCCATAAACAAGAACGGTTTTGATTGGTGATTGACCACAAAATTTTTGCGTTTCTTTATAAATTTGAATGGCGAGTTCACGTGTTGGAACTAATGAGACAACATAAGGGACACGGCTTCGTGGCTGATCAAGTATCATTGTGAGGACAGGAAGCATGAATGCAGCTGTTTTTCCACTTCCTGTTTGTGCTGTAACAATAACATCTCTCCCATTTAATATATATGGTATAGCATATTTTTGAACGCTTGTCGGCGATTTATATCTCTGCGAAGCTACATTGTAGAGAATAAGATTATCTATTCCACTTCGAGGGAAGCCAGAAATTGGTTGAATTGTGAAATTAGATGTTACAGTGACTTGAGCATCTTCATAAACCGACATATCTGAATCTTCTGAAATTGTGTTTGCTTCAAACATCTGTTCAATTTGCTCATCAGTAATGACAACATGATTATATCTATTTGAATTGTTTCGAAAATTATTATTTCGATAATTATTATAACCCCGGTTATAATTATTAGTATTTTGATTATTATTGCTATTATTATAACTTGGAAGAGGTCCACTTGCATATGGATGTGCAGCCATATTACGTTGTTGTGGATTTTGGTTAGTCCTTGGAGGCGGAGCTGGCGTATTTGATGGCGGCGACACTGTTTCAGTCGATGCAACTTTCCGTAGATGAGGAGGTATATAAGCCATTTTGCTCGCTTTGAAATTTTAAATCAAAAATAGATTGAAAATGAAATAAAATTTTGACTTTTGAATTTTTGAATGATTTATTAAAAAAAAAAAAAAACAATTCAGAGAAAAAAATAGTTATTATTTTATCTTGTTTTATAAATAGATAGGAAAAATGAAATAATTTTTGGCTGGCTTTGGATACCCATTCAATTTTTTGAATGCCTTGACTTAGAAATGTGATCCTTTAAATAGCCGTTATGGAAAATTTCAAAATAAAATAAAAAAAACGTTTTAACGATTTCCAATTTGTTTTTAAGTTTTTTATTTTCTAGTAGATCTCGTTTACCGAAAAGTCTTATATTTAAAACTTTATTAAAAGTTTGTAATCATATTTTCTCCTTTGATTACCAATTGACAAGATTTGTAAAATAATCCATAAAAAATGATCTTGCCTAAGATGCATTCATTAAAGATACCATCATTTGATATTGCTATAAATTTTTAAATCACAAAATAGATCATGTAATTTTAAAAAAAAAGATTATCTTTTCAAAACAACAATAAATAGCTTATAAAGATAGAGTTTATGTATATGAATATTTTGGTACAGTTATATTAATGTACTTTTTTCTTTTTGGCTAAACGAAGGTACATTTTTTTTAATTTTTCATTTTTAATACATTCCAACGGAGTTCTCCAAAAAAATAAAAAAGACCATAAATTCAAAAATTTAACTCGATTAAATTATAAAAAATAAAATATCATCAGTTGCTTCGATGTTAATCCTCGGATCAGCTAACAAAACCTTGACAATTTCAGCATTTTCTTTCTCTACAGCAACATGTAATGGTGTATTATAAGAAATTTGAAGCTGAATTTCATTTATACATGAAATTAAATTTCATTAACAAACATATTTGAAATCATATCATAAAATGATAAATATTAGAACATCATTAAAATAAAGATGCAAAAAGAAATTTCATCAAAAAAGATATATCTTTGAATGATGTGAAAAACATTGATTTTTAAATGCTATTTGAAATTTTTAATTTTGAAACGAAATTCAAAAAATTGAATAAAAATTTGAGTGAAATTCAAATAATTGATTGAAATTGATTTTGAATTGACATTGATATTTTTATGTGCTAATAAAAGTTTAACAATCTCAATACTTTCGTTTGATACTGCTGTGTATAATGGCGATCTATAAAATATTGAATGATCATTTCATTCAAAAAGTGGAATTGAAAACTTCATAAAAAACATTGAATTTTTGAAATTTCATAAAAAAATCACAATTTAAAATTTTATAAGAAAGAAATTTTATATTTTGAACATCATTAAAATTAATCAGTATTGGAATTACATTCAAATTGTTCGCCTTGAAATGTTATTAACAAATTTTTACTTGAAATTTCATTCAAAAAAAATATTGATGAAGAATTTGATGAAAAAAAATATAAATTGGAATTGAATTAACCAAAAAGATATTTGAAATTAAATGAAAAAAATTAATTAGAAACCATATAAACAAAAAAATGATGCAATCTTATAAAAAGTTTTTGTTGAAATTTTGTAAAAAATGAAGTGATTTGAAATTATATTCAAAAAGACTTTAATTCGGAATGTAATAAAAAAACTAAATGTGTCGAAATGTCATTAAATACAATAAGATTGTAATGCTGTTAACAATTGGATTTAAACATGATTCTAACATTTGATTATAAACATGATAAAAAATTTAAAAAAAACAATTTCATTAATTATAAAAAACAATTAAAACATGATTTAAAAATAAATATGAAGAATATAATAAAATCATCAAATATGAAATTGATTTCATGTTGACATTAAGACTTTTGTGGCTAAGTAATAATTTGATAATTTCAATGTTTTTCATTTCAATTGCTTTTTGCAGAGGCGATTTATTCAATTTTGATAGCAAAATTTCGTTAAAACAAAAGTATTAAACTTCATTAAAACAAACAGTGTATTAAATTTTATTTAATTTCCTAAATAAATTTCATTAAAATCAAATGCTGTTGAAATTGTATTCAAATAATTGAATTTTAAATGCTATGAAAAACAATTTTTTTTTTTGAAATTAGATTTAATTATTTTACTTTAAATTTCATTAATTTATTAAGAATGGAACGAAATTGAAATATATATCATTGGAATTTTATCAAATAAATTAATTTATGAATGTTATTAAAAAGTATTTTTTTTATCAATTTCATTAAAAAACATAAAAAAGTTGAAATTTCATTCAAAAATTTTTTTTGAAATTCTATTAAAATATGAAATTTGGAATGAAATAAAAGAATCATTTGAAATTTCATTAAAAAAGGAATAAAAAGAACGAAATAAAAAGAATGCAATTAAAATGCTATTCAAAAAAAACTTGAGTAGAAATAGATTGAATATTAACATCAATTTTGCCGTGTTTCAATAAAAGCTTAATTATTTCAATTTTTTCATTTTCAACAGCCATAAACAATGCAGTTTTATTAAATAAGGTATTTAAAATTGCATGAGAACATACTATATTTTTAAATTTCATAAAAAAATAACTTATTGAATTTTATGAAATTTCAATTTGAAATTTCATCAGAAAAACAAAAAAATTGAAATTGAATGAAAAATTATTATATTTTTGAAATTGTATTTAAAACAAGCATCATTGAAATTTCATGAATAACATCTATTGATTGAACTCCATTTAAATAAGGAATTGAAATTTTATAAGGAAAAGAAGATTTGAAATATTATGAAAATATAATAAATGAAGAATTTCATTCAAAAAATTTTATATTTGAAACGTGATGAGAAATTAATTTGATTTTAAAAACACAATAAAAATTAAAACTTGGAAATAGTTAGGCTATTGACATCAATCTTATTATGCTGCAATAAAAGTTTAATTATATCGATGCTTTCATTTTCAACTGCAATATGCAAGGCTGTTTTATTAAAAACTAGAATTTATTTAAAATTTGATGAATTATTTGTCGATTTAAAATTTCATGAATAAAAAGCAAATTTAAAACTACATTAAACGAAATTGTCTTATGGAATTTCATTAATATGAAATATATTATAAAATGCTATTAAAATCTTTTGCTTGTAAATTTCATAAAACAAAAAAAATTGATTCAAAATTTCATTAAAAAAATTCTTTTGTCAATGTCATTCAAAATAAATTGATTTGAAATGACATTTTAAATCATTTGATTGAAATGAAATTAATTTTTGATTTTAGAATGTCATCAAAAATAGTTGATTGTAAATGATATGAATGATTTAAAATTGAAACTTTGTTGAAAAAAAATAATTTAATTAAAATTGCATTAAAACAATTTAATTTTTTTGGAATTTCATTCAAAAATATAATTTGTATGTGTATTGCATTAATATCAACGCTCTCATTTGATAGTAAAATCTCAATAAGTTCTATGTTTTTGTTTTGAACTGCCATATGTAACGCTGTTCGATAAAAATTAAAAATTAAAGAATTTCATTCAAATTTTTAAATTTAAGAATTTCATTAAAACTTTGAATTAAAAACAATATTAAAACATTTTGTTTTAAAATGACATTAAAATTGCATTTTGCCGAATGAAATAAAAAATATTTGATTTAGAATGTCATGAAATAATTTGAAGATAAAATTGTATGAAATCAATTCATTTTGAAATTTTATTCAAATTTCAATTTTTTTTGAATTTCATTAATAAATCTTTTTTTATTGAATTCCATTCATAAATATTATGTCCAAATTGCATTATAAAATTTGATTTCAAAACATCATTCAAATTTGATTTTTTTTTGAAACGTCATTGGAAATTGTGAAGTTGAAAACGTAATGAAAATTGAAGTATATAAAATTTCATTCAAAATAAATTGATCTGGAATATAATAAGATTTATTTTGATTTGAAATATAATTAAAATTGCTTTTTTTTTGAAATTTCATTAAAAAGAAAAAAAGGTGAAATTTCATAAGAAAATATTTTTGATGTGAAACATGATTAAAAAAAAGAAATGATTTAAAATAGCTTTGAGATTAACGTCAATTCCATTTTGTTTTAATAAAAGCTTTACTATATCTATATTACTTTGTAAAACGGCAACATGTAATGGCGCTTTTTGAATTTTTTTTGAATTAAAAACTTCATTCAAAATATTTAAAAATTTCATTGAATCATTTGAATAAAGAATTTTATACAAAAATAACAATTACAAACATCATCAAATGATATAAATCACAAATTTCATTCAAATACAAATAATTGCAAACATAATTAAAATGCTTATAGTTGAAATCACATTAATAAAACATAAAAAATAGAAACGACATTTGAAAAGAAAAATTTAGCAAAAATTTCATTAAAAATTTTTTTGTTTGAAATTAAATAAAAAAATAAAGTTTTTTTTATAATTCTTTTGGCATTTAAATCAATTTCATTAGATTGTAAAAGAGCATTAACAATTGTATAATAATCACTCTTACACAAAGAATTAAAGAACGGAATGAAATCACTATTTTCATTTGGCTGATAGAAAAAGTTGTAAAATTTGAATGCTTGTGGTAGAATTTTTTCTTTGATATCAGAAATATTCTCAAAATATTTACTCAAAATATAATTAGTTATGTTTTGATGATGACACTTAATTGACTCCATCAAGCATTCTTTGAAATCATTTTTTGGAGGACTTACATTATTTTCTTCGAGTAATTGAATTAATTCCAATTTATTCGAATGAATAGCATAAAGCCATAATGACGATGTTAATTCAATTTGATTTGATAACAAATATTTGAAAATTTCAATTGATCCAAAAAATGCAGAATATTCAATTAAATTTGGCGTGTTGTTAATTAAAAAATTATTTGTTTCAAAAATAGACAACTTCACTTTTTTCGAAAGTGAAGTATTACTTTCTTTGACATATTCTTTAAATTTATTCAGCGAATCTTCTCGAATTAATTGGCAGATTTGAAGATCATTCTCACCAATTTGCCTGTTTTTATCACAAAAAGCTTGAACAGTCCTCATTGAATTCGTATTTAACTCCGTTTTTAGAATCGATTCAATTTTTGAACAAAAATCGCGCTTAAGAGATTTTTTTAATTCGTTGTAGAAAAAATATTTATAGGAGTTGTTTTTATTGGCATCGCTTGTAAGAACTGATTCAATATATGAATTAAGAATTATAAGTTTCTCTTGAAATAAAAGGAAAAGTATAAATTTATTGCCTTTGAATATGTTAAAAATTTCATTGTTCGTATAATACTTTTTTATTTCTTCCTTAAAGATTAATATAATTTGCTTAATTCGAATAATAAAATTGGTTGTTCGGTGATGATTATTAGAAATATATAATATTAAATATAAAAATGTTTTCAATTCATAGCGATCAGTTGGAAAATTTTGATTTTTTAGAAATATTTTTAAATGATGAAAATCTTCTTCATTTATATTTAGTTTCTCTATAAAAGCTAAGATGCTATCCTGAACTGACCTCATCATTTGCAGATATACTTGCAGATCAATTTTATCCATTATCTTGTTATTTTAAAAGATTCAATGTTATTTTTTTTATTGAAAAATAAAATGATGAAAAAATCAATATTTTGGAAATATTTTTATAATTTTTTTATTACATATATTACAATATTAGAATATATATTTAAATAAATTATAAATTCATATTTATATCAAAAATTTCATGAGATAAAAATCTTTTAATTATTTTTTTTGATGGTTTTAATTTCTGAATTTTTATTTACATTTTTATTCAAATTTTCATCGAAAATAATAAACTTCTAAAGCCCCAATTTCCTCCAAAAGAATATATTTGAAAAATATTTTAATAAAATTGAAAAATCGCACAAAATAAAAAAAAATTTTAACCTCATTTAATTTATTCAAAAAATAATCATATGAAAAAGGTTTCAATAGAAAATTCCGATGATGTAAAGAAATGCAAATGACTCCATATTTATATAGTTTTTGAAAGCTTTGGTGCTAATAATATAGCTGTGATATTATAATATACCAATACTTTATAAAACAAGAGACATTTCTTGAATCTACAATCCATATATTAATAAATATTTATTAATATACAATCTAATATACCATATATATAATTCTGTAATTGAAGAATTATTAAACACAATTATTCACTTGAAGATAAAGATAAAATTTGATATATTTGCAATAATTACGTGCTATCATTAGAAAATTTCAATCGAAAGTCAAAGAAAAGAGATAAAGTTGTAAGAGCCATTTGTTTTAAACAAGCCCAATAAATCGGACTTTGCTCGTCACCTTCAATCACAATATCATAATTGAAAATCGAAAATGTTGGCCATATTTTCACAGCAAATAAACGTCCATTTGCAAATGTTACTTTATTTGTCACATCTTTAATCAATTGACAGCTTATTGAGTGAAAATATACATCAGCATTTGGCGAATAATCATTATATGAACTACTATTATTTATTGATTCAAATTTCAGAATTGGAAGGTTTTCTTTAAATGGAAGGAAGCCGGATGTTGGCTCTGACCATTCAATTGCTTCCATATTATCAGTTTCAAAGCCCAAAAGCCCAGAAAGAGCTGTAAGATTTGAAGATTCGTTTATCAGAGAAAAGAACGAATATGCATTCATAGCAAAAGGCTGTTTCCTTGATAAAAAAGAATTCACCATACTTTCAAGCGGGCAATCAATATTGTTTTCAAAAGGTTTTAATAAAATTACTGGATTATCTTCTGGAATTGTTCCGTCACAATCATCGCCTGGAAAAATTATATTCACATTATTAATTCCGACATATTCGAAACTTCGCTTCAATAATTCAGCGGTACGTTGGTTTTGCATTGTCATCACGCAAATTGTTATCATTCCAATTTCATGGAAGTGGAAGCGAGGAATACTCACTTTCATCCATTCTTTTTTAATGTCGATTATGTATTTCACCATTGAAGGCGAATTAACAAAAAAATTCTTTTTGAAATAACTAATTGGCGAATTCCTTGGGGTAATGAATTGAAACTTAATTGATTCCAAATAAAAAGACACCAATCTAAATGATAATTGTGAAAAATTGATCAATTTTGGATCAAAATCGGTTGATAGTGATGCATATAATGCAACTCTATCTTCATTCATTAGAACAATTTGATCATCATCTTCATTTTGACCGAAAAATGTATTAAATGGAATTAAAGTAGATAATGAAATAATTGTTGGAATTTCCAACTTTCCAAAACATTTTCTGGCTACCTTTGCGGTATTGTTTATAATAAAATCATTTTCGATATCATCAATTTGAAGCTGATTTTTTTTATCGTAATTCTTTTCTTTTTCTTTTTGTTTTAACAAAGCTAATATGTTGATGACATTTTCAACTGACTCTTCATAAACCGGGAGTAAAATTTTTTTGTTATAATCTTGAACTTGAAAATTCCTAATCAATAAAACTAGCATAATTTGTTCTTTTTTGCTGAGATTAATTCTTTGATGAATTATATTGAGAGTTTCTGGAGAAATTGCAAAGACTTTGTTTTTTTCTAATATATATGAAAAAAGATTTTCAAGCGATGAATTCCCTTCACCTTCAAAAAACTTATTTGGATTAATGAGAGAAGCAAGATTAAACTTATATTGTTGATTTAAAAGATCAAAAATACGAAATAAAATATATGAATATCTTACTTTCCATTTTTCTTGTTTTTCATCGAAAGGGAAAAGTGAATAAAAACTGTTCAAATCTTCTTCAGTAAATTTTTGATTCTTTCTTAGCCATTTATAGCAAATTTCAATAAAAATATCAATTGAACAAAAATTAAAAGTAGAAAAAAGTTGTTCCCAAGAAAGTTTCATGATTTCTTTTTGATTATCAAAAATGTATTCGTTATTGTTTTGATTTAGCTCTGCTTTTTGACGAATTTCTTCTGATATTTGACTGTATATGTTTTGGTAGAATGGAACATCACTACTGTTTGGCGGATGTGCCGCAATAAATGCAAGTTGAATTAATTGCTCAAGTGATAAATTATCTTTAAATTCAGGAATTGAGTTTATAGAAGACATCATATTTTGAAACATTTGAAAACATTTTGAAGGATCTGATTTTGATAATGCGCAAATATAAGGAACAATTAATTTAAGAATACATGGACTTAAATTTTCTTTTTTCTTTCTATTTTCAAAAAGAAAAACAGCTTGCTTTTCAGTTAATGGAATTTTTGTATCATCTTCAGTGAAATCATAAGTGCTCAAAACTGATGCAAATTTTTTGTCACCGTTCATCGATGGAAAATATTGCGAATAAATCCAAATTATGAAAGCATCATTGCTATTGACAACTTGATGATTTGAGACTATTTGGTAAATTGAATTATTATAAAGCTTTGTTTTGCTATATTCTTTAAAAACACTATGAAGCCATTTTCGAATAAATTCTCGATTTTGTCTCTGCTTTTGTAAACTCAAAATGATTTCAACAAAATGAATTGATGAAAAATAAATTTCTTGAGGAGGACTCATTTCTAGAAGTAGCTCAATGTGGCTAATTATCTCTGGAAATGATATTTGTCTTAATTTTTCTTTGCAATCAAGATATAAATTAGCAAGTTGATGGGGTTTAATTTGATCAGAATCAAATGAAATTTCTATATATCTGTAAAGGTTCTCTAAATTTAAAGTTCTTGCTATATAATAAAGTGGAATAACTTCATTTATTCTGATCTTATATGTAAATGTCTTAGAATACATTTTTTTAACATCGCCAATTGAATATGGAGTAAAGTATTTATTTAAAGATGAAATTGCCTCTCCCCATTTTGGTATTCCATCACATTTTGGTAATTTGATTTTAATTATGCTATCTGGATCTTTTGTCAAATGTGATTCATTTTTAAAACTAGACTTTTGAACTCTAACAGGACAAATTTTATCGTTAATATAAAAATTAATATGAATAGGTTCTTCAAATTTTCCAAAATGAAAGTTAGGTTTATGAAAGATTATTATTTCATTATTCATTCCCCAACATCAAATTTAAATATAAAAAAAAATTGTAATATGAATATCCTATAAAATAAAAAAATTGTTTAAATTATTTTAATCAATATCTGTTTTAAAATAAATATTTATCTAAAATTTCATATTTATTTATGTAAATATGAATTATTGAAAGATATATTTATAGTATAGCATAAAATACAAATAAACGGTTTTTGCACTCAAATTCTAATTATAAAAAAAAAGCTTTTATAATTTCATGAGCATTGCAGATTGCTTTGAAGAAAGTTTCATAGGTGTTTACCAATATATATATAAATTATAGTATATAATATTAAACTAATATAATATATTATAATATAAAAAATTTTTAACAAACGAGGAAACAAAAAAAGAAATAAATAAATAAATAAAATAGCATCATGTTATTATATAAAAAACGAATTGTATCTAATGGGGCTGCTGTACTGGAGCTGTTCTCATTAAGTTTGCCCATGCTTTCAGATCGTTGTTAGGTGTGGAATCAACCAAGAATCTAGAAATGACGTATTCTCTGGGATCTTCTTGAGGAATTACTTCATTAGGAATATATTTGCCACTTAATTTCCAGCACTCGTTGAGTAAAAGTTGGATTTTTTGGTTTTCAGGTGTTTGGATATCTGAAGGGATTTCAGTAGGCAAATCTTGAATTGATGAACAGCCAAATACTCCATTTAAGAATGATGGGTCGGCAGCTTTACTTACCCATATATATATCTTTGTATTTGTATGAAATAGGAAGACACTTCCGTAACCAAATGACTCTGCAGCCAATGGTAATGGTCCTAAAAAGTTTGGTGATATACCAGCATATTTATTGTATACAGAATCAACAATTGTAGAGTCCAATGCAAACATTCGAGGATATAGATATAGCATCATTTCAACAACGTTTGCTGCTCTAGTAAAAACTGAAACGCACATTCTACCATCAACACCAAAATCACAAGGAACACTGATCAATTGAGATAAGGAAATTGCATGAGAAAGATGGAACATTGATCGCACTGATATGGAGTGGCTGATAATATTGAACATATCTCTGTGAATTAATTTCATCGCTGATTCTTTTCCAGAACTTAAAACTGAATGAACAACACGCTTGGCAAAGAAAGTTGCAAGGGCGCCTTCATCGATTGAAGAACGTATTGTTTTGACATCGCTCACAACTGGTAGGCTAAAGTTAAAAATACGAATCATTCGAACACCTTCTAACGAAGTCCAAAGAAGAGCAAGCTGAAAGAGGCATTCGGATACATTTTTCAACTCGGATTCAACTGTAAGTTCAATTGATATAGCACTTTCTGGCATAAGGACAGGGAAGTTAATAAGATCTTTGTTTTGAACAAGGAAATTACCGTGAAGTTTGGAAATCTTAACTCCAGCTGTGCATCTCATTCGAAGAGAAGCGTTATAGAAATAATTTGTGGTGAGTTCATTGAATAAATCTACATGAAGACGGGCTAAACTTTCAGAGGTAGCTTGGCCATAATAATGGCATCTTCCACCTGTAAGACCAGATGGAACACCAATAACTGGCATATCAATTTTTCCTGCTGATTGATTTTGAGGTGACATATTATGTGAAAAAGCAAAAATATGATATGAAGCATAAGCATGGCTAAAATGAAATGCAACATCCCTGAAAAATTTGCCTGAACCATCAGATGGAAGTTTAAGCATGCTTAATTCGTCTTGATTTGGATCACGTGGATGAAGAGGATAAGGGCCAAGGGTTGGTATATTAACAACACCAATAAAAGCATTTCCACTATATCCTTGCATAAGTTTTGTACAGAGGAGAAGGGCAGTCGGGAGGCAGTTGCCAACAGCAGTGGGTGAAGGTTGTCTTGAAATTAATTCATCAATAATTTCAATAAGATTATTCATATTATCTTGAAGTCGGGCTGGAGTAATTTTGGGAACAACGAGATCATTTGAATCCGGAACTATAATTTCACGCTGATTGATTATATCAAAAGTTGTAACTTTATCTGCAAAAGTGATTAAATTAACGCATATATTTTGATTGATTGATGGTAAAATGGTTTTTATACTAGTCAGAAATTGTGATGTGAAACCACATGTATATGCAGGAATTGAAACATCAACAAGAATGCTGAAAACCGGAACAAACTTTGGGAGCATTACATAGGTTTTAGGTGCAATGATATCATAAACAGGATTTGAATATTCGGGATGGTATTGTGGCTCAAGTGGCCTTGGATTGCTAGGAGTAACTGAAATTGTATTCATTTGGCCACATAAAGGGCATGTATACGACTTTCCATCATTTAAATTTACTTTTGTATAAGGTGATAAGTATCCTTGGCATTTAGAGCAACGATAGACGATTGAATCTGATTTATTAATAACAGGTGCGTTTGTGATAAGTCCTGGCGTAACAATAATGCCTAATGGAACACCTGCATTTGTTTGAACTTCTTTGGATATTGGAATGCATGTTGAAATAGATCTGAAATATGGCGGTAATGAATACGTTTGTTGTGTATTTGCATTTTTAACAGTAGGAGAATTTAAAACAGTAGAATTCTCCCAAGGGAAAATTGATGTCTCTAAAGTTGGATTTGAAGGTTGAGAAGAGATTGAATAAAGATTCAAATTTGATGATGATGAAGGAGCACTTTGCAATGATGAATTAGATGAATTAGTTGAAATATTACCTGAAGAATTAAAACTGCTGTTGTACTCTGGGTGAACGTAGCGATGAGACATTTTTGGCCAGACGAATTTAAAATTCAATAGAATTGAATTGTTATCATTTTTTTCAGAGAAATTAAAAAGATATTTCAATTTTCAATATATTCTCTTTTTTCAATAGGCATTGAAATATTTCAATATTGAAAAGCAGCCTAAAAGTTTTTAAACTTTCTTGAAGTTTTTTTAATATTAAAAAAAGATGATGTAAAGAAAAAAAGCATTTTCTATTTTTCATCATTAAAGAAATGAAGATTTTGATAAGTTAGTGATCCTAGTAAAGAATATTAATTGTTTTGATGATATCCAACATATGGAGTAGAAATTTAAAAGTCAATAGCTGCATAGCAATAAAAGTATCACTGTGGCAAAGTGAATCATATCAGTAATGATTTAATGTTGTATTTTCAAAGATGAATAATTAAACAAATCATTACATATTATTTGAAAATACAATTGTTTCATAATATATTTATCAATAAATAATAAAAAAAATCAAATTCTATTAAAAAATATTCATAATATAAAAAAAAAAAAATTGAATTAAATTATATTTTATCTATTTGTGAAATTTCCATTCAAATTTCAATTGAAATAAACGACTTTTTTTGATTCTTTTGAAAAGTCTGTAAAGTATTGGTGAATTTTTAAGTTTTTTTATATATAGCTGATCGTTAAGGTCAAAAATAAATTTATAGAAATAACGGTTTTAGAACACAGATTTTCGAAAATTCTCAATCATGGAAAGTGAACGCATTTTTCGGGAGATGCTCCTTGAGATGAACAAATGCCTTCAATGTGATGTTATGCAAGTTGCAAATGGAAATTTGGATATTCATCTTCCTAAATTTCCAATCAATAATTTACTTAGTCTCATATTTGAAGTCAAAAAAATTTTTCAAAATGAACCTATGGTATTAGATGTTTCATCGCCAATTGTTGTTATTGGAGATTTGCATGGTCATTTCTTAGACCTTGTTAGAATTTTGCAAATTTATGGACTTCCAATCAAAAAGCAAATTCTATTTTTAGGTGATTTTGTTGATAGAGGCGAATTTTCTATAGAAACAATTGTTTATATATATTTACTTAAATATCATTTCCCTGATAATGTTAAAATTATTCGAGGCAATCATGAATTCGAGAATATTTGTTCTTCGTCAGGATTTTTAAATGAAATAAAATGTTTTTATGCAGACCCAGAGCTATTTTACGCTTTTATGGAATCATTTTCATTTTTTCCAATTGCTGCAGTTATAGACAATGCTATCTTAGCTGTCCACGGTGGTATTGGCCCTTCTCTATCAACAATTGATCAAATCAAAGAGTTGCAACGCCCACTTGTTGATTTTGGAGATGAATTGGTTGATAATCTTCTTTGGAGTGATCCAGCGTCATCTATAAACTCTCTTGGTATTAATACTCTAGATTCAGTTAATACGAAACCGGATGGAAGTCCAAAGGCAAGTGAATCCTCAAGTCTACCTGGAATTTTACCGCCGTTAGATGGATCTGATTTTCCTGTTTCTCCTCCACTTTCAAAAGTGCCATCTCCTTTTTCGGATGCAAATAATGTCTCATCACCAACTCCAAATGACGGGGAGCAAATAGAAGGTTTTTTGCCTTCAAAACGAGGAAGTGGTCATCTCTTTGGAAAAAACGTGCTCAAAGCTTTTCTCGACGCAAATCATTTAACGAAACTCATTAGAGGACACGAATGTGTTCAAGACGGAACTTTGGAAGCCTTTGATGGATTGATTATTACTGTTTTTTCAGCATCGAATTACTGTGGAACTGTTGGCAACAAAGCTGCAGCTCTTACAATCAAAGATCGTAACACATTTGTAGTCAAAAGATTTCCACCGATTCCATATTTTCATCGTGCTGATGCAATGTTTCCAACAAGTGAGCCGCGTAAGATGACTCGTCCCAGAGCCTCAACTTTGTCTCGAGTGACAAATTCTAGTAGACCGCCTACAAATGCTCTCGCAAGTGCAAATGAAGGTATCAAAGTAGAAACAATTAAAAGTGATGGTTCAGTATCATCTCGAACAACAGCACAGGCAAAGCCAAATCCAAATCAAAAAAATAACAAGCAGAATCAAAACGATACATCTTCTAATGCAGGAGCAAATGATTCTGATCAAGATCCAAATAAAATGAAAAAGAGAAAACCTTGCTCATATTCACAACTTCGAATGAAAGCCAAATCGTCACGTATAGCGCCAGCACCAGTTGTCACAACAAATCACGCCGAACCACAGCATAAACCAAATCCAATTCAAGTTTCAATTGTCCCAAATAAAAATAAAAAGACTCTTTCGCCTATATTCCCACATCCGCCATCAAACGCAATTATTTCTCCAACTTCAGCCGTGCCTTCATCTGTGCCTTTTCCAAAACCATTACAGCAGATGAGAACTGGATCTGGAATCATAATGAAGACAAATCAAGTTCAGAAAAAACTCCCTATTAGGGAGTCACCTCCTCCAAAAGCAATGAAAAAGAAAGCGGTATTATGTCCACCAATGACTTAATTCGATTTATTTATCGATGAAAGCGGATTTTTTGTGTTTACTTTTTTTTTTTTGGAATTCTTGCGTTTTTTAATATTAATTTAGGTTTTTCTTTATTAATAGTAAAGTGTTTGAACAGATTATTTGATTTTCTTATATTATATATATGCTATATAGGAGAAGATTTAAATATAACTTTAATTAATCTTTGATATCTAAAAAAAATTTAAAATATGTCATTTCTTCAAAAAACCGTTTTGCATTCAGAAATTTTGTAATGGCTATCAAAAAAAATTGAGGATATTCTATAAAGTCATTCAAATTTTTATATAAAACATGATTTTTTAAAAAAATTTTATCTCTTTTTCAAAAGAATTTTTTCTAGTATTTTCATTAATTAATTCATATACTTGTTTTATAGATAATATTTGATAAATAAATTAATAAATAATTTCATTATATTTGATGATTTAGTCATTCTTTCAAACAAAAAATTATAAGACAAAAGATTATAAATTTATGTAACAATAGATGTCAATTATTGAGCCAGAATCAAATATAAATTTATGGATATCGATTATTTCGCAATCAATACAGTCTCCTGAAAATTTAAGTCTCAATCTTCCATCACTCAAAACAGTTTTTTACGATGTTATTAAAAATCCGAGTTCACTTCCATCAAAATATAAAATATCAGAAAAAGATTTTTTTCGTTTAATAGTAGCTGATATTTTAAGCCCTGTTCTTAAAATGGAAAATATTGTTCATGAGGATGATATTGATACTTATTCTATTATTTCAGAACTTTTAAATGCTTTTGTAGGCTTATCGATTTTAATATTATCTATTGATGATTCTAATATAAATGAAATGATTTTATTATTGTTCCAAAAAAATAATAAACTCTATAAGATAGATAATCGTTTTTATGACAATGTTTGTGAATCTTTCATTAATTTGGATTCTTTTGCGAGTTTTTTTGATTATCTTCAAAATATTACCGACTCAAATGAAGACTTTAACAAAAGCCAAAGTAATAAATCAGCAACAAATGAATTCTCTACAATGGCAAATAAAATTCCTTTTATTGTAAATTGTTTGATTTCATGTATTCCATACATCAAAAATGAGCCCGAAATAAACTGGAAAACAGTGTTAACAAAATGTATAATGCCGTTATTGAAAATTTATCGATTTTTAAATGATAAAATAGCATTTTCTGTATTTTGTTTAGTTTTGGAGGAAACAAATCATCACACTCCAGTTGATTTAGAAATAATTGATCTTTGGGTAAAAATTTTTGAAACATTTTTAAAAACAGATAATTTTTCACTCATTTTATTCACTCTTACTGCAACGGACAAATTAATTAAGCAAAAAGATTACAAAGATTCTCTATTCTCTCTATTCAAGCAGAGCCAGCATTCAGAAATTATAAAATCTTATTTAGATGTACCGATTCGTGAAGATTTTTGTAAATTTCTTCAAGAAATTTATCCATCTTTTTTGGTTGATGGATTAATCAATATTAATGATCTTTCAGAAATTTGGAATAAGCAAAGTACAGTACATATATCTACTGTTCAATCATTGTTTTCAATTTTTGTAAACGTTGCTAAAGTGGTTTCTGATGATTCTGTTTCTAATTTCACCGATATGGCGTTAAACAAATATTCACTCTCTGTGGAATGGTTGAAATGCATTGTACAAGTAGCATCAATATTAAACGATCGAAAAAAAGATGTATCCAAATTTACTGATCTTTTTACAAAAATTAGTAATAAGCAATTTAATTTTGAAAATTTGAATAAAAATGAAATAAATTCATTTCAAAAAATAGCTAATGATGCATTGCCACAACTTCTTAAAAATTCATTTGATAAATCAAATTATCTTGCATTCCTCAAGAATATTTTGCATAAGATAAATAGTCAACAAGAAACAAGTAACGATATTGAAACTCTTTGTCAATCATTGCCTAATTTCAGTACAGGAAAGAAAAAGATTGACATAATTCAAGAACTTTTTGAAAAAATACTATCCATTTTCGCCAAATATAATATAGAAACAATGAAGAAAATAATAGAAATTTTAACTTCTAAAAGTTATGGGTGTGGTTTTAATGAGCAACTATTAAAACAACTATTATCATATGCTAATAGTAATTTATCATCTGAAATATATTCCTTTATTTCATATATTTGCCTTCAAAAGAATCAAATACCTGTTGAACTTCTATTAAGTGTGATGATTAATTCCAATTTAGATATTAATTCATCTTATTACAAAATGATTAAATCGATCATTTTAAATTTAAATAATGGAGGTGAAAAAATTGATAAATTTCCATTTGTTCATGAAAATATTATCTGGTACCTATGTTTTATTAAAAGTCAGCAAGTTATTCGATTTCAAAAATTTATATCAAGGCTTTACATGAGAAACACGACATCAGATAAAGAAATGATTCAATCCTTTGTTTCAAATTTAATCAAGCATTTTAAACATTTATATTTTCAAAAAGAAATCACCGAAAAAAAGAAATATGAAATTATTGAGCTTTTTAGTAATTGTTTATGCATTTTCTTAGACAAATTCGAATCGTTATTACATGTTCCTTATGATTATCATTTTTCAAAATATAAAACAAATAAAATTGATATACGAATCAATGAGGAAAAGCAAATTAATAATCATCAAATGATATTTTCTTTTGACCAAAGAAGAACAATTTCTAGCTTAATCCAGTATATCCAAAATGCAAGCAAGATTAAAAATGATATTTTACTTGAATATCAAAACAAGGTATTAGATGAAACAAAAACGATTGAAGAAGAAATTGGAATTGATAACTTAAATTCATTTAAAGAAAGCAAAAAGTCTCTTCAATTAACATTTGTTAATCAAAAATCCATTACTTCTAGACGAAATCCAACAATTTTTCCATCTTTATTCATTATTAATAGTATAAAAGGTCTATCAAATATTTTGTTTCAAAGCAATTGCTATCCAAAACTTTTTTATAAGTTGCCAACATTCAATGAAACTTTAATTCAACTTCAATCATTAAAATCAGAAAATTTCCAATCATTTTTCCCATACAATGAACCAATTCGATTTCAATATAACTTTGAAAGCTATCTTGACTTTTATTCAAGTAAAGGTGAAGAATTCAGTCTTTTGGAGAATGAAATTTTTGATGATACATATCACGATTCATTTATTAAAGAGAGTGGAATTATTGATTATTTGATTAACTGTGGATTATCAACATCATTCCCGCCCTTAATTCATCATATTCTGTCATTTATCAAAGATTATTATAATAAGAATAATGTATCAGTGATTGATAATGAAATTCTTATTGATCAATTTTTAAGATTAATCGAAGGATTCTATAAACAAGATCAAACATCTTGTGTGATAAGCGATATATTTACATTTAAATTGAAATCATTGCCAAACTTATCCAAAGATTTGTTATATTGTTTGTTAATGCATAAATATTCTTCTTTTAGAAAAGAAGCACGAACATTTTTACAAGATATTGCAATCCCTCTTTCGTATTATGCATTCATTTATGATAAAACAGTTAATGAGCCTTATGAAGAATTTTACATATCAATGTCCGATCACATTCTACTCTCCCAATCAAGAGATGATAGAGTAATCCAAATCATTTTACTTAACTGTAAGAAAAAAAATCCATATAAATGCTATCTGTATTGTATTGATGCTGCTTTGAGGAAAAATATGTTTAATCAGAAAGAAAAAGAACAAATTGCGAATTATATTGCAAATAATTTCATTATTGAGCAAATGGAACGTTTGCCTAAATACAGTTTTTATGAAGCAATGCAGATTGTTTCTTATTTTCAATATCCTGTAATAATTGATGCCATATATAAATTATTTAATCAGTATGATTTCAGTGATCACCTAAAAGCTCACTCTAACGATTTATTAATCGATGGTGATAATATTTCGTTTCGTAAGTATCTTGGAGGTTGTGGAGATATTGAGGTAAATTATAAAGATTTCCCAATTGGTTTAAAAAATTTAGGTATGACTTGTTATATTAATTCTGTTTTACAGCAACTATTCAATATTAATGATTTTGGAAATGCATTAAACCAAGAGCCAACTAATAATATTAAAGCTGCCATTGCATTAAATAAATTGTTTTGCACGCTTAGTACTTCTTATTTAAATGTGGCTGATCCAACAGCATTCATTAATGTATATGGAGGAATTGATAAAAATGTTCAATGCGATTGCTGCGAATTTTTGCAAAATTTACTAGTAAGTTTAAAAATTGATATTTTTAACTTTCGTTTGCACAATACAATTTCTGCGATTAACAATGATCAATTAAAAATTGAATCATCCGAAAAGTATGCAATTTTGTCTCTCCCAATAAAGAATATTTCAACCATTACTGAATCATTTAAGCATTTCTTTGCAATCGACTATTTCCATGATTTTTCTTTCTCATCAAATCAAAAATTTGATGCTAAAAAAAAATCTTGGTTTGAATCATTACCTGATCATTTAATTATTCAATTAAAAAGATTTGAGTTCAATCATCAAACCCAACAATGTGAAAAAATTACATCCGTTTGCGAATTTGGAAGTAGTTTAACCATCGGTAATTCATCCTTTAAATTAACGGGAATTATTACTCATATTGGCACAAGTGCTGATAATGGACATTATATATCCTATGTACAAAGATATGATTCTGATCAATGGATTGAATACAATGATTCAAGTATAACTCGTGTTAATCAAAAATGGGTGATGGAAAATGGATATAAGAATGGATATTTACTTTTCTTTACAGAAAAAGATTCTGAAAAAATGAGAATTCCGATTTTTAAAGATGTTAAAAATGAAAACAGATACGAAATTGTATGTCGAATGATATTTTCACGTAGTCTTTTTGATGTAATGCTTCAATATTGTAAGGCTATAAATATATCTAATATTGCCTATTTCAAAATATCAATTTACTACTTTTTCCAGTTTTTGCCTATTTATAAGAATGAGAAATGTCAATCTCAATTTGGGTCTATCCTTCTTTCAAAATGTAAAATTGAAAACGACGATGATCTTGTTACTACACTTCTTTTTACAATTTTTGAATTTTGGTCTGCAATTAAAATGGAGAGTTCTCTTTTATACTCCGATAACAATTATATGAGGCGCTATACGTGCGAAATATTAAAATTAGTTGTTAATCAGATTGAATGTATAGAAGAAATCCAAAAAATGGTTCAAGAATCAAGTGATCTTTGGTTTTATCACTTATATTCATCAAGTGAATTCTTCGAACTCGTTGATTTTGCTTTTGAAAAAAATCTTCAAAAAATGATTCAAATTAGCAGAGCAAGTAATTGGAATGTCTTGTTTGAAAAACTCTTTATCTCAATTATTCAATACAAAAAAAAGCTTGAAATTGAAGATTTGAATTTACACTTTTTCATCAACTTATTCATCAAAATTGGATTGACTACTAAATTTGAAAATGAATTGTGTAGTAATATTGATTTCATTCCTTTATTACTTAAATCAAAAACTCCACCAGACGATATTTTGAGTATTATTAATAATATGAAACGAAGAAATGATGTTAAGAAATTATTGAATGATATTCAACCTAAAATCCATCTTATTGATGAGATTTTATCAAAAATATGTTAGATGTTATTATATTATTAAAAACTATTTTAATATGATCTAATTTTTTTTTTTTTTTTAATATAAAATGTTTATATAGTGTTATTATATCTCTTTTAATTAACCTTAATAATAATAAGCAATTAATAAGAGTTTTATGCTTTTTTTTACAAAATTTATAATATCAAAATGATAATTTTCGACTAGAAATAAGTTTTAATTATAAAGTTTTTGGATTTGAAATTAACATGCTAAATATAGTTACTAAAGTAATAAAGGTTTTCTTTCTTTTGAATTTGGAGAAGCAGCTTGATCAGCATATACTGCTGAATTAAACTTAACCTTTAAAATGGTAATAATATCATTTAATTCATCTATTTCACTAGAAAGATCTTGTTCTTTCAATTCTTCTTCTTCTTTTTGAATATGTGAACTTAAAATTTGGAAAATTGATTGATCTGGGACGAATTCAATTGTTTCATCAATGTTTATATCAATAAAACCATTAATTGTTCTTGTTATCATCTGTTGAGGTTTCATTTCTTCATATAGAATGAAAGTATAATTTTCATTATCTATTTCTGATTTTTCAGAAGTTTCTATTTGATCTTTTTGTTTTAATTTTTTAGTATTTTTTTGTAACTCATCATCAGCACTTTTACTCTCAACTTTGGATCTTTCTTTTGTATCTAATGAGAAACTTTTTTTTATTATATTGTCTTCATCACTTTTTATTTCAGATTTTTTCTTTTTATAATTTTTAGCCTTCTTTGCACTTTTTGATCTTTTGTTAGCTGTTTCACTATCAGAGTTATTTTTATTTTTTTGAACTTTTGATAAAAGTTTATTTTCTTTTTTCTGTCTATCACTTCTTGATCTTTTTGGTTCTTCAATATCAGAATGAAGACTACCGTTATCGTTATCATTTTTTGGTTTCTCATCTGAATCTTGATCTTCGGTTTTCTTTTTTTCATTTTGTTCCTTTTTGTTTTCCGATTCTGGCTCATTTTGTGAATTGTTATCGTCATTACTTTGAGCTTCGTCAGAATTATCATTATCAGGATGAATATTTAATGAATATTCATTATCGCCTTTTTTCTTTTTAGCTTTCTTATCGCCTTTGGCTTTTTTCTCTTTTTTACATTTCATGCTACCTTTTGATTCACACTTTGGAATTTTCTTAATCATCCTGATGCTGTTTCTCCTTCCAATGTTTTCTTTCAAATTAAAAATTTGTTTGAAATAAAGAAGAAGAAAGCGTGTGAATTTGATAAAAGTTTCTCTTTCTCTTTCATTTTTTTCAACTGATGATTCATAAACGTATTGACCTTTATTTGGATCTTCAATATCTTCAGTGTAGTTTTCTTCCCTGTCTTCTGTTTTTGTTTCAAAAAGAAGATCCGTTAACATCAAAGAAATAACATTCCAACTTTCTTCTTCTATTGTCGCTGTTCCAAAAAATTGAAAAAGTTCTTCTAAAACAAGATGCGTAGATAATGGGATGTAAACAGCTATGGCCTTAGCAATATAAAAAATTTTCCTGTCATCTTCCAATTCCATTGCGCTGATAATCATTTTCTGTAAAGATAGAGGGATGTATGGTTGCTTAGCGAGTGAGAGAATTGTGAATAAGAAATTAATTTGTTCCGAAAGAGTTACTTCGTTTTTATCAAATAATTTATTACGAAATGAGTCAAAAAGAAAATGTGCTCTTTCTTCTGTAAATTCAATAAAATCTATTCCAGATAAATGCTCACGTCGATGATATGATCTAAATTGTTTAATGAAATTAGATGTAGCGTTTGACTCGAATGAGCAATTTGATAGTTTTCCATAAAAATCTTTAGATTGTGAAAAATCAAAAACATAACCTGGAGCGATGTATTCAAATCTTTTCAAAACGACAAAATTTGTATTTAATGGCGATGTAGATTTGATGATGATGTCAGCAACTGGATCATATAAAGCAAAATAATAATTAATACCATCAGATTTAGTTAATGGAGGCGCAAATTTGCTTGACGATGATTGTAATAGATGAATTGCATTATCAATAAAGGTCATTGCAGGAGAAGAGGTATCATAAACAACGTTATAATAATGATTTTCGAAAAAAAAGTCAACATTCACCAATTCTGATCTAGTTAATATCAAGTGTCTACAGTGGATTCCAAAAAACGCAGAACAACTTTCTTCTGGTCTAAAACGCAGGGCCTTTTTGTCAATAGAATAAAGTTTAAAATCATCAGAATTATTTATATTTGAAGACTGTAACAATCGAGAAACAAATTGATAAACAGTATCTTCGTAATTCACATTTTCTTCATAAATTTGTCCTGTTGAAGGGAAATGAACGAAGACACTAGTCCGCCTGCTTGTACTCATCAATCGAAACGATTTTTTAAAAGATGACTAAATAAGTATTCAATAAGAAGTAAAAGATACAAATTTTTCAATTTATTTAAAAAGTGAACAATTTTCATTCAAAAAGTGAACAATTTTCATTCTTTGATAAAAAGGACTTATTAAAAGATCTCTTCTTATCAAATTTATTCAGATCCTTGCATTTGTGATCTTCCTAAAGGAAAGACTAAATCTTCAAAATCTGATGCATCCGATTCAGCAGGTAATTTTCCACCGTATCCATTATTAATAATAGATTGGGTTTTATCAATTACCGATTCTTTGAATTTTTGCCAATCATCTTCATCTTTACTTGGTGACAATTCTTCAATTTTAATACATAAATCAAATAAAATACCCCAATAAGAAGCATTTGTTTGATCTCTTTTCTCAAAAGCTTCTATAATTCTATTTTTAATATTTGAAGATTTAATAAATTTGAGGCATTTTTCTGGGTCTGTAGAAAGTGTATCAAAAAACGAAAGGAATGAAGCGTGCAATATAGAGTGAGCTGGATTTTCAAAAAGTAGATTGAATAATTTTTCACCATATTCAAATACATTTTCTGAGATTGAATCAGAATGAAGTAATAATGTTCTTAATAAGCGCATTGCATTTTCTTTGTTGCCAAGGAAAGGTGAATCATTATTCAAAAATTCGCAAATCTGATTAATTCGATTTTTTCCGAGTTGTATAACTGAATCTACCAATGGATCTTGATTTTCAAGTTCTTGATTTGAAGATTCTTCATCAGTGTCATAATCAATTTGTTCTGCAAGCCTGTCAAGAAATATGAAAATTTGAGATGATAATTGTGCATTATTTGTTGAAAGAGCTAAATCAAAAATTTCATTCATTTTGTCTGTATTTTCAAATAAAGATAGAAGAGGTGAGTCAATTTCAATAACGGATATTAAATTTGTGAGATATAAGTACAACTTTTTCGTTTTTCTGAAATCGTTCGATACATTTGAAAGTAAAACTGTGGTTGCATTACAATCTTCAAGAAAGGTTACAACAGTTTTTCTTGCATCGCTGGTAATATCATCAAGCAAGTAGTGAATTGCAATATGGCCCATATGATTGATAATTTTTTGAAATAATTCTGTTCTTTCTGGCCAGCGATTTAATATTTCCCCGTTTGTTTGATTAATAATGAACTTGAAAATACGTGCAAACCCGGTTGCTCCATTTTCATCAATATCTTTGTTGTTTGATATAAAGTCGTTAAGATGTTGTAGAAAAGAATCGCTAGATAATAAAAGAGATGTTAATGATTTAACTTGAGTTACTATAATTGAAAAGCACATAAATTGTATATTTGTGTTTGTTTTTTCTGTTCCAAGTGCAATATCAACCAGTTGGCCAGCGTTGTCTGCTAAATATTCTGCTAAATTAGGGATTCTTTTTTTAAGAGCTGTTTGAATATTAGATTCTTTTAACAAGTCAACTAAAGAGCAGGTCTGACTGTCAAGCATTACTGAAATATTGGTACATGAGTTAAGAGAACGAAAGCTCATCACAAATATAGATCAAAATAATCAAGTTTCTTTATAAACGTATTATAACAAAATAGACCTTTTAAACGCTCAATGCTTTGAATTATTTTGATAGAATCTCACAATAATTGTTATTTTTTTGAATGATGAGTATATGATATATTTGATATAAAAAATAATTTTATCCTTCTTTGTTGAAAAGTAAGAATAGAAAAAATATAAATTTAAAATTTAAATATTATATTAATGATAAATAAATAAAAATAAAAGTATAAATGCATTTATTTTTTGAAATATATTTGTTTTATACTTTTTTCGAAAAACAGAATTTTTTTCGAAATGTCTCTCTTTTTGCTCTAAAACGAGTTATTCGTTAAATTTTTAATTTTAATGAATATATATATTTTATTCGTAAACATTTCCTAAAAAAAAACGAGTGTCTTATTGAAAAAAGTCAGTTATATCAATAAGTCAAAAGAGTTTTCATATTAGTTTTCGAAGAGAAATACATCAAATTTGAAATATTTAATGATTTGAATTAAAATTTATTGCTTCATTTCACTGTGATGAAAACAATTTCGTTGACTGATGCCGAGAAAAGATTTAAGAACATTTTCGAAATTGGATCAGGCGGATTTGGTCATGTTGAAAAAGCTTATGACAAAGAAAAAAAGGAATTAATTGCAATCAAGATCATATCAAATTTTGAATCATCAGAACAGACTAAACGTGAAATATCTTTCTTACAAAAATGCAAACATGAAAATATTGTTGGATTTAATGAAGCATTTGCTGTCAACAATGATTTATGGATTTCAATGGAATATTGCTCTTTTGGAAGCATTGCTAAGTACAAATCGTTAATGAATGAGAAATTTGTCCTATGCATTATTCGTGATGTATTAAGTGCTTTATCATACCTACATTCTCAAGAAATGATTCATTCGGATGTAAAACCTCAGAATATTTTGTTTTCAAATACGTGCGATATTAAGCTAGCTGATTTTGGAATAGCTCATAACCTTAATTCAATTTCAGTTCAGCAAACTGGGAAAAAAGATGGAACTCCATTTTATATGGCTCCCGAAATGATAAATGGTAGACCAATCAGTTCTTCAATTGATATCTGGGCACTTGGAATAACTGCATTTGAGATGATTGTCGGAATACCATTAGGCTTAACAGGATACTCTAACATTCAAGAATGGATTGAATCCAATAACCCAAAATGGAGTTATGATTTCAAAGATATCCTAAATAAAATGTTAGAGAATGATCCTCTCAGAAGACCATCTGCCAAACTTATCCTTCAGTCAAAAATATTTCAGACTTTGAAACCAACATGGATGTTTGCATCTGAAATTTTACATCAAAACTATGTAAATTCAATTTTTGATTCAGACGATGATTAAAAATAGCCAATATCATATTTAAATTTAATTAAATTTACCAAAATCTTAATTTTTTTTTTTTTTTTTAAATAATTCTAATAAAAAATACTGGCAATTATGGATGAGGTTTATAAATATTATGTACATATATTTATTTATGAAAATATCTTAAAGGATAAGATTGAGGTTTTGCATGAAAAGGAATAATTTTTATTCTAAAAGTGGATTTTTCAAAAAGCATATTTGCTGACAACCATCTAATCCTTGAGAATTTAATCCAGATCGATGGAAATCTAAAGCTTCTCTTGAATCGATTTGTATTACCTCTTTCTTCCAAATATCAAGAACATTGTTGAATTCTTCTTTTGATGCTCCAAGGGCTCCAAAAAATGGCTGACTCCTTAAAACAGTAAAACCAGATGCATATAAACCACAAAGAGTCTGATAAAAGATACCATCAACACTAGTTAAGTTTGAACCATGCGAAAAGTTTTCGTTTGGTGAGCCTGTTGTGATACAAAGCATGATTTTTTTTCCTTTGTTTGGGCCATTATCATAATAACTAGAATTCGGGAATCTAGTATTTAAACCACTAAGAACTTTTTCCATCCAGGAATAAAATACAGCTGGAAAGTTAAGCCACCACATTGGTCCACAGACAATAACATGCGTAGCCCAAACGACGTTATCAATTTGGTCTTCAATTTCTTTAGATAAATTATTTTTTTGAAATTCTGAAATACAATTAAATCGTTCATCGCCATGAAGCTTTAAAAAATCATCTTGAGTTAATGTTTTATCAAATCCAGCGTTGACTAAATCGACTACTCTTACTTCGTGATTTGCTGTAAGAAGAGCTTGCTTTGATGCTTCTGCAATTTGATGAGCATGGCTTTGCCCTTTTTTATCTGCGTGCGCAATTAATATTAGAACTCTCATTTTTATTCTTTTTTTTATTAATTCAAATCTTTTTTTACAAAATGGGTGTTGCAACTCAAATAAAACTATTTATTGATGAATATGCTTAATAATAAATATTTAAATTCTATACATCATAATTATTAATAATACCTAATATTATTAAAATTCATTCCACCATCCCAGCTATATTTATTAATTAAAGATTGTTAAAATATTCTCAATTTTTCTGAGTGCTCAAAAAAAATATAAAATTGAAATTTTGAGCTGATATTAGGTTATTTTATTATCAATATACTGGATTTGATATTTCATATATCTATAGTAATAATAATATTAATAAAATTAAATTTTCTTTCTAAATATTATATATCATTTGAATAATTAGAGATATAATAATAGTATTTATTTTTATTTTGTATTTATACAAACATGTAATCATATATTTTTAAAATAATTTCTAAATTTGGCATTTCAATCCAAATTATTTCATTTACTCCACTCTCCCTACAATTCAGCCATTTCTCGTTATTTTAAATACGTTTTTTCTCGTTATTTTTTATATTCAATTTTGAATTAAATTGAGAAGAAAATTTGATAGTAAAAATGAAAGTTAAAGTATTTTTTGAATATTTCAATGAATATCTAACAATAATAAATTTAAACCAAATATATAATATTTATATTTATTATTAATATTATATTTTAAATATAAGTAAAAAATAAGAAGGTAAAAAAATTATTATTTTAATATTCTGATAAAGTTTAAAAGATTGTAGGATAATTCATACAAATTATTACTTTTATATATCATTACTTTTAATATTTATACTTAGAATTGGTTGAACTTGTAGTCCATTCAAAATTATTTGATCATATCTTAATGCTTGCTGTTTTTTTTAGGAAAAAAATTACTGATTGGAAATATATGATTGATCATAATAACAAATAAAGAGGCGAAATAGGCAAGTTCAAAAAAATTTGTATAAAATATCATCTTATTTGGAAAAATTCAGGTAAACTAAAGAACATAGCAATTATCTTAAGGTAGTTTCATGTTAAGTATAAATGAGAGATTTGTTTCCAATATTTTTTAGATCTGGTATATTTTGAATTAGAAACAAATCGAGATTTCCCAAAAAAGACGATCGAATTGCATTGAAATTAAATTTTGATTTTGTTTGAAATATGAAGAGTAAATCTATATTTCAAAGCAACGTCCATTGAATAAAAATTCAATTGGATTGAAAAGAAATCTTTTCTTTTGTGAGAAAAATCATTACAAAAAAATTTGTTTTGTTTGAAATATGAAGAGTAAATCTATATTTCAAAGCAACGTCCATTGAGTAAAAATTCAATTGGATTGAAAAGAAATCTTTTCTTTTGTGAGAAAAATCATTACAAAAGATTTTGTTTTGTTTGAAATATGAAGAGTAAATCTATATTTCAAAGCAACGTCCATTGAATAAAAATTCAATTGGATTGAAAAGAAACTTTATTTTTTTGGAAAAAAATCGAAATTAAAACTTTCTTTTGTAATAAAAAACAACTGAAACCTCTAGTTTTTTAAAAATTTTCCGTAAAGAGTAAAAAAACAAAAAAACTTGTGAATGATATAAATTAATAATATTGCGACCATGCATATACGAGGTTATCTATAGATAATTCTTCAAAAGCTTTTTGAACAAATGTTACTGTTCTTTTCATTCCTACTTCTTTTTCTTGATTTCCAAAAAGATAATTTGATATTTTAGAATTAACCTTAGATTTCAAAGGTGCGAAAATGGACAAGTCTAAAGGCTGTAAAATGTCTGTTAAACCGCTTGGAATAAAATATAAATTAATATTTAATTGTTTAGCAACCATGATTGATTTGAGACTTTTGTGAGAAGCATATAAATTCCAATTGGAATTGGAATTTCTGAGTTAAATTGTTTTCTAATAAAATTTAAATATTCTATAAAATTTTCTGTTGTCATGTATGACTTTTTAGAGAAGGTTGAAATATTTGGCTCAATTAATTGACCTAATAATTCATCTTTTTCCTCTTCAGAATTTGCACCTGCAATAATAAACAAAGGTAATTTGCAATTCGTGCTTGTAATGCTTGCCATAACCGAAATTCTCTCCTTGGTGGAGTCTAAAACATTAATTGATACGTTGCTTGAATTCTTGTACGCCCAAGTTTTTACACAATTTGGTAGAATTTGAAATCCGGTTTCGTCACCGTTTACCACAGGTTCGCCTTTTAAGCGTGCGTTTTCTATCACTGATTGAATTGTTGCTTTGAATTCATCTATAACATATGTATTATCACTTTTTGGATTGTTTTTAGATCTTTGTTTAAAATGTGCCATTTTTGAAGAAACATTATGTCTTGTTTTAAAATCATGAATAAAATGAGCGCTGCAATTGAAATTCGGAATTTCAAGATCATCTTCGTGAATCAAATTGAAAGCATCAAAAACGACGGTTTGAAATTGACTGTCACTAAAATAATTACCTTCTGAAATGTAATTTGCGTCTATATATTCCATTATGTTATCTTCTTGTTGGTCATTGAATATTCGGTGGAAGGATCCATGGTTTTTCGTATAAAAAGGGTTCCATGATTTATCTTCATCCCATTTTTTCATCCATCCTCTCAGAGTTTTTCTATTTATTCCATGTAATGCTGCAATTCGTGAAACGAAATGACAATCTTCATTTAAACTGTTTTTATGTTCCAAGTACTTCTGTTTGACTGTCATACATAGATCAGGATCCTTCCAATATTTTATGTATGGATGTGGAAACCGACTTTTGGTTTTTTTGCTTTTCATTTTTCTTTTGAAAAAAGTGACAAAAGCAATAGCATTTCTATTTTTTAATTTCTCATTATTGATATATTTATTTATTTGGAATATAAAATTATTTTTTATTATTTTTCATTTTTATCATAAATTATTAAAATAATAATAATTATTTTTTTTTTTTTTTTTTTTTTTTTTTGTTAACTAGTTAAAAAAAAATATTGTTAACCATGTTAAAATTAAAAAATGGCTGAATTGTAGGGAGAGTGGAGTATCAGCATAAAATACTTAGTTTGTATGAATTATTGGTCATAAAACAAAATATTTTCAGTGTTATATACATAATATTACCATATTCTAAAAAATATTAGAGTAAAAATTGAGATTATAAAAGGTTTGGAAAATTAATTGCTAATTGCTTGCCTTTATTTTTATATCAGTGAATTATTATTATATGGATGAATAAAGCAGCATTATTTTGATATATTCCTAATTGATACTATTTTTTGATTTTGTAGGAATATATACTTTGTCTAATATTTTTCAACATTTTAAAGCTAATTAATCATCACATTCTTTTTTTCTTTTAATTCATTTATTTGTTAAAATAGTAACTCTAATCAACTGTTTCCAGACATTATTCTCAGAATTAGGATTATAATCATCAGAATTATTATTGATATGCTCAAATGATGCATTTCATTATTCCTATTCTTTATTTTCTATCTTCATATTTTTTTCAAAATTAGAAATTATTTTTTATTTGTTATCATGTCAAGAAAAGTTTATTGTAGATAACAGTCAATGTATTGTTAGATATAATCTGCTGAATGTAATTGTAATATAGACAGTTTTTAAAGATTTGCTAATAAAATGCCATTACATGTAAATTTTATGAGCTATTCTTTTGTATATTATTTATATATATTAATTACTATTTTATTTAATAATATATATTTATTTATTAAGATATTATTGTTTTACAATAATGTGATATGTTATTTTTAAAATATTAAGAAACCTATTCAATAATTAGTATTGAAAAAAGAAAATTGAATATAGCTAAAAATATTCAAATTTGAATGCACACATAATTATTTAAAATACTATTTATTTGAAATTAAAAATATATATTTGGTATTTTATCTGTTATATATGTATTAAAATAAATATATAATAAATAATAAAAGTATATAAATCATTAATTTGTTGAATGATGAAATATCATGCTCTTAATTTTAACGACGTTTGTAGGTGGGATGCTCGAGCCGATTTCTTTTTAACTCGACGAAACTACTCATGTGATGCAACAAAATGAGGTTTATTACTTTAAATTAATAATTTTTTTTGATTAGACTTTGAAGAGAATGATTTTTTCCATATTATGCTTGAAATTTCAAAAATTTAATTTGTGGAGTTAATATAAGCAGCACTAATGATGTTATATAGTCATAAATAATAACAATACCTAAAGATATCACAAAAAATTTATCTTTAATTATAGGTATTGTTTAATAAAAAAAAGAATTTTTATAATATATTAAAAACGTAGGGGTATAGAATATATATTATTATGTTTATATTTTACGATATATATTTTAATATTGGTAATAAAATAATATAAAAAATTTAACCAGAAAAATTTGAGATACTATTTTTATTAAAAAACTTCATCTATTGATTTGTATCATTTTTATATTTTTGTTAAAAATAAAGGATTAATTACACAATTTTTTGTTAATTTATTCAAAATAAATTGAAAGAAAATTTTAATATATTTTCTACTAAGTTTTTTCTTAAAATGTGATCAAAAGTTATATCTTGCTTTTTCCATTCAATTTATTATACAAAACATTATAATGAGTAAATATGTTTTTTTCAAAAGCGAAATTTTAATTCAATAGTTTACAATTTTTTTCAGTTGTTTAAAAAAAAAAACACTTCCAAATTAAAGAAGCTGATATCTTCCAAATATATTGATTTTTCATAAATTAAAAATAAATTCTAGAATATTTATATAATAAATATTGCATTTATCATATTTAAATAATTTTTTTTCCCCAAATTACCTTCTTTTTTTACCAATTTCACAAACGTAATTAAAATGTTTTTTGGTTTCATTTTGCCGTTTCTCAGCTATTACTCATTTGCAATTCAGCCCCAAAAAACTTTTTTACTCAATAATATTATCTTTAAGACACAACGAGATTCGGCAAAACTTAAAAATAACTTTTATCTGAAAGAAGAAAAAAATTGCGATAACAACCAAAAGTTATTAATATCAGATGAAAAATTTACCGAACCAATTAACATACAAAATATAAAAGATTGCCAATCAGTTTCTATATTCAATTGCTATTTTAATAAAATATATTTAAAAACAAAACATCCCTCAATTATTTACATAGCTAATTCAAGTTTTTCTATCGAAAATTCAGGATTTTTTGACTGTTTTTCGCGTCATAGCGTTCAAGGCGTTATATGCCATTCAATTTATTTGGATGAGAATCCTAATCACGAATGCAATATTACAAATTGTACCTTCATAAATAATGGAGATTCTAGATCAGAAAGCGATAAAGGAACAATTATTTATTCAAAGGGCGTTTCCGCAATCCAAATCGAACATTCCAAATTTTCATCATCGAACGAAATATACAGCCGAGCGATTGAAGCACACCATTGTAAAACAATCAACCTCTTCGAAAACACATTTTTCAAAATGAATGGCGCTGTTTTTATTAAGTCGTCAGGAAATGTTGATATCGATAGTTGTTCATTCGACCAAAATCGAATAGAAGCCGAAAATATAGGCTCATCATTATACATTAATTTAAATGAAAGCTTGACATTCAGGAACAACACTATCAAGAACCACAAAGACAATTTAAGTTGTTTTATTTCATTCAACAAAGATCACATAAATAAACGGTCACCGCCTTATGAAGGAGCAACAGAAAACATAAGAACAGTTTTGATCAGTGAAACGATATTTGAGAACAACACATGCAAACGCAACAAAGAATCAGGCTTTATTGGAGTTGACATTGAAGACAAGAATGACGCGCCAACCCGTTTTCATATTGAATTTTCAGAGTGCAAATTCATTAGAAATGGCAACACTAAAGATGAAGGAGTTGCGGGAGTTTTTGGCGAGACAGGGAAGGCATCGATTGTCACATTCACGAACTGCGAATTTGAGTCCAATTTTGCGCATGAGAAATCAAGTTTGATTGAGATCAAAAACGGTGAGAAAGTTGTTATTGAAGGTTGCCGCATCAGGAATCCGAGTGTAAGCGGCTTCCTGAAATTTGAATCCAGGAAGAACAATAAATTAGTGAAAGCTGAATCAGGCGACGAAAGTGAAACAGAAGTGATTATCAGAGGCAACCAATTTTTGAATGATAATAATGATTCAGTGAAGAACATGATTTCAATCAATGGCGACTCGGATTTAGGATCGATTGATGGGATAACGATGAGTGAGAATGAATTTGAGAAAGTTTTTCTTGAAGAAGATTCATTCATGCTGAGAATGAACACGAACAAATTGAACATGAACAACAACCGAATCGAATTCAGTGAAAACTCCAAGAGCAGCGAAGTTTTTAAATTGATGAATTCTCAGATGGAAGAAATCAACATCCACTCAGGTGAACTAGAAAACTGTCAAACAAACCTCCGTTCAACAAAAGTAGCAAAAACAACTCTTTATAACACTAATTATATAAATCATGACAAGCCAACCAATGATTCAATCATCTTTTCCAACACTGATGAATTCATATGTGACAATTGCTCCTTTGTTTACAGTACTGTTCATCCCACTGAGAAATGTTATCGTGCAATCTATCTTGATCAGTTTACGACGGCTGTTATCACGAACACAGTTTTCCGTAATTGTTGGGCATCAGACACTCTAGAAGGCCATGGCATTTTCTGCACGAATCCCAATCCAGAAACGAACAGTCTGACTATTTCATCGTGCACATTTGATGAATGTGGAAACCACAGAACTGTTGTTTCAACAGAAAACAAAGTTGTCAATTTCATCAATAATGAAATCACTTTTGGATCAGATCAAGATGGATCAATTGGTCTTCATGTAAAGAACACTTGTCAGTTACTTGTCGATGGCTGCACTTTCACAAACTGTAATTCAAATAACGTCCAAGATCATCGTGGAGGTGGTATTGAATATGAATGCACAACTGATGAAGACTCGCCTAATGAAACAATCAACATCATGAACACCAACTTTAATTCATGCTCTGGAAAAGCTTGTGCGATAAGTTTGAAGCCAAAACATGCATTGCCAATCTTCAACAACATTACTATTGCACATTCGAAGTCACATCGATACACAGTAATGATTGATGTTGATTCAAAAACTGAATATTCAGAGCCGGGTGAAGTTTTATTCCAAAACTCGCGATTCGTTGATTTATTGAATTTAGAAGAGACATGTGGAAGTGGAATTTGGTTCTGTACCAAGAATTCTGATAATGATACTTTATCAATTGTTAATTGCGAATTTGAAGGCACTTCAATTCAACAATCAAATACAGAAGGTGCTCGTTTAGGAGGTGGTGCAATTGGCATTGAACTCAGGGAATGCCGAAATTATAATGTTATAATATCAAGCTGTTCATTTTATGAATGTACATCGTTTGCTTTTCCTGGTGGTGCCATTGCAATTCAAACAGAGAAAACAGTTTCAATTACTGATTGTTCATTTAATAAATCCATATCGTTACAAAATTACAACTCTCGAAATGCATATGGCTCAATAATTTATGTTTATTATTATGGCAATGATAATCCATTTATAATTAGTAATGCAACATTTGTTGATGCTCAATCAATTGGTCCTTGCGCTTGCATTTATTTCAATACAGAATTACCATGCCCATTTTACATGCATAACATTCTTATTAAAAATGTCTATTCTAAATCAACAGCTCCCAATTGGAGAGAAGAAAGAGGCAAAGTTCATGTTTATGAAAAGACCAGTTATTTTGAATGCATTAATACAACATTTAATAATACAGGCATACCAAATGATTTTACAAACAAAGACATTAAAGTTCTCAATACAAAATTACTAATTGAAAATTGTAATTTCATTGAAAATGGAGAAGACGAACTTACACATGGATCCTGTCTTTGTTCACGAAATCAAGAATTAGGTGCTGATATCACAATTAAATCTTGCACATTTATAAATTCAGGAAGAAAAAGTTCTGTAATTCATGTTTTTAATCGTCATTTGAACTTTATTAATAACACATTTCTATTCACTGATAGAAATTCCAATGCAAGAGGATTATTCGTATGCAGTCAATGTAATTTATTAGTTGAAAATTGCAATTTTACAAATTGTGGCAATGTTAACAGTGACTTTGGAGGAGGTTTATTTTATAAAACAGATGGAAATGATGAAAAAGTAACAATTACTGGATGCACATTTGATAGATGTGTAGCAGCTAATTCAGCTGCATTTAGACTTAATATGAGATCGACCATTCCTATTTTTTTGAATAGCACAGTTTCAAATATGAAAGGACTTTATTGTATAGCTTATGTTTATCCAACTGACGTCATTATCTATAGTAGATTTACAGTTGAGAACATTAAATTCATAAATATTTCCAATACAGCTAAAGATTGTGGCGGTTCTGGTCTTTGGATCAACAATGGTAGAAATGAAGGAAACATTTTTACTTTGTTCATTAATTTTATTGATATTGATTTCATTCAATGTTCTACAGAATTCGGCGGCGGCGGTTTTGGCCTTGGTGATAGTGATTCTGTTAAGCCCACTGATTTAACATTCATAAGATGCAATTTTATAGGCAATTCATGTAGAAATAAAGCTTCAAATGGAGGTGGTGCCTTGTGGATCAGAACATCAGCAAATTGCTTAATTCAAAATTGCACATTTAAAGATAATTTTTCTTGGGAAAATCAAAAGGCAGATGGAGGATGTATTTATTTAAGTTTTACATCTGATCTTTTTACAATGAGTATTTCTGATTCTTCATTTATTAACAATTCTTGTCTTAATCCTGATTCATTGGGTCATGCTATTTACACTCCAATTCTGTACGGAACGATATCTTTAAATCGATGCAATTTCACTGATAATGGATGCAATTGTCAGAAACCGAATTCAATCATTCACACATTGTCTCATTTAGACGCTAACGAGTGCAACTTTACTTGCACAAATAAAGAAAACTCGTTCTCTAGAGCTTTGTATGTTGGCATTTCTTCTCCTCTGACTTTATACAACAGCTATGTGTGCAACTTCACTCACGAAGCTGAAAATGGTGGAGCTATTTACTACTCATCTTCTGACGATAGAATCAACGAAGTCCTTGAAATAATAAATGACACTTTTATTGATAATTCGGCTGTAAAAGGAACCGAATTTTACTTGTCAATTATTGAAGAGCCAACGATCAAAAATTGCACTTTTTCTAACAAATACATTGAATCTGATTTGATTGTTTTCGACTTTTTCTTAGGCCTCGCTGGAGATCGATTTGCGGTTGTCTTTAATGAGCTGCATTTCATTGAGAACAATTTCAAAGGAAATAAAGTTTTGTCGGTTTTGGCCGAAGATGTTGAAATTACAATTGATGAAATTCATTTGTTGAATTGCGAGTTCATCATGAATGATAATTTCAAGTTTGCTTCATTGGAGGACATTAAATTGACAATCTCTGACACTCTGTTTCAGGACAATGTCTTCAACAATTCTCTCTTTTTCATTAATTCTGAAAATGAAACGTTGATCACAAATGGAACTTTCAGAAATAATAAATATTTGCCAACGGATGGCTTCACTACTGACGACACTGCAGTCTTCGTAATCAACCAGTCTGCTGACTTCTATATTTCTAACTCTGCCTTTGAACATGAGAATATACAAGAAGATGAGGATGGAAATCATCACGGCTTCATTCTTAAAGTTAGATCTAATTTGTTCGTTGAAAATGTCTCCTTCGTTAATTGCTCGACTATCAAATACGCAATCTTCTTCTATTGCAACGAGTCAACAGAGCTGGATGATGAAACAGATCAATTTGAATCCTCGCTGATTTCGTCTGAAGAAATGTTGAGCTCAGATGGCGAATCTGACATTAGTCTTAGCTCAGAAAGCGAATCAGAATCAGGACCAAATTTGTTGCTCGTAGAAGAAATTACTTCAGAAGAACCAATTGATGAATCAGACTTTACAATCTTTTCACTTGTCAACAGTAGAGTTGACAACAGTGGAACAGTCTTTATTACAAAGAGAACGAACAAGATTGTTGTTGTGAATTCGACGATCAAAAACGCAGAGAACGGTCTCTTCTACACACCAAAAACAGAGCCACCGATCAAGCCGATTGAATTCATTCATATTGAGAACAACACATTTGACATGATGAGGAACTGTTCTTGCTCAATTAAATCGGTTTCAGACATCCGAATCCGAAACAACACGATCAAGAACTGCAAGAACGATGAAACGAGTGAGAATCCGAATTTCTATGTGAGCATTGAGAAAGAAGGGAAGAAAGAACTGAACATTGAAGACTTCCGATTCATCAACAACGAGATGCACAATGAGAATGACCAGAGAACGGTGAATGGTGGCGGCATTGGTCTTGTAATTGAACTTCCGAGACAACGAGAGAACGATGAAGACATTTTCATCAACTTCATTGACTGTGAATTCGTCAATAACAAAGCGACGTATTATGGAGGCGGTTATGCATTCCTGAAGAAGGAAGAACTTTCGCACAAACAAATCATCATGAAATTCTTAAGATGCACGTTCGAAGGTAACGAATGCTCACAAGAGAAAGGAGGTGCTCTTTACATTGAATGTGACAGCATTGAAATTGATGAATGCATCTTCAACTCTAACTCAAAAGGAGCCAAATCAACTGGTACTGAAATCGCTTCATTAGAAGACCGGTCAGTTGTTTTTATTAGAAAAATTTCGCATAAAGACATAAAGATCACCGACAGCTCATTTTACGATAATGAAGGACAGTCTATTTCTATTTCAGACAGCAGCACGAATGTCTCCATCACAGGCTGCTCATTCACATCGAACAAAGCCACAACGAACATCACCTCGATCATTCAAATTTCAATTGAATTTGAATGCAACTTTAGCAACAACTACTTCAAGTTGAATGAAGGATATGTTTTGAACATCACTGCTAAAGAAAACATTGACATTGAAGACTGCACATTCGAGTCAAACAAAGGAATTGTGATAAGTAAACCAGAACAAGATCCAGGAGAAATTACAGAGTTTCAATCTTTGTCTCAATCATATAATGCAGCAGAAGGAGAAATAAGTAAAGTTATAAGAGCAGGCAATCATTATTGCATCATTGTGAAGAATGAGAAGAGTCTCAGACTGAACAACTGCACATTCATCAACACGATCGAAGGAGCGATTAAGCTGGAAGTGAGTGAGGACACGTCCATCACAAACTGCGAATTCAGGAATTCAGAAATAGAGAAAGAAGAAAGCTTGACCGAAGGAGAAATGAGCGCGATATTAATTGAAAAGAATGCTGGTGAGTTTTCAATTGAAGGATGTGAATTCAATAATCTTTACCGAACAGTTGTTTCAAGTGAAAAAGATACAGGAAGCATCGTCATTCGAAGAAGCACATTCAACAACGATAAGAAAGAAGGTGAAGGAGAGGGAGAAGGTGTAGAGAACGACTTTCCACCAAACTTCATCATTAAAGCTATTTTTAACAAAGAACTGATCATTGATGATATCAGATCTATTTATAGTGGTGGAATTTACATCAACAACGAGGATAACATCAAAGAAACAATTTCAATCAGCAACATAATAATTGAAAGAAGCAAATATGGCATCTACTATGACTCGAAAGACGACGACGAGCCGAAATATCTGAAATCACTTAGGATTGAGAACTTCACTATTAAAGGAGCTAGTAATGCACTTCGTATTAAATATGACAAATATGATCTTATTATGAATAATGGGACGATTGAAAACTGCCACAATTTACTATTCAAAAACATTAATTCATCCCCAGAAACATTTGGTCTCCTCAATTTTGTCTTTTCAGACCCACCAGAAGTCACAGGTGGAACAGAAGGAAGTGATAGTTCACAAACATCAAGTAGTACTGATGGTTCACAAGAAACAGATAATTCACAAGAAACAGATAATTCACAAGAAACAGATAATTCACAAGAAACAGATAATTCACAAGAAACAGATAATTCACAAGAAACAGATAATTCACAAGAAACAGATAATTCACAAGAAACAGATAATTCACAAGAAACAGATAATTCACAAGAAACAGATAATTCACAAGAAACAAATAATTCACAAGAAACAGATAATTCACAAGAAACAGATAATTCACAACAAACAGAAGGAAAGAAAGAAACAAAAGAAACAAAAGAGTTTACTGAAAGAGAAAATAAAATTATATTTTATATGATAAACTTCATCAGCAACATATATGAACCAGTAGAGAGTGGCACTGATGAAAACAGCATATATCATCGAGGTGGAGGTGGTATTGGACTTGTTTTCACAGAAGAAAAGACGATTTCAACGAGCACATTGACGAAAAGAGGAATTGAAGTTGAATTTGAAGAATGCAGATTTGAAGGTAACCAAGTTCGACGCGGTTCAGAATCAGAACCAGCAAACCAAGACGAATGTGATGGTGGCAGCATCTATTTTTCAGAAGACACGAATGAAGGAGCAACACTTAAATCACTCATCATCAACCGATGTGAATTCAAATCAAACAAAGCCACCAACAACGGCGGCGCAATCTACTTGAGCTCTGACAATGACATCAGCAAAGTAGAAGTCACTGGAAGCCAGTTCATAGGCAACCGAGCACTTAGCAAATACGGAAGCATTCACATCAGCACGAACCCCAATTCAAACACTAAGATTATCATTGAAAACAATGAATTCATATCGAACGTTGGCGAAGCAGGTGACGGCAATGTTTTCATCAAGAGTGAAGGCGAAATCACACTGAAAGGCACAAACTTCACTCACAACATCGCCATGAAAACAGCAAACAACGACGTGCAAGACGAAGAAGATGGAAATACAGGAAGCTTGTCAATCACATCAGAAAGCAGCACAACAATCACAATCAGCGAGTGCCAATTCACATACAATGAAGCAGCCAACAATCATGGCGCTTTATTCTGTTCTCTCCAAAACAAGTTGTCATCAATCGTGCTTTATAACTGCCTCTTCAGTGGAAACATTGCAGGAGGAAAAAGTGGAGCAGCACACTTTAATGTTGGCTCATCTGAGCGCATGATTGTTTCAATCACAGATTGTCTGTTTGAAAACAACACCGCGAAGATTGATTACAGCGCTCTTTACTTTGATTCTGTCACTGAAGAGTCAGAAATAAATCTGTCTGATTGCATTTTCCGTACGATTCAGGATGGAACAAACATCGGCGCTGTTTATATCGGACTGAAATGTGAAATAAAGATCGATTCTTGCTTGTTCTCGAATTTTGCACATTCAGAACAGCATCATTCTACAAATGAAACGAAGTCGTCATTGTTGGAAGGAGAATTGGAACCAAAACAAGGCGTGCATTACTGCATTACTGTGAAAAATGAGAAAAGCGTAAAGTTTGACAATTGCACATTCATTAATGCAAAGGAAGGAGCTGTTAAACTGGAAGTCAGCCAGGACACGCTTATCACAGAATGCAAATTCACTAATTCATTTGAAGAAGGAGCTCTTCCTGAGGGAGAAATGAGCACGATATTAATTGAAAAGAATGCTGGTGAATTTTCAATTGAAGGATGCGAATTCAATAATCTTTACCGAACAGTTGTTTCAAGTGAAAAAGATACAGGAAGCATCGTCATTCGGAGAAGCACATTCAACAACGATAAGAAAGAAGGTGAAGGAGAGGGAGAAGGTGTAGAGAACGACTTTTCACCAAACTTCATCATTAAAGCTATTTTTAACAAAGAACTGATCATTGATGATATCAAATCTATTGATAGTGGTGGAATTTACATCAACAACGAGGATAACATCAAAGAAACAATTTCAATCAGCAACATAATAATTGAAAGAAGCAAATATGGCATCTACTATGACTCGAAAGACGACGACGAGCCGAAATATCTGAAATCACTTAGGATTGAGAACTTTACTATTAAAGGAGCTAATAATGCACTTCGTATTAAATATGACAAATATGATCTTATTATGAATAATGGTACAATTGAAAACTGCCACAATTTACTATTCAAAAACATTAATTCATCCCCAGAAACATTTGGTCTCCTCAATTTTGTCTTTTCAGATCAGCCAGAAGAAGCAAATAAAATGATAGAAACAGAAAATAGAATCATTTTCAACAAAATCCACTTCATAAGCAACATATATGAACCAACAACAAACTTTATAGCGGACTCCAACGTCAACCATCGTGGTGGAGGTGGAATTGGGCTTGTATTCACACAGCACAAGATGTCCGCAGATGCAGTATTCCAAAAAACAGAAGTTTCAGTTGAATTTGAAGAATGCACATTTCAAGAGAACCAAGTTCGTCGTGAAGATGAAAGCACAGACCGATGTGAAGGAGGCTCCATCTATTATTCGAAGTACACTGACCGAGTAAATGATGGAGTTACACTTAAATCGTTCATCATCAACAGATGCGCATTCACATCAAACATTGCTGCGCACAATGGCGGCACAGTTTATCTGAACACGAACGATGACATTGACCGCATTGAAGTCAGCGGAAGTCAATTCATTGAAAACAGAGCACGTTACAAGTATGGATGCATTTTCATCAACACAAACACAAATGCAAACGCTAAAGTGAACACAAAGATCATCATTGAAAACAACGAATTACGAGGAAACATTGGAGAAGCAGGCGAAGGCAGCATTTTCATCAGAAGCGAAGGCGAAATCACACTGAATGGCACAAACTTCACTAGCAACCTCGCCGTGAGCATGGAAACAAGACTCTCCAAAGAAGAAGTCGGTGGCAACGCTGCTGGTTTGAAAATTGTTTCAGAAAACAGTGCAACAATCATTGTTGACGAATGCATATTCACATTCAACGAAGCGATAAACAAATATGGAGCCGCACAAATTGACACAAGCACCGCCAAATCAAGCTCAGTATCGATCACAAAGTGCACTTTCGAAAGCAACATGGCGGGCAACATTGCAGGCCTCTTTGTGAAGAACAACGGAGAACTTAAAATAGAGACATGCCAATTCTTAAGCAATATTGCATTGGTGTCAGGAAGCTGTGCTGCTCTTTACATCGAACCTTCAAAGGACTGCAAACTCGTGACAATCAATGATTGCTTCTTCGAGAGTAACGAAGTCGGACTTGATTGTGGCGCTTTTTCACTGAATGTTGAAAATGCAGCAAGTTCTATAGCGTCAATTACAAAGTGCACATTTAACAGAAACATAGCGAGAAGAGACTATGGGTGTGCCTACATTAGAAGCGTTGGAAAAGTCTCTTTTGAATCATGCGAATTCACTTATAATTTGGCTTCAGCCACCGGCTCTTTTGGCGTAGAAGTTGCAAGCGAATCTTCTCATAACTGTGGAGCTCTTTACTTCGAAGGACTTGGCCAATCATCGTCTTTTTCAATTGACAATTCAAATTTCAAAGGCAACAAAGCAGAAGGTGATTGTGGAGCCATTTTCATCCAGAGCAATGGCAAATCATCAAAAGTGACTCTTACAAAAACAACGATTGCTGAAAATGAAGCCTTGAAAGATTTCGGAGGAGTTTTCATTGAGACACAAGGAAACTTGAATATTAATGAATGCCTTTTCATAAACAACACAGCATCAAACATTTCATCAGAACTACCAGAAACAACGGATTCACTCTTGGTTAAAGGAAGTGGAAACATAAAGATCGAAAATTCACACTTTGTTAAAGGCTCATTCATTGATGAAAAGACGAACTTCCAAGTTTCTCTTTTAAACAAGAACAAAGAAATTGAAAGCAACAATATTTTCCTTATTGAACGATGCATGTTTTCTATCATCAATCCATCAACGAGCCAGCTTTATATAAACAATGAATTTGAAAAGGGGACCGTTAAAATTGAATTGACTTCCTTTTCACACTTTTTAACTCGTCCAAGAAGAAACAGAGGCTTTAATGAAATTTTGGATGACGGAAATTACAACCATATCTGCGTAACTGGCGATTGTATTGGAACAATTAACATAATTGATACATGCTTTGATATGAATGAATATCTGGTCGTTTATAAGCAAGGATCTAAAAATAGTGACAAACAGATGGAAATATCGGAAAATTTGAGTCTTGTTTTGGTAAACAATCAGCTTTTTGCAGAGTGCACCTATCCAGAGGTAATTGATGAAATTATTGTAAATATCGGAGAAAAAGAAATGAGAAGAACTCCTAATCTTGATGAATCAGATAAAAATAAATCTAAAAATAAGATTGGTTTCATTGTTGGTGTTGCTGTCGGCGCTCTGTGCGTAATTGCTATTATAATAGCTGTCATATTTATTATTAAGAGAAAAAGAAAGTTAAAACGTTTTGAACAAAACACAAATTATGAGGACAATGAAGACGAACTTTGTCAAGAAACAAATGATAACATTAATTCAAGATATTACAATGTTTGGAATAATAATCCTAATCAGGCTAATCATCAGAATAATCAATACTTTTCGAAAGATAAACTGGAAACCAACCAGGATTCTTCTTCTTCTTGTGATACTATTTATGAAGAATCAAAATGGGATGATATTGTATAAGCATTTCCATAAAATATTCATCTAAGATAACGAAAAATACACATTTTTTAATTCAAATTATAGGTTTTAATCTATAATTATTATGAAAATTATTTTAAATAAAAAAAAGTTGAAAGAAAACAATACTTTATATTTTAGGAAATAACTTATTTTGTATAAAAACGATATTTTTATTCAAGATTATCTTTTTTTTTTTTTTTCATTCGTTATTTCATCTTGCAATAAATTTAGATCATCATGTAACAGATTTAATTTGACTTGCTATATATTGAAACATGATGATATTTCTATTTATTACCAGAAAAACAAATGGATATATTTTTGAGTATTAAAAATGTTATGATCTTTAATTCCATGAAAGTAAACTATTGTTAATATACACTATTTAATAATAGTTAATTCATTTATGAAGATGAAATCCATATATAAAGCATTACTAAATTATGAAAATAATAATTCATTTACATAATTTATATTATTAAAAATAATAATTATCTTAAATTATTAATTCTAATTAATGCAATATATCAATATTATTCTATAAGAATTATCGAATTATTTTAATTTTTTATTTTAATGTTTTTATCAAAAATTAAACTATTATTATCTTATGAAATTAAAATATTATAGTGATATTTTTTATTAAATTGTTTATAACTTATGTTTAAATAAATATTATTGATTAATAATAATTTAATTTATTTTGGGTATGTGTTTATTCTATATTTTTAAATCATTAAAAACTTATTAATTCAATATTTTCAATTTCAAAGTTTTTATTATTTAGAAATCTATTGCCTTTTTTATTTGATGCATTATAAAAATATACATATAAAAATATACTAATTTTTACAAAGAAAACTTATAACAGTAATAATTCCTCATACAGCTTTTTGAAAAGAGCTTTTTATATTTGTGAAGATGTTAAGAATTAAAAAAAATTATTTGAATATGAAAATTTTTAATAAATAATTCCAAAAATTACAGCTTTTTGAAAAGAGATTTTTATATTTGTGAAGATGTAATTTGAATATGAAAATTTTGTATAGATTATAATAAATAATTCCAAAACTTAAAGGATAGATCCTTTTATATCAAATATTTTATAAAAAATTGTATTTAATTTTTGAATGATGATTTTTTGAAAATAAAATCAAACAGAAATGTTTTTTTGTTTCTTTTTGCCGTTTCTCAGCTATCAATCATATATAAAACGGCCCAAAATAACTTCTACTTCGACTGATAATTTGGTAGCATCTCAAAGAGATTCGGCAAAACATTATAATCTTTTTAATCAAAAATACGAAAAAATATTTTCCAATAAAAACAAACTTTTTATTGCGTCAGTTCCATTTAGCGAGCCGATTAGTTATCATACAATTGAAAAGTATCAATCAATTTCCTTAACAAAATGCAATTTTAATAATATTGAAATAAAAACCAATGAACCTTCTATTATTTACATCAAAAAAGCCAACCTTTCTATAGAGGATACAAATTTCTTTAAATGCTTTTCGCGTCAGAATATAAATGGTGTTTTATGCCATGCAATTTATTTGGATGAGAATCCTAATCACGAATGCAATATTACAAACTGTACCTTCATGAATAATGGAGATTCCAGATCAGAAAGCGATAAAGGAACAATTATTTATTCAAAGGGCGTTTCCGCAATCCAAATCGAACATTCCAAATTTTCATCATCGAACGAAATATACAGCCGAGCGATTGAAGCACACCATTGTAAAACAATCAACCTCTTCGAAAACACATTTTTCAAAATGAATGGTGCTGTTTTTATTAAGTCGTCAGGAAATGTTGATATCGATAGTTGTTCATTTGACCAAAATCGAATAGAAGCCGAAAATATAGGCTCATCATTATACATTAATTTAAATGAAAGCTTGACATTCAGGAACAACACTATCAAGAACCACAAAGACAATTTAAGTTGTTTTATTTCATTCAACAAAGATCTCAGAAATAAACGGTCACCGCCTTATGAAGGAGCAACAGAAAACATAAGAACAGTTTTGATCAGTGAAACGATATTTGAGAACAACACATGCAAACGCAACAAAGAATCAGGCTTTATTGGAGTTGACATTGAAGACAAGAATGACGCGCCAACCCGTTTTCATATTGAATTTTCAGAGTGTAAGTTCATTAGAAATGGCAACACTAAAGATGAAGGAGTTGCGGGAGTTTTTGGCGAGACAGGGAAGGCATCGATTGTCACATTCACGAACTGCGAATTTGAGTCCAATTTTGCGCATGAAAAATCAAGTTTGATTGAGATCAAAAACGGTGAGAAAGTTGTTATTGAAGGTTGCCGCATCAGGAATCCGAGTGCAAGCGGCTTCCTGAAATTTGAGTCCAGGAAGAACAATAAATTAGTGAAAGCGGAATCAGGCGACGAAAGTGAAACAGAAGTGATTATCAGAGGCAACCAATTTTTGAATGATAATAATGATTCAGTGAAGAACATGATTTCAATCAATGGCGACTCGGATTTAGGATCGATTGATGGGATAACGATGAGTGAGAATGAATTTGAGAAAGTTTTTCTTGAAGAAGATTCATTCATGCTGAGAATGAACACGAACAAATTGAACATGAACAACAACCGAATCGAATTCAGTGAAAACTCCAAGAGCAGCGAAGTTTTTAAATTGATGAATTCTCAGATGGAAGAAATCAACATCCACTCAGGTGAACTAGAAAACTGTCAAACAAACCTCCGTTCAACAAAAGTAGCAAAAACAGAGATCGCAAACATGCATTACATCAATTCGCAGCCCACAGATAAAAGTTCAGTTCTTTACTCCACTTCAGATGAGTTCTATTGTGACAATTGCTTTTTTGTGTTTTACGCATTACACTCCACAACAAAAAGTTGTCGTGCAATCTATCTTGATCAGTTTACGACGGCTGTTATCACGAACACAATTTTCCGTAATTGTTGGGCATCAGACACTCTAGAAGGCCATGGCATTTTCTGCACGAATCCCAATCCAGAAACGAACAGTCTGACCATTTCATCGTGCACATTTGATGAATGTGGAAACCGCAGAACTGTTGTTTCAACAGAAAACAAAGTTGTCAATTTCATCAATAATAAAATCACTTTCAGATTACTTATTGATGGCGCAACTGGTCTTCATGTAAAGAATACTTGTCAGTTACTTGTTGATGGCTGCACTTTCAACAATTGTAGACAATCAAACAATGGACGCCAATGTGGCGGTATTGATTATGAATGCACAACTGGCGTTGACTCACCTAATGAAACAATCAATATCATGAACACTGAATTACATTATTGCACAGGTTCAACATGTGCAATTAATTTGAGGGCAAAACATGCACTACCGACTCTTGATAATGTCACCATTGCTCATTCACGTTCATTCAATTACATTGTTAACCTTGATGTTGAATCTGATTCCCAGTATTACGTGCCTGGAGAGATTGTTTTTGATAACATGAAATTTCTCAACTTAACAAACATTGGAGGTGTTAATAGCATTTTATTTACACGTGTTACACCAAAAGATCATTCAATCATTGTTCGAAATAATGTATGGAGAAACATCTCAACACCATCAACTGCAAATGACTTTCGTACTTTGCTTCTAGTTAATCAAATAACCAGTCATTTTGAGTTCTCAAATTCCACTGTTGATCAAACTTTACAAAAAAGTAATCAACCAAGAGCATTTACTTTATATACTTCTTCTTATATATTGCATAATTCCAGCTTTATTTGCAGCTCAAGAGCGAATTCTAATGCTGCTTTGATTCCGATTTATTCAACTTCAAGTTCGAATAAAGATGATGTTACCATTTCATCATGCCAAATTATTAACTGGAAGTCAGCCAATCCTTATTCTTTTTATCTACAGAATAAGAAAGTTACTTATGTGAATAATACAATTTATAATGAAGAGATTGGAATATCATCTGGAATAAGAATTGATATATCATGCAAGTTATTTGTTGATAATTGTAGCTTCATTCGATGTGGAAGAGTAAATGAAGGAGGAGGAATTTATTATACTCACAATCGACATAGAGAAGAAGTCACTATTTCCAATAGTTTATTCCAATCATGCACTGCATATAACTCAGGAGCAATGAAACTTAATTTGTATTCAGCCATTCCAATTTTTTATAATAATTCCTTCGTTGACATTGATTCAAAATATATAGTTTCTTTTGTATATGATCTTAATGTTATTTTCCAGAAATTTGTGATTGAAGACTCAAAGTTTATTGGAAGTTCTAACACTGATAAAGATGGCGGTGGAAGTGGCTTTTGGATTAGTAATGCTAGATTAGATGATAACGTGTATCGAACAACAATCGATTTCATCAATTGTTCCTTCATTAATAATACATCTCCTTTTTCTGGTGGTGCTTATGGAATTGGCAGTAGTTACTCTGTTAAACCAACAGCCTTACAATTCATTGGATGCGACTTTTATGGAAATAAATGTAATGGTGGATCCGATGGAGGAGGAGCAATTTGGCTAAGAACATCAGCACCTTGTCTTGTTCAAAAATCTCGTTTTGAAAACAATAAAAGTGCAAGTAATTCAAAATCAGATGGTGGAGCTATTTTTGTCAGTTTCACTTCTAGTTTGTTTCAATTAGATCTAATTGATTCAACATTTATTAACAACTCTACTCCTCATGCAAATTCTGCTGGTCATGCAATCTTCGCAACTAGCTTGAATGGCCCGATTTTAGTGTCTGGCTGTAATTTCACTGATAATGGATATGATGTTAAACAGCCGAAAGCAATCATCACAACGCAATCACAATTATTGATTGAAAACTCATCTTTCGCATTTACAAATAAAGATTATTCTTATTCTAGAGCTCTTTATGTTGCTGCTTCATCAACATTGATCATTCGTGACACTGATTTTAGCAATTTTTCATTTCATGGAAACCAAAATGGCTATGGCGGCTCTTTGTATTACACTTATTCTGATACCAGAGACACTGAAACAATCCAAATCATTAATTGCAACTTTGTTAATAATTCTGCTGATGCTGGTATTGAATTTTATTTGCAAATTTATTCAGAACCACTCATACAGAATTGCACATTCATTAACAAATACATTACAAATGATTTGATTGTGTTTGATTATTTCAAGGGAATGAAAGGAAATAAAGATGCCATTTTATTTGATCAAGTTCATTGTATTAACTGCTCTTTTAATGGAAACAAAGTTATTTCCATCATTGACAATGGAATAATAAATACAATGAATGATTTATATTTAAAACAATGTAAATTTATCGGTAATGAAGAGTTGGCTTTTGCCTCTCTCAAAGATCCTAAGTTGACATTGAACGGCACTCTGTTTCAGCAGAATAAAATTGAAAATCACCTCTTCTTAGTAAATTCAGGTGAAGAAACACTGGTTTCAAACTGCACTTTTAGAAGTAATCAGTATTATTCTGCAAATGAATTAGTAAAGAATGAAGTTGCCTCTTTCGTAATTAATCAATCAAGTGAGTTTAGAATTCATAGCACTGTTTTTGAGGAAGAAAACATTCAGTCCGATCCAAGAATGATTAAAAATAGCTTCATTCTTAAAGTTAACACTGATCTCGTCATTTCAAATGTGTCTTTTATTAACTGCTCATCATTCAGGTACGCAATCTTCCTTTACTTTAATGAGTCTGAAATTTATGAAGATGAAATTGAAGAGGAGGAGTCTTCATTTGCATCATCTGATGATGACTCAATGTACAGTTCATTGTCTTCATTTGCATCATCTGATGATGACTCAATGTACAGTTCATTGTCTTCATTTGATGACCAGAGCGAATCAGGAATGAGTGATTCAATGTCAGATGAAGACAGCAGTTATTTGAGCTCAAATAGTGGAGATGATGAATCTGGATCAAGTGTGTCAGATAGCGATGAAATTGAATCCGACTCTTCAATATCTTTGTCAGATGAAGATTCTGATTCTGATAGTGGAGGAAGTGAGTCAGACTATTCTTCATTTTCATCAGAAGAAGCAAGTTCAGAAGAATATTCAGTTGAGCCATTATCAACTATCTTTTCATTTGTCAACAGTAGAGTTGACAACAGTGGAACAGTCTTTATTACAAAGAGAACGAACAAGATTGTTGTTGTGAATTCGACGATCAAAAACACATTGAACGGTCTCTTCTACACACCAAAAACAGAGCCACCGATCAAGCCGATTGAATTCATTCATATTGAGAACAACACATTTGACATGATGAGGAACTGTTCTTGCTCAATTAAATCGGTTTCAGACATCCGAATCCGAAACAACACGATCAAGAACTGCAAGAACGATGAAACGAGTGAGAATCCGAATTTCTATGTGAGCATTGAGAAAGAAGGGAAGAAAGAACTGAACATTGAAGACTTCCGATTCATCAACAACGAGATGCACAATGAGAATGACCAGAGAACGGTGAATGGTGGCGGCATTGGTCTTGTAATTGAACTTCCGAGACAACGAGAGAACGATGAAGACATTTTCATCAACTTCATTGACTGTGAATTCATCAATAACAAAGCGACGTATTATGGAGGCGGTTATGCATTCCTGAAGAAGGAAGAACTTTCGCACAAACATATCATCATGAAATTCTTCAGATGCACGTTCGAAGGTAATGAATGCTCACAAGAGAAAGGAGGTGCTCTTTACATTGAATGTGACAGTATTGAAATTGATGAATGCATCTTCAACTCTAACTCAAAAGGAGTCAAATCAACTGGTACTGAAATCGCTTCATTAGAAGACCGGTCAGTTGTTTGCATTAGAAAAATTTCGCATAAAGACATAAAGATCACAGACAGCTCATTTTACGATAATGAAGGACAGTCTATTTCTATTTCAGACAGCAGCACGAATGTCTCCATCACAGGCTGCTCATTCACATCGAACAAAGCCACAACGAACATCACCTCGATCATTCAAATTTCAATTGAATTTGAATGCAACTTTAGCAACAACTACTTCAAGTTGAATGAAGGATATGTTTTGAACATCACTGCTAAAGAAAACATTGACATTGAAGACTGCACATTCGAGTCAAATCGTCATATGTTGATAAAAGAAGATGTGAAAAACCCAGATGATGAACAAGAATCATCATCCTTGTTTGAATCAGAATCAATTTCAGAATCAGAAGCTAGTTCAGAATTAGGTTCAGAGTCAGAAATCAGCCCTGAATCCTTTTCTGAAACTACTCAAGATTCAGATATGGAGTCCGATTCTGAAATTAGTTCTCTCTCAGAATCCGAAGCTAGTGAAGGTTCAGACTCAGAAATAGTGACAGAATCAGATTCGTTATCAGAATCGGAGTCAGAGTCAGAGTCAATATCTGATGTAGAATCAGCATCAGTGAGTGAATCAGTATCTGATTCAGGCGCATCAGTACTCGAAAGTGATGCAACTGAAAGAGAAGAAATCAAATCTAAAAGAGCAGGCAATCATTATTGCATCATTGTGAAGAATGAGAAGAGCTTCACACTGAACAACTGCACATTCATCAACACGATCGAAGGAGCGATTAAGTTGGAAGTGAGTGAGGACACGTCCATCACAAACTGCGAATTCAGGAATTCAGAAATAGAGAAAGAAGAAAGCTTGACCGAAGGAGAAATGAGCACGATATTAATTGAAAAGAATGCTGGTGAGTTTTCAATTGAAGGATGCGAATTCAATAATCTTTACCGAACAGTTGTTTCAAGTGAAAAAGATACAGGAAGCATCGTCATTCGAAGAAGCACATTCAACAACGATAAGAAAGAAGGTGAAGGAGAGGGAGAAGGTGTAGAGAACGACTTTCCACCAAACTTCATCATTAAAGCTATTTTTAACAAAGAACTGATCATTGATGATATCAGATCTATTTATAGTGGTGGAATTTACATCAACAACGAGGATAACATCAAAGAAACAATTTCAATCAGCAACATAATAATTGAAAGAAGCAAATATGGCATCTACTATGACTCGAAAGACGACGAAGATCCGAAATATCTGAAATCACTTAGGATTGAGAACTTTACTATTAAAGGAGCTAGTAATGCACTTCGTATTAAATATGACAAATATGATCTTATTATGAATAATGGGACAATTGAAAACTGCCACAATTTACTATTCAAAAACATTAATTCATCCCCAGAAACATTTGGTCTCCTCAATTTTGTCTTTTCAGACCCACCAGACGTCACAGGTGGAACAGAAGGAAGTGATAGTTCACAAACATCAAGTGGTACTGATGGTTCACAAGAAACAGATAATTCACAAGAAACAGATAATTCACAAGAAACAGATAATTCACAAGAAACAGATAATTCACAAGAAACAAATAATTCACAAGAAACAGATAATTCACAAGAAACAGATAATTCACAAGAAACAGATAATTCACAAGAAACAAATAATTCACAAGAAACAAATAATTCACAAGAAACAGATAATTCACAAGAAACAAATAATTCACAAGAAACAGATAATTCACAAGAAACAAATAATTCACAAGAAACAAATAATTCACAAGAAACAGATAATTCACAAGAAACAAATAATTCACAAGAAACAAATAATTCACAAGAAACAGATAATTCACAAGAAACAAATAATTCACAAGAAACAAATAATTCACAAGAAACAAATAATTCACAAGAAACAAATAATTCACAAGAAACAGATAATTCACAAGAAACAGATAATTCACAAGAAACAAATAATTCACAACAAACAGCAGGAACGAAAGAAACAAAAGAGTTTACTGAAAGAGAAAATAAAATTATATTTTACATGATAAACTTCATCAGCAACATATATGAACCAATCGCGAGTGGCACTGATGAAAACAGCATATATCATCGAGGTGGAGGTGGGATTGGACTTGTTTTCACAGAAGAAAAGACGACCTCAACGAGCACATTGACGAAAAGAGGAATTGAAGTTGAATTTGAAGAATGCAGATTTGAAGGTAACCAAGTTCGACGCGGTTCAGAATCAGAACCAGCAAACCAAGACGAATGTGATGGTGGCAGCATCTATTTTTCAGAAGACACGAATGAAGGAGCAACACTTAAATCACTCATCATCAACCGATGTGAATTCAAATCAAACAAAGCCACCAACAACGGCGGCGCAATCTACCTTCACGGAGGCCAGCAATTAGAGAAATTCCACGTCACAAACAGCGAATTTGATGATAACAAGTGCAACAAGGCATCTGGCGCCATTTACATCATCACTGAGTCTGAAATCGCACTCAAAGATTGCATCTTCACCAAAAACTCAGCTTCAGCATCACAAGAATCAGAATCTACAAGTCTCACTGATTGCAATTGCGGCTCACTTTACTTGGTGACAAAGGAGCATTGCCCATCCGCATCGATCTCAAACTGCACGTTCAACTCAAACAAAGCTTCCAATGATTTTGGCGCCTTATACTTGGAAGTTGCCGAGAAGTACTCACCAATAACGCTCAACAATTGCACTTTCGCTAGTAATGAAGCAGGAGGAAGAGGAGGAGCCATTGGACTGGATTCGACAGCATCAGAATCATTCATGTTCTCGATCACAGATTGCATCTTCGAGAGCAATTCAGCCAAAGTTGAATCGGGCGGAATTTACGCCAGGAATAAAGGATCATTGACAATTGACTCATGCAAATTCACAAACAACAAGGCCGCATTTAAAGAAGCAACTGATGGTCAAGAACCAGGCGATTCTGAAGAAATTGCAGCAAGAATCCTCGAGGATGAAAATCAGAAAGGAAACTGCGGTGCTCTTTACTTGGCTTCAAGTGAAGCAAGCTCGATTATGACAGTTGTTGATTGCATCTTTGAGGGCAACAAAGCAGAAGGAAAAGGAGGCGCTGTTTACTTGGATGCTGATTCAGTAGATTCATCATTCGCTATTGCTGGTTGCACATTCAATAACAATGAGGCTGAAGCTGGCTACAATGCAATTTACTTGGACTCAAAAGGTCTTGGGTCATCGATCTCAATTAATGGATCTGACTTCAAGTCAACAAGTGAAAAGCAGAAGAATGGCATTGTTTATCTGGGAACAAATGCTCAGCTTTTAATGGATTCTTGCAAATTCACTGGACCAGGCTTGGTGTCTGCACCGCCTGGCATTGAAGAAGAAATAATAAGAGAACTAACTAAGGATAACCAGTACTGCATTGCTGTGTTTAATGAGAAGAGTTTCACACTGAACAATTGCACATTCATTGATATAAACGAAGGAGCGATTAAGTTGAATGTGGATGAGGACACGTCCATCACACAATGCAAATTCACAAATTCATTTAATGAGAAAGAAGAAAGCTTGACCGAAGGAGAAATGAGCGCGATATTAATTGAAAAGAATGCTGGTGAGTTTTCAATTGAAGGATGTGAATTCAATAATCTTTACCGAACAGTTGTTTCAAGTGAAAAAGATACAGGAAGCATCGTCATTCGGAGAAGCACATTCAACAACGATAAGAAAGAAGGTGAAGGAGAGGGAGAAGGTGGCGAGAACGACTTTTCACCAAACTTCATCATTAAAGCTATTTTTAACAAAGAACTGATCATTGATGATATCAGATCTATTTATAGTGGTGGAATTTACATCAACAACGAGGATAACATCAAAGAAACAATTTCAATCAGCAACATAATAATTGAAAGAAGCAAATATGGCATCTACTATGACAGTAGTAATGAAATTATTAATAACATTAAAGAAGTGAAAATTGAGAACTTTTCAATCCAAGAAGTAAGCAATGCACTGACCATTCAATACGACAACTATGATCTTATCATCAAGAACGGCACAATCAAACATTGCAACAATTTGCTGTTCAACAGCGAGCACTCAAACGCCAACACAGATCCATTCTCATATGGCCTGATTAATTTTGGATTCTCAGACCGATTATCCATTGCCAACAACAACATCGTCATCAGCCAGGTCAGCTTTATAGACAACGAGTACCAACTCACAAGCCGTCCCACTGATCAATATGGAAAGTTCATCAAAGGAGGGGGTGGAATTGGCCTCATTTTCACCAAGAATAAGAAAACAACAGCTTCCGATGTAACTCTTGTTGACATTGAATTTGACGGCTGCTTCTTTGAAGAGAATCGAGTCAGAAAACAGGAAGATGTCAATAAGGAATGCAACGGCGGCTGCTTCTATTTCTCAGAGAAAGAGCAGAGCCAAAATGAAGGAATAACATTGAAGTCAATGATCATCAGCAAGTGCCACTTCAAATTGAATGAAGTTTACGATAACGGTGGTGCATTCTATCTCAATTGTGACCGTTATTTTGAAGAGTTCCATCTCAGTGAAAGCGTACTTGATAGCAACGCTGTCCTGGGCGACAGTGGATGCATTTACATTGATGGAAGTAACAGCGAATCCCTTAAAATCAGCATTGAAAGCAGCTTATTTATGAACAATTATTGCGAGAAATCAGCAGGTTGTCTCTACATTGTCACTCAAAATGAAATCAACTTAAAAGATTGCATCTTTGAAAAGAACATTGCTTCGCCTTCGTCCTTCCCTCCTTCTTATTCAATCCAGAAAGAAACAAAGCACGTAAGCAAAAGAAAACAACTTCGTAATGGTTTAGAGAGTTCTGATGATTTAGGTAATTTTGGCGCTCTTTCATTGATTTCTTGTAGCAACAAGTCAACAATAACACTCGATAATTGCACATTTGATGAAAATAAAGCAGCACGAAAGTGTGGCGCTGTTCATCTCCTCCTGGAGAAGGAGTCAGCAATCGTATCGATTGTCGAGTGCAATTTCACCGGAAATGTTGCAGTGTATGACACTGGAGCTCTTTATTTTGAAGCGAATGCAAACAGTTCACCGGAATCATCAACGTTGGTGATTGAAAATTCCACTTTTCATAGAAATTTTGCACGCACTGATTACGGCGCTTTATATCTAAGCGCGAGTGATCTTCAGATGAAGATATCTGTTGTTAAATGCAATTTTACTTCAAATATTATTAGAAAGATCACTAAAGATGAGCAGGACAATCAAACCACATATAACTGTGGCGCACTTTACATTGAAAGAGTTGGCCCTTCATCGTCTATTTTAATTCACAATTCAAAATTCAGTGGCAACAAAGCAGAAGGTGATTATGGAGCCGTTTTCATTCAGAGCAATTACAAATCATCAAAAGTGACTCTTACAAAAACAATCGTTATTTTGAATGAAGCCTTGAAAGATTTCGGAGGAGTTTTCATTGAGACACAAGGCGAATTGAATATTAATGAATGCCTTTTCATGAACAACACAGCATCAAATATTTCGTTAGAAATGCAAGAAGCAACGGATTCACTCTTGGTTAAAGGAAGTGGAAACATAAAGATCGAAAATTCACACTTTGTTAAAGGCTCATTCATTGATGAAAAGACGAACTTCCAAGTTTCTCTTTTAAACAAGAACAAAGAAATTGAAAGCAACAATATTTTCCTTATTGAACGATGCATGTTTTCTATCATCAATCCATCAACGAGCCAGCTTTATATAGACAATGAGAACCAATATGATGCCATCAGGATTGATTATTCCTCATTCTCTCACTTTTACACACGTCTTGACACTGAGCAGAAATCTGGCTCTTACAATCCAGTAGACACGCAGAAAGAAGGGACAATTATAGAAGACAACTACAATCACCTCTACGTTTCAAAGAATTGCATTGGCGCATTCAATGTAACTGAGAGTTGTTTTGACACACGCGAATACTTGTTCTATTACAAGAAAAACAACAAAAAAGATAAAGACAGCCCGATGGAGATTCACGATAATTTGACAACTTCGACTGTCGGCATCTCTCTCGATAAAGATTGCGAGTACCCTTACTACATGGATGTCCTTTTAGACTACATCGGCGAACTAGAAAAAATTAATAGAACAGAAAATATTGTCAATAAGAAATCAAATAAAGTTCCTCTTATTGTCGGCTTGGTGGTTGGATTTGTGGTTGTAATTGCTATCGTTTTGGTCGTTGTGTTCTTCATCCTTCGTAAGAAAAAGATGGATAAGATTAAAGATTTGGAAGATGAAGATGAAATGACTCAAGAAACTGATCAGAATTCTAATTATTCAAAGGTTTGGGCTGACTATCAGTCGCAAATGATGACTCAAGAGAATCCTCTCTTCACTCAAGCTGGAAAATTGTTGTCTACTCAACCTCAACAAATTAGTGATGACAATTTTGAAGAAACAAAGTGGAAAGATCTTATCTAATTGTTAATCATAATTGTTTGATAATTTAATATATAGATTTTAATCTATAGGTTTTTTTTTTTTTAATTTAATTAAAATAATTACTAAAGTTTATTTATTTATTACTTTTACATATATGTATATAGACTTTTTTCTATCTTCATTCTTCTATTTATAATATTGAAAAGTTCAATTGTATTTTTTTTTTTGATAATATCTTTGTTGACATAGAAATTTATGCATGATGTTGAAATTATAGTCATGAAAATCTTTATTTTAGCTATTTTTGCTAACAAAAAAAAGAAATCTGGAATAATTCATTTCCATAAAAAGTTAAAAACTAAAGTAAAAATTATTAGATTTCAAAATTTGGCTTTAAAAATATATAGGCTAATGAAGGATAATGCTTATTAATGCAATTTGATACTCTAAAAAAGAAATGAATTTAAAAGGACAAATAACTTCTCAATTTTTTATTTGGTACCAATTAAAAATTTAAATGGACGATCCTGTTATTACATTTGTACCAAAATCAAGACGAGGTAATCATCCATTAACTAAAACTAAAAAACAAGATAAACCAAAAAAAGTAATTGCAAAAAAAGATATTCCAGCACAACAACGAAAAATAATTTATGATCATTATACAGGAGAAGCACCAAAAACCTTTCGCAATATTACTTTTGCTCATTCAATGAGATGGAATAAAAAAGAAGACACATTATATGATTTTAGAGATACTAAAGAAGTAATATATAAGCCATCAAGTCGAAAATGGGAAAATGAAGACGACGATTTTGAACGACCTTCATCAAGACCATTCAGTAAAAGAAATTTCTTTCCAGAAGCACGCCAAAGTCGATTATGGAGAGCAGAAAATCAAGTTCATTTAAGTTCCAGAAAACGAGTTGATGTTCCTCCATTAACAGAATGGGGAGGATGCTATTCCAATGGTAATAGTGTTCTTCCAAGAGAACTTGCTGTTTTACTTAGAGAATATTATGATCATCCGCTTCCAGTTCAAGCTCAGTGTATTCCACTCGTTTTAGCAAATCATGATATCATTGGGATCTCACAAACAGGATCTGGTAAAACTCTCGCCTATGCAATACCAATAATCGCAACAGCAATCAATACACTCAATGACAGAAATTCAGGCTATGATCCTACTGCAGGACCCATAGGACTAATATTAGTTCCATCACACGAATTAGCTGAACAAGTGGAAAAAGTAATCAGACCATTTTGTGAGCCCATTGGAATCAAGACGGAGAGTATTGTTGGTGGAATGTCAATCACTGATCAAGCAATATCATTAAGTCATGGCTCTCACATTATTGTCGCAACTCCAGGACGTTTAAACGATCTTCTCGAAAGACAATTCCTAGTTATTAGCCATTGTATCATAGTAGCTTTAGATGAAGCTGATAAAATGGTAGATAAAAGTTTGGCACCTCAAATTGCTTCGATCATTTCGCAAACAGCTGAAAACCGTCGTTTAGTTATGTTTAGTGCTACGATGCCAGCTGCCGTATTATCAATTGTTGATAAATTTTTCGAACAAAATGTTGTTACAGTTCGTGTTGGTGACGTTCATGATGCGTCCGAAAAAATTCGCCAAGTTATATATTACGTTTCTGCCAAACAGAAAAAAGGAATGCTGGACGAAATGCTTCATGGTATGAAAGCTCCAATCATTATATTTACAAATTCCAAGGATTCGGCCGAAGAACTCGCTAATTTCCTCGGTTACAAAGGTTTTCGTATTGCTACAATTCACTCCGGAAAATCTCAAAAAGATCGAGAAGCAGTCATTAATGCAGTTATCGATGAACTTATTGACGTTGTCGTTTCAACAGATGTAATGGCCAGAGGTATTGATATTGAAAAAGTAGAAAATGTTATTAATTATGAAATGCCAACAGATATCACAGTTTATATCCACAGAATTGGTAGAACTGGAAGAGGTGAACAACTTGGTGTTGCTACTTCTTTTGTAACTCCAGAAGATACCGAAATCATGTATGATTTAGTCAAACACCTGAAAAGAAACAATTTCCATATTCCTGATGGTCTTATGAACAATCCAGCTTCAAAGAAAAGACCTGATGATGATCAAATAGCTCAATTTATTCAAGAAGAGCAAGAGCCTGATTCTGATGAGCCATGATATTTTATTTTTGTAAGTGTATGTTTTGTTTTTCTCAATTTTTTTTATATAAATTATATTTTCCTTATATACCATTTACCTTTTCAAGGGATTTTACCAATCTTATCATTACCTTCTTAAATTACATTTCAATTAAAATGCATATTCTATTTTGCGCATGAAAAATGCATTCGATTCTTTATGATAAATGTAATTCTTCTTTTTGTTCTTTTCAAAAATTCAATTTTTTTTTAATCATTCAATATTTTTTTTCTTAGAAAAAACAATCTTTAAAAAATTTAATTTATAATTGCCATGAATTAAGAAATAAATATGAGAACTTTCCTTTTTTAAAAACTTGAAAATATTTAATCATGATAATACATAATTTTTAAAGAAAGTTATTGTAAAAGAGAGAGAGAGGAGGAGAGAAAAATATCAAACACAAAAATAACAATTTTAATAATTATTTATTAAATAACAACAATAATAATGAGAAGACGATACATGATAGAAGACAAAATAATTATATATTGTTATGAATCTGAATCACCTGAGGATGAAGTATTATCCATATCTGAAGAATCTGCTGTATCAGTATCATTATCACTAGAAGTATCACTTCCAACAGTGAATCTCTTCGAAAGCAGATCTTCAAATTTCTTGGACTCATTTTTCAATATTTTAATTTGCTCTTCTGATGGCATCTGGAAATTTTGATACATTCTTTTGACAGATTGCTCCTTGCCTTTGGCTTCTTTAACAACAGCTTCTATTCTTCTTAGAACAGGAGTATCAATGTCTGAAAAAGGAATAATATTCTCTTGAGTTAGATCAAGATTCAGTGAATCTTTCAAAATATCGATAACATCACCAAGAAGAGCTGGAATAAGTTCATCGATCTTTTTTGCAAGTTTCTGCTTCTCATCAGCAGTTAAGTTTTCATTTAAACGCTCGTTAACCTCAATTGGTTTACGAATATTTTGAACAACTCTTTTTTCTTTAATGCGCCTTGGCTTTTCTTGAACTATTTGATGGATTACAGGATGATCTGGAAATTTAAATGAATCTAACTGCATGGAGTCTATTGACGATTTGGCTTCATCTCTTAGCTCTAAAGCTCGTAATGCATCATCTATTTTGTTTCCAAATAAAGAATTGTGTAAATTCCATATTTCATTAAAATCACTTTGAAGCTTCAACGAATATTGAACAATTGGAGAATTCCTGTCATTATATTGGATACAATTTTCTCCTATTAAGTCAACATCTTTTTTAAAAGAATTTAGATCATTATACTGGTTTTTGTTTAGCTTTTCACGTATCTTATAGAAATCCATTGGATGCTTTATAACTTGAGCATAATTTTCATCTCTATCATCTATCATTTTGAACTTATCTTCATAATCTCTTTTCATTAAATAATCTAAATACAAATACCCCAATCTCACGAAAAGTGGTTGTCGATTTTTTCTATTTCCACCCATGCTAAAAGATAGAGGAGGTAATGATTCCTTTGAACGTTTTCTGTATTCATTTGCTTCAAAAGTAAAAGACAAATGAGGTTTTGTTGAACTCATTTAGATTAATTCAAATCGTTCAACCATATAAAACAACAAAAAGTTTAAAATTTTATCGACAAAAATCACCTTTTTTTTATCAAACAGCAAAATATAATGAAATGAAAGCATCAATATACTCGAATGATATTTAAAAATGATTAAAAAAAATTAAAGGATAATTCTTTCCCTCTATGAAATTTATTTAATATGAATATAAATCACTTGATAGTATTTTCTGAAAATGGTCAGATCCTGCAACTCTCTCCAAAGCAAATTCATCGAATTCACTGAAATAAACAGTTGATGAACAGTTTCCTGCTAATTCTTCAGCAAATAGAGGATAAGAGGGAGGCTGTAAAAAAATAACCCTACCAGCTTGAAGTTTTGGCCTAAAAGTGAAATAGTGTCTTTCCGTTAAAAGCAATACAGCATTAGAGTCTGCTTTGAAAGATTTTTTCATATTAGACGTATCTCTGGTAGTAGATTCATCAGAAAGTTCAAGAAAATTGACTAAATCATCATCAAGCATTTTTCTTGCTTGTAAAAACCGATATGAAGATACAAAATAAATGATTGTTCTTTTTGCAATTTCTTCACTTTCGCTTCTCCACTGTTTAATCATTGGAAATATTTTTTCGCTGAAAGTTTTGAATATAGCATCACCAATTAATTCAACATCGCTATTAACATTAGAATTACTCAAACCTTTATTGATAATTATTTTCTTAAAAGATCTTTCAATATTTTCACCTGGCTTCAAAACCATTGGATATTTCAAAGGGCGAACAATAAGTTGACCTCTTATATTAACAAATGTTTGATTATACATACAGTAAATTTCTGGTGTGATAATTCGACCATAGCCGATGCTTTGACGCATTTTTTTATGATTTTTATCAGCACAATACTGACGTAGACGTGACCAATCTGTTTGATCTACTGTTTTTGGAGTAGAATTTAACTCAGCAATGACTTGAGCAAGACGATCTGCGTGTTGCATGACAAGAACATCGATGGAATCAAGAACAAGAACTTCTATTGAGCTCATAAAGTTCTTTTGGTCAAAAAGTGATAATGCTAAAGGCGAAGCAATTACTAATTGAGATTTTGATATTTCTTGAAAAAGCGAGATTTTATTTGAAAAGAAACGAATACCTGTTTTGAAATCATCTTCATTGTTGCCACCAAATGTTTCAAGCCAATCATCTGCTCTGGTTCGTAAGTAATGCTGAGGAATATTTTCAACAGTATAATCTGCAAGCTTGTCAAAGTTTTCAATCTGGAATTGTTGTTCAACATATTCATCTTTATCATTATTGTTAGATTCTGAATGCTTATGATGTTTTCTTTTTGTTGATGCTTGCTTAGTTTCCTCTTTTTCTTTTTCTTGCTCTTCTTCTTTTTCTTTTTTAACCATGACTTTATCTGGTAAACATTTGATTATTTCTTTAATGAATCTATGAGCTTGTTGTTTGTAAGGACAAATAACTAGAATTGTGGTAGGGGTAAAGTTCGAATCTCTGATTGTTACTGATTGACGACTTTCTTTGGCTTCAAAATCACGATAAATATGATTAACAACGTGAAGTGCTGATATTTGTCGAAATCTAGAATTTTCATTGCCAACATATAAAAAATCTCTATAATCAAAAATAGTTGGAGCTAAAATATCATTTGATATAGTATTAATATTGTCTTGAATAACAGATAATTGCTTATGAAGTTCAATTGGCCCTTTTGGTAATATATTACTTGTAGAAAGACATAATCCAAAGCTACTTTGAAATAATTTTAATTCCGTCTTATCTAAATTAAATTTTTTATCACAAACATTAAACCATTCATTAAACAGAATTGGTGCTCCTTCAAACTGTATCTCAGGCAAATCTTTTGTTATATCAATTGTTTTATCTAATATATTAATAGTTGATGAATCATTATCATTTTTTGTATTTTCTTCATCACCATTTTCTTGAACAACAATTTCACTCAACATTGCAAGAAAATCTTTTGCTGAGCGCTTTTTTTGAGGATGCTTTCTTGACATTTGATTTAGTCGTATAACTTTTTAAATAGAGATTATTATTCAATTTTGATTTCTATGCTTTTTAAAATATAATAAAATATCTTTGAAATTATCATTTTTTAAGTATAAATAAGCTTTAAATTATATGAAAAACTATTTAATAATGAAGAAAAAATACTTTTAAATTGTTAAAAAGCAATGCAAATAAAGATTGAAGGATTAGTATTTTTATTTCAATCATAACCTTCTCTTTTATATATTTATTCTTTTTTAGTGTAATTTGAGATATAATGAAAGTTTTTTAATTCTTTACAAAACCTTTGAATAATTCAAAAAGGACGGTTTTTATTTTTCCAATAACGTTCATAATTTTTAAAGAGGATACGTTTAATTCTCATTACAATTTAAAATTTTAAATCTCGTTTTATTATGATGGAACAATTTATTCCTCGAGTTAAAGCTCCTGAAGGTCCTAGATCAACCAATCCAGCCCCAGCTAGGAACGCCCCGCCACGTAATAAAAAGCCCCATTTTTATGTTTTTAAAAATGTCGACGATCCAGATATACGCGAAATAGTTCAAAGTGTTGCAAATGGACTTGATGCATCTCTTATATCACCAGAACTATATCCTCGAATTCTTGGTTCTTTACAATCTCAAGAAATCTATCTCAAAAAATCCAATCCATGCGCATCACAATCTTTACATGACGCAATAGAATATATTTATAAATGGAAACCAGATGAACCTGTAACTCAAAGCGAGCCGCCACGCGAAGAAATTTTTCTTCCTTCTCAAGAAATGATTGATAAAGGAATCGATTATGCAATGAATGGAAAAGATCTTTTCGAAATTGAGCCAATGCTTCTTCAATATTTAATTGCTCCTTTGCGCGAAATACGCCTTAAATCTTTAAAATCTGGCGATTATTTAACTGCTCAAAAAGCTGAACAAGGTGCCAGAGCTGTTGTAGCGCAGCAGATCTTGCAAGAAAAAATGGATGAGCAGGATGAAAAAATGTCTGAGCAACAGCAAAGGCTTGAAATTGCTCAAATTCAACTTGAAAATGTCAAAGAAAAATGGCAAATTTTAATTGAACAAAGAAAGCAAGAAATGGAAGATGATATTGAAAATAAACGAATGAGATTTGCTTTACAATTAGAAGAATTTGATAAACAATTTGAAACAGATCCACCTCCAAAAGCTTTAAAGCTTTCACCTGGTGTTCTGGATCTTAAAGCTAAAGAAAAATTCCTTGTTTCGTCCAAACGATTTGATGAAGCTAAAGCAATGAGAAATATGGCAAATATTCGAGAAAGGCAAGAAATAGAAATGAAAAAAGAGCAATACTATAAAAATTTGATGAAAGAGAGAGAAAAACTTATCAATCAAGAAAAACAAAAAATGTTTGTTACAGAAATGAGTTGGCAGAGTAACCTTAGTAAACTTCAATTAAATGCTAACAAAGAAATTGCACATGCTCAAAAGACAGTTGAACACTTGCTCTCAGTGCAAAGAGCATTAGAGTCAGAGTCAGAAGCGCCAAAATCATCAAAGAAGCTTCCTCCATTGAGCTTAAATGACAGATTTGCGCGTCTAAACACTGTTCGTTAATTATTTTTTCCATGGATTTGGTTGGTATTGTTTATTATATAGATTAATTATTTCTTCTATTTAAATAATTATGTTTTTTAGTAAATATTTTATTGTTTAATATTTATTTTGCATTTTATTTCATCTTATACGACCTAAGGGAATAAATAAAGAATAAAAATTCATAATTTATACCGATTAAAATACAATTTATTAAGTAATAAGTAACAAATATATTGTATAAATCAACTAGTTGATAACCTTTTTTCACTTTCAATGAAATAATGGCAAGGCTTTTCAAAATTGGCTTCATTAATTGGAAGCTCGACAAATTTTTTATTAAAAAACTTTATGCATGCTTCATGCGGATTTTCTTGAGCATTTATAGCAAGTTCATCAATATCAGCATGCTTTACGCCTCTTCGCATTTTTTTTAGAAATACTTTCAATTCAGCTTTTTGCATGCAGCTAAATGGACAACTTTGAATCATTTTATTGCTAGATGGTTTGTCATGATTTATTATTGTAACGCATTTTTGAGGAGAGTAATCTTCTTCAGCTTCGTCTAGTCCGTAAATTTGTTTTAAAAGTTGTACAATTTGTGACTCAAAATGCCAAGCGTTATCCATATGAAATAGTGCTGCTTTCCAAAATTGATGCTGCTGGTAATAATCCATTCCAAGGGATTTCATGAAAAGAGATAATTCAAATCTTCCTTTAAAAGTTGCATAATTTGACTTTGTAACTGATTTAAGAATCCTATACATGCAAGGAGGAAATGATTTTTCGCACATGTCATAGAGATTTTCAAGTGCCAAAGAGCCTTTTGTTTGTTCTTCTACTTTTTCTTTTTCTTCGTTTAAAGATTCGATGAGAGTTCTAAATTGTTCAATTGGGAATGACTCCATTTGTTTTAGAAGCTTATTTTTAAATGTGTTGCATACCATATGATAAATATTTTCATTATTAACAAATGCAATTCCATTTTTTATGAGTAATTCTGTTGGATCAAAAAACTGCAGAGCCTTTTGAAATGGGATCTCAATAACTTCACTGTTATTTTGATAATTATAAGATATTGATTCGCATGATATAATATAGTTTCTTATTTCATTTGAAGGCCAGAAAAATGTATCAATTTGAGTCACTGATACTGCTGATGTTCGTAATCTATAATATAAAAGCCTTTCTTCATCTACTACAAATCTATTCATCATTTCTTTATTATAAAGTGACATTAAGAATAAGGAATAAAATGATGCATGATCTGTAGCAACTTCAACAGAATTAATCGAAAATTTTTTAAAAGGAATTCCAAAGTCAACTGATAAAGCTCTTATTGACATGAAATCGAGTGGATTTTGATAGCTCTCATATTCAACACGTCGATGAAAGGTATTTCGTTTTTGAGCGAGAAATAATAATTGTTGAAAATCTAACGTTTGTGATGGAGGCTTTTCATAAGTTGGTGTATAAAAATTTTCTCTTGCAATGTGCTTTTGAATTGGACCAAGAGGAGGATTTATAAAACAATTAGAAAAACTCTTCGATCCATTGTACATTAAAAATGTGAAGTTCCTCTTATTTGACCAAATATACAAAGAAATCATATATAACAACATAAAAGATTTTTTCTAGATAAAAAAATAGCACAAAACAAATATTTTATTAAAAATAAATTAATTTCATCAAATTTCTAGAGAAAAATGCATCGTTTGATATTTATCTTGTTCAGAACATTTAAAAAATAGAAAATAATGATAGATATTAAAATTCTGAAGATCCTATTCATTATAATAAAAATCATGACTTTTATCGAATCATTGAATCGATTTAACGAATTTATTGATTCACTTCCTACTGTTATTGTTTTTTTCGCTGCAAGTTCATTGTTATTTCCTTTAGCACGCTTTGTATTTCCTCATATTAAAAGTGTCAACGTTCAAGCTTCAATACATCTTATTTTTGGTCTTATCTTAGCTTTTCTCTTATTTGAGGGTGACATTCTCTATTGCCTAGCGATGGGCGTATTAACATATATCGGAATTCGATTTTGTACTGTTGCTCTTTCAAATACTATTTCTGCAATTTCCCTTTTAATCATATATATAATTGTTATGCTTCGTCCAATTAATTGGGCTCTCGATATGACAGGACTTACAATGGTTATGTTTCAAAAAGCTGTTTCATTATCATTTAACTTAGCAGATGGACGAGAGAGAAAAAGTGGTAAAAAGCTTGTCAGAGCTGCTTGGGATGATTTAGCAGTAGATGAATGCCCTTCATTATTTATTTATTTTGCTTATGTTTTTACGCCATACGGGTCTTTTTCAAATCCTTTCCTTGAATATAAGCCATTCATTTACATTCTTAATAGTGGAAATCGCAAAGCAAACAATATTCATTCTGAAGATCATAAATTTGCTACTTTCCGCTACTTTGGTGCCTTTTTATGGGCAGGATTTGCATACATTACAATGGAATTAATTAGCTGGGATACAACATACAACTCTAATTGGTATCATTCTTCACCAATTGTTATAAGGCCATTTATTTGTGCCATATTAACAACCATCCAGGCTTCTCGTTATTTCCCTGCTTGGTGGATGGTAGAAAGCGGCTTATACGGATTTGGACTTGGCCACAGCGGAATTGGCAGTATTGAATTTGATCATTATTCCAGTCTTTCAATGTGGGATACATTAACTAGTCCAACAACAAATGAATGGATGAGAAGATGGAATCATACAACTCACCTCTTCTGGAAGAACTATTTATTTACAAGACTACTTCATAGTGGATATGGAAAAGGATTTGCAAACACTATGGTTTTCATTTGCAGTATGCTTTGGCATGGCTTGAAATTTAACTTCCTTGGTGCATTACCTGAAGCTTTCTTGTGCATGAGAGCTGATGATTTTTGGAATAAGAAATTCCCACAAACAAAAGAAACACCATTTTACCTCCGTGCATTGCATAATCTTTGGGTATTCACTTCAATGATGTATTGCACGTCATGCTGGTATTTCCCAGATTTTGCTAACTTTATGTATGTGAGAAAATCTGCTTTGTTCTTGCCTGATATTGTTGCAGTACTTATAATAATTATATGTTTAATTTTGCCAAAGAAGAAAAGCAAGAAAACAGAAAAAGTAGATAAGAAGAAGAATAACTAATTATTGTCATTCATTTTTTCATTTAATATGTTAAACACTAAAATTAATCACATTAATTTCTTATTATGTGCATTTTTTTATCATATTGTTTTGCTTGTCACTTTATTTTTTTTATGAAATTGACGATAAAATAATAAGCAAAGCAACATTGGATAAAAAAAACGCAAAAGTAAGAAAGATGTATGTCAATCATTTGAATAAATCTATCTTGTAAAGATAAATCACAATAAAAATATCATCGTATAATAATTTTTCTTTTTTTAAAATAAAATATAGAACATCAGTGTATAGAGGTGCACGAGCACCACTAAGTTCATTAGTTCGATGTGTTCGAGGCCTTAGAGCACCGTATTTAAACGAATAAACCCGGCCACTTGGCACTCGTATGGCTCGACTTTCGTTCAATTTTTTATATATCTTTGTTTGGACAAATATACTATGAAAAAATATGCATCTTAAAAAATATAAATATTTATTTTTAGTGAACTAACAAATTGACATAAGATTAATATTAAGGATAGGCTGGTTAATAAAAATTGAAAAGCTCCATGAATTTATTCAATTTTTGAAGCAAATCTTACAAATTTAAATGGAAAACTTTTTTAAAGACCAGAATTCAATATCACTAACTTTTTTAAAGACGACGATCATTTTTATTCAATCAGATATAAATCCTTTATTTTATATAGATGAAGATATATGATTTTTGTAAAATAAAATTTTTTAACAATTAAAATATTTATTTCCTTTTGCAACATTACTAGTTGAAAATGTTTCTTTACAGTTTTAACAAACTTATAAGACAAAATACTTTCTTTTATCATTGGTTAATTCGTTATTAAAAATAAAATTATTAAATATGCATTTATCTTCTGCCATCACTGTTTTCATTTTAGAAAAATGGTATTCTAATATTTGTAAATATATTCTATTTTTTTTTTTTTTTTTGAGAAGAAAAATTTGATAAAACTCATAGAAACGGCCAGTCTAATTAAGGACGACCTTTCTATGAAAAATGATCGTCGTGGTTACATTTAATTTTTCTTCAATCTTTCATAATTTTATTGTGAAACTCATATTAACAAATAAATAATTGGAATATAATGCATATAAAAAATAAATAATTAATTATTCAGCTTTGAAAAAGAGATATTTCAAAAAATAAAAGTGAATTAAACCAAAATACGTTTATATTTTTTCTAAGAATTTCAAAATGTAATAACTCAATTTCAAAGAAAAACAATTTTGTTTTCTATGCGCCATTTATTAAATAACATTAATGATTATAAACGGTGAAAGGTCGTTCTTAAAGGTATATTAATGTTGAGAAAGAAGGATTGTCTCCTTCATTTATTTTAATTTCGAAATTATTACTTTCTTTCTGTATTTCTGTTCCTTCAAATAAAACTGGAGTGATCAAGTATCTATAAGGCTTATCAATGATATTCATAAATGAAAAAACTGTTTTCTTTATGATTTTTACATCAAAATTCGTAGGCGCCTTTTGTACTCTATTTGATAATTCAGGATAGTTAATAAATAAGAATACAAGGAAATTATTTTTCTCATTAGAATCAGGTCTGATAAATGCTTGTTTTTGGTGTTTGATTTTAAAAGGAAATCTTTTCAATTTATTACATATACATATCATCATTGAAATATCACAAAGAACATTAAATAGTTCATCATGAAGAGTTAATATGTTATCAAAAAAGAACTGTAAATAATTAATTCTGATTCTATGTTCAGGCGTAATTAAATTTTTTTTGTAAAGAGAATGAAGAAGAAACAAAGATGCATTACCAATTTCATCTTCAGTAAAACTTTTCACAATGCTGACAGTAAAATCATGAAATAATTCACTCTGGACAAGCATTTCAGCAAATCCATCTTTGTTTAAAATTAATTCTGTTAAAAACAAAATATGATTTTTATTCAATATTGGATCATTGAATTTAAAAGCCATTTCAACTAATTTTCCAACATCTTCTTCTGTATAAGTCAACGATTTCATAAATTTTAAAGCCAGCCAAAATTGAAATGGAGTAGTTGCACGTAAGAAAATATTAAAATAAAGAATAACTAAATGAAACTTAGGATGAATTGCTTGCATAATAGTTGCGCGTTCATAAAAGTCATTAATGTTGTTGTAAGAGTCGAGGTACCCTTTGAAAAGATCAATGTTTTCTTTGATGAAATGTAATATTACTTTGTATGCGTATCTTTGAAGTAGACCATATTCGCTAACAACATTAAATTGTGGCTTTTTAAAAATGAATTGTAATGATTTAAATGTTGCAATGATTGAAATATGATGAAAGTAACGGTTTTGAATTAGAAAAGGACGATTTTTTCTTGACATTTGGAAAAAGCTTGAAATTCCCATAAAAAGTATAATTTCGGCTTGTTTTGATGAAAAATTATCGCATAGTGCTATATATTCGAATATTTGTGTCAGTGTACCTGAAATTTGAATAACTGATATCTCTGTAAGGCTTGATAGGAAATCCTGAGGCTCAAGACGGCATCTGTTAATCATTGCAATTGCATGTGAAATGAGTAAAGTTAGATTTTCGCATTCATACATATTAATTATAGAATCATGAGGACACCAGTATGGATTTAATGTTTGATATAAAGAAGACTGTGATAAATTATATGGAATGTTTGCGAAAAAAGATCCACCATTTGGATTAAAAACAGTATTATAATATTTTGAATATAAATGGAAGAAAGATAAAAGATGTTGGCATCGTAATAGCGCTGATAAGCGAATTTTAGGGCATTGATAAAGAATTTTCGTTATTTTATTTATTATCGAATCGTTTGCATCTTGAGAATTTACAATTGGTTGATTGAACATTAAAATCACTCTTAGAAAAGAACCTGTTACAACTGAATTGTTTAAAAATAAATCCAATAATGACTTGATTTTTAATTGTGGATTGTTTATTTGGATTTGATCGTTAATATCATCATTAATAATACCAAAATTATTGTTATCTTTATCTTTATCTTTTTCATCAAATGTATCGATTTCATTTTGAGCAAATCCATAGATTGATTGAAGTAAAAATGAGCAGAAATCAAAAATATTATCATCAAAATATTTGGTATGATAAAAAATGAACACAGGTTCGGGAATTATTTGAACTAAACTCGGAACTTCCTTTTTTACTGCAAAATTAAATCTTTCATCTCTACTAATTGCAGATGGAATGCAGTATGTAATTGCAAAATTGATGAGTGATGGCGATGAATATTCAACTAATCCATTTACATTTCCATCAAGTATCATATGAAGATTTTGTGTGTCAAAGTCGGAAATCTTATGTATTTCACTTGGATCAAATTCAATATTGAAATTTCTTGTTATGAGAATAGAAATAATTCTACAATGAAGAAGTTCGGTAATTGGATGATTTGGGTTTTTTGTTAAGTCTAGAAATAAGTTTAAATTGCCAATCAATTCAGGATATTTCTTTGAAGCTACTACATCAAAAAAATAATAATATATTGATTTTAATAATGAAATATTTGAATCCGTTTTTGGGCAATTCATTGTAGACTGAACAAAATTATTTAACCATTCAGAATCGAAAGATTCTGGTTCTAACGCTACATTTGGGTTGTTTTTAATGATCTCAAAAAAAATTGTGTCGTTTAGTCCTCTGTATTGGATTTTTTTTAAATATAGGTAATGAAGAGCCATATCAGATGGATATTCTGAGTTAAAGAGAAAACTTCGAACTTTTGATTCAGGTGGACGATTTTCAATATTTGGAAGAGAAAAATCGTCAATTTCTTTTTCTGGATTTGCTATATCTTCCATTTTAACTTGACATGTGATACGAATCGAATTTATGTTAATAATAAATATATTTATCTCCTTTTTTTTATATTTGATATAATTACCAAGTAGAAAATTTAGGATCAATTATCTGAATAATATATTAAATTATGATTTAGAAGGTTCGTTTTTATTTTAATCATAATAAAAATAAATACGATGAACATAAACGAATGTATTAAATATAATATATTTTGATTGCTGTCATAACTTTGTAATTATAAGATTACCCGAATCATGAATGAACCCATTTATGAATCCGAATTTTCTTAATTTTTTTTTTGAAAATATTTCAATTGATTCTTTCAAATTATTTGAAAGCATGACACTTTAAATGAACCATAATATCTTAATTAAATCGTTAGTAATTATCATTAATATAATTAAAAAGAATAATAATTTGTTGTTAAAAAATAAAAAAAATGTTTTATATTATGGTTATTTTAACTTTAAATGGAGATATCTATATGAAATAAATATGTCTTATTTTTTTGTATTTATAAGGCTTTTAAGAATAAAATTCAAAAATTTATGTGCTTTCATGGATGTATTTTTCGAAAATATCAAAAATCCGGATCAACAAGTGCAAGGGCAAACAATTAAAGACATATCTGAATTATTGAACAATTATATAAACACAGATCAAATTTTTTCATATACAACAGAAGATCAAATCAATACATTTTTTAAAACCGATCTTTATCGTTTTACAAACTTACTTGTTAATGTATTTCCAAAAGATTTCAATGATTTAATCTATAAAGATGATATAAATATATTATTAAGCGCATTTTCTACGATTCTCAGCAAAAATGTATTTTCAATTTGTTTACCTTTCACAACCATAATTATTGGTCTTAAAAAATTAGACAATTTCGAAGACACTTTTTTAAGAGATATATTAACAATTGATCTTGTAATGGATTTAACAGAATTTTTTAATAACGAACCGAGTATAGAACTACTAGATTTTATTTTACTTATACCATCATGTGTTGATTCAGAAGAATCACTCATTGACAAGAAAATTTTAATTGCCCAAATTTCTGAAGCAACTTCATCACTTTTTAATGAAGTAAATTTTAACAAGATCGACACCAATATCATAACGCGTGTTTTAACAAACATTATAGACATAATTAATGATTCTGATAACCAAGAATCGGATATGGAAGACATTGATGACTCATTTATAATTTGCATTTTTAATACGATTATCAAAATTTTACAATGTGACTCGTTTGAGAAGCAAAAATTTGTCATTAGTTGTCTTGAGAAGATATTAGTTGATAATTCCGTTCTATTTTTTAAATGGGCGCTGAAAGATAATCCATACATCGTTCTTAACAATATTGAGGGCATCGACCAAATAGTCCTTGAAATTAGTCATTTGATACAAAAAATTGCTGGTTGTCAAATTATTGAAATTGATCAAGAAACATTAGAAAAGCTCCTTCTTCGTATTGAAAATGCTGATTTATCACAAAAAAAGACCTTCACAAATAATTTTGGAGTTGTTGCTTCAAACGCAGACGAAGAAATTGTTCTGGCAGTCATTAAAAACTACATAAATGGTCACAAATTGACGCCCGATTTGTGCTCTTTTCTTGAGTCTTGTGCTGTTCGTACTTTAAACGTTCAACCGACGGTTTCTAGATACATAATCAACTTTTTGGAAGAAAAAGTTCCTGACTTTTTCAATGTCAACAATAGCAACATTGTATCGGTGCTGGAGAACGTTTACGGGGCGTCTGCTGATGACCGTAACAGAATGCTAACTTCGTGTCTCAGTCACTTCGCAAAACCTGAAGAAAAAGTGCCAAAATACGTTTATATTTTAATGTTTGCAATTTTAAAGAATTTGAATACAAATGAGGCCTCGAATTTGCTTAATTATATGATTAATTATGACGATAAAGACGAGCCTTTGTTTGATCAGCTTTTGGCACAAATTGTCTTGAGTTGTCAGATTCCTCTAGAGAAGAATCAGGCCATTTATCTTCTCAAAACAATGACAGAGTCAGAACAAAAGTTAGACGTGTTATTTGAAATAATGAAGAAAAGAGGAACTAACATCATCGGATTATCTAGCTGGATCAATGAAATCAAATCAATTATCTCAACAAAGCCGATCAAAATTGCTTTGAAATTCACAGATAAAGTTTTGCCTAATTTTTATTATTTGCCTTATCAGTCATATACTTATTTCTTTATCGATGTGTTGCAGTCTCTTTTTAAAAAATATATGTTTGAAGATAATGATCAAATTAGAAAAGATATTTTTGAATCTTATTATACTCACTTGATCATGGTTAATTCATATGTACGATTCCAACTAATCGACGATTTTTTCCCTTATTTCTATACTTTCTTTCAAGATAATTTTGATTATGACATTCTCACTCGAGGAGTTGACTTTATTCGTCAGACAATTATTCGATCTGAATATTATATCAATCCATCATATTTCAAAATTGAGCGCCATCGGCCAATTAAGCAAGAAAAAGGTGGATTTGATCTTCCTTTATTACACATTATGGAAAACCTCATCATTCACGTTTATCCAACCACTAAAGTTAGAGATTTATTATTCACAATTGGCTTATATCATCAGTACTTAAATTTATTTGAAGTTTCACTCAAAAAGTTGAATGATGTATCGACATTGGACAATGAAACAACATTAGCTGAAAATGACATTAGCCAAACCACTGAATTAGAGATTCATAACAATACGCCAGTCATTTTAATGGCAACTCAACCAATTGTGTTTTCAGTGAACATAATGAACACAATGTATACACAATTAGACCAAGTTTACAAATTCCTTTTTGATCAAAAAGAATCTGAAATTGACTCAGATGTAAAGTTTAATCTATTTTTGAAGTCAATTTGGAAGCTCATTAAAATTTTGCCAACTTTGCCGATTTATAAAAGTCAATTGAAAAGCGTTGACTTTTTATTCAATACATTATTTAAGGCAGATAACAGATACAAGCAGTTGTACTTCATGCAAGAAGTTGCTAATCAAGCCAAAACAAACACTTCTTATCTTAATTTTCTCTACAAGACGAAATTACTTGAAAATATCTCAAATTTACTTTTTGATAAGAACACTAATGAAAAAGTTCGAATAGAAGCACTTAAGATTCTTATTTGTTATTCTTCTAATTGTAATAATTTTGATTATATTGATTCTGAAAGTATGAATAGGTTTATTCCTGTTTTAATTGATTATTTCATTTCAACAAAGAAGATTGAAACGCAAAAATTAATCTTGAAAATGTTGAATTTAATTTTCAATTCAAACATTGACAATGGCTTTCGAGAAGTTTTTGCACAATCTTTGATTGAGAATGATCAATTCTTTAAGATTTGCATTTTTACAAAAGAGTCATTAATTTCACAATCATTAAAATTATTCTCTGTTTTAGCCAAGTATTCAAGTAGTGTTCTTTTTAATAAATTTGCCTCATATTTTGATGAAGCAACAAATAAAGATAACACGTCAATAATGGCAGAAGATTATTTCTCATTATTTGGAGAAGTTTTGTTATCAGCTGAATCAGACTGTGAAAAAGAAATTGATCAAATATTTGAGAAATGTGTTTCAATTCTTCATGACTTTGATTACAAATGGTATGACAAAATAGCTGATCTTGTTTCTATCTTTATTAAGGATAAGAATAAAGAACTGATTGATGATTCCATCATTGAATTAATTAGTTATGTATTTGACTCATATGACAGTGTTTCACATCCGTCTATCTTTTCGATATTATCACTGGTATTTCAGTCAGCTGATGCTAATCTTCATTTTTATTCTTCAATTGTTCAAGATTACATTGAAAAGTTCAAAACTGACAGGTGGAATTATTCACCTTCCATTCACAAAAAGTTTAGTCAATATTGTGGATTAAGAAATCTTGGTTCAACTTGTTACATGAATTCTATTTTACAACTTCTTAAGAACAACAATGACTTCTTTAATCGTGTCTTTTCAATTAAAGAGCCAACTCCAATTGTTGTTCAAATTCGAGAACTTTTTGCCAATCTTGAATGTTCTGTTCGTAATTATGTAAACACTGAACCTTTTGCTAATCATTGGAAAGAGCATGAATACAAACCATTTGATCCACGTATTCAAGAAGATGCAGCTGAATTCCTTCACATTTTCTTGGATAAATTACCAGATGAAATCAAGGAGCCTTTTAGTGGTAACTTGATCAATAGTTTAAATGGAATTTCAGTTGATTTTCATCATGATATTCAAGAACGTTTTTATACATTGGAAATTCCAATTCTTCGTGATTTCTTCGAGTCAATGCAATCCATTATAAAACCACAAATGTTCACAGGAAACAACCAATACATGTCCGATGAGAAAGGCAAGATTGACGTCCAACGAACGACAAAGATTGTTCAATTCCCAAGGACTCTTGTTGTTCAACTTAAAAGGTTTGATTTCAACATCAAGGAAGGGAAAAGAACGAAGATAAATAGTGAATTCATATTTCCAATGTCGTTCAACACCAAAGAATGTTTTCCTAACATTGATGAGAGCCAATCATTCAACTACATTCTCACCGGCGTAATCACGCATTCTGGAACAGCTGACGGTGGCCATTACAATGCGATAATGAGGAAGTTTGACATGGAAAACATTGATAATGACGATGAATGGATTTGCTTCAATGATAGCGAAGTAAATCGAATGACAAAGGAACAATTTTGGTCAGCTTCAAAAGGAGACTCTAACTCACAAGTTGCTGCTTATCTTCTCTTTTACGAATGGAATGATTCCACTTTTCGCGAACAATTGTCTGAAGACAAGAAATTGAAAATAGAAATCGATCTTCAACAAAAGATTTCCAATGAAAACCAAGAAATGCATCAGATAAGAAGTCTCTTTACCGACCCAATGGCGAGGTTCATTTTGAGCATATCAGATCCTTGCATATTGATCAAGTATTACACGCATGTAATGTGTCATTCAGACTTTTCCAATTTGATCAATTTGTTCACAAACTCAATCAATAAACAAAGTGATTTGAATGCTAATTTGGTTGCTGAAACATTCAATGAAGAATATCTTGAATTATTCGATTCTCTTGTCAATGCAACAAATGAAATTGTTACATCAGTCATTGACTCTCTTTGTTATCTATATCGTGTTAGCCAGCCTTCTTTCGATGTCAACAAAATGAGCAACATTTCATCAAACTTGGTCAGCTATATGAAGAATTATGTCTCTTCTTGGAGAGTTTATGAAAGATTCGGGAAAATTGCTGAGTGTTTGGCTTCAAATTATCCTAATTTGGCAATTCAATATAACTACTTCAACTCGATTATTGAGTTGATGTCTGACTTTTATAATGTAACGACGGGATCAGTTGCACTTGAAAACATAAACTTATCTTATTTCATCAATTGCTTAAGTATTCTTTATGATTCAATGAAAACTTCAGAAAAAAATAAAGAATTGGATCAATTAATTGATGTTCATGGACAAAAGATCCTTCTTTATCAGCCAACTTTTCAAATTTTCTTGAATAAATATCAAGGAAAAGATATTGATAACACGTCAATGCATGTTCCTTCATCATCATCACCAGCGCATCAACAACAACAGTCATCTTTTATCAATGAGCATATAACGATGCAAAAAGTTGTTGATTTATTTTATCAAACAACAAGCAATCGTGATTTCATTAAATTAATTCCTTTAATGGCGAAAGTTGGAGCATCTAATGATATCTTTGAAGTTATATTACAACGAGATCAATATATATTTAATCAAAAGATTCACAATGTTAGTTTGTCGTGTGTTTGGGCCATCTTTTTCTGTGATATAACAATAGATTCAGTCAAATTGACTTTTAAAAGAATTTCTAAATTATTAAGCTTAGAATTGAAAAAAGTATTATATTATGATCATTATTTTTCATCAAAGAAAGAAAAAAGTAACCAATTGGGATCTGAAATTCAAGAAGGATTATCATTAATGATCAATACATTTGGGTTTGGCAATCAAATTGTTATCTATTTCGAATATCTTTTTAGATTATATTTTCATCTAAGTGAATTAAATACTATTAAAAAAGAACACACTACTTGGACCATATCGATGTTCGACTACTATTTCTCCAATGGCATGTTAGTGTATGCTTTAGACATAGTACATGTAGTTTTTAGAAATGCTACACTTGATGCAAAAATTTATTTTCTTGATTTGAAAATGGATATTTACGTTAATTATGTTTTATCTGACAAAACATTTAATTTTTTCTTTGATTTTGTTGCCTCTTTCTATACTGTTTTTGGCGATGCTTTAATAGCTAGACCAAATTTGTTTTCATTGTTAATTCAGCCTGGCAATTGTTTGGATTCTTTTTTATATGTTGTTAACAATGTAACAAATACAGGTGAAAGGCAAAATAAAGATAAATTCTTTTCTGCTCTTGAAAAAATAATTCCTAAATACTTAGAGTCATCTGAAAAAAATGCTCCTCAGATGGTTCTTTCATTCTATCCGCAAATGATTGACTTTGTTTTCAATAATGCAAAGCTTTTCTCATGTGTTGATAAATTGGCTGATTATATGGATGATGATTGCGTCTCTTTGTTCATTGAGAAACTTTTTGAAAATGCTTCAAAAATTGTGAATAAATCTAGAGTGCACACAACTTTGAATATAATGACCAAAATTGCATTGAAAATTTCTATCTTGAAAAATATGGAAAAATTGTTGAATATAGCTCCAAATTATTTATGCTTTTTCAATGCAAAGGAAGATCAAATTGAAACTGTTATTAAATTTGGAAGAATTTTGTCTGAAAAGTGCAGTCTTATAGGAAATGTATTATTTGATCAAATTATGAATACTTTTTCAGTATATGAAAAAATAAAATTAACAAAATGGAATCTCTTTTATGCAGCTTTAAGTTTCTCTAAAGATCCAAATCGAGCTGTTGTTATCGCTAACTTAATTATTGAAGAATCATCAAAAAATGATAACCTGTTTGATATCAACGGTGTAATCGATTGCATTTATGAATTGGATGGAATTGAGGGTAATGAGAAATTAAAACTAATTAACGTGCTATCTGAAGATAATGAGAAATTGGAAAGAATTGGCGAGAGTTGTATAAATATGATGAAAAAAGATTGTAGAACTTTATATCTTATGATGAACTTGGCAGTTCTGATGAATATTGTTGAAGTGAAGCCACTCATTGTTAAATCTTTGGTGGAAAAGCATAAAGAATTCTTTATGAATAACTGGCCAGAAGATGTAGAAAAATATCGTCATAAATTCTTAAATTTATAATTATTATTTATAATAAAGGGTAACTTTACTTTCATTTCTTGATTTTAATATCTTTTGTAAAAAAAAAAAAATTACCATAAATTTAATAAGTAAACATCTTTATTTACTTATATATAACGGTAATTGCTTTTAATTATAAGTTTAAATTCTATAATATTAAAATGAATATTCTTAATATTAAAAAATTATTGCTTCATTTTGTATTACTATTTGTTTTGTGGTACTATCAAAAGAATAGATAGTTAAAAAAAAAAAAAATCAAATCTTCAAATATATTTAAAAAATAAAATGAATAATTACTCTATTTGTTCTTCATTATTGTTTTCTTCTTCATTTCCTTCGTTATCTTTTTCTGTATTTTGTTCAATTTGCAAATTTCCATCCAAAAAATCTTGAATTTTTTGTTTTTGTTCTTCAATCAAATCTCTTAATTCTTGAATTTTTTGAAGATGCTTTTCTTTATCTTCGTTGAGTTGCTGTGCAGTTTTAGAAAGATTTTCAGTCATTTCTTGTATCCTTTGATCTGCTTCTTTTATTGTTTTTTCTACTGGTTGTTTATTTTTAGCATGATCAAAAATGTCTTGTTCAATCTGAAGCTTTTTTTGTTTCATTTTATATGCTACTGCTTTATCTCTAAGAGAGGCGTTTTCACCTTGCAGTTCAATATTTTTAGCTTTTAACTCTCTAATATGTTGATTAGAAACTCTTTCTTCTGCTTCTTTTCTTCTTTGTGCTGAGTTATTTGCTTCAATTTTCGCATCTTGAAGTTCCATTGCTAATCTTTGGTGCTCGCAATAAGCAAGCTTAACTTCTTCTTCAAGTTCTTTAACAATATAAGTTTTATCATCATATCTCATTTTATCAATTGTATCACGAAGATTTTCTAATGTATTTGCGGCACTTTCAACTGAACGGCGCAATTGAGGAACTGAGTTAGAATGGTTCGATGTGACTGCTGGTTGGTCGCTTTCTTGTTCAAATGTCTTGTTAATAGCATTTGTATTAGCAAGAATTCTATCTTGAAGACGGTTAAGCTTACTTCGGAGTTGGCGTGTTCGAAGTTGTAAATGAGATGTTTTTAAACGAAGTTCATAAACATCAGCTGGTTTAATACCTGCTCCACGTGAACGGCCACCAGTTGATGCCATTGTGCTTGTTGTATTTCGGCTCAAACGAGAAGCCATTTAATCGATTAATTTTTTAAATAACGAGTTTTTTTTATAACTTTTTGGGAATACGTTTATACAATTGTTTTATGTTAGCAACAAGTTCATCTCAATTCATATATTCATCAGAAACAGAGCCTGAAATAGAATTAAATAAAGAAGATATTTATGATGAGCAATTCATTTTAGAAAATGAAATTGAAAATATTTTGCCATACTCAAAGCTTAGATATTACGAAAAAGATTTTTGGGATCAACGATATGAAAAAGATAGTTCAACGTTTGAATGGTATTTCCCTTTTTATAAAATACAATCATATGTTGTTAAATTTGTTCAAGGAAGAGATTTCGCACTTGATATTGGATGCGGGACTTCATCACTTGCTTCAGATCTTTCTTATACTGGTTTTAAAAAAGTAATTGGTTTAGATATTTCTAGTAACGCTATAAGCGCAATGAAAGAAAGATATTCATCCAATCCAGAAATTACCTGGATTGTTGGAGATTGTATGGCAATCAAGTCAGAAAAAAAATTTGATGCTATTTTTGATAAAGGAACGATGGACTCCCTTCTTTGCAGCGGAGACCAAAGAAAAGCGAAAAAGGAACTTTCTGAAATCTCAACAATTTTAAAACCAGGAGGATGTTTCTTTTTGATTTCAGACGGATTTCCTAAAATCAGAACTCATTTATTTAAAGATCCTGCGCTTAAATTTACATTAATTCACACAAAAAAATATGAACTTGATCTTGGTAATAGTCAGACAGGTTTCTTCTACATGTATGTTTTACAGAAAGGTTAATATGAATTGTTTTTATTTAATTATAATAATTGTTATGTTTTTTATATAAAGATATTAAATAGTTTTATTTCATTTATTAGCAAATTAAATATACATATAAAGATTTAATTAAAACTTAATCCACTATACTTTTAAAAAAAAAAAAAAAAAAAAATAATTAAAAGTAATCAAGGAATATTTTCAAGCTCATTTTCATTGAGTGGCTGAGTCATATTTTGATTTGATGGTTGTTCAATAGGAGCCACTGCATACGGATCTCTGTTTGCTCTCTTGCGCAATATAATGAATGTTGCAGCGCAGAACACGATTACGCCAACGGCAACGGGGATGCCGATTGCAAGGCCGAGAATCAATGGAACATTCTGCCTTTTCTGCGGCAAATCGGCGCCTTTCCCGTCATCTCCTGGCTGTTGGGGTAACGAAGCAGATGACGTAATAGACAAAGAAGAAGAAGTTTGAGTTGTAGGAGAAGCTGACGATGAAGAAGAAACATGAGAAGTTGGAATCATCGTCTGCTTTGAAGGCGACGCTGGCTTCGTTGGCCAAATTGGCTGTGTTCCAGGTGTTGAAGGTGAATTTGGTTGCGTTGGTGTAATTTCAACGGTTTCAGGCACTGTTAACTCGCTCTGCTGTGAATTTTGCTCAATTTCAATACTGGAAGTTGTTTCAATTGTATCAGAAACGATTCTTAAGTTATTGAAAAAGTTGTCTCCACTCACAATTGAGAGGTGGTCCTCGCCAGCCGGGCTGTCTCCATTTCTGAGCTTTGTGCTGCTTCCATCAATTCTTGCCGACAGGAAGTACTGTTCGCCAGCGAGAGGAAGAGAGAACGAGACAGAGTCGTCATTCACTCCAAGCTCCACCCTTCTCTCGTAGTTGATTCTCACTCCGAAGACAGTCAGCGATGACGCATTCAATTCTTTCAAATTTGAGAGCGTCAAAAGTGGCAACGAACCGGAATAAGACGCGTAATTGGCGACAACAGTCACATTCTTTGACGAGTGAAATTCAACCTCAGAAGACCCGCTCAATTCAAACCTGTCAAATGCAATGGCCAAATATTGGCCTTTCGAGCTATCGGCGTTATTTCCATAAACCTTTGAATTTTCAATTGAAAGCTCGCCCGCCAGTTCGTCATTAAGAGGGACGAAATTCCAGCCAAACGAAGAAGTTGCAATATTTGAAGAAGTCGAAACAGCCGAGCCAGAAACCGCAAAAACCGTCGAATTGACAATTTTTGTCTTTCCGTCACTTGGGTGCATCATCACAAGTCCGCCCACGAATGCCGACGAAGCTGCTGTTCCGCTTGATGTTGCGTTTCCGCCGTAAGCGAAAACGGTTGAATTTTCAATGAGAATTTCAATTCCAGAATGGTCGAATCTTGCGTCGAGAGTTGCTCCTCCGTGACCGATTGCAGCTCCGCAAATGAGAGGCAAAGAAGGGCTGCTTTCGGTGTGAATGTTGCTGCCAAAAGCGGAGATGTTTGAGCGTCGAATGACGATTGTCCCGTTGTCAAAGTTGGCCGAGGCGCCGGTGCCGATAGCTGCACCTCCGTTATTTGAATGTCTGCAAAGGGATGCGTTTAATGAAGAGACGGCAAAGACGCTTGAGTCTTCAATCGCAATGTTGCCAGCAGATGCCATCATGCCGCCTCCAATTGCAGCTGCTGAGCTCGACCAACCAGAGACGGCCTTGACTTTTGATCTTCTAATCAGAATGAAATTTGAAGTTGTTAAATAACCGCCGCCAATTGCAGCGCCTTTGACTTCCTGATTAAGCTGATTCTTGCCGGCGAAAGCATCGATTGTTGACTCGATTATTGTGATGTTGATGACTGATCCTTGGCTTGAGCCGCCAATTGCTGCACCTGCCGACATTGACGATGCTTCGATGTTGCTTCGAATGATGACGATGTCTCCGATTTGACAACTTTTTGAACTCCCAATTCCAGCGCTAAAATAACCGCCTTTTGCTGTCAAATTTGAATCAACGATACGAATCACATTCTTAAGATTCCCTCCAATTCCAGCACTGCAGTACTGGTTCGTATCTCCTTTGTTCTCTGCAAATACATGGCTCGATGTGATGCCGATTGACTCAACGAAGGAGCCACTCAATTGATTCCCACTTCCAATAGCAGCGCCACATTTGGCAGACGATGCGTTAACAACACTGTTTTCAATGTATATTGAATCAATAGTTGTTCGTGAACCGCCTCCAATGGCACTGCCATCTGCTCCCAGCAGATTCAAATTGTCCGCAAAAACGCGTGAATGATCAACAATGTTTATTTTGAGAGTCATTTTTGTCTCGCCTCCGCCAATTGTGGCTGAATTTCCAGATGATGAAGCATTTATGTATGAGTTTGTGATGTCAATTAATGTGTCCATGCCTTCAACAAGTCCTCCGCCAATTGCCGATCCTTTTGTCGCCTTGAGGAAAATGTCGGAGGAGTCAATTTTAATGTTCAATGAAGAGCCGATGATTGGAAAAGTTGATTCTTCATTTTCAATTGAAGCTTCAATTTGAGAGTTCATTATAATGATTTGATTGGACTGGTTGTTGCCAATACAAGGAGCATTTATTGATGCCGTGGATGCATAGATAATTGATGATTCAATTGAAATATTTGAATCAATGTTTTGGCTGTTTCCAATGCAGGATGAAAACTCGCTTTTAAGTGATAAATTGCTGGACTGTATAGTAATTAGATTGGATTGTCGTCCTCCAATTGTTTCTTGATATGTTGACAAGTTGATATCGCATGATTCAATACTAATTATTCGACCTTCCAGTCCTGAATATGTTAAATTTTGTGAAGAAAGACTGATGTTTTTGAGGAAAATATTGCCATTTCCACCTATCATAGAGTAATTCGAATACGATTTTAGATTAAGTATTTGACCTTTGTTTTGTCCTGATAAATATAAATTTGAATTTTCTGATAATGCAATTGGATATGAATTAATACTAGAAATTTCAACATTATTTCCAATGGAAATATTTATAATGCATTCTCCTTGTATGTAAATGGATGGATTTTCGTTTAAAAATGATAGACTATCAAAAACAAGATTTAAAGGATTTTTAGGATCTGTTATGGAAATATTCAAAAAATTTTTGTTTATTGAAGTGCCTGTTATTAAAATGTCATCTCTCTTTTGCATTTGAAATTGTAAGTTATTACTGAATACTGTAAAATAATCATCATTCTCATTGCCAACAATTTCTATAGAACAAAATTGAATATCTAGCTCAAAAACAAATGATGATGCAAGAATTCCAAAAAGAAATAGCATATCTAGAATATTCTAGAAAATTCAATATGTTTAAAATCTATCAAATTCAAAAAGTTAAAAAAAAAAAAAAAAAAAAAAAAAAAAAAATAATTTATAAAGGATGTATGATTAAATTTTATCTTTAATTAGATAAAGTGACCTTTGAGATCAATGAATTTGATACGAAGCAAGTTTCCTCCATTCCTTTCTTCTCCAACCATCGATATCTTCAATTTTGATATAGGGGATTGGAAACCCAAATTGACAATGCATTTTCCTTCATCATTAAAGCTTTCTTTCTGGTGGCTTGATTGTACAGGTTCTCCATTGCATTGAAATCCTTCTATTTTTACAGCGTCAGGGAATTGCCTTCTTTTACCCTTGATTCTTGAAAGGTCAGATTCGATTTCTAACTGTTCGACCTGGAATCGAGATTTATCGCCTAAACATAATGTGTAGTGAAGTTCACCATTGGCTGGTTCATTGGACAAATAATACTTTGAATTATCAAGCCAAATAGCATTTTCTGGGTTAAAATGCTTGTTCAATTCTTTTGAAGCCTCTACTTTAACAAATCCATATTTCAAAGGTGAAATTGGTTTTTGTGCATCAAGAAAACCATCAAAAGTATTTAATGATTTAACAATGTTAACTGTCGTATTAACTGGCCCGTCTTGGATTTGTGTTGCAATTTTAGAAGCCCAAATAAATGGATACCATTGGGAAGTATTTTCTTGAACGTTATTAATTGCTTGTGAAAAATTATTTATGGCATTTCTACGCTGGTTAATTATCTGTGTAATGCATCTTCTAGTTGTAGCATCTGTAAGCCAATCACATCTGCAATGAATAAAAAGTTTGGTTAAATTTTGCGATTCAAAATCAGATTCAAATTCTTGTTTTTCTTCATTTGTTAGTAATGAAGAAGCATCTCTTTCGGGGAAGTTTTGCTTATAACGAACCATAAACTCATCGATTAAAGAGGCTTTATCAATTTTAGCATTGTTATCAAAACTATCAGGTCTAAGAAGTCGTGCTAATATTAAAGGAGAAATTGAATCATAAATTTGATTTTTCTTTTGGGCTGTGTCAGCATTAATAAGAAGTGTAGTTAATCTTCGCATTATTTGATTTTGAGAAATAAGAACTTTATCAAGTCCATTATTGATAAAATCTTTAATAATTCTAAGGACTACGTTATCATTTAAAAGAGGTATTCTTGGATTTAAAAATTGGAAAGCTTTTTCTTTCAGATCATTTACTCCACATTCTTGAGATGCCTTTATAAGTGAAACTATATTTTTATAATTAACATTAATGGTTTGTGAATAAACAAATGCCAAAAGATCATTAATAGTTTGGCCATTGCATTTTATTTCTATGACATAATTTCCATTGACTGGATTATTATTTTGAAAATATTCTCTGAAAAACGTTGATCTTCTGGCGAGAATGATTGCATGAGCAGGATGTTCATTTTGGGTTTCATCTTTTAAAATGCAGTCAGTAAATAGTTTTTTTGTTAAAAATTCATAAGCTCTTGATTGTAGAATTGATCGAATCGTGGTCATTTCAATCAAATAAGTGCTGTCAAAATTAATATTTTGCTAAAACCGTAATAAGTATCATGTTATATAACATTATTTCTATAACGTTCATTATTAACGTGATTTATTTAATAATGTAATTATATCTTAAAAATAAATTTATATTATAAGATTTTGTTAAATTATTTATATTTTAGTATTCACTGAAAATAATTTATTTGATTGAGTATAAAAAATTATTTTATTTAATGATATAAATGTATATTATTAAGAGTAAAAATTCTATGAGTTATCACAAAATTTATTTCCATAAGAATGAAAAATAAATTTTACAATTGGATGTAGATTTTGACTTGTAGATTGAAATAAAGAGAGAAAGTATTTAACATCTTGATCATTAAATCTGATTAAACCGTCAGTAACATTTAAATCTTTATTAGATATTTCTTGGGGTTCAGATTTTAGAAAGAAATTGAATTCGATATTCTGATTATTTCTTGCTTCTGAAATTAAAAAAGTTTCATCTTCACTTTTTGGATTGCAAGGAAATATATCCATTTGTACAAAAAATAAGTGTGAAGTGTTTTTAACTAGATAAGTAGAAGGCTAATATAGAAGTATATATAGGGTGGTCGATATTGACCTAGAAAAAAATTTTGTAAGTAAAAAATTAAAGTTATTTCATGATAAATATTTTTTTTAGATAACATAATCTCCATCGAGGTCAATACAGCGTTTGAGTCTTTTTTCCCAGTTTTCAAAAAGTGATTTAAAAAATTGCTTTGATTTTGAAGTCAAAAATTCATTAATGGCAGAAAGAAGCTCTTCCTCAGATTCGAACTCTCTTCCTTTGAAATAATCCTTCACAGTCCCGAATAATCCAAAGTCAGATGGTGCTAAATCGGGACTGTAAGGAGGATGAGGAATTCTTTCAAAGGTAGTTTTTGCAATAAAACTTTCAACGACCTTGGCATTATGTGAAGGTGCATTATCAAAATGCAGAAGCATTTGTTGTTTCTGATTTTTAGCTTTCTTAACAACATCTAAATCTGCTAATTTTTGTAGAATCATATTGATAAAATAATCAGAGTTTATTTTAATCCCTTTTGGTTTGACATCTATCAATTGAACTCCGTCTGCATTGAAAAATATCGTTACCATTGTTTTTTTCTGAATATCTGATGGTGATACAATATCTTGACGTTCATTAAAATCAAAAACCCACATCCTTTTATAATTGTACCTGTATTCAAACCAGCATTCGTCACCAGTAAGAATGAATTTAAAATTATTTTTTTTTGCTTTATCTAGATAACATAAAATTGTCCTTGAAATCTCAACTCTAACGGACTTGTATAAAGCATTCAATTGACGCGGGATCCATCTTAAATGAATATTTTTCATATGCAATGAATCAATCAAGTGAGACAATATTGTTGAATGTGCACAATGAGCCTTTCGAGAAATCATCCTAGCTGTAATAAATGGATCAAAGTTAAGTTCACGTAGAATTAAATCATCTATTTGTTCATCTGGGGTCCTACCTGGGCTTGGAATGGTGTGAAGGTCTCCACGACCAAATTTTATTTCTTTGATCCAAAAATATGTTGAAGCTGGAGAGTATGCATCCTCGCCATACACTTGTTGCAATTCGGCAATTATATCTTTTGGTTTTGTTTCTTTACGAAGCAAATACTTAATGACGAATCTCTGTTCGAGGGACATAAAAATAAAAAAATAAACGTACATAAAATTAAACGTCTGTTTAGTAAACCAGTATATTGATTTCGATTTAATGCTTTTATGGTTAAATTTATATACATATATACTAGTTATTTTTTAAAAAAATTTTCTCCGATTGCTTATACAAATAAAGTTTCTAGGTCAATAACGACCACCCTATACTAGTCGGTTTCCAGATGCCAACGCTACGTTAATTGGCTAACGTCAAAACGAATAGTGATAAAAATTAACAATAAAAAATAAAAAATAAAAAAACACGCAGTAACTCTCAACACTCAAATACAAAAGATAATTACAAATACATACGAAATAAGAATTCCTCTACAATTAATCATCTAATTATACATAATCAATCAAATTATGAATTTGATCAAAGAACCTACCTCGAAAAGAGCTTGTATGAATTAAATACACCTTGATTACGACATTAATGATACCGCTTTTTGTGATGAGAGCGTAGGTCTTGGCGTAAGTAGTGAGGAGTGTGCGGATCGACGGTCAGATAGAATTACCTAAATGCCCCCAATTTCTGACCCATATCTGAAGGCCACATGACTATTTTTGAATTGACCCCAAATGATGCTCATGACTAGGAATAAGTGGCCAGTATCAGGGGATATATAGATGTTCACTCATGACAGCCATTACTGACCCATAACTGAAGGCCACAGTGATCACCTACTACTACTACTACTACTACTACTACTACTACTACTACTACTACTACTAGAATTTTCGGCCAAAGGATTTTCAGAGGGGGTCCCAAAATTCAATTTATGGGATTTGCTATTTTTAAATTGCGTAAATGGAAACTGACACGGATCTACTCCTAAAGATCGTAGATGGCATCACCGATTTGCGTCGAGATGTCAAGCATTTGATTAAGCGTATGAACCATAAACGCAAACCATCTACTGATACCCCAAAGGCTGAAGCACATATCGACACCACTCAGGACACCACTCAGGATGCAAATGACTCACCTCCTGAGACTCCATCCATTGAACATCCTCGACCTCGTTTAAATCGCACCCATATATTCAATCGAAGCAAGTTCCTGGATATTGGGGATCACGACCGATTGATCCAATATGTCACATCACAGGTAGTAATCGATGCGGTATCCAACGTGGAACCTCATAAACGCGTATCCCTATTGCGTAAACTGATATCCGATAACCTAAACCTAAGTATCTCCATGTATATGACCCAAAAACTACTCAACACCCATATGACTCTAAACGGTCCCCAAAGGGAAACAGCTCCAGACCCCGATGATGAGATCGATATAACCGATTTCTAACCGTAATCCAAAAATATTTTTGCAAAAACCGACCCCATGATGGATGCGTAATGCATTCTCTAGAGGAACCAACATACGTACCCGGGATTGCACATCAATCCCTCAAGGAAAATACCTGCATCCACCATGAGACTGGTTTGGGTTGCAAATGCCGGCAAATGCCCGTATTACCCCATAATCCACAAGTAATAGCTTACCCAAGGTGTTTAGTGCGCTTGGGCTCTATCACAAATATGGACCGGAAATAATACGAAAAATCGGTATGGCAGTGGATCGAACTCATGCCTGCAGCCGAAGCCCGGAGACATGCTTCATGACCCAACAACTATACCAGTTAGCGCTAACACATATATGATTCCGATTTGCGATTTAAATTCAAAAACAGTATTTTTACCGATGAGAATTTTATATTTTTACCTATGGGCAAATGAGCCGGATCACGAATAAGAATTTCGGTGCAATTCCATCAGGAACTGTCAAAAGCTATATCGATATCGTCAACACTGAGTTCGGTGGCAACATCCCAACCGACACCAAATATATTTCACAGCTGAGCAAACTCGTGAGGTTCCTAAATGACAACTCATTTGCAGCTCGCACCGGTTTTGACACCAAGGCTACTCTCAAGGCAACAGACGTTGATACATTCTTCGAGCAATTGCGGATTGAACGCCTTTTGGATGATAATGGTTACACAAATAGACTTGATAGCAATACCGATGAGCCCATTGATGTACTTCAACTCAAACTCGAAAGGGCCCGCCAAATACAACATAATATAGCAGTTGCAGAAGATGCATTACAGGAAGCTATCCAATTGATTCGTGATAATAACACTGAGTATCCACCAATACTCCCACCTCCCACAACCCATAAGATGCCAATTCCGTATGTTAAGCAGCCTTCATATATCAAGCGATTGAATGACAAACTGGATAGTGATTACTTCAGTAAATTCGATAGAGGTGATTACATGGTTGAGGACCCCATTGATGTACTCCAGCATATGAATACCCAGGATAGGTTCCATCAGCAGCTGAGGTCTGAACGCCTTGCAGCCGTAGATAAGGATTACTTCAAGCATTTCGATAGAGGTGATTACATGGTTGAGGACCCCATTGATGTACTCCAGCATATGAATACCCAGAATAGGTTCCATCAGCGGTTAGACGATGAACGCAAAGTATGTTCATACTTCAACAAGTATTACCCCGAGTATCTCGACAGAGCTGAAATACAAGATATATTCCGAGACAGGACTAAGGTCACAAAACTGGCTCATATTATCGACGACAATGCCAGTATTGATGGTATCCCCAAGGACCCTGAAAATAATGAGATATTCGAGTACCTCAGTGAGTTCGGTCATGAGTTCAAATCGGAACACACCGATTTCCTATTTGTGAATACCCCTGAGGACTATGATAAGGCTGTAGAGGCTTGGCAAAAATATGCCAAATATGCTGATAGTGATTACAGTGAACGCACAGATATTGATACCCATGAGCCGATATACATATACTACTTCAACTCGATATCCTCATTGAACACCATATATGACGGCTTGCAACTGGTTTATGAACGCGAGGTAAAACCATTCAAAATCTATTTCCAACTCTCGGGTGTATTTGAGACCCCCTCTGCTGAGAATACCAATGCATTCCAATATACTGCAAGGGAAATCAATTGGAACAACTATAAATCAGCCACCCCAATTGTGGTTCGTGATGAGCAATCACTTGATATCGTGAAGTACTATATTGAATCAGTACTGCACTCATATGAGACCTCATCATCTGGAACCAAGTTGATTCTCGTAGGAACCATCTCATTCACGGTATCTCGAATGGTCAAGGTTAGTGGTCCAATCAAGGATTTACCTCCTGAGATCAAAAATAGCAGATTCATCATCACGGACAACGCCGATGACAATCTATGCTGGTACCGATTTCTGGCTGCATGTCTAGATGACCATCTAGTCGACCGCAAATACCGTTGCAATACTAAGAATCGCACACAGGCCGCTAAGAACTCCTATGCGAGGATCACAATATAGTGTATTCAACTAAGCCATCACAAGCTGCAATCGACCTCCTGAACAACTATCCGGGGACATCAATTGAATCCATGAAGGCATCTGCCGAGAAGCATCACTTGAATGTGGACATCTATGAGTACTTGCAGGATCGCAAGGTGTATAACCTTCAGGACCAGTGGAAATACAATAGTGATAACTCATTTAGGAAATCCGCATTGCTGTTCACCCAAAATCGAATCATCCACATAATGTACATCAGGGATACTGAGAAGCTGACCAACATCCACATCTGCCCAAAGTGTGGCTCATATGCCCATTACGGTCATCAAAATATGAATCGCTTCAAGAACCATGTTAAGAACTGTGACGGGGTATTTCGAAAGCGATTCATACCCAATCGTGAACCACTACCATACTGTCCACATATACTCAGCAATCCGGTGTACGAATATTGCTTAGCCTATGGTCTCGACTGGAAACCCAACATATATTACATCACCTACGATTTCGAAACCGTTGAACAGCCTGTGGATACATCTATTGGTTCATCCACAACCATCAACTCACGACTGATTCCCCTTAGCGTATCATCATGTGTCAAATCGCAATCTGGTTGTACCACAAGGCACTTCTCATTAAGGGATTCATCTGAGTTCATCATCAAGTGGATCGAGTGGTTGTTTGAGCAATCCAAGCAGGTGTATCACGATAAGGTTCAATACATGAAATCCTTCATCAATCAACCAGTTGACAATCTCAAAACCATTGATCGCAACCTGAATGTGATAACCGTATTTGGATTCAACTCGAGTAGATTCGATAGCAACCTATTCAAGGAGTATCTCAACTACAGTTCAGCTGGAACTGTGTTCTGGAGTGTTGAGCCCAATAGCATCATTGGTACCGCATCCTCATTGAAGCAGTTCATATTGAAGTCACCCAAATACGACACCAAGTTGCGATTCATCGATGCACAATCATTTGTCGCTGGTGGTACATTACGACAATTCGGCGAAGATTTCGGCTCAAGCATGGCTTGTGGTGTAGACTTTGGGGGAGTTGAGAATAGCTCGAAGGGTGTGTTCCCATATGAAGCCATCAACACTGAGAACTACAATGAGGTCCTCTCACAAGCAGAGCCATTTGAGTATGAAGCGTTCTACAGCTATCTCAACCAGAAGAACCCATTGACACCAGATGCTTACAAACTATATCTCGAGGATGCCAAAAACTATGAAACCCGATGGGACTACCTACTTGCATACAATGATAATGATGTTGAGATGATGATCAAACCCATTGACAACCTGATTGCACTCAATGCGCAGTACAACGTGGACCTCATCTCAAACCTATCGCTAAGCAAGAATGCATCCTGTATCAAGTATGCACTCGCATATAAGGAATTCAATCCAAATGCCGAATACTCTATACAGAATCCCATTAACAAATTCAAACCAAACCTCGATTGGTGGCGATTCAAATGCGAGAACTACTATAACCAGGATGTCAAATACAATCAATCTCATAAGGACAAACCCAGGAACCTCGATAAATGTGTTTGTGAGGAGCAATTCGATAAGTTCATGGAGATGTACAACAATCCAGACACTGGCAAGTGCCATCTCTGTGGTGAGCACTTCACATGGACCAATAAGCCCACTCTCGATAGAATCAATAATGATATCGGTCATGAACTCAGTAACTGTAAACTCGCTTGTGCGGAATGCAACAGACTTCGCAGCCGTGATGACCCCAATATAACCAAACTCCGAATTCAGCTGAAGAAGTACTGCAAGATGATGCATCTCCCAACACTCATCAATGACGAACAGGAGTATTACAGCTTACGGAACAACATCACTGGTGGTCTATCCAATGTCATGCACCGAGTCAACATCAAGGGTCATACCAAAATAAACCGTTTTAGATACAACGCCGTTGATCACAAGGTAATCTCATATGATACTCCACACACGATGACCCATATTGTTGGAGTCGATTTCAACAGCTTATACCCATCTGCATTCAGTTCAACCAAACATGATGCCAATCCATATCACGGGGGAGTCATGTATATGCCAGGTTCCATGATGGAGCGATTCGAGGTGTACAAGGATGGGGTCAAAAATATGAAGACCTACAACACATGTATGGGTATCATCAACAGCCAGTATCACCGAAAGCATCCCGAATTCCTGTTCAAAGCGGAGGTCATACTGAAATGCCCAATATCCAAAATCAACTACTTCATCAATTTCCCACCTGTATTTCGCAATTTCGATATCACCAATGATGAGGCCACCATCGGCCCATATATGCACAACTACATGACTCACAACAAGCTCCCATCTGTTGACAAAACTGAACGGAAGCTGACCATGAGTGTTGATACAATGGGTACCTATCAGACATTCTCGAACTACTACCTCTGGTTCCTCCTCGACCATGGACTTGTCATCGAGGATATCAAGAGTCTCACCACATACGAGGCTCATCGTGGATTCAACCCATTCGTTAGTGAGTTCATGAAACGCCGTCAGGATATCATCTCTGGAGAGTAGTGTAGTATGTGCGTATTGGGGGTCAGATAATTAATCACATCTGACGGTCTACCCCATGTTAGTCGCTCAAGGGTTTCATGCGATTTTCCTTATTTTTAACCCCATTTTCAGAACTCAAGGTTTTCTAACTCACTGTCTACAACACTGTGAGCCCCAACTATGAAACTCAATGATTTCTAGCACTTTTTTGGAGTCGAATAATTTGAGCCTCCAATTGACAGCCATAAAATTTAAATCCATCGATTATCAAAAATTAATTTTTTATTTCCACCCAAATGCGATACGATTACCGATCACTTAAAAATATTAGTAATGATGATATTGTTGAATTAATCAAAAGTATTAACACAATTTTCAATGCAAATCTACCAATTACAACAACTGCTAAAACAGAAGCTTGGAATAGAAGGAAAAACGTAGAAGTATTATGTGATTGGCTTAATAATCGTAATGCCCACAGATTTATTAAAAATGATTTACCAAATGCAGAAGAAATAGATAGTTTCATTATACATGTACATAAACTTAAACAAATATTGGATGATTCGCATGAACAGCACTACCAAGATATACTCAAACGTGATGATTACTTTGAGGAAGATATTAATGAAGAAGATGAACGCTATTTCAACACAAAACAACAACAAATCGAGAGAGAATTCGAGATAAAAGAAGCTATTAATAGGGCTTATGAAGCAGTTGATGATGCAATACAATTAATCAAAGAACAAAAACATCCAGTTTTACAGAAGACTGAGAGATTAATCATCCCAGATGCTCCATTAATCAAAAATCATCAAAAACAATACTTTCCAGAGAATGAAGAAATATATGAATATCTTGATAAATGCGCACACAATTTCACATCAAAACATAGTGATTTCCTTATGATTAACGAGCCACATGATTTCGATAGAGCTGTAAATGAATGGAATCACTATAATAAATATCCATCTGAAAATACTATACAACGCAAAGACAGTGGCAAGCCGATAACAACATATTATTTCAATCAAGTTGCATCATTAGATAATATCTTTGAGTGTCTTCACAATGTATACAAGAAAGAGCTGAAACCATTTAAGATTCATTTTCAACTTTCAGGAGTCTTCGAAACATACACTTATGATTTTGAATCATTAGAAGAGAAATACGATTATAAAGCTAAAGACATTATTTGGAAAAACTATCAATCAATGATACCTATCATTATCAGTAAACTTGAAGACCTTGATATTGTTAAACTCTATATTGAATCTGTTTTACACTCTTATGAAACAGAATCATCAAGCACAAAACTTATATTAGTTGGTTCAATAGCTTTTACAGTTTCAAGAATGAGAAAGATAACTGGTCACATAAAGGATTTACCAATAGAATTCATCAAAAATGATTTCATAATATGTGATAATGAAGATGATAAACTATGTTTCTTCAGATTCTTAGCTGTATGTTTAAATGAAGAACTAGCAAATACCAAAAAATATAAAACTAAAGAACGAACCAAAATCGCTAAGAAACTACTTCTTAAAGAACACAATATAATATACAACACAAAGATTCCAAATGAAGGTAAGAAAATACTTAATGAATTCGAAGGTGTTTCAATGGAGCAAATGAAAGATTTAGCACAAAAGAATCACATTAATGTTAACATATATGAGTTTCACAAGACAGATTCTGAGCAATATTATGATTTATCAGAGCAGTGGTTTTTCGATAAAACATTTACAACATATTCTGCATTACTTTACTCTCAAAACCGAATCATCCATATAATGTACATCAAGAATCCTGAAAAGCTTACACAAATACATATCTGCCCGAAATGTAATTCATATATTCATTATGGTTCAAAGAATTTTAACAGGTTTGATTCTCATGTTAAACACTGTGATGGTGTATTTAAAAAGAACTTCATACCAGTTAAAGAAGCTTTACCTTATTGTCCTCATATATTGAATAACCCTGTTTATGAATACTGTTTAGCATACAATCTTCAATGGAAACCTGAAATATATTATATAACATATGATTTCGAAACAATGGAGCAATCAATAAATAAATCAATCTCTGATTCAACAACAATAAATTCAAGGTTAATTCCGTTGTCAGTTTCATCTTGTGTGAAATCATCAAACGGCTTGACAACAAAGAATTTCTCATTAAGAGACTCTCAAGAGTTCATACCACAATGGATAAAATGGTTGTTCGAGCAATCAATGAAAGTCTATGCAGATAAGATATCATATTATGAATCATTCTTACCAGATACCTCTATTAACAAAAATATGAATGTAATTACTATATTTGGGTTTAACTCATCACGTTTTGACAGCAATCTATTTAAACAATATTTTAATCATTCTTTCTGGAAAGTCGAACAAAATTCAATAATTGGCACCCTATCTTCATTAAAACAATTCATTCTTACATCAGATAATCATCCAACTAAATTGAGATTCATAGATGCTCAATCATTTGTTGCAGGAGGTACATTAAAGCAATTTGGCGAAGATTTTGGCAACGTAATCGTTGACTCAAACGTGAGCGTTTGTGGTGGTATCAATGAATTGCAAAGCAATACCCAAGCTAAAGCTTGTGATATAAAAGGTGTGTTTCCTTACGAAGCAATCAACGATAAGAACTACAATGAAGTATTATCAAAATCAGAACCATTTTCATATGATGATTTTTATAGCTATCTCAATCAAAAGAATCCTCTTACTAAAGAAGAATATGATGCTTATCTTGAAGATTCAAAACGTTTTGCAACACGATGGGACTACCTATTAGCATACAATGATAATGATGTTGAAATGATGATTAAACCTATTGATAATTTAATAGCACTCAATGCTCAATACAATGTTGATTTACTTTCAAATCTCTCATTATCAAAGAATGCTTCATGCATCAAATATGCTTTGGCTTATAAAGATTTTAATCCAAGGAACAACATTGGGATTACAAATAAATACAATACATTCAAACCAAGCAAGAAATGGTGGCAATATAAATGTGATAGTTATTATAACCAAGATGAGAAATACAATAGATTAAACCCTAAAAAACCACAACGAGATTTAACAAAATGTGTGTCAGAAAATGATTTTGAAGCTTTTATGAAAATGTATGACGACCCAAATAAAGGGAGATGCCATTTATGTCATGAACATTTTACTTATCAAAATAAGCCTACATTAGATAGAATTGACAATAATAAAGGTCACCAAATTGATAACTGCTTATTAGCATGTGCTGAATGTAATAAACTTCGTAAACGTGATGACCCTAAAATAACAGCTCTAAGAATCCAATTAAAAAAATATTGTAAATTACATCATTTACCAACACTCATCAACGATGAACGTGAATATTATTCAATAAGAAATGCTATCACAGGAGGACTCTCTAATGTAATGCATCGAGTAAACATTAAAGATGAGACTCATATTAATAAATTTCGCTATATTGACAATAAAGGAGTTTTGTCATATGATACTTCTAATGTTCAATCTCATGTTGTTGGTATCGATTTTAATTCTTTGTATCCATCATCATTCTCATCTTGTAAACATGAATTTAATAAGTATCATGGAGGTATAATGTATATGCCTGGAGCATTTATTAGACGAATTGATGTTAAAGATAAAGCTTCAAAAAAGAGATGCCTCGATATCATAACAAACTCATCAAGATTCTCAAATAAACCATCATATTTGTTCTACGCTGAAGTTAAACTAAAATGTCCCACCTCAAAAATAAACTATTTTATCAATTTACCTCCTGTGTTTCGCAATATCAATATCAAAAACGATGAATCAACAATTGGCACTTATATGTACAATTACATGAAAACAAATAAATTAACTTCTACAGATATGGAAGAACGCAAGCTTACAATGCTTCTTGATACTCATGATGAATACATGATTTTCTCAAATTATTATCTCTGGTTTCTGTTAGACCACGGATTGATTATTGATGATGTTAAATCTGTTTCACAATATGAAGCTCATACAGGATTTAATGAATTTGTTAGCACTTTTATGCAAAAACGTCAGGATATTATTAGTGGTGTTAGTAAAGGGAATGAGAAATTTTATAAAATATCTATGAACGGTTCATATGGATATGATGGGATGAACTCTGAGAAATTCAGTAAAGTCAAGATATGTGATGCAAATAAAGCTTATCAATATATCATCTCTCAAACTTATATGGGTGGGGCACAATTAAGTGATAATACATTTTTAATTCAACAATCACCCAAATCATATCATTGCAATACATGCATTCAAGAATCATTGTGGACTCTTGATAACGCAAAGTTTTGGTATCTCACATTTTATTACGATTTTATGAATAATTGTTTTGATATGGATAGACTACATTTTATAGAGGGTGATACTGATTCAGCATATTTTGCAGTTGCTGGGAACCCAAATGAAGGTCCTGAACAATTATTTGATTACGTTATTAAAAACAAAGAGTTCTACGACAAGAATGTATATAAATTCATGCCTAACCCATCAATCAACACTATTCAAGACGAAAAAAAGATATTGGGATGTGCCATTGAAAAATATGGTGAAAACATGATAGCTCTTGCACCTAAATGTTATACTATATTTAACAGTAATGGGCAAACCAAATCACTCAAACTAAAAGGTGTATCTTTAAAGAAGAATCATATTGTGTCTTCCGATTACAAATCTATTATTGATAATCAATCAATTAAGCTTGGTAAGAATATAAATCTTCAGATGCAAAACAATAAGATGAGTAAAATAACGGTAAACAAGAATGCTCTCACAGGATGTCATACAAAGATGATTGTTTTACCAAATCAATCATGCGCACCTTTTGTTAGTGGCTTAACAGCGAATAATTATTTTATTAATTATAACTAAATAGTTATTTTTTTATTCTTAACAAATGACAAACGAAATAATAAGAAGAATCGATGATATAATAGCTGATTTGTATACATTAAAATTATGGGTACATACTGAACAAAAAAAAGACAGTTCGTCTAATAGTGAACCACAAAGTGGTGAAGAGAATTCGTTAGAAGAACATACAATTGAATTACAAAGCAATACCAAAGCTAAAGCTTGTGACTGTGTAGCAGAACCTAGAAAAGTCATCCATAGACGTACAAACCGTTCATTCCCATTAAATAAATCAAAGAATCTCAATGATGAACAACGTAATAAAGTATTAGCATTTGCAAATGAAAATAAACAACTCATCTTGGATCAACCATCTGCTACAAGAAATGAATTCCTTCAAAAGCTTGTTCACGATAAATTGAATATTAATCTTTCTGCATACATGTCTTGTAAAATAATTACTATGCTCAGTATTTGAATATGCGCATGCTCTATTTAAATCTATGATTTGAATACAGCAAGCGTTTTATCATCTATTATTGCAGTGATAACCCCCACAGTCATACGTTTAATCTTTGATGTTATTGCAGTTTCACCACTGAGAATCTTCAATTTATTGTCTTCATTATCAATAAATACTTCATCTCCAATACCATAACAAGATGAATCATCAACTTTTACAAGATAATCACCATGGGAAGTGAAGGTAATACAATTATTTTTTTGGTCAATTCTAACACAAATACCAACATATTCTTTCCATGAACCAGTAGTTTTGACACTGCAAATACAATCTGTTGTATCATTCACAGTTGAAGGTATCCACGTATCACCATCATGTTTATAAACCTTACCAGTCATATATACGGGAGCTCCAATAACGAAATCATTTATTGAATTTACAGATGACTCGATTGGGGAGTAGTGGGTGATGGTTGTGTTTGATGTACCGTACATCACACCCTTATATTTTGCTAAATAACCTCGGGACATGATTTGTCTTGAATATATTTGTTTAGCATCTAATAATTCCTGAGTAACTGTCCAAGAATATTCACCTATTGGGAAATTATATGTCAGGGGTCTTCCTGATGATATATCAACAGTGTCTTCATAATATAGTGGGAATTTGAAATTATCGAAATACACAGTTCTTTGATGTAATACAAGAACAATGTTGTGAGGATTTCCAGTTGTATCATAGAATAATATTCTTATTTCCAAACATAGCGCATAATCACCTACTATATATTCCAGTTTAATCACATTACCTTCAAGTTTTAGATAATGAATTGATATTTCACCACCCTCTGTAATCGGTCCGCAATCAATAGCACATTTTTTTATTAGTTGTTCTTCTGTAACACATTCGACTTCAATGCAAAGTTATCATTCACATATTTCACAGATGAAATCATATTATCGCTCACAGGTTGGTTGCTGATTAATGTGATAGATGCATCATAAATATTAGACAATGTATCATCCGCGGCTCTCAATGAAACAATATGGGTATTATAATTAATGTTTATTAATTCATTGCTTGTTGATTTGTAAATCATATTCAAACTTTTATATAAACTGTATTCGTATTCAACTTCTTCATATGATGCATCATCAGCATTTCGTTTGAATTTGACGATAATATTTTTGGTTGTGAATACTCTTCTTATATCATCATCAGGAACTACACAACCACTTTCATTCTGTGTACATTGAATTGTGATTTGTTCTGGATTTTCATCAACAACATTTGCAGTTTTAATAAATGGTGATTCGATTTGTGCTTTAATGACGTTGATTAACCATTGAGTATTGCCACTTGAATTACACAACATAAATTCGCCACGGTCATACCATACAATAGATAATCCATTATCTAACATCATTCTATACCCTCTCATATATTTTTCATAAGGCTTGAATATCAAATCAAAATGTTGAATATTGTTAATGTAATCCTTGTTAGAACCCCAATTAACATCAAATATCACATGTATATCGGTTTCTGGTAAGTATGGTTTTACAAATATATAATCACGAACTGGATTCGGATATTCAATGTTCAATTCAGTGCCATACAACGCAGTACTCAATGCAGATTCATTAATCAAATCAGTTGGTATCTCAGGGATATCCTTCTTCAATGCATAAGTGTTTGACACATATCTAGCCGAATAAGCGTTTTTGTCTGTTGGTTCGACAGTTTTGGTTATTGAACATGATAATATTTCTGGTGTTTCACCAGTTCCTGGATTGATTAATTCATGGGAGTTATACAGATACCAAAGACTAGAATCACTTCCTTCCATACGCAGTATCTGAGAGGGTAGATTATCATCATCGTCATTGTACGAATAGTCTGCGTGAACATAATGGGCCGTATAGTAACTGTCTGATGATACAATATCCAACCCATATTGCTCAATCAGTATATGATATGGGTCGTAATCCAAATCAAGAATTGTATTATTGGCGATTGTGAATTGAATAGTTGTTTGTCCCTCAATAATCTCTGGGATTTCGCTTTTCACTTGCTCAATAATCTTTGGGAGGTCTTCTTTTGAAACATATTCTCTGGCACAAGAATCCAAAGCTGCTTGAAGACCTTCATTAGCCGCCATACTTGTTAAACACATTGATGCTTGAGCTGATAATGGGTTAACATCATCAGCCATCAATTTCTGAAACATTTCGTCTGATAATTGGTCTCTTATGTTCAATTGCAACTCACTATTTTTGAGAACTATGGGTATCTCTGACAAGTCTTCTTTTTTTGCATACAATGTCATATCTGGCAAGTCTTCTGTACTTTTCGCTTTGTATGGTTCCAAAGCAGTTGTCAAAGCAGATTCATTAACCAAATCTGTAGGTATTTCAGGTATGTCAGTTGATAATGCAAAATTGTTAACAACGTAATCACGTAATGTATTAACAGCGTTTTGAATTTCTTCACTACTAGCATACTTTAATAATTCTTTATTGAATTCCTCTGTTTTCAAATAATCGAATAAATCAGTTGTTTTCGCGTACTCATCAAGATTCGTAAGCTTTGCGTAAGGTTTCAATAATTCTTTCAATTCCTCGGTATTCAAGCTTGACCCCAAATTATTTCCGTTATTACACTTACACCCACATGAAGTGGCATATTGTTTTATGTATTCTATTATTAATTCATCTATTGTATTTACCCTTTTGATACCACCTGCTTGCTCTATCGTAAACATTTTGAACATAATAAATGACGTCAGATGTGGATGAACAATTAATAATGAATGAGGTGAAAAAGAAAGATTATCAAGATATGCTCATATTCATGTTCCAAAATAGTAAATCAGAGCAAATAAAAACAATAATACACAATATTATTGAGTATCTTAAGAATCCTCGTAACTATATCAAAGACGTGAAAGAAAAGCTAAAAGATATGCTTGATAAATATAACGCAAAGCCTAAAGGAAGTAAAAGACAAAAAAATGAATTAGTTAAAATACTTGATTCAAAAGCGAATTACTTTATTGATATATCTGGCTTACTAAAAGATAAAGCTGCGGGGCCTCCACTCAGCAGTTGCCGACAAGCGGAGGAAGAAAAGTCTGCTATTCCACAAATTGAGGAAGAGGAAGAACCTGACTTGGAAGGCCACTATTTTAGAAACAGAATTAATAAAGACATTGAATCACTTAGTAATTTATTTACACTTGATAGTAATCATATTAATGCTTTACACTTATTTTATTGTATTGCTGATGACTCAAAAAGGTATCCGTTATTTAATAAAAAAGATACTACACAGATTCAATTACTTGTCGTATCATTAACTGAAAACATAGATTCACATAAAAACAATAAGATACCAGATGACATAAATAACCTAATGCAATTTGAGAAACAAAGAAGACAAACCAATATTGAAACAATGAGAAAGTTAGCTGAATCTAATCAAGAAGGTCAGCAATTATTAGATGCTTACAATAAATCTTCTACAATTGATGCTAACCAACTAGAAAGGTTTGGCTTATTAAATGAAGAGTTTACTGCTAAAAACCTTTATGGTTACTATAATAGGTCTATAAATCCTAAAGATGACTCCGATGTTAGAGTTAGGAATATCGCATTACAATTACATGATGCAATAAGAGAAACAAACATATTTGAAGAAACAACTGAACCTAAAAACAAAAAGCAACTCAAACAATTAATAAAGTACCTTAATGAAAATGGAGATAGAGAAATATTTTTTTATGAATATGAATAGTGATATAGAAGAGCAAAGTGAATCTGCGCCACAGGCGAGTCTTTCAAAGAAAGCCGAACATTTGCAAAGCAAAGTTGTTAAAGACAATTATCATGCAATTGACGTAAATCTAGAAGATGATAGTGAATCTTTATCCGACTATAAAACAATGTCGAAGCGTGTTTTTAGCACACCAACCAAAGAATATCTTAGAAGAAACAAACCAATTGAAGCTGAAGATGACCACACCAACTTTTCAGAACTATTGAACTCAAATATTGAAGCAACAAAAGGACCTGAAGTAAATGCTGCTGAATTCTTAAATGAATATATGAAGTCTATCCCAACTGGTAAACGTGCTGGTAAAACATTTGAAGCATCACAAAAACGTATGAGCGACCTGTACATTTTCGAAAACAAACAAAGTATTGATGTTAGTAAATATCGAGGGGAATTATTTGATATTCTTATTAACGGTAATTACCGTGTCAAGTTTTCACCTAAATGTGCTACAAGAGATGGAGCAGAAGCTTATTGCAAGAAAAGATTTGATAAAAATGGATATCCATTATATCGTTTAGTACCAGCTAGGCATGACACTAAAGACCCTCTCGGTAATCCAATTTGTGATTTAAACGGTGATAGAGTTGAAGATATTGTTATTGTTGATACCCGTGGTAAGCCTGTTATTATTAATGGATATCGTCTTGTTAAAGCAGACCCTTATAAGAAATTATGGCAAACCGAACGTATTGCTGGTAAAACAAATGATTCATTCGAAGTATGGCTTAAGAATCTTATGGGAGCTAAACGAACATGGGAATACACTCCAGAACAATGGAATGAAGGTAAGTTTAAACCTGAAATTGATAAGAAATTAGAAAAAGTAATAAACTCATATCAATCTGTTGGTTTATCCAAACCCAAAATCAGTACCAAAATTACTGCAAGAGGTTTGTGGAGTTCTATATTTTCAAAAATATGGCAAACTGTTTTATACAATATATTTACTACTGAAGAATACAAAGATTTGGAACCATTAAAATGTATATTTAGTTATTTCAAAGTATGTACAGCCATATTTATTGCACGTTATGAATCTAAAGTGATGAAAGACCATGAACGCAATGATTGGAGTGATTGGGTTAAATATAAGAAATTACATCCAAAATCCGTAAATGCTGAATTGGGTGTTATGATTCAAAAAGAATATAATGAAAGCATTAAAGCGACTATGCCAGTTGATGGAGAAATAAATAGTGATGGTGAAATATCAGGAGTATTACAAGAAATATTGGAGCAAACAAATGACCTCATCTTTAAGACTGGTCTTGGATTCACAGAAGATAAGAAAGACCAATATGCACAGTTAGCTCAAGCTATAATTGAAAATAAAGTAAGTACAGCAACAAAGAAGCAATTACAAGACAAATTTGGTGAAAATATTGATGCTTGGATTGATTCACAAGTTGGTGGAAATTACACCACAATCAAAGGATTATATAAGGCTGCACATAAAGGTGCTGGTGATAAATCATATATTAGGTCGCGAACTGTTGAAAAGCCAGCTACAGCTGAAATTGTTGAGGAACCTTCTGATGATGATGACGATGAAGATGAAGCATAAAAAAATTACTACCTACTTTATATCCTTGCTAATTATTTTTTTGAACCTGGTAATTTGAATGTTGTTGTATGCGCCTTATTTGTTCCTGGATTTACCTGTGACTGCATAGCAGGCCCAAGCTTCGCTTGCGACAAGAAATCATTTTTAGCTTCTGTTGGACTTGCAACCTTTTGATTCTTAGATGTATTACGAGCTATACTAGATTTTTCAGGCTCTTGGTAAAAATATTTGAATTCAGTTATTGGTGATGGTAATACCTTCTTTGGGCGTATTTCATCGGGTATATCAAGTTTTTCATTATTATATTCAATATTTACTTTTGGGTCATATCCACTAAATAAGGAAGGCTCCCTAGGATGTGAATTATTTGTATTTACCTTTAAGATAGGGCTTGTGATATTTGATTTGAATACATTGAATACTGGAAAATGGTATTTCCAATCCTGAAATTCATATTTGAAACCTTTAATATCAGCATCTTCATTTTTATTTCGCAATCGAACTTTCTGCCATTGGCTCATGAATGTTTCTTTTTCGAAACAGAGAAAGATAATTATTGGTACTGGCTTAACTGTGCAATCAACGTCTACGCTCGAAGATAGTTGATAACAGAAATTATTTGTTTCTTTTACATCATATCTATAATCATAGTCTCCAATCAATAGTATATATGTTTTATTTAGGTCAGGAAATGATTTTTCAACAAATTGGATATCTGTATTACCAAAATTAGAAAAAAGGTCCACAGTTATTGTGAATAAACGTAATAGACTAGGATCGTTTGTATTATTTATATTTCTCTCATCTTTGAAATCCACTTTTTTAGGTAAATTCAACGTTACTTCACTACCATTAATAAGTACAAATAATTCATGGTAATTACTACTTAAATACAATAAGACTCTCCTATTTCTTTCAGAGATATATGAAAACAGTTGATGGTCCTTATTAATATTGATACAATTTGGATCTTGCAAATTAAGTTCTTGCAGTGCTGTGAATACCGATTTTTGGTTGCTGTTATTCATTTTTTATTCAAAAAAAGCTATAGCTTAACAAGAACTCTGTTCTCGAAAAGTTGTAGCTTAATAAATAAGAAGGCAGCTCATGATAAATGCTGATGGTATGATTGAATTGCCATACAAATCGGTAAACCATATCTTGTAATCTCTCTTATTGCTACTGAAGAATTCGTATTTTCGATATTTGGTTTGACGCTTATTAGCTAACATAATGAATGAATCACAATATGCATCTAATTGAACTATATCTGAATGCACCATTAAATCACCAACTAAAAAGTCTTTTACAATTGCTCCAACATATTGAATTACAATATATTTCTTGTTTCTGCTTGATACAAATTCAAGTGGCAACGTAAATTCTGTTGATTGAGTGTGGAAATAACGTTTTGTTATGGGCTGTTTTACATTGTTTGTTGCAACATTCTTGATATTATTCATAAGCATTTTTTTCATAGAAACTAAATGTTAAAATACTTAATGTAATCTTCATTTAAGTCTCCAAATGAATTACATATGAATTTCGTATATATAATAGGTACTTCAATAATAGCTTTTTCAGCATCAGTCATACGTTTCCTACCTTTACTATGCTTTTCTTGTGGTTCATCTTTTTTAACAGTCTGATATGGTTTTAATAACTTGCAGATTACATTTCCATTACGATACTCTAGAAACTCAGCAATTTCATTAAATACTCTTCTACGCTTCTCATGCTTTTTTTGCGTTTTGCTTTTATCGAGATGAACTAATATAATATTACCTCTATTATAAGATAACAACCCCTTAAAACGTTGTTTATCATTGATTTCCCGCAATTTCATTTGCATTTTCCTGATATATCTCCACTCCAAATCAACATTGTTTTGCATTTGAGCTGGGGTATAATATATGTACTTCGTTGGTTTTACAAGATTCTTGTCATAAAAATCTGATGGGTCATAATCAAAATTCTTAAATCGAAGAGAACTATGAGGGGTGTTATTATAGTAATCAACCATTTGTCTCATCAAATTATAATCACTTAATCTTCGCTCATCTAACCCAAAAGCATTTCTCAGAGTTCTTATAACAGAATCAACATTTTTGTGAGCTAACGCATATGGAGAATCATTAATAATGAATCTTATAGGATAGAAATCAGTGATTGAATCTATTGTATTTTCCCAAAACTGGATGTCTTCAAATTGTAAATTGAGTAGCCTTTGGAAACGAGGTTTATAATAGTCGCTTTTTTTAAGCAGTTTTTTAAGAGTTTCCAGTTTGTGGTTCACGAGGATTTTCCTTAATATTTTATCAAACTCTTTTATCCTTGCTTCTTTAATTACAGCTTTCAAGTCAAATATCAAAGTAGTTTCTCCTGTTGAAAACCAAATGACAACACTATTATCTTTCATCTCTTTTAATCCAGGTTCTCCATCACATTTGATAGTTTTGAATAGAAATTGTGGATATCTTATTATAATTCGTTCAAGGGAAAACCATATATTTCCTTTATCCTTTACAGGTTCAACGATTAGGTATCTTGTATTTGTATTGATGAGAACCAAATATATTTTATTTTCTTTTGTCAAATCTCTAGTATAGTATTTGCTAAACATCAAATCTGCTTCCCAACAACCTGGTTCATTAGAGAAATTTGGTTTTGATAATTCTTTGCATGATTTCAACTTGAAGTCAGGAATAAATGGTTCTGTTTTGATATCACTTTTAAAGAAAGGTTGTATGTAATTATCAATGTATTTATACTTGGATTTGAAAGGATAATTGAGTAAGGAGTTGTATTCTTTATCGTAGATTCTTACTGATTTAGTCATTTTTTTCCAAAAAAAGTATTGATATACAAAAAAATATCAATTACAGGTAAATCATCACGTTTTTCATAAGATTTGGCGAGGGTCGGAATTCCGACCGTCGATTTTATTGGCTCATACTATTAAAGTATTCTTCAATTAATGTATGGAGCTTATTGAGATGCTCTATTTTGATATCAACACAGTTACCACTATTGGAAACCTTATAATCATCTGTTCCAAATGATGCTTTTATAATGTTCTTGATGTTTAAATTTGGTGTCATACTAATAGGAAGGTCATCTTTGAAGTAAAATCTTTCGTTTTCATTATTATAATGGTTAACAACTTTTCTCCAAGTACTCTTATGACGACGACACAAATGAAGCCTAATGAAACCTTCTTTATTAATATCCTCTTTGTAAATCAAATAACGGTAATCATTCTTGTGATTTTCTGGAACTGCACGTGGTTTGAGTTCATCAATTTGTTGCTGATGTTGTTTGCGTTCACGTTCAAATTGGGAGTCTAAAAGTTTGGCAATATAGATTGCGTATGTTGGTGATGCCCACATTGCGATGTGATTGACTAGAAGCTTGTGAATATAATAACCTCTTAATCCGTTAGGTAAATCATCACGTTTTTCATAAGATTTGGCGAGGGTCGGAATTCCGAGGGTTGATTTTTGAGACTCAAATTCTTGTAATAACTCTTTTGTTGTCTGATTTTCAAACCAGTGCTTTGCAAGTTTATTTGATTGGCATGCAGTTATTATGCTTTGAGCTTGGTACATATCATCTTTGATTGAATGTATGATGCGTAAATGTGTATTATATTGAATAAATTCGTAGTCATCATTAATTCGTTCTACGTTTATTGAAGCCATTTGTTCTGGAGATAAAAAATTATTTTAAAAATAGATTTGCAAAAAAATGTGGGGACAGCAATTTTGCTGCTACCGGTTTTCTCAAATCAATTTACTCATTAACTTGACTGCCAGCTGGTGTTTCATCATCAACATATTCCAATCCATTAAGTGAAAGTTTAAAGTATGTATCTCTTGTGAGCCATAATTGAGTTGGAGGTGGATGCACTGTACCTTCTTCGTTAACATTATAGTAAGTATCATTTGGACCTGTATATATTGGTTGACCATTAACCTGAACTTGAATATTTCCAAATCCACCATCCAAACCATCATAGCAATATCCTGCTGAAGCACGTTCTGTTTGAATATTGAAAACAAAGCTAGAAGCATCACTTAAAGTATTTCTATAACGAACTCCATTTGCATCATTCTTTGGCATTGTCATACTATCTTCAAATTCTTTTGTGCATTGTAATGTGATTCCATCAAGGTCTCCAGCAGTTAATTGATTTTCAAAGAATCTTGCACCAATTGTGCTAACATTTTCATCTGGGAAGTTCTTACCTCCAATATTGAGATAACAATTTTGATATACTGGATTTTCGAAAACAGTGAGGTCATTATGATGTTTTGGAAACATAATTGACATTGTAGTAACATTAATTAATGGGATATTCAAAGTAGATTTGATACCATTTGCTGCAGGAGCAATTGGGAATGAATGGTAATCAACTTTTTGGGATGGGATTATAATTCCTTCACGAAGAATATTTTCAATACCTCTGCGAGTAGATTCACAGACACCATATCCTTGCATATTTGATTTACATAATGTGATTGTCATTCTGTTTACAGTTAATGTGGCTTTCTGTGATGAATATGTTTCATTGTGAAGTTGTGATTTAGCATCATGAATTGCTTGAAGAGTCTGTTTAGCAGAAACAATTGGTGTTTTAACAATTTGCCAAGCATAATATCTTCCATTTTTGTCAGCATGATTTAATGGTGGTAATGTTACAGCAGGATTATGAACACAAATTTCTTCATCAGTTGCACCTGGTTGTAATCCAAATTCTTCAAATTCTTCCTTTGTGTAACTGAAATTGAATTCCAAATCTGTAAGAATATCAGTGTAACCAGTACTTCCATCATCATTATCCCATTGTTCACCAATTCGATATTGAATCTTATACTTGATAGGTGTTGGGGTTGGTTCAGGAGATGGGTCAGGTGTTGGAGATGGTGATGGGTCTGGTGTTGGAGATGGGTCTGGAGATGGAGCACCAGGACCTGGAATTATAGCTTCATTACCAATTTGTGTAAATTGATGTTTCAAGTGACCGCGGGCCTTTATTTCTTTCAATCTTTCTAATTCTGCAGATGAGATACTATCATTATCTTCTAGATAAGCTTTTGTTTCAGCAACAGTATAAGGGTCTATAGCGGCCCAAACTAATCCTGCGGGTGATACTTGGAAACGAATTGATAAATCACCTATGATACCATTAGGGAATAAATCGAATGCTTGTAATGCAAGTAAATCATCGAATGGTACGTTTAAATCAAATTCAACTTGGGATTTACCATTAGATTTGAATGAATTGAGGTTAACATAAGCACCAGCAACAGTCTGTGAATAATTTGAAACGTTTTCCCAAAGTGAATGTACAAAACGCCTACGTTTCTTCTCAGTCTCTGGTTTAACAGTGGAATACAAAAACCCTTCACGAATGCATTCATTTTGCTGATATCCAACGTTTACATTATTATGGAGAATCTCCAAACGGTCAAACAATTGATTAGAAGATTTGAGCCCGACAAATAATTTGTAGAAGTTATTTGGGTCATCAATTTGTTGTAATTTTGCTAAATCAGTATTGAGTTGTAAATCTAGTTTGATGTGAAAGGTGAGGAATCCTTTATCAACATCAGAAATGAAGTGGTCAGGATGTGTTAAACTGATTTGGGAATACTGTCCTTGATGAAATGGTGCGGGTTGGTCATGACAATCAACTGTTCTGAATGAAAATGAGCGTGTACCATCATTAGTGTTAATCATTTCACGCATCTTATTAAAAGTGTCAAGTACATTCCCAGCTTCGATTTTGTAATTATGTGCTCTTTCGTTGCGATACAACATTTATGATACAAAAAAAGTACTTATTACAGGACTTTTTTCATTATAAAAACAATGGGTATCGGAATCTTCAAGAAAATGAAAAATGCTTTTAAATCAGTTGGCAATACAATTAAGAATGTTGCAACTAAAGTCGGTAAAGCGCTTCCTAAAGTTGTTGAAATTGGTAAAAGAGTTACCAGTGCGGTAAAGCCTGTTTTAGGTGATATACCTCTTATTGGAGACACTATAAGAGCAATTGACACAGGGTTGAATGTTGTCGATAGAGGAATGAGAATTGGTAAGAGCTTGATAAATGAAGTAGAATAAAAACAAAAAAATTTTTTTGAAAATAAATGGAATTGGAAGTAATTAACGAAATAACTGAAGAAACAAAAAACTTCAAATCCATCGAAGAATTTAATTTGTTCTACCAGAAGCACAAGGACGAGATGAATGGACGCACCACACAGTACCTCAATAGAGTATATAAGATTATTACCCCCGATGGTGTTGAATATAGAATAACAAAAAAGAATTGTTCGAAAGAAGGAAATAAGAGAGTTGGGGGTGATATATTTCTAAAAAAAGTGTTTAAAAAGGAAGACCTAAAAGAGTTAGAACAAGATGTTATCAGAGCTGATATTGAAAGTGTAAAGGATGAGATTAAGCAGATGATATCGCGCATTCATGCGAATGAGCTTCTAGCGAATCGTATTGAGCAATCAGAGAAAAAAATAATAGAACTAACATCAACTGTGAATCAGATAGCTAAATATATTAATACTATGAATAATATGTAGCTTAAATCTTACTATTAATTGGGACCACTGAATGGTTTAAAGAATATGTATGATAGTTGAGTTTTTTTGTAGTTATTGGAGGCTTTTCATGGTTTATAGTTCCCTTCAAATCTCTCTTCTTGATTATAGGTGCAGAATTGATTCTAGTACGCTCTTTTTGCATTTCCAATTGAAGTCTATCGTAGAAATTCATTCTTTTATCATCTCTTATCGTGCGTCTCTGTTGAAAAGACATTTTTGTATTGAAATAAATGACTGAATTAAGTGATTATAAGAGGGAAATTCCTGAACTTAAAAGAATCAAACGAGCGCTAAAAGAGAAATGCTACGACTATAAACAGCATCTCAATAACGTAAAATCAGGTATGCTTGGCTCAAATGGATTAGCAGTAAGAGAATCGTTAATTGAAGATATTGAATCTTTAAAAGAGAAAGTTCACAAACTCGAAAAAGAATTTGATAGATTAACCAATAAAGAGTAAGATGTACAGAGATTTTTTTGCACTGAAATGTCAAGTATTATGAATAAAGCACGTATATTATCTTCAGAAAACGATGCAAGTGTAAAACAGAGTCAAGAAACAAATATAGAAATCAAATTAGCTCCTCAAAGAGGAAGTGCAGTAGCATATCCACAAATACCGCAACCACAAAATGTAAATTTTACTATACCACAGACCCCACAGGAGGGGTTTGCTTCTCAATACATACCTCCAACCAACAATCTTGCCCAAGACAGAGGAATTGCAGATTTAGGAAATGAGTTGGATTCACTTGAAAAGAAAAACAAATTTTTGGAGTTGCTTGTTGGGATGTATGAGAATAACCCATTAAAGGTAAACTCTTATGTGGTATGTAAATCGACATTATTAATGGATATGATAAAGCTGTTGACAGATTGTGATAAAGTTGATTTGGTTATTGAAGATGAAGAACCTGGTTGTTGTGTTGCTAGTGTTGCAAAACTGATAAAGATTGATAAGATATTAATCACTAAAGATGGTAAATCCGAAGAACTAAAATACTGCTACAATCATGTCTATACAGAGTTTGTCAAATATGCAATATCACTCAAATATTGTTGTTAATTACTTTTTCTTTATAAAAAATGTTTTGTGAGATACTTTTATGTATGATTCTAGCTGTTAATGTTATGGAGTTATTTGTGATAATATCAGCATTGAAACCTGATGAACCACCTGAATTAAGTGAAGAGATGCGACAGAAACTTTATTGCTAAGAAATGCTTAAACCTACAAAGTTTGATTATTCGACAGTGTTTTTTTCAGATTCTAGTGATTCAGAAGAGCTATTTACTGAACCTCAGGTAAAACCCTTTTTTAACATCGACATTGAGATGAGTAAAGCGTATAAAAAAAATGAATCCAAGATATTGAGTGAATCTATTAGACCAATTGCTAATGGTATCTACGCAAATTATAATTCATTGAACATCATTGTTGGAGCTCAAGGAAAGGGTAAATCTCATATTGTATTGCGTGATATTATTCAAATATCAAGAATCCCTGGTGCTGCTCATTTAATTGTTTATATTAGTAAGAATGGAGTTATAAATGATTCAACATTTGAGGCCCAGCGAGAATTGATTAAACTTCCTGTGAAAGTCATATCTGATTCAAACGCTGAGAATTACTTAAAAGAACTTGATTTATGGAAAGAATTGTATGATAAATACGTTAATAATAATGCTCGATTAGATGACAGCTCTGCTAGCCCAAGCTTTGCTTGTGAAGAGAAGATAAATAAGATGCTCTCCTTTTTATGTATTTCACAGTTGAACTCCTCAAAAAGTCCTCTAAATACCATCATTTTATGTGAGGATTTCATTAAATCAAAGCTATTGAAGTCTGCTTATTTTACCAATTATATCACTCAATTACGGCACAAACATTCTATTGTCTATGTTAATGTTCAATTCTTTAAAGCAATACCGACGGATTACAAGAATAATTGCACATCTTTCTTCATATTTAATGGATTCTCACGACAGAAAATGGGTTATATATACCAACAAGTTGTTATGCCAATTGAATTCGAAGATTTGTGGAGGAGATATTGTTGTATGAAAAATCATGATTTCATCTTGGTGAACACACGAGAAGGTAGTATAGAGTTTATTAGTTGTGTGTAAAAAAAATATTGTGTTCAAAGTATATTTTTTTAGTCTAATACAATATTTTGATGAGTACCCTTAAATATTGTTGGTTCTGGTATATCATATTTCTCTCTTAGCTTTAATAACATATCGTGGTTTGTTTTGTTGATTCGTTCAATAGAATAATTGTAATATTCATGTTCTTTATATACTTGCTTTTCTGTATTACCGTTAACAAAGAACTCTAATGAATTACAGTTAATTCTTCTCCTTGTATTAGATGTTAAAACGACGTGCTCAAACCCCATTTCTTTGATTTTATCTGGGTAGAATCTAATTGTTTTATCCGGTGTTTGTAGTGAAATGTATAACACTTTCGCAATAAAACTCGATTTGTTGATAATAGGATATTTTTCGCAAAGCAGTGTGAAATCACATTTATTGAAATCATCTGGGTTTTCCAATAGTGAGATAAGATTGTTGATATATTCGTAAACTCTAAGTGATTTGCTATTGCAAGCCATTTTGTAATGAAATAAAAATTTAAAAAAATATTTGATTTACTGTTTGGCTGTCAATTGGAGGCTCAAATTATTCGACTCCAAAAAAGTGCTAGAAATCATTGAGTTTCATAGTTGGGGCTCACAGTGTTGTAGACAGTGAGTTAGAAAACCTTGAGTTCTGAAAATGGGGTTAAAAATAAGGAAAATCGCATGAAACCCTTGAGCGACTAACATGGGGTAGACCGTCAGATGTGATTAATTATCTGACCCCCAATACGCACATACTACACTACTCTGGAGCTGCTGGGGGAAATGAGAAGTTCTACAAGATCAGCATGAATGGCTCATATGGGTACGATGGGATGAACACCGAGAAGTTCTCCAAAATCAAGATATGCTCGCGCGATAAGACCTTCCAGAATATCATCTACGACAACTATGTCAGTGGCACCAAATTGAGTGATGACAACTATCTACTCCAGATGAACCCAAAGAGCTTCAAATGCACGACATGCCTTCAGGAATCATTCTGGACTCTAGATAATGCCAAACTCTGGTATCTCACATTCATATACGAGTTCATGTACAAGTGCCTTGATGTGGAGCGATTCCATTTCATAGAGGGGGACACTGATAGTGCGTATTTTGCGGTTGCTGGTGATGATACCAAGGGGTCCGATCAAGAGTTCAAATACATCATCAAGAACAGGGCATTCTATGATGAGAACATATATAAGTTCATGCCGAATCCCAATATAAACACAATCGCTGATGAGAAGAAAATATTAGGTCTCTGCATTGAGAAATATGGTGAGAATATGATAGCGTTAGCCCCCAAGTGCTACACCATATTTAATAGTGGAGCTGTGACCAAGGCACTCAAACTCAAGGGGGTCTCCCTCAAGAAAAACCGTATTACAAGTGATGATTACAAGGACATCATCGACAATGGTGGTGTGAAGGTTGGCAAAAATATCAATCTGCAGATGGTAATGCGCAACAAAATCCAGAGCAAAATCAGTGAGATGACGATGTCCAAGATCACAGTAAACAAGAATGCTCTCACCGGGACTCACACCAAAATGATTGTCCTCGAGAACCAATCCTGTGCCCCATTCATCCACGGACTCACATCAGGGGACTACACTATGATTTGAATACGGCTAATGTGGATCCGTTGATGATACCAGTTATGATGCCCACTGTCATACGATTTATTTTTGAGGTTATCGCAGTCTCACCAGTGAGTATCTTCAGTTTATTATCAGCGTTATCGATGAATACCTCATCCCCAATGGAATAGCATGAGGAGTCCTCGACCTTAACCATGTAATCCCCATGAGTGGCGAATGTGATACAACCATTGGCTTCATCGATTCTCACGCATATACCAACATACTCCTTCCAGGTGCCAGTGGTCTTCACACTACATATGCAATCAGTGGTGTCAGCTTCAGTGCTAGGGACCCATTTCGAATCCTCACGATGATACACCTTACCGGTCATATATACTGGAGCTCCAATGACGAAATCGGTGATGGTGTTAACCGATGACTCGATTGGGGAGTAGTGGGTGATGGTTGTGTTGGATTGTGCACCGTAAATAGCAGCCTTGAATGTTGCTAAATACCCTCGGGACATGATTTGTCTTGAATATAGTTGTCTAGCATCTAATAATTCCTGAGTAGTTGTCCAGGGATATCCACCTATTGGGAAGCTATATGTAAGTGGACTTGATGTTATATCAACAGTGCCTTCATAATATAGTGGGAATTTGAAATTGTCGAAATACACAGTCCTCTGATGTAATACTATTACTATGTTATGGGGATTTCCATCTGTATCACGGAATAACACCCTTATTTCACAACATAGTGCATATTCACTTACTATGTATTCCAGTTTAATCACATTATCTACAAGTTTTAGATAACGAATTGATATATCCGAGGACCCCTCCGCAATTGGACTGCAATCAATGGCACACCTTTTTATTAGCTGCTCATCTGTAACAGCACTCGACTTCAATGCATACTTCTCATCAGCCTGGGTACTGGTATAATATGGTGTCAAGTCAACTGGTGCTGGGATATCTGTTGTGAGTGCATACTTGGTCATATCTGGTAAGTCCTGGGTTTTTGCATAGGCATGACCGTCTACATCACATGCATTCATAACACAAACTTTTGATCGAGTAATCTCCAATGCAGTTATTTCATTGTATTTGATGGTCGCTGTATCACTGTTTGCATCAATATCGAAATCTAACCATCGCTCCTTCGAGCTATCCAGTTGATTGCCAATGCTAAATATTCTGGTATTGCGAGAATGATTTGGTTTCATGACCATGAGAGGTGCATCACTACATGTCTGATTGGCTCCACCCAATGTCAGGATGTTGTTTGGGTCTTTGATATAAACCTCTCCACTGATATCAGTGAAATACTCTTTTGGTATATCTGTTGTGAGTGCATACTTGGTCATATCTGGCAAGTCCTGAGTCTTCGCATACTTGGTCATATCTGGCAAGTCCTGGGTCTTCGCGTATGGTTCCAACGCAGTACTCAGTGTAGATCCATTAACCAAATCAGTGGGTATCTCCGGGATATCCGTTTTGAGAGCATAAGTGTTCGACACATATCTAGCCGAATAAGCGTTTTTGTCGGTTGGTTCGACAGTTTTGGTAATTGAACATGATAGTATTTCCGGCGTATCACCAGTTCCTGGATTGATTAATTCATGGCTGTGATACAGAATCCATAGACCAGAACTACTTCCGTCGATATGCAGTATCTGAGAGGGTTGATTATCATCATCGTCATTGTACGAATAGTCCGCGTGAACATAATGGGCCGTATAGTAACTGTATGATGAGACGATATCCAACCCATATTGCTCAATCAGTGTATGATATGTGTCGTAATCCAAATCGGGGATTGTATTATTGACGATTGTGAATTGAATTGTTGTTTGCCCCTCGATAATCTCTGGGATATCGCTCTTCACTTGATCAATAGCATGGGTCATATCTGTTGTCAAAGCATATGGTTCCAAAGCTGTACTCAGTGTAGATCCATTAACCAAATCTGTGGGTATCTCCGGGAGGTCCTGGGTCTTCACATACTCGGACATATCTGGCAAGTCCTGGGTCTTCGCGTACTCACTTAAGTTCGCAAGCTTCGCATACGGTTCCAACGCAGTACTCAATGCAGTACTCAGTGTAGATCCATTAACCAAATCAGTGGGTATCTCCGGGATATCTTCAGCGAGTGCATACTTGGTCATATCTGGTAAGTCCTGAGTCTTCACATACTCGGACATATCTGGTAAGTCCTGAGTCTTCACATATGGTTCCAAAGCTGTACTCAATGAATCACTCGTAACGATGTTCTCAGGGACCTCAGGTATTTCAGTAGATAGTGCACAGTTTTTGGCGATGTAATCACGTAATTCCCCAATGGCATTCTCCACATCTGCACTACTGGCATACGATTGCAAGTCCTTAGATAGCGCATACTTCAGCATCTCCGTATTGAAATCCTCGGTTTTCACATAGTCGAATAGCTGGGTTTGCAAAGCATATGACTCAAGGTCCTTGGCTAAGGCATATTTTTCGAGTTGCTCACCAACTGTACTCGTAATGAGTTCCTTGATTTGCTCCTGGTTGGGACCAAGTGCTACCGTAGGTAGACGCAATGGCAAAGACTATGAGAATGTCAAAGGTCGTTTAGGCCAATTCGGCAATCTCTCACTCACAGGCGATTCATCAACCTTCAAGAGGAACTTCCTAGATATGATTATAAATGGCAATTACCGGGTTAAGTACATTCCATCAGCTGCAGCACGTGATACCGCAAAGGAGTATTGTATGAACCACCTCGATGAAACTGGAGTTCCCAAGTACAGATTATTACCACCCAATTCCCAAGACCCATTAGGAAATCGTATTACAGACCTCAATGGTGACAAGGTTGATGATATCGTATTGGTTGATAAACGCGGCATTCCAGCTATTGTCAACGGATACAAATTGGTCCATGCATCACCCTATAAGAAGGCCTGGAAAACCATTTGCAAATCCAAAGCTGAACGCCAAGCCAAGCCATTCAATGTATGGCTCAAGGAGCAATTCGATAAGGATATTACCAAGGTCGATTGGGAGCGTGGTGAATATAAATTGACAAAATCCCAGACCTTGACTGCTCTAGAAAAGGCATATGGTGAATCCGGTATTGGAAAGGCACGTATGAGCAAGCGCTTATCACCTAACAGCTATTGGGCATCCATGTTCTCGTATATATGGAATGTATTCTGGGGCCAGGATAAACTTCAAGATTGGCTCGAACTCAAGAAGTTGACCAATTTCCTAGCCGTATGCAACGCCATATATATTTACTACTTTGACCTCCCTGCGAAAAATGCTATAGAGCAAAAGCATAATGACAAGTCATTCAACTACCCAAGCTGGTCCAATTGGAAGAGCACTCATAAGTCGGAGTATATGCAGATGGTTGGTCCCATGTTCGACCAATGGATTCAACTCATTGACCAAGTAGCTGACCGCAAGACTGGTGCTCTAAAGGATGCGGAAATACCTGATGAAATTCTCGAAATGCTAGAACAGATTGAACAAATAGTATTTCTATGGGGATTTAATACCACTTTCGATGAGGGAACCGAACCTCAAACTGATGAGCAAGGCAAGTCAACACCTGCAGCATTTGAAAATCTACTTATGTACGTAAATGCCAGTTCTCCAATCGCGGTGAAGGAAGTTCGTGATTCATTTATTGACAACATCAACCAGTTGATTGACTATGAATTCTATGGAGCGAAAAGCGGATACCTTGAGATGAAAGCCAAAAATAAGGAGGCTAGGGATGCTAGGAAAGCGGGTGCAAGTCGATTTGAAATCGTATATGGTGGTCGACAATAGGCATATACTATTGCTTGAATCGGTCAAAGAAATTCTCACGCTTTTGGCTGGGTTTGGATATTATTTTTGCATTGCGTTTATGCCTACGAGGTGGTTGGGGTTCACTTGTGGTCGGTAATGGAGTTGCCTCTGGATCCCCCTCTTCCTCATATTGCGAACTCAGTTCCTGCTCACTATATTCATCACTGCGCTCAGGCGGCATTTCATACTCAAATGTGGTGTCCATGGTATTACCCTTGAATTGGGGTGTGAATTTCTCCCGATATGGTTTAAATGATTTACCGAATTTCACCGAACTGGAATGCTTTGGAGCTGATACCCTAGATGATACCCTAGATGAACGCTTAGGTGTTCTAGTATTGGAGTTGTCTTGAGATTCATATGAGTACTGTTCCTGATCCCGAGTTCTATCTCTAAGCCCTCCACGATGTCTATGTGAGCCACTCAGCGAGCTACTCATCGAGCTACTCATCGAGCCACTCATCGAGCCACTCTGTGAGCCTCTCTGTGAATCTACTCGGGGAGCTACTCGGGGAGCTACTTCAACATCCGCATTTGAGGAATCATCCCCGGAGGGGCTGAGAGCTGTCGCATCATCACTGGAATACTCATCCCCAGAGATGTTGAGAGCCTGTGCTGGATGTCCCTGTGATTGCCTCTGTGATTGCCTCTGTGATTGCTGTTGCGATTGCTTCAGCTTACGTCGTATATCAGTCATTGCGCGTTTCCCAACCCGATATTCTTGTAATGAACCATTTGTTTTTCGAACCACAACGGATGTCGTCCCTGGTAGTAGTATACGTTAGGCTGTGCGCCCTTAACGGTCGCCCAGACCTAACTGCGCCGATGATTTCACCGGGGGTCCGTAAACAAAAAAAAAAATGCAAGCCTCTTTTATGGTGTGGCTTTGACTTGCTTGAGATAATATTCAGTAAATGGTATATTTCCAGAGCCCTTTAATTGAAAATCGATATTATAAAAATCATATTCAAAATCTCTTTTTCTATTGGATTCTCTAAGTTTATCTTCACCATATATTTCATCTAGTACTGCAAATCCTTCACTATAATTAACTCTAACATAATGTTTCTTTTCATTTGAATCGTAAAATATAAATAACATTTCCATATATAAACTATTATATTCGACGCATACAATTAATTTTTTAGAACTAGTATCGTAAGAATACCAGCATAATTCTGGTATATCCTCATAATATGATTTGTGAAATCCTGAATAAAATATTCTCCAATATAAGTCATCCAATAATGATGTAATATCACTCTTTAAAGCTATTTCATCCTGTTTCAATATTTTTTCGGCTAATATTAATTTGGTATCAAAATAGTCTTCCCCGTTATCGATATAAAAGCACAGACCATTACTATCACTTTTATAATAAGTTAAGTAATAAGTTGTTCCGTCAATTTCAAAAGCGACATTAACATCTCCATCTTCAGTGATAACATCATTATAATCAAACAAATAATCAAACTCTTTTACAAAGCCATCGTTATTTGATATTGTTCCAACAAGGCGAATTCCCCTAGTCAATTTTATTTTGACTTCCCACGATCCTGAACTATCTTGTACATTTTCAAAAGGCACTTCAATAGATTCTTTGTATATCAAATCATTTTTCTCTCTATATTTGCTAATGTCTTTCTTTAATGTATACTCCTTTAGTACATCATTAACCTCATCAACAGTAGGATAAGTATTCATTATTTTTGCTATGTTTTCATCGTTTGTATGTGAGTTTTCTTCTATTTGATCAATCTTTTTATTAAGCGCATCAATGTCACTCATATATGCTATATCATTTACAGTATATTTCATACTTCTTATCGCTGTGTTCTCTTTGATGCTGATTGCACTAATTCTATGTCTCTTTGGGTTATCAATAATTATAGTTTTGTCTTGGAGAGATGCAGTTGGAAAGTTCTCTGTGCCCTCATAGTTCGATATCTCTCCATTTGATATATGAATTATTGGATAATTCTCTTCATAGTCTATATCATTATATTCGCTTACTTTCATGATCATAATCCTGACTTTGATAATTCCTTCACTTATTGTATCCTCAGCTTCTAAATGTATTTTGCCATCAATTAATTTGCCATTAATGTCAATTGTATCGTCTCTTTTCAAATCACTTTTTGAAATAAAATCATTATTTTCAATCTCTTCGACCTTTGAGGCCAATAATTTGAAAGGTCTCTTCAAACTATCTCTGAATTGATTACACATTTCTTCTGTTGCTCTTATAGATAAAACTGCTTTCGTAGGGTCATCAAAATCATCATCAAATGTTTCATCAGGTAATGGTTCATATTCTTTATCGCACCATTCAAAAAGTGGTGTTAAATCAGTTGTTGATTGTATTGAACGAGTAATCCCTGGGTTATCAAACAATTCCATATCACCAAGATTACGATAGCCGGCTCTTCTATACCACCATTCTCTAAAAAAGTTCTGAATTCTTTGCAAAATTCCACCGCCTCTGGTTGTTGTTTGGCCTGCATTGGAAACAGTTTTAGTGGGGAATTTGATGAAGTTAGGGTTAATTGACATTCCGATAGATATGGCACTTCCAACTGTCCCTGCTATACCAAAAGCTAATGCAACATAAGAAATCATTCGTGTATTTTTTTCATCATATTCTAAATTTTGTGTTTTTAAATTAATAGCGACCATTTCTGAATTCAAAACATCAACCTTATTTGAAATAGCTTGAACATCATATGAAACAACATCAAAATTATTTGTCAAAACATTTAAATCACTTCTCATCGTCGTGATGTTATCGGCAGTTATTATTTTTGATGAAGTGATATTATAATCTGTATACAAAGTAGTTGCTGCATTTGGGTTTGGACTAACATCATAGAATTGAGATTTAATAATATAAGCAAAAGCATTTGTTTTTGAATCCCAATTGACTTCTTCTATTGAATTAATAATATCTTTTCTGAGATATAATTCAATATTTCTGTTATTGTCATCAATTAAACTATCTTCTAAATGTAATTCAAGGCTTTCAATTGTATCTTTCAGAGGAATAAGACCAAAATGTCCTCTTTTATTGACTGAATTAACAAAAACACCATTTGCTTTAAATGTATAAGCAACAGTAAATTGTGGATAACCAGGTGTTTCAATATTTAAATGGATTTCATCAATCTCTTCAATTTTGAAATTATTATTTGGATAATCATCACAAATTATATTTAGTTTACCAATTGAATAATCTGGATATCTTTCATCATTAACTATTTCTGAATCATAAAGAAACCAATATAAACTTTTTGGTTCAATTTTCGTGCCATCTTTCTTAATTAATTCAAATTTTTTAGATGTATTTTGAAAAAGTCCATGAATTAAACTTTCCGGTGATGACTCACTTTTTGGGATTAATTTTTCATTTGCTTCAGTTTTCTTGATCATAATGAAAACAGAATTTGATGGTCTAGAAGATTCTGACATCTTTGTTCGATTCAATTTATTCACAACTTTCCCAACGATTCTTGCTTGAATATTATTGCCCATCCATTTTGTTCCATCCCAGGTTAAGACCCATTCATTTCCAAAACAATATTCTTTGAATTTAAATTGTAAATTGAGAGGTATTGTATAATCAGAAGGTATTTCAAAAATCATTTTATAATAATCATTATCTTCTGAAATAATTGAAGGCTTATAGAAATAATGAACGTCACTTTTGTGTAATTTGAGAGCATTATCTGCTTCAATTATTTTGCACTTAAAAACTGGTTTATTCGATTCAATTAAATCCTGACTTGTTTGATTCATTATACTCAAATCACCGTTCATCCATAACGTATATGGCACAATATTGAGACGCTCATCAAAAGCTATGAAAAATTGAGAGCTATCTTCAGAACATTTATTTGTATATCCTTTCGATTCTTCATCATAAGCTATTATCGGACATTGAATATGATTATCATGAACGCTTATGAAAAATTCCTTGATATATCGTCCTTCTGTGTCATAAACAACATCTTTTCTGAGAATTATTTTGAATATATTCCCATTGAAAGCTTTCAATTTTTGTTCAATATCATCATCATTTATTTTAATTTTCAATATATTATAATTTACATTATTGATTGTTTTTGTATCCCCTTCAACGTTTTCATTTTTCACATTGAATTCTGGAACTCCAAATTTTATATTAAAAAGTGAATCTGTCTTATCTGATGACGTAGCTAATTTTTCAATATCAACACCGTTTATTAATCCATTTACATTCAAATTTGCTAATATATTGAAATTGCCTAAAACCGGTTTTTTCTCATCAATTGTTCGGCCATCTTCTTTCAAAATATTGATATCATAGCTTTCTAATAATTCATTTACTGAATTCACTCCTGAAATATTTGCTGGCAAATTATTATTAATATTAATATCTGTTATTTCATCTGATAATAATTTAATATCATCAACGGGGTCTACATGATGGCGCCAAACCCATTCACCTCCATATTGAACAATTTGGCCTTTTCCTAAAAATCGGCCTGAATTCAAAAATTCAACCATAATTGACACACTCTCTGAATAGCTATTTCTCCAATTGTTGTCAAAACCTCTATTTCTATATGATAACATCACCCACTCTTCTAAATAATCATCCCATACATAGTTATCAGGAGGAACAAATTCATGATTGGTTCTCCATCCAGCTTCAAAATTCTGTCCATGTTCTTGCCATTCTTGATCAAAAACATTCCAAACATAATTATCACCAAAATGTTGTCTTTGATCTCTTTGCCATTCTAATCTTTCACTTTGATCTTGATTTATATATGAGTTATAATTTGCATGAAATATCCATTGATCATATCTATCACTCCAACGAAAAACACCATCATTTATTTGTGATGGCAACAGAAAGGTTGCTAATGCTGAACTAGGATTCGTTCTCCAGTCTGTATTTGATTCTTGAATACCATTTTCTGCACCGACAGCAACCCATTCACCATGAAAAGTGTCAATGATAAAATTGCGTGGCATATTTTGTGCATTAAGATTTGTTCGCCAACCAGATTGAAAATTAGAATTATTATGAAGAACCCAATGATCAGTTAATATGTCAAAAACATAATTTTCATCTCTTTGAAAAGAACGATCATGTGATGTGTCAATTACATTCACTTTTTCTTTCTTTTTTCGTCGTCTTTTTATCGTTGTGTTCACTTGAGTTGCTGCTTCTTGATATATTTCTGGTTGAAACATCGCATCAACAAAAGAGCCGACACTATTATCAATTATTAAATGATTTTGCTTTTGAATTAATTGTTGAATGTCAAGATGTTGTTGTTGAGAAATTTGGCCAAAAAATCTTTGATTATTATTATTATTATTATTATCATTACAATTGCATTCTCTTATATTTGAGACTCTTTCTTCTAAAACATTATGTTGCTGAATAATATTTCGAATATTTCTATTTGTTGTATCGATCCATCCCTGAAAACTAGGGTCTCTCATATCGTCATCATTATTATCATCATCATTATTATCATTTCCATTTCCATCAATAATAATGCCATTATTAATATCCAACAATTGCCCTCCTTCAAAATTGCTCGTGCTTAATGCTAAACGTCCATTTTCAATTTTTTTGGCACGAATCTTTTTGAATGCACTTGTGATTACCATTCCCGTAATTCCTGAACCAAGAAGAACCAAAATAACAGTAAGGATACTTTTCATAAGCTCTGTTTGGTTTTCATAATATTTTTTCAAAAATTCATAAGCACTATTCACTTCAATAACGATATCACCCGTCGTTTCTATTGGATGATTGACAAATTGATAAACAGCATGAATAATTTTTTTTGTGGATTTATCCCATATTAATTGAACTGTACCGTTAAATATTTCAATAAATTTTTCTTTGGAAAAGTTGTTATATAAAAATGTTTGTATTGGAGCTGTATATTTACTATTTTGAATTATTTCTTTGAGCCAATCCATGAACTTGCCTATATCAACTGGATTTTCAATATCAACGATATCCTCTCCATCAAACATAAAACGATATTCTCTATTTTCTATTTCTCCATCTAATTTATGAAATGGTATCTGAATTTTATCAAGAACCTCCATCATTTTCTGTTTATTTATATTTTTGCCTATCCATTCTTTCCAGTCTTCAAAACTGCTTGTATTTGAAAAGTATTGATTCAAAAAGTCGACAAAATTTTCGACAACGGCAAAATGTTTATCACCAGCAACATCATCATCAAAATGTGCTATATATGTCTTCTGATATGTTTCTCCATCTTTACCAAACACAGTCTGTTTAAAATTATTATATATATTTTTCAAAGCAGTTTTATTAAAATTCTCCATGATATGACGGAAAAAATTCTGATTCTGTTTATCGGCCTTCTTCAATTTTTCAAAAACATTGGCTATATTATCATATTCGATTTCACCTTTATCGTTCACTGTTTTTGTTTTTAAAGTTTTTGTCTCTATTTCATCTTTGGCTTCATTATATACTGTCACTTCTTGATTATTTAAGCCTTCCATAATATCTTCATGCATTTGAGATATTGTTTCTGTGTTTGTATTGATTGCATTGACCATTTGGTCAAAATTTGTGATAGGTTCTTCTTTAGTTTTCATTCTATTTTTGGTCAAAAATGATCCATACCATGGTTCTGATTCTTTTTCGGTTTCTTCATACGTTATCACTTTTGCTTTTCCATCTGGTTTAATATTTGATGAACTGTCAAAACCGAAATCTTTCAAATTATTGAATGTTTTCATCCAATTATATAAATTTTCAAGAGTGATATTCAATGATTCAATAATCTCATTAATTGTGGTTACTTTTTCTTTTTCATAATAGCATCGTTTATCCTCCCAATAATCCAAAAGTTGAGCACCATCCTCTTTTTTAAGGGGGAGCATTTTCAATAGTTTATTATCTGGGCTGATAACCGTCATAGCCCTTGAATGTTTAATAAACTGATTGAGTACTCTTATTAATTGATTATATGTCTTTATTGAATTGTTTTCTGTTGAGATATAATATTTATTCTTTAGATCAAAATCTAATCCTTTCAATGTTAAGTCTGAAATTTCACGGTTTACATCAAAAGTTGCGTCTATTTTCAATTGATTTAGAGAGTTTTGAATAGCATCTGAATTATCATTCAAACATTTATAAAGCTGTTCTAAGGTGAAAGCATTGGTCAATTTGCCATTCACCTTGATTTGTCCTGTTGGATAAATATTGACCTTATATAAGTTTTTTATATATCTTACTTATTCTTTCTTGGTTTACTAGCATGAAGAATTATTTCCTTTGGAATTATATCTCCCTTTTTCAATTGAATCTGATAGGCTTTTGATTTGACCATATTTTCATTCCTTTCACCTATATAACCAATTATCGATCCAAAAAGTGTGATTTTATGTACTGAACAATATTTGGCCACTAAATTCAATATTTCTTTAACGTCCTCATAATCATCCCAATCAAATTTCTTTGCCCAATCAGTAAAGATTATTTTTTTGTTTGATAATTTAAACTTTGATTTACAAATTTCTGATAATTCAGATATTTCTGTCTTTTTCAATGTTTTATTAAAATAAAGTGAACATTCAATTGGCAAAATTAATTCTGGCATTTTTATTTATTGAAAAATTTTTAATTTACATTCTTTTTGATTTATCTTTTGGTACACCAGATTCTACATCTTCATGAACATTCCAATAAGGGTATTTATATGATTTAGCTAAATTATATGCACCTTTTTTAATAAAATAATTATAAGTCTCTTGTTCGATTCTTTCCTTCTCAGCTTGACTCATTTTTTTTTTGGGGAGAGTCGGTTTTTCTGTGTTGTTAGAATGTTTTTGAAAACTGGGTGGTGTAGGTGGGAGGGCAGCTGTTTCTAATGATTTGCTCTTTAATTCACGTGCAATTCTTTGTCTAATATTAGGTACGTCATCTATTGGATAAGGCCATTTACCATCATGCAATAATATCCTTGCATTTTGCATCATTAATATAGCACAATCAATATCATTATTTTGTTTAGGAACACGATTATATCTCATTGGATATTTCTGATTAATGCCTTGTGATTTCAAGAATTTATTTATTATTTTACCGATATCTGGGTATGCTTTCATGTTTGAATCATATACACCGATATCTTTATTGCCATTATCGATTACTATTAATATCCAATGTTCCTCTAGTTCAGCAGGAATTACAATACAATCATAATAATCAATAGGTTTCTTATTAAACTGTGGAGCTTTACTAAGATACTCAAAGAGAGAGTCCACTGCTTCTTGTTTCGGATTCTCATATAGATAATAAAACCAATCAGGAGGCAATAAGGCTACATGTCCTATTCTTTTCACCTTTTTTCCTTTTTCTACTAATAGTTTTAGATATGGATATACTTCTTTTGATTCTAATTGTGAATTATTATCAGTGATTGCATTATAATCAATAAATTGGTCTAGATCCATTGGAGGTGTTGGTGGTCTTGATGTGTGCCTTGATGTTTGTTTTGATGATTGAGGGGATGTTTGTGGGGGTGGGGGAGGAGATGGCGCTCTTGATGTACCGCTTGATGATAATGTAGACGTTTGAGAAGAAGACGATGAAGATGCCAACTTTTTAAGTATAGGTTTGGCCGAAGACGATGACTTTTTCTGAAAGATTGTTTTATTTTGTGATGGCTCTTCTTGAGGTGGCGGTAATGCATCATCATGCTCTGGCTTCACCCATTTTGCATGTCTTTTTGGTTTTGGCTTATAATATTTTATGAACTTAAAGGCAGCATTATTGTCACTTTGCACCTTCCCATATTTAATGAAATAACGCCAAGCAGATTTAGCATTAGGCGATCCTTTATAGGCCAAAATTTCACCACTAAAACGTTCTCTAAATAATTTGCCCTTCATATTATTCGCAAATATTTCTAATTCATCCCTAAAACCCTTTGCTGGTATCCAATTATAGGGCACTAAACATGTCACATAATTATTTGTGATATCTATATATTTAAAATTGTGTTCTCTTTTCAAATCTGCAACTTTTTGATTTGTTATAGGTGGATTAAAACGAATTTGACCTTGAATAATTATTATATCTGACATTTTGAATAAAAATAAATTACGGCATTTTACGATTATAATTGTTTTCAGAATGCGTTACCCATCGTAAATTGCATAGACGGTTATCTTTACGATTGCGGTTTTTATGATCGACTTCTTTTTTGTGAACAGGATCATCGTTAGGCAAAAATTGTTTGGCAATAATAACGTGTTTTAAATAGTTTACACCATTCAAATTAACCGTCAAATAACCTTCATTATGTTTTGAATCTTTCAATGGTTTACGTGTCTTCTTATTTCTTATGGTGAAAGGGTATTTATTTAAAATCTCATAGTCATTTATAAAGCCTTTTAATGGAACAAAGCTCATTTTTCAAATACAAAAAATTAATCTAATGGCCGTTCACCAAATTCTTGGAAGTCATGTTTTCTCGTATTGTTATTCAGTATATATCGAATACACCAGCTGTTTCTACGAGGCACTTCTAAATGAGCATTATGACCAAATAAGCTCTTAACACACTTCATATCTTCTGGATTTTTGAAATAAATGAATGCATGACCATGATATCTGCCATTCTCACAAGTATCCTCACATGTACATAGATAAGTGGAGTTATCTGGCAGTTCTTTAGGGTATTCATGTGTCCAGAATGTGATCATATAGTTCCTTCTTTTTCCCCACATTTGTTTTTTTGATATAAAGAAAAAATATAAAAATAAAAATAAAAATAGAGAAAAAAAATTTATAAATGGCCTTGGTGAAATCATCGGCGCAGTTAGGTCTGGGCGACCGTTAAGGGCGCACAGCCTAACGTATACTACTCTGGTCTCCTATCGGTGGACATATATACCCCATTTGGACTGACCTTTGGCTGATTTCGCACCTCATTATCCCTATATTCAGCTTCACGTGGGTCATATGGATTTTGCTCATGATCGCTACTCTCACTAGCTTCATCACTCCTATCACTCCTAACCTCACCCCCAAAGGGGTTGAGAGCTGTCGCATCATCACTGCTGTACTCATTGGATATAAGCTTTTTCCGAGGGTGATATGTTGTGTGCTTGTGATACCAATCCTTAGTCCTCCGCTTGAATGGGGAAGTCTCGTCATTGACCATAATCTGTTTACGAGGTGGGGTTCTACCAAAAACCGCATCACTTGTGAATGAAAATTGTATGGGTTTTGGACCCCTATCGGGCTGAGCTGTCTGATTCACCTGGAATAGCGGAAGTTGTTCAAAGCAATATATGGCTGGTAACAGTAATGGGTTTGAATAAACCGATATCGCGAACCCTATAGGGTGATCCCCAGGTGATTTAGTTGTGTTTGCAAGGACTGTATCCTTGAAATATTTCCTGGGGTAGGCTATATATGAATTTGCTCTGAGCCTATTATTGGGTCCCTGAACTAGGATCATGCAATAATCATTCACCGATGCCACGAATTTGGATCTCCAGATGTATGTAGGGACCTCTTCATGCGAATTCATTGTGAATGTGGCTCCGACCTTATCAATCGTATAGTCATGAACGACTGGTGGTGGAGCTAAGTCACGTGGGAAATATAATTTGGTAACCTTATCGACATCGAGGTACACAGCTGATAAGTATTTTGAGTACGGCAATTCGCGATATTGACCTGGTTTCAACGTATAAACATCAAGGTATTCATCCTGCATTTACCCAAAAATAAACTCCTATATGGGCCATACGGTGGTCAATAGATTAGCAAGCACGATAGCACGAATGCATCGGGTTTTATCTCATTACCATACAGGTCTGTGAACCATATTTTGAAATCCCGCTTGGTCCTATTGAGCATCTCATATTTGCGATACTTGGTTTGCCGTCGGTTGGCTAGCATTATGAAGTGGTCACAGTATGGGTCGAATTCAACAATATCCGAGTGTACCATCAAATCGCCGATGATGGTCTTATTCACGATAGCTCCCACATACTGCACTACGATGTACTTCTTATTGCGACTATATATGAAATCCTCGGGTAGCTTAAACTCGGTGGTCTGCGTATGGAAATAGCGCTTTGGCATTTATTAGACAGCAAAGTACTGCTTATAGGCTTCACCTAGTGATCCATAATCTAGTGCCACGAGTCGGGTGTACATGATGGGGACAGTTATGGTAGCTCGCTCATCATCCGTCATAGGCTTTCGACCAGTTTTGGTTTTGGTACCATTAGTGTCATCCCTGGTATACGGTACATAGAACGCAGTTCCTGCTTGCTTATCATCATTCAACTGGAATCTACGATATGGGTTCAGCAGTTTGCATTCGACGTTCCCATTATGGTATCTAATGAATTCGGCAATCTCATTGAACACACGCCTCTGCTTCTCATGCTTCTTCACAGTTTTGGATGTATCGTAATGGACCAATATGATATTGCCCTTGCGATAGCTCAGTAGACCATCCATTTGCATACTATTTTTGACTCGCCGTAGCTTCCGTTGGCAATCCCTGATGTATCTCCATTCCAAGTCAGGGTTGTGCTGCATTTGATTGGGTGTGTAGTATATCCACTTGGGCTCCCTTGCTAGATACGGGTCATATTGGACTCCATCATCTCGGTAATTGGGATTGGGCATTCGTAGAGACCGATGTGGTGTGTTGTTATAGAAGTGGACCATCTGTTGCATCAGGAATGGGTCTCCAATCCGACGATTATCTAGACCGAATGCATTGCGGAGTGTCCTAATGGTTGCATCAACGATTTTGTGAGCGTTGTTGTGTTTGGATTTATCGACAATCACTGCATTGCGGTCAATCAACACATTTTTGGTACCTGCATATGCACTTTTGTCTGGACTTCCGTAGGGGATTATATCAAGCACTTTGAGTAGGTTATTCTCACCGTCGCATTTGATGGTATTGAATTTGAAGTCATCATATTTATCGAGAATGATTTTGGCATATGCAGCCTTGATGGTATCAGCTAGTCTGTCCTTAAGAGGTTCCACGATTAGGTACCGCGTGTTGACATTCACCATGATGAGGTAAATGGTTTCATGGGATACCACGGACTCGGTTCCATCAGCCCTTGTAGCGTACTTCACAAACATCAAATCGACTTCCCAGCATCCGGGTTCCAATGAGAAATCCGGTTTTGAATAGGAATTGCATGATTTCAATTTGAAGTCCTTCACGAATGGCTCATGATGAGATACTGGGTTGATGATGAACTGCGATGGGTCCAGTTTCGATATCTTGGATTTGAATGGGTACTTGAGCAGCGAATTGTACTCCTTATCGAATAGCTTGAATGATTTCCTGTTGTCAGACATTTAATGGGCAAAAATAGTGGTTCCAATAGGTCTACGGGATTTCCGGTTGACCCCATATTTAGTGGTTATCGCTTGATAATTCAGCGAGCTCATTCTCGAGTTTGGCGACCTTCTCCTTCAGACTATTGATGTCCTCAATCAGTGATTCACGAACGGCTAGTCCATTGCTACCCAGCATACCCCCTTTGATGTTATTGAGGTGGCCCTTATACATATAGCACTTCTCCTTGAGATCATGCTTGATGCGCTTCAGCTCTGGAATCTCCTTCTTGTATTCACCCAATTCAGTCATTTAGATGCGCAAAAAAAGTGTTTTTTCAGGATTAAATGTCATATGAGGAACGCCGTGTATTAAGAGATTCAAATGGGCTCACGTACTTCAATCACCTGGAACGTCACATGCGAAATAGGCGAACCATTAGTTGTACCAAACCCACAGTCCAAAAATATGACGATAAGGGGAGTATTGTGCATGACCCAATCATTAAGTCAACATCATCAACAGTACACCACTCACTCAATCACCAGGTAATCCCAAATAACTCCAAGATCTAATGCCTCAGGAGACTGTTCATGGCATCGGTACACTCATTCACGGTACTGGTGAGCTGATTTATTTTTGCGGTGATCACGCCGATGGTGTTCTCCAGAGTGGTAATCCGCTTGGTGTATTCATCAACTGTTGACTGCAATGCATTGATGTCAGCTCGAATGCTGGCGAATTGGATCTCCACCAGTGTATCACTATCGGCTGGCTTGGTGATCTTCTTGAGAAACACATTACTGGAGCCATCCTTGCCAGTGCGTTTGGTAATCCTGTACTCGCATTCGGGGGTGATTATTTTGTAGGTTTTATTGAGGTAATTGGTGGTCTTCTCATTGAACATGTCCTTGTACTTCTGGTAGAACAGGTCGAACTCCTCTACTGAGTTGAACGTGCGCTGCTCCTGCTTGTTATCATTAATGACCCTAATATCGCATTGAGCTATATGTTTCATACCATCGCAATTCATTTCAAAACGGACAAAAATATATTCGCATGTATGTGGATATTCGATGATGATCAAACCTTGTCCAGTATGGATTTGCCTATTTCACCAACCTTACCAACCGTTCCCAATCCTCTATCAATAGTATCAATCAATCCACCTGCGCCAGGTATCAATCCTGCAATTGGTTTGACCCTATCAATGATTTGTCTACCAGCGTTGACAACTGATGGTAGTTTATCGACAACTCTCTGTGCGACATTCCTGAGTGTAGATCCCACTTTGCGGAATCCATTTTTGATCTTCTTGAAGATGCCAATTCCCATTTGATATATAAAAAAATGCGATTTCATGGTTTTTTGCGAGATTCAAATGCGCTACAGGAACGAACGAGCTCACAATTTGAAGTACGAGGCTGGTAATGTCATGGAGACATTCCAGAGCATGCGGAACATCATCAATGTGAATGATGGTACCAGGAGCTTCTCATTCAGAACCGTCGATTGCCATGACCAGCCAGCCCCATTTCATCAAGGCCAGTACTCGCAGATCTCATTAACACACCCCGACCACTTCATTAGCGATGTCGATAAAGGCTTCCTCACATTCCACATCAGACTTGATTTGCAATTGAACACCGATACTGCCAAATTGCGATTGATTGAAGATCCCGATAACCTCTACAAACTATTCGTGGGATACAAGTCCTCGAACCAATTGTTTGACAGGCTAGAGATCCTCCATAACAATGTCAATGTCGGATACCAGCAAAATGAGTGCATTCGCGAGGGCTTCCTATACTCGGTTTTGAAACCAGAGACTGAGAAGAAGCGCCGCAGATTCGTTCACAGCTTATGGGAAAATGTCTCGAACTATAGTCAAACACATGCTGGTGTATATGTCAATCTCAATGACTTCAAGGACAATGGCAAGACCACTGCTGAATTCGACTTGAATGTACCATTTGATGACTTGCTTGCATTGCAGGCATTCGACTTATTCCCGAATGGGATCATTGGTGATTTAGCTATTAGATTCCAAGTCAGTCCAGCAGGTCTAGTATGGGCAGTCATTGATCCATATACGGTTGCTGAAGCTAAGGCATTCCTGGAAGATGATGATCACATCACGATGAAGCAATTGGAGCAGTTACGTGAAATCAAGGCCCGTGGTAAACTCAAGAGGCAATTCACTCAAATCGGTAATGAGGCCCTTATACCAGGGGTATTCGATAATACCATCACATTCAAGTACAATATCTGCGCCGAACATGGAATTCCAGTTAATGACACACCGATTGAGATCACATTCGGATTTACAGATGCTGAATATGAGAAATTCGGTATTAAGAAGACTATGGATCTGAAGGAGATCGCACGCCATAACCCAGACTATACAGGCACTATTGAAAGCAATATGGCAATTCAAATCGTTGAAGAACATAATGCGATCGAATATGAATCACAACCAGCAACACTCACCGTTAACCAAATGACCATCACTCTCTGCAAGTCCAATATGCAAGGATATGGCGTTTGTGAATCCACTCGTGCAAGCATTGAATCCATCTTACGTGAGGGCCTAGTAATCCCATCTCAAAAGGTCGATTACCATGCATTCCCAATCGCAGCCGCCGCAAATGGTATCAAGTCCACATTGAATATCCCATTGATCAATGTCACAAGCATGTCATTACTGTTCCCCAAGCATCACAATGATTTGACTGTATTTGAGAATCCCGTTTACCAAAACTGCTATTTGAATATTGGTGGTAAGAACTTCCCAGATGAGAATGTCAGTACCATTGGTGCCAGATTCTTCGAAAGCCAATTAACAGCTGGAGATCTCGATGGTATCACACTCCAATGTACAAAGGAGTTCGAGGATAGCTTCACCATGCCCAAGAACGATGGCGATGGAAATAGGTATAAGAACACACTGAGTGATGCCACATCATTTGTATTCAATGTCCAAACAGAACGTGCATCTGCTGGATACTGTTATGATGGCTTAGATGGTGGCAAAGGCAATATCCAAATACAAGTCAATGGTCAACCCATATTCACTGGCAATAATGACACCTATTACAATATTATCGAACCAAGTGGAGCTGTTGTTAGACCACCACCTGTACAACTCTGTTTATGCAGAGACACCTACTTCAAGCTTTCACTCGATGGCCTTGAGTATATCGATGATGAATCACCAGCTGGCTCACAAGTTGATCCAGAAATGGCATGAGAACTATGGCATTAGTGGTAAAAATATTTTTGCACTTTGGAAATGACTCTCCATAAGGCTAGAATCCTATCAAGTGAGAATGATGCGAGTGTTAAGCAGGAGCAGAATGTGAATATTAAGATCGCCGCGAATAGACCTCCACCAGTTCAACCGGTATCATACCCTCAAGTCCCACAGATGCAACCCCAAATGGGATACACCCAAAATGGCACACAGGATGCAAATTTTACTACAGCCTCGACAACTGGTGCATATCCATCAGTTGCTCCAATAAACAGTCCACCCCAAGGAACTATGTTCCCTGAGTCTCCGACAATAGATCGATCATTAGACCCCGACACTGACGACTTGGGTACCCAAAATAAATTCCTCGAGATATTGCTGAGCATCTATGAGACCAATCCACTGAGGATGAACAACTACCTAGTGTGTCATAGCAACACGCTGATGGAGCTCATTAAGATACTCACTAAGGCTGATAGGGTTGAGCTGGTCATCAATGAGGACAGTGGGTGCACTGGTTGTGTTTCGAACTCGAAGTACATGAAAATCGACAAGATACTGGTGTCCAAAAACGGGGTGTCCAATGAGTTGAAATACGGATATAACCATGTATGGACCGAGCTCATAAGGCACTCGATATCACTCAAAATCTGTATTTAAATTCGCATAAATGGCCAGCGCGAGTGAAATCATCATGAATATACTATTGGGACTGATATTGGTGACCAATGTAGTTGAACTGCTATTACTGGTATCGCTTACAGCTGAAGATGAGCCACCTGAGCTGACCGATGAGCTGAGGCGCACATTGTATGCGTAAGAGCTTTATTTTTGACTAAATGCTGTATTACAAGCGCCTACGACCAACCCTTTTCGACTATACATCTATTGAATTATCAGACAGTTCCAGTAGTGATCCAATTGATCTTGATACATTCGATAGGTACCGGAAGCAGCAACCGGTATCCAAGAGGTTTGATGTGGATGCGGCTATGAGTGAGGCCTATTCCAAGAATAGGGATAAAATCACCAATGCATCCATAAGGCCAATCGCTAATGGGATCTATGCGTGGTACAATACTTTGAACATACTGGTGGCATCACAAGGCAAAGGCAAGAGCCATACAGTAATTCGCGATATCATTCAAATGGGTAGACTCAGTAATGGGAGGTTCCACATGATCGTGTATGTGAGCAAGAACGGTATTATAAATGATTCCACATTTGAATCTCAACGCGAGCTCATCAACTTGCCCATTGAGGTCGTCGCTGATAGTAATGCTGAACGGTATTTGAAGGAGCTCGATCTATGGAAGGAGTTGTATAACAAATATAGCTCGGTTGGGAAGACATCTATCGACGAGTCCAAGCTACAGCAGATGTTTGAGTTCCTCCATATCAGCAAACTCGGGAAACCCAATGTACCACTCAACACCATAATCCTGTGCGAGGACTTCATTAAGAGCAAGCTGTTGAAGTCAGCATACTTCACAAACTATATCACCCAGTTGCGCCATAAGAACTCAATCGTGTACATCAATATCCAATTCTTCAAGGGGGTGCCAACCGATTACAAAAATAACTGCACATCATTCTTCATATTCAATGGGTTCTCGCGACAGAAACTCAATTACATATATCAACAGGTGAGCATACCTTGTGAGTTCGAGGAGTTGTGGCAAAAATATCGGACCTTATCGGGCCATGATTTCATATTGGTGAACACGGTTGAACACGATATGCAGGTCATATATAGCAAGGCTTAAACCATATCTGGGTCATCATCCAATACCAAATCCTGATGCTTGCCGATGAATACATCCGGTTCTGCAATATTGTATTTTTCACGTAATCTGGCGATGAGATCCTTGGTATTTATATTGGTTCGCTCAATCGAGTGGTTGTAGTAGGGGCATCCATTGTATTCGCGCTTCTCGGTATTCCCATTTACGAAGAACTCATGCATGTTGGCACTCAATTTGCGTCTACTATTGGATGATAGCTTGACAAATTCAAGGCTCATCTCCTTGAGCTTATTAGGGTAGAATCTAATGGTTTCAGAACCATTCTGGAGTGATACATATAGGACCCTCGCGAGGTACAATGAGTTCTTCAAGTTGAATGGGAACTTGTCACATAATATCGCGAAATTGCATTTTGCAAATCCATCAGGCTTTGGCAATAGGGCTACTAGTGTGTTGATGTATTCGTAGACATTGAGGTGGTTTGGAGTGGCTTCCATTTGGAATGCGGAAAAAAATCAATATTCAAATATCAAAATATGGGTTTTCCCAAATTCATCTGGGGTCCAAAAATAAGTCATCTCAGGCCTTAGCGTAGTACACAACTTTAACACGCTTCTCCCATGCAATGGTCTTAACCAGTTTGCTAGATTTGGAGAGTATCATACCTAATCCACGAGGGGTTATATTGGTGTTGAAGTACTGGTTATATTTTGGGGTTAGTTCGACTATAGATATTGGATCATTTGGGAGTCCATTAATGAACTCGTCCAAGGTCCTCTCCTGAGCAATCCCATGTACTTTAGCTACAATGGGTGTAGGTTGGGGGTCGACGTTTGATGCATCAGCTATCTCGATCTGCGGGGGGCTATGATTGGATTCTTCAGCATTGTCTTGGGGGTCCTCAACAATGGGTGTAGGTTGGGGTTTCTCAGCTATATCACTCTGTGGGGGGCTATGATTGGATTCCCGAATGTGGATATTATTCAATAACTCGTTTTCACATATTTTGCCAATGCAATCCTTGATCTCCCCATCGATGATTTTGGATACATCGTGTATGATAAAGTCATTGAGGTTCTTCATGAGAACTCGTGAATAGCTCTTAACGAGTTTGCTATTTGACATATCAGTTGGGGGGTATAGGTTAAGGTTATTATCGATCGCATTGTAGATTGTACCGAGGTATAGCATTTGACAAGCATTGCTGATATCATCATACAATTTCATGAGGGAATCATATCTGTGTTCATCACTTGCGAAGTACTCATTTGGTCCAACTCCTGCGAGTAGCTTGGTGAAGCTGGATATCAATCGTTGGGATAATGAATTGAATATATTGATGACCTTGGTAGATGTCTTATCATGGTATACCGATTTAATGGTACTCTCATATGATTTGTCCTTGGGACATAATGATATGACCTTATTGACGAACAATTCGAACATGCCAGTGAGCAAATCCTGGTTGAACATATTGATATCCTTTGTGATGTTCTCAATAGCGTAATCAACGGGGTGCGTATAACTGTGAATCAACTCATTGCGTTTCTTACTGAAATCATCTTGAAACTTGATGAGACGTTCGCGATCTCGGTTGATATATGATAACATCTTCAGATCCAGTGCTCGCTCGGGAGATTCAATGTCTGTATAACCAGCGATTTTGGTATCCAGTTCGCGAATCCACTCATCGTACTCATCAAGCGAGAGCTCCTTATGGAAATAGCACCTGAAAGCTGACTCGCGATCATGTTGACGTTGGGATATTTTCAATAATCGGTTCATGCGAATCTCCAATTCCTTGCAGAAAGGGGCTTCATATGAGACGATTTGGTTGTCAGTTGGGACGACGCTCATTTGGAATGCGAAAAAATTTAAAAATAGCAAATCCCATAAATTGAATTTTGGGACCCCCTCTGAAAAACCTTTGGCCGAAAATTCTAGTAGTAGTAGTAGTAGTAGTAGTAGTAGTAGTAGTAGTAGTAGTAGTAGTAGTAGTAGTAGTAGTAGTAGTAGTAGTAGTAGTAGTAGTAGTAGTAGTAGTTGTAGTAGTAGGTGATCACTGTGACCTTCAATTATGGGTCATTAATGGCTGTCATATGTGAACATCTATATATCCCCTGATACTGGCCACTTATTCCTAGTCATGAGCATCACTTGGGGTCAATTCAAAAATAGTCATGTGGCCTTCAGATATGGGTCAGAAATTGGGGGCATTTAGGTAATTCTATCTGACCGTCGATCCGCACACTCCTCACTACTGGCGTATCAAAGAGAAGAGAAGCCTACCGTATACTACTCGTTCTTCAAGAAAAAATGCTTTTGCTTTGTTATGTTTTAAGTTGGCATAATATAATTCTTTTGGCACGTCACTCTCATTGCGCCCACCTCATGCAACGGTTTGACATGCTTGCTACATGCGTTTTAAAATCAAAAAAGTCTTCTTTAAAATATAACAAAAAGCACGTTATTTGACGTTTTAGTCTATTGTTCAAGTTTGGAATGAAGTTCAAATGGAAATATTACAAAAAAGTTTCGAAGAAGCATGATTAATGCCTTTTAACTCACAAAAAGCAATATTTAACAAAAGAACAAATCCAGTTTATCATCAACTATATAATAGATTATTTCAAAACATGTTGTCAAGAACTGACGTTAAACCAAAACATTTTAAATTATATAATCTAAAAATGGACACAAACTTACAATCAGTTCAAGACATACCAAAACAATACTATTCATATTTACCAATCTTTTTTTTCACAAAAGGAATTGACATATGGATGCATTCTATCCTAATTTCCTCTTTTGTTATTAAGAAATAATGATAATACGAATGACTTTATCAGAGTTTTATGATATCGAATTATTAACATATATTAATACAATTTGAAAAAAATACTTCAGCAATTTTGATCCACTTTCAATAGGTAAAAAATAAAGCATCAAAATAAATCCATATTATTTTTATTATTATTTGTTTATCTTTATTATGATCACTCTCTGATCAAAATCTTGATAGATTCATCTCAAAAAAAATAAAAAGACTAAACGGTTAGGATTGTTTTGAATATATTTTTTTAAAACAATAAACATACATAATAAAATTATATATGTCTTTTATATGTTGAAATCGGAATTCCGTATGCAATGCTATAAGAAACTGCTTTAGAGCAAGATGGCGAGAATGGTGATTCATCAATACTGGGTATGCAGTGCCATTAAGCTTTCCTGACGACATTCAGCAAGCCATACGTTTATTTTTGTCTGCTATGCTATAAGAAATTGCTTTTGAGCAAGATGGCGAGACTGGTGATTCATCAGCTTAGGTCGATTGATCGTAAAATCTGTACAGCAGCATTTGCTGGTTCTTACCACAACGTTATCATACTTGCATTGAATGCAAGAAGCTCACGTTAGATTTAGTGATAAAGAGGCTGGATAAGAATGCAAATAAACGGCAGCATTCAAGAAGCTCACGCTTTTTTTTATTAATAAAAAATTAAAAGAGTCTGTTTATAATTATTGTTTAAACAGACAAGAAATTGAGAGGGCCATTCAAAATATGATCATTCACTTTTTCTGAGAGCGGAGCTTTTTCTGCGTGCAACTTTGATTATACATAAAATAATCAGCCAAATTTGTTGGCTTGTTATTTTGAGAATCGATATCAAAAACGTCACTTTTCTACATCTGATACTCGATTATCAGTTTGGAAAATCTGATATCGAAATTATCGATTATCATGATATCAGATATGAAATGTGATATAAAAAGAATTGTAAACTTGATATCAATTACAGAGATCTCGAGATCTCAAATAGATTTATCTTTTTTTATAATTGGTATTGGTGATTTTAAAATATTTAAATATTTTAAGATTAAAATCAACAAATACATTCTTCTTTATGAAATACCCGTATTGATGCTTATTTCAAGATTAAAATCAACAAATACATTCTTCTTTATGAAATACCCATATTGTACACAATCCTAGTGAGTTTGCGATAATTCAATAATTCATATCACCATAAAAAATTAATTCAAAAATTGAGAAGTTTATTTATCGATTTTTTTTTTATTATAAATTCAAGCACTGAAGCTTATTCATAACACAAACCGGGAAAATGCCCACATTTATAATAATGCGTCCAAGGAGAAAGTTAAACAGCGTCTCAATAATAAGCCAAACAGTGTTTCAATAAAAAGTCAAAAATCATCTCGATAAAAAGTCAAAAACATCTTGATAAAAAGTCAAACAGCAACTAGATAAAAGTCAGACAGCGTCTCAATAAAAAGTCAAACAACATCTCGATAAAAAGTCAAGCAAAATCTCGATAAAAAGTAAAAACTCTCGATAAAAAGTCAAACAAAATCTCGATAAAAAGTCAAAAAACATTTCATTAAAAAGTCAAACAACACCTCAATCAAAAGTCAGAAAAAATCTTAATCAAAAGTCAAAAAACATCTCAATCAAAAGTCAGACAGCGTTTCGACAAAAATTTAAAAATCATCTCAATCAAAAGTCAGAAAACATCTCAATCAAGCAGTATTTATATCACGATAGATTTTTTTTTGGTCTATATAAAACTTGCTTAAAAACCAATATACTATATAATATTTCAATATGAAGTCGAAACGACGATTTTCAATAACCGCCAAAGTCGTACCCCTTTTGATATAATCATATTAAAAAACAATTTTCGGAAGTTTTGGAAATTTTCGAATATTTTCAAAAAATATTAATTAAAAATAATCAAAAGAGGTAAATAATAAAAGCAAAAAAGGCGCCAAAATTCAAATAAATAAAAACACTTTCATATATAAAATTTCAATAATTATATATACGTTAACATTCAATTTTTAATGGAAATAAATAATTAAAATATATCAAAGTACATTGAATTTTTCAAAAAAAGTTAAGTTATTAAAAATAAAAATCCTTATTTTACGGATTTTTTTTAAAGATATTTTAAAATGTCTATGATTTTTTAAAATTCATAATATATTCTAAAAAGCTTGTTTATATTGAAATAAATAACATGAAATATACTAATTTAACTCATTTACAATGTGCGTATAATCAAATAAAAACCAAATATACAAAAATCATGAAGATTTGATTATGTTGCCAAAATTGCAAAGATAAACATTTTAATTCATTTCATTTGGTACAAAATTGATTAATTAAGAGGCTTTACCAGTTCAAATTCTAAATTCTAAGTGATTTTTTAAAATAATACAAAATCTTATAAAAAAGCTTTTTTTTCAAATACTTCCTTTCTTATTTTTAATCGATAATATTTATTAAACCTATTCTATTTGATAAAATTCCATTTGAAAAATACCAATTTTTTGATTTCGTATGAGAAAAATAAAGAGCATTATTATTATCTAAAAATGCGATGGAATTGTTTTAGTTGAAACTATCATCTATAAATCATACGCATGAATATTAATTTATATTCACCGGTAAAACATCAATAAAATAATTTTTTTTTGGAGATTTGATAAAAATAGTAATTTGGAATTATTTTGTGATTTCGAGTTTTGCTTTGAAAAAAAGCCGAATGAATGTGTAAATGTGTCAAAATATAAATGAGGGATTTAATTACATGAACTATATTTAGTTCATCTTTTATAGATCATTTAATTTTTCACATAACTTTTTTTTAAAATAAACGAAAATAAACGTAACTTTTTTTGAGATTTTGAATAAAAAATGAAATTTTGGAAAAATAAATTTAATTCAAATATTTTTGTAAACCATTGAATTATCGCAAACTCACTAGGATTGTGTATAATACGGGTATTTAAAAGCTGAGTAAAAAAAAATCATCGATCTCGAGAATCAGTGCATATTTATTTATTGATATCAAAAAGTTAATCAATTATCGATCTCGGGAATAGGAGAATAACAAGCCTACAAATTTGAAAATTAAGAAAAAATATTTTAAGGGGGAACTTACCTTTTTTTCAATGAAGTTTTACCAAATTTATTTCAACAAATTATCATTCTTTTTTGAAAATAATTTAATATAATTATGATAAAGGCTTTGAATAATACATTTTTGTGTTTGTTTTTATGTAACATATTATAACCAGTGTTTTGCAGACTCATTTTTTCTGTCAAAAATGTGTCAAAAAAATGAGACTAGATGATTCTGTGTAAAATATTTTTAAAAACCAAAGATCAAAAATAATTTTATTTTGATTTTTAACAAACTAATAGAGCGTTTTTTTTAAAAAAAGCTTTTTTATTATCAACATATTATAAATAATTTCATATAATACTAAAGATATTAAAAAAAGGCTTCTATTAGTTTTTTACAGCTTAAATAAGAATTAAGTTGTACTAGTTTAATTTTATATATAATCAAAGCATGAGGCTTCAGTCTCTTTTTAAAATTGAAAGGGCTTACTTTCAATTTTTCTAAAAATTGATACCTCATACTTTCCTTTTTTGAATGACGAAAGTAGTAATAGTATGTCCCGAATGGCGGGTCGAATAATTTTTCTAGGTCTCCCAATACCAGGAACCAAGCTCAAAACCTCATTTTGAAAATTAACGAAAAACTTATCCACAGGGTTTAAATTTTAATTAGCCTCCATAATCTGTTGTAGAACAAGGCCTGTCATAAAGCGCTAAACACTCATTTTAAAATTTATTCCAAAGTTAATTTGGGATTTAATTTTAAATAAGGGCTCCAGAGTGAACCTGAGAACAAGTTATAAAATTTTAATTTTTCAAACTAATTTTTTTCCACATTTTTATTTTTGATAAATGGCTTTCAACCAAAATTCATTTATTGATTTTTCTAATAACGATATTGTTGAATCTATTAATAATATTAACCAAGGACTCAATGAAAATCTTGAAATTGCAGATACTCGTCGATATCGAGGAGGTGCTAAATTACGAAATATCAGAACATTATATACATATCTTAATCAACATAATGCACAACAAATAATTAATCCTAATTTCAATAATAGTAATGATTTTCTGATAAAACTTGATAATTTCATAACTCATGAACAAAATCGTCGTCAATATGAACAAAATTATCTAGATTATATTAATAATGAATCGATTAATGATGATGAATTGAACGAAACATATAATCAATATTATAATAAACAGCATGAATTAAATAAATCCTATGAACACAATTATCAAGATATATTAAATCGTGAATCATTTTATGAAGATGAACAACCAAATGAATCTGATTATCAATATTTCAATGAACAACAACAACAAATCAATCAAGAATTTCATGATAAACAAGTTCGTGATGATAATGATTTCTTCAACAAATTTGATAAAAACGAATACAAACAATTCAATTCTTTAGATGAACTTGCAAGAATTAATTCTCAGAACAAATTTGATAATCAATTGAAAAAAGAAAAACTTGAAAATGCAATTAAACGTGCTTATGAAGCTGTCGATAATGCAATTAAATTAATTAAACAATATAATAAAGAAGAGAATCTCAAGAAAATTGAACAAAAAGAAATTCACGATAAATCCCATTTACTTGAATATTACATTCCTGAAAACGAAGAATTATATGAATATCTTGATAAATTCAATAACAAATTTAAATCAAAACACAATGATTACCTTATGATTAATAAACCACAAGATTTTGATAAGGCTGTTAATGCTTGGAAACATTATAACAACTATCCCGAAACAAATATTGCTCAGAAACAATTCGATGGTTCCCCAATTGTTATTTATTATTTCAATCAAATTTCATCATTAAATCAAATCTTCGAATCATTACAACAAGTTTTTGATACTGAACTCAAACCATTCAAAATTCATTTTCAAATATCTGGTGTATTTGAATCTCCTACAGTTAATTTTGGTGAAGATTCTGATGAAAATAAATATGAATATGAGGCTCGTGAAATCAAATGGAGAAACTTTAAAGAATCAATTCCAATTATTGTAAATTCAATTCAGGACCTTGATTATGTTAAAATGTATATTGAATCGAATCTCAATTCATATGAAACATCAACTTCATCAACTAAATTAACAATCGTTGGTTCAATTTCATTTACTGTCTCACGAATGCGAAAGGTTACTGGACATATTAAAGATTTACCAATTGAATTTTTAAGAAGTGAATGCATTATTGCTGACAATGAAGATGATAAATTATGTTTCTATCGATTTTTAGCAATCTGTTTGAGTGATATCATAATTGTAAATAATGTTGAAATACATAAACTTGCATATACTCAAAAATATCAAATAAAGGAACGAACTAAGGTTGCTAAAAAAATCCTTCTCAAAGAACATAACATTGAATATAACACCAAAATTCCAAAACAAGGATTAAAGATTCTCAATGAATTCAAAGGAGTAACAATGGAACAAATGGAAGAATTGGCTAGGAATTATCATCTCAACATTAATATTTATGAGTTCACTAAAAACGAAAATTCTTCATATTACGACTTATCTGAACAATGGTTTTTCGATAAATCTTATCCAACTCATTCTGCATTACTTTTCTCGAAAGACCAAATAATTCATATCATGTACATAAAGAATCCTGAAAAACTAACTCAAATACATATTTGTCCAAAATGTCATTCATACACTCATCGTGGTAATTCTCAAATCAATCGATTTGAATCTCATGTCAAACATTGTGATGGTGTTTTCAAGAAGAACTTTATTCCAAACAAGGAACCACTTCCATTCTGTCCACATATTTTAAACAATCCAGTTTATGAATATTGTTTGGCATATGATTTAGAATGGAAACCTAACATTTATTATATGACATACGATTTTGAAACGATGGAGCAATCAGTTAACAAATCGATTTCTGATTCAACTGTAATCAATTCACGTTTGATACCTCTTTCTGTTGCTTCATGTGTTAAATTATCTTCAGGATTAATTACTAAACACTTTTCATTAAAGGATTCTGAAGAGTTTATTCCAGAATGGATTTCATGGTTGTTCGAACAATCGATGGAAGTACTGAATGATAAAATTAAATATGACAAATCATTTCTCCCTGCTGATAAAATTTATGGTATTGATACAAATATTTATACCATAACTGTTTTTGGATTTAATTCCTCAAGATTTGATTCTAATTTGTTCAAGAAATATCTTAATCACTCTCATTGGAAAGTTGAATCAAATTCATTAATCGGAACAATATCTTCATTAAAACAATTCATTCTTGTTTCAGACCACCTTCCAACAAAATTACGATTCATTGATGCTCAATCATTTGTTGCTGGAGGTACATTAAAACAATTTGGTATCGATTTTGGTGGTGAAACTAATTCTGTGAAAGGTGTTTTCCCATATGAGGCTGTCAATTCATCAAACTACAATGAAGTATTATCTAAATCCGAACCATTTTCATACAACGACTTTGACAGCTATCTCAACCAAAAAAATCCACTCTCAAAATCTGATTACCAAATATATCTCGAAGATGCTAAAAACTATAAAACACGATGGGATTACTTGCTTGCTTATAATGACAATGATGTTGAAATGATGATTAAACCAATTGACAATTTAATTCAACTCAATGCTCAATACAAAGTTGATTTGATATCCAATCTATCATTATCTAAGAATGCATCTTGTATAAAATATGCTCTAGCATACAAGGATTTCAATCCTCATGAAAATTACAATCCTATACACAAATACAATGAATTCATGCCAAACCCTAAATGGTGGCAATTCAAATGTGAAAATTATTACAAACAAGATGAACGTTACAACTTGTCACATCCTGTTAAACGAGACCTTTCAAAATGTGTTTCGTCCAGTGATTACAAAGAATTTCTCAAACTTTACAATGACCCAATCAAGGGTAAATGTCATCTTTGTAAAGAACATTTCACATATCAAAACAAACCAACTCTTGATAGAATTAACAATGATATTGGACATGAATTTTCAAATTGTTTGCTGGCTTGTGCTGAATACAATAAACTTCGAAAACGAGATGACCCAAAAATAACTGCATTAAGAATTCAATTAAAAAAATATTGCAAACTACATCATCTTCCAACTTTGATAAATAATGAAGATGAATATTATACAATTCGAAATGCAATTGCTGGTGGATTATCAAATGTAATGCATCGTGTTAACATCAAAGGTGAAACTCATATCAACAAATTCCGTTACGACGGAATTAATAACAAGGTAATCTCTTATGATACTCGAAGAGTTGAAAACGGAGTTGATACGTCAAACGTTCAAACACATATTCTTGGAATTGATTTTAATTCACTTTATCCTTCATCATTCAGTTCAAATCCACATCCATTTATTAAATACCATGGTGGAATCATGTTCATGCCAGGTGCTTTCATCAGAAGGATTGAAGCAAAGGATAAACAATCTCGAGAACGTTGTATGAAAATCATAACTTCAAAATCTCGATTTTCAAATAAACCAAATTATGTTTTCTATGCTGTTGTGAAATTATCATGTCCCAAATCAAAAATTAATTATTTCATTAATTTCCCACCAGTATTTCGAAACATTAATATCACAAATAATGAAGAAACAATTGGTTCATACATGTACAATTACATGAAATCAAACAATTTAAATTCAATCGATAAGGAAGAACGTAAATTAACAATGTTGCTTGACACAAATGGGGAATACATGGTTTTCTCAAATTATTACCTTTGGTTCCTTCTTGACCATGGATTGGAAATCGATGATGTCAAATCTGTTTCACAATATGAATGTCACACTGGATTCAATATGTTTGTTAATGAATTTATGAAAAAACGTCAGGATATCATCTCTGGGAAAGAGCATGGAAATGGCGCTGAAAGCGACTTGAGCAAGGGACTTGCGAATGAGAAGTTCTACAAAATCTCAATGAATGGTTCTTATGGATATGATGGAATGAATACTGAGAAGTTCTCTAAAATCAAAATCTGTGATGCGAATAAGGCTTACCAATCAATTATATCACAAACATACATGGGTGGTGCTCAATTAAATGATAACACATTTATGATACAACATTCTCCTAAATCATATCATTGCACAACTTGTTTACAAGAATCACTTTGGACGCTTGATAATGCCAAATTCTGGTATTTAACATTCTATTATGATTTTATGAATAAATGCTTGGACATGGATAAAATTCATTATATTGAAGGAGATACTGATTCAATGTACTATGCTGTTTCAGGTGACCCAAATGAACCTCCAACTCAATTATTCAATCATGTTATCAAAAACAAAGAATTCTATAACAAACATGTATACGAATTCATGCCAAACCCTTCAATTAACACAATTGAAGATGAAAAAAAGGTTCTTGGTTGTGCTATTGAAAAAACTGGTGAAAACATGATTGCTCTTGCACCTAAATGTTATACTATATGGAATAATGATGGCCAAACCAAATCTCTAAAATTAAAAGGAGTATCGCTTAAGAAGAATGTAATCAAATCATCTGATTATAAAGATATTATTGAAAACAATTCTGTTAAACAAGGTAAGAATATTAATCTTCAAATGAATGGAAATCAAATGTCAAAATTGACTGTTCAAAAAAATGCATTAACTGGATTACACACAAAAATGATTGTTTTAGAAAATAATTCATGTGCACCCTTCATTAAAGGAATTACAGCAAACGATTACATTATTCAATGAAAATGCGACCGGCGGAATTCCTACGGTCGAAAAATTATATGAAAAACGATTTTCCAAAATTAATTTTCAAATTTAATTTTTTTATTAATTTTTTATTTACTTCAAAAATGAACTCAACAATCGTTACACCAATTAATGATGAATACGAATATTTACAATATAATGAACAACTTCGAATCATTCATTCAATTTCTGACGATATGTTTCAAATGCAATCTATAATTAATTCATGTCAATCTAATAAACCAGTATGTCACTGGTTTCAAAATCAAAGTTCGAAAGAACTTCTTGAATACATAAATGGGTCCGGCGGAATTCCTCCGGACCAGAAATTATATGAAAACAGACCAAATTTACCTAACGAATTAAAAGGAATTTATATTCACCGTTTACTTGTCAATCATGTTGCAATTTGGTGTTCCCCATCATATTCATTTGACATTATGAAACTTCTTGATAACTATTTTAATCAACAACGTAATCAATTGAAAGAACAAATTGAAAACTTAACATTACGTGCTGTTCCTGAAGGAAGACAATTCGATTATGTTTTCTTCATTTGGCGAGAATCAATTCCAAATTCAATAACTCGTTGTAAATTACATCTTGTTCGAAGACACATCGATTCATTTTCAAAAATTGCAAATCACTTTGATAATCCAGATGAAAACTGGTTTTACCGAGACCATTTACCAGTTTCAATGACATGCAATCGTGATATAAAAAATCTAATTCGTGAGAACTTCAATGAAAATGAAATGTTAATTGATAATTGTGTCATTTATGCACAAATTGATTTGTTAGAACAATTATATGATTTAATTACATTATACTTTGTTGAATTTCAAGAATAAATTACTTAAATTATTTTTTATGTCAAATTCAAAAATTAATTTTTCAAATTTAATTTTTTTTAATTTTTTTCTACTATAAAATGACAACAAATAATAACCAAGTTGCAAACAATAATATTGAACTTACTACTGAAGAAATTTTAAATATACTAGCTGATTCTCATTATTTATATTCTGATGATGACGCGTCAGATGATTGGAATCAATATATTAATGATGATGATAATGAAGAATTTTATGATAATCGTTATTGGGATGATGTTAATGGTGTATACACTAACCGAAAAATGTATGATAAAGATGATGTTCTATTACCTAATTTAAATGAAAATTATTTCGCAGAGCAAGATGAAATTAAAATCAAATTTCCTATTAATGATAACAATTTACATAATTAATCAAATTTATTTTTTTTTTGTCATTTCTTCACAAACCAAACTTCGTTTGGCTGAGGCTCTTCGAGCCAAATTTCAATTTTTAAAATTTATTTTCAATTTTTTATTTTGTAATCAAATGACAACAAACCTTCGAGTATATGAATACATCAATTCATTAATCTCATTATTACCAAATCCAGATGAATATCAAAAATGTGATTTTACATTACTTTGTGAACGATTTCCAATTAATATCGGAAAAGGTACTTACCTTGTTCGTGTGTTATACATTTCATTAACCAATTCCGACAAAAAAACCACACGAATTTATCCAAATCAATTGAAAGATATGAATCTTGAACATGTAATTCTAACATCAAATCTCCGACGAAGGATTAACATAAATTCTTTTGAAACATTTGTTAATGGTAACACAGATGTTCAAACATTTAAAGAACATTCGTTTTACAATTATTCAATTGAACGAATTAACAAATCAAATCAAGAAATGATTTTGAAACTTCGTGAGAAATATGAAATACCTGAACCACAAATATTTAAAGGAAACCATCAAGATATTGTTCTTGATGATTTGTAAAAACGCTATGCGTTTGAGGCCTTTGGCCGAAACAAATCCTAGAATCTACGATTCAATGAATAAATTGAATATTTTTTTGTCTATTTAACAGTGTTTTATATTGGTGTTTATTATCCTAGCGGAAGGTGCAGCGTGCCTGACGCACCTAAGTGCGGAATGTCCTAGCGGATGTAGCAGAGTATATTAAAAAAATATTTTTTTGTACTTACTGGTTGAATCTTATAAATTCAATACTTCCTTCACGTGTATTCACCAAAACAAAATCATGATTCTTCATTCGATTATATTGTCTCCACAAATCTTCAAATTCAACTGGCATAACAACTTGTTGATATATATACGACATCTTCTGTCGAGAGAATCCATTGAAAATAAAGAATGAAGTACAATTATTCTTATAATCTGTTGGAATCGCTTTGAAGAATTGAACGTTCACATAAACGATTGAATGTTTGTGTCTCAATTGAGTTATATAATTTGTGAAGTAAGCAGATTTTAACAATTTCGATTTAATGAAGTCTTCACACAGAATTATTGTATTTAATGGCACATTGGGTTTACCAAGTTTATTGATATTAAGGAATTGAAACATTTTTTCTAGTTTCTCAGTCGCTGACAAGTCAGCTCCAGCTGACGCCTTATTAACCGTGATTCGTCCCACAGAGGTATATTTAATATATAATTCCTTCCATAAATCCAATTCTTTCAAATAAGCTTCAGCATTTGTGTCGGAAACAACTTTCACAGGTAAATTTATCAATTCGCGTTGAGCTTCAAATGTAGAATCATTTATAACTCCATTCTTGCTAATATACACAATTTGATGTACATTTGACTCCTTCAATCGAGATATTTGAATTATATCTCTTAATACAATGTGTGATTTACCTTTACCCTGGGAACCCACAATAATTTTTGATTCATTTTTTTGTACGCTCGATTCATTTCAAAATCAATATCGAAGGGTTCCTCCGTTCCTCGGAGGTAGCGAGTGCTCGCAGCTTTATTCATGACAGGCTTGATATACTGATGTTCTTCGTAATGTTCAAAATCTATATCATCATCATAGTCAGAAGTATCTGAAAAAAATATTGTTTTGTAATCAAATTTGCTGGGTTTCATTTATTATGAGTAAAGCTTCGAGCGCAACTCCTCTGTGAGTTCAGGGGGTTCATCTTCTTTGAAAATTGATATCAAAACACATAATTCAATAACATGAACAACCAAAATAGTTCCCAAAAGAATTTCAGAAATCATTTGAATAATTTTAAACACATAATTTAAGTGAAATACCATATCGAACAAGTTGTGCATAAACATCATTGTAACCATATTTCAAATCATTTGATTTACCATCTTTTGTAACAAGAATTCGTTGGATTTCTAAATATTTATTCTTCGATACACATCCAGTACATCCAGAATCTTCATCAATAATAAGTTCAACTTTATCAGCATGTGTTAGTATTTTAATTAATTCCATCAATGAATTTGAGTGACAAACCAAGTAATTATTTACACGAAGTGGATTCAATTCATAAATTGAAAGAAGTGTTTCTAAAAATTTGTTCTTGACAGTTAAGTCTTCAATTTCATTTCCCAAATCTGCAATTCCACGGTCTTGGGAAAGATTGTTTGTTGGAGGTTGAAATTGATATTGAGAATTCTCCTCCGGTATAGTAAAATTTACATCCCTAGATTGTGGATTCATTTGAGGAATGTTTGGATAATAAACTGGATGTGCTTGTTGAGGAACCGTATGCTGAGGTTTGATTTTGATTTCAACATTGGTTTCTTGATGTTGTTTTACAGAAGCATCATTTTCAGAACTTAATATTCTTGCTTTGTTAAGCGACATTTTCAACCAAACTAAAAGTTTGGCTGAGGTGCTATGCGCCGAAACCAAAAAAACCTTTATTCGTAGATTACTCAATCCTTGTTAGCTAATTCATTCAATTCGTTTTCCAATTTTTTTACTTTTTCCTTTAATGAATTAATATCTTCAATCAATGATTCACGAACAGCAAGCCCACTGGAACCAAGCATTCCAGATTTGACATTATTTAGATGTTGCTTGTAATCATAACATTTTTCTTTGAGGGTTCGTTTGATACGTTTAAGTTCAGGAATCTCCTTCTTATATTCGTTTAATTCAGACATTTAATCGAAGCAAAAATGTCCTATGAACAAAAACGAACCATTCATGATGATAAAAGAATGAATCACTACGATAGATTACAACTTAAAATGCAAAAAGAACGTACCAGAATTAATTCTGCACCAACTGTTAAGAAATATGAGGATAAAGGAAGTATTCAACATGAACCTCAAGTATCAACAACAAAAAAATTGAATTTTCACACTTATTCATTAAATCATTCAGTTGTCCCTCGATGCGATAAAATCTAAAACATTTGTTGGTTAATATATTTGGCAATCTGATTTACAGTATTGGTTAATTCAGCAATTTTTTTATCTAATGCTGTGAATTTGAGTTCATAGCTTTGTTTCAAATCTTTAATCATGCTTTGACATGCTGGAAGTTCTTCGAACATGGCACTTCGTGACAGCACAGCTGTTAGTTCATTCTTAAGATTCTCAATATCATGCGCGAGCTCTGAGCAACGATTGTTTAACAATTGTTGTTCAGCTTTAATAACATCTTGTTCAAGTTCTTTCAATTCATTAGTTTTGACAACTTTCTTTAAAAATATATCTCCCCCAACTCGTTTTGTACCTTCTTTTTGACAATTCTTTTTTGTGATTCTGTATTCAACACCATCTGGTGTAACAATTTTGTAAACCCGATTTAGATATTGAGTCGTCTGGTTGTTCATATCATCTTTGTGTTTCTGATAGTACAGATTGAACTCCTCAATTGATTTAAAATTCTTTATTTCAGTAGTTATTTCATTAATTACTTTCAAATCCATTTAAAATAAAAAAATACAATTTAATCTCATTTATACTACTTCATCAATTAAACTTTTACCAATTTTAAGACCTTTGTCAGCAAAATTTAATCCTGTATCAATTGCTCTAACAGCATCACCAATAAGAGGTATTCCACCCAAAACAGGTTTTACAGCATTAGTTACTCTTTTACCAACTTCAACAACTTTGGGAAGTGCTTTACCAACCTTAGTTGCAACATTCTTAATTGTATTGCCTACAGATTTAAAAGCGTTTTTCATTTTTTTGAAGATTCCGATACCCATTGTTTTCATTACGAAAAAAGACCCATAATAGTACTTTTTTTGTTATTCAAAATGTTGTATCGCAACGAAAGAGCACATAATTACAAAATTGAAGCAGGAAACGTTCTTGATACATTTAATAAGATGCGTGAAATGATTAATACTAATGATGGTACACGCTCATTTTCATTCAGAACTGTTGACTGTCATGACCAACCCGCACCATTTCATCAAGGACAGTATTCCCAAATCAGTTTAACACATCCTGACCACTTCATTAGTGATGTTGATAAAGGATTCTTAACATTTCATGTCAAATTGGATTTACAATTGAATACTGATTTAGCTAAATTACAACAAATTGATGACCCAAATAACTTCTACAAATTATTCGTCGGACTTAAATCTTCAAATCAATTATTCGACAGATTGGAAATTCTTCATAATAATGTAAATGTTGGATATCAGCAAAATGAATGTGTTCGCGAAGGATTTTTATACTCTGCTGTGAAACCAGAAACTGAAAAAAAGCGAAGACGATTTGTTCATTCACTTTGGGAAAACGTTTCAAATTATTCACAAACTGTTGCAGGTACTTATGTTAACCTAAATTCATTCAAATCTAATGGTAAATCACAAGTTGAATTTGATTTGAACGTTCCATTTGATGATTTACTTGCCCTTCAAGCTTTCGATTTATTCCCAAATGGAATCATAGGTGATTTATCAATTCGTTTCCAAGTAACTCCTGCAGGATTAGTTTGGGCAGCAATTGACCCTTATACTGTTGCTGAAACAAAGGCTTATCTTGAAGATAATGATTCTGTTACATCTGCTGAATTAGAACGATTGAAAGAAATTAAAGCTCGCGGTCATTTGAAACATCAATTTACACAAATTGGTAATGAAGCTATTATACCAGGACCTGGAACTCCATCTCCAGACCCATCTCCAACACCAGGCCCATCACCATCTCCAACACCAGGCCCATCACCATCTCCAACACCAGACCCAGACCCAACTCCTGAACCAGGCCCAGACCCAACTCCTGAACCAACTCCAGCACCAATTAAATATAAACTTGCATACAGACTTGGTGAGCAATATAACTTTGGATCTGATGGTTCATATACTTATGATGATATTGCAACCGACCTTTCAATGTATTTCAGTTATACAGCTGAAGAATTTGCTAAATTAGACCTCAAACCAACTGCAACTGATGAAGAAATTTGTTTGGCAAATCCTGATTACACAAAACCAGCTTTGAAACACAACGATGGAAAGTATTATGTTTGGCAAATTGAGAAAACAGTTGCAAAATCAGCTCTCAGAGTTGTTAATGAATATCATGATGCTAAATCACAACTTCACAACGAAACATATTCATCACAGAAAGCCACATTAACTGTAAACAGAATGACAATCACATTATGTAAATCAAATATGCAAGGTTATGGTGTCTGTGAATCTACTAGAAGAGGAATTGAAAATATTCTCCGTGAAGGAATTATAATCCCATCTCAGAAAGTTGATTACCATTCATTCCCAATTGCTCCTGCAGCAAATGGTATCAAATCTACTTTGAATATCCCATTAATTAATGTTACAACAATGTCAATTATGTTTCCAAAGCATCATAATGACCTCACTGTTTTCGAAAATCCAGTATATCAAAATTGTTATCTCAATATTGGAGGAAAGAACTTCCCAGATGAAAATGTTTCAACAATTGGTGCAAGATTCTTTGAGAATCAATTAACCGCTGGAGACCTTGATGCAATCGCATTACAATGCACTAAAGAATTTGAGGACTCAATGACTATGCCAAAGAATGATGCAAACGGAGTTCGCTACAAGAATACTTTAAGTGATGCTTCTAGCTTTGTTTTCAATATTCAAACTGAACGTTCATCTGCTGGTTATTGTTATGATGGTTTGGATGGTGGATTTGGTAACATTCAGGTTCAAGTAAATGGTCAACCAATATATACAGGTGAGAATGACACTTACTATAATGTTAATGAAGAAGGTACAGTACATCCACCCCCAACACAATTATGGCTCACAAGAGATACCTATTTCAAATTAAGTTTGAATGGATTAGAATATGTTGATGATGAATCCCCAGCTGGTTCACAAGTAAATCAGTAAACTAATTTAACAACTTGATTCTGGATATTTTTTTCTCGCAGAGCTCGAGCTCGCTTAAGAGCGAGATGCTTCTGAATTACCTTATTGTATTCGAAATGTCGAAAACTAAATCTCTCAGAATTTATGATAAAGAATATCCTTCATTATTGAAATACCCATTCAAATCGAAATATAAATACGTTGAAACTGATTTACAACCTGTTTTCAAGAATAACATTAAAACAGAACCTTTCATACCTGATTTCAAACTCAAAGCATGTAAAAAAATGTCAAAACCAAATTTCTCAAATGAACCAGGATGTTGGGAAGCAGATTTGATGTTTGTGAATTATTTTAGTAATCTTGAACAGCCTATTGAAAAAGAACAAGGTTACCTTGTTTTGATAAATGTGAATACTCGATATCTGATTGTTGAACCAATTAAGAGTAAATCAAGAGATGATGTTGAAAAGGGATTACGAAAAATAGTTGAAAAGCATCCAAAATTTGAATTCAAAACGATTAAATGTGATGGTGAAAAAGCTTTCATAAGTCTTGCTGGAAGAATTAGTGACCCCAATAAAATTCCTAATCGATGTATCATGTTGAAATATGATGATGGTGAACAGAGATTATTAACAAATCTTGATGAATTAATTAATTTTTATAATAGTAATTCTGTTTTGAAAAAGGTATATTTTGATGAAATTGTTGTTGACCATAATATTGAAACTCTTAAGACTATAAATGAATATATATCTGAAGATAATGGTTCATACGCTGATTATAATACAGAAGGGGTAAATGATTATTATATAATCAAATTTGTAATTAATTCTTCCCCTTACGCTCTCGCTCATAAAAATGTTGATTCTGTAATTAGAACTCTTAGAAATGCCTTCGGATTAGATGAAAGAAGAATTGCTGATTATAATCTCATGAGACAAATGGTGAACTTCTATAATAACACTCCTCACAATTCATTGAGATTTCGGAATTATGACTCGCCAAGGCGAGACTCCAGCTTTGCTGGCGATTATAATGAAGATGAATTATCTGAATATCAAGGTTCTGGATTGGTTCCTCCAACTAAATGGATTTATTATTCTCCAGTTCAAGTTCAAAACAATGTTGATATGGAATGGAGGTATATTCGAATGATGAAATTGAAATTGAGAAAGATAAATGAAAAACAGAAATTGAAAGGCTTGCTCTCATACAAACGTGGTAACATAATTTTGATACATCTTGACAGAGGTAAGACCCAAAAAAAGCATGAAAAACGACGTCGTGTATTTGATGATATAGCTGAATTCATATGTTATCAAAACGGAAATGTTAAATGTAGATTGTTAAATCAATATTACACATTCAGTAAAACAAAGGATGGTTTAGTCCCATACGAACAACCTGAACGAGGACGTAAAGCTCAAACTGATGTTGAAAAAAATGAAATTGAAGTACCAATTATTTATACGAAATATGTTTGTGATTCTATCGAAGACCTCAATGAAGATTATAAAGAGTATTTCATACTAAATGTTAACAAATAATATCAAAAATGTATCAACGATAAATTTTAAACAACCAATTACTAAGCGTTATTTCCATACACAAGATAAAGAATTTGTTCTTCCAAGTGAATTCGTTACAAGTAAGAATAAGAAATTTATTGTTGTACAGTATGTTGGAGCAATTGTTAAGGATACTCTTGTTGGAGATTTGATGGTACACTCTGATATTGTACAACAAGATGGTTATTGTGATTGTTTCATTATGTTGGCAAACAGACGTCAAACTAAATATCGAAAATATGAATTCCTTGGTCATGAACGTAATTTTAAAATTTGGTTCACAGATTTATATGGGAACTCAATTGAACCATCTGCTTTTGTAATGAGTTGCCTATTAATCTTTTAAATAGGTTTTTTTTTTGTTTGCCAGGCACCGAGCATTCCATGCCCAGCAGTCCTTTGGACATGGCGCTTCGCGACAACGTAGTTGTTGAATAGCCATTTAGGCCTTATTATTTTTGTTCCAAATGAAAAATGATACGTAAATCAAAGGATGAAAATAAAGAAGTATTAACAGCAGAACAAGAATCTAATTTAATTGATAAGGATGCTATTATTCTAGATAGAACTCACACATTATATTCATATATTGATAAAAAAGATAAGAAAGTTTACTTCTATTTGAGTAGTAATTATCAAGATTTATTTGTTTTTATGGAAGGTGATAATATATTGTTAAATTTACCTAAGAAAGTTGATATGAATACAAAAATGAACATCTTAGATAATAAACGTCCTTATTTAAAAAGAAAATTTGTCATTTCTATTGAAATTGGTTCTAAAATTGGAAATACAGATATTAAATTTGTTGAAAGATGGTTTGATGAACTAAATAAATCATATATTGTATTAATGGAAGATTGTGGATATAAATATGCTATTAAAGAAACAAATAATTTCTGTTTTGAATTAGATTCCGAAGGAGATGTAAATAGAAAAATCAAACCACTTCCGTTACACATATTTCTTTGTTTCAAACCTGAAACTTTTATGAATGAATGGAATCGTGTTGAATTACGAAATTTGGATGAGGAAGCTGATTTAAAAAAATTTAAATATGAATTTCAAAATTGGCATTACCATTTTCCTGTTATTAATGTATTTAAATCTAATTATGTAAGTCCATTATTAAAAGTCCATTTTAATGAAACTCCTGAAAGCCTTGAACCATTAATGGATATTTCAGAAAATGATAATGATGGTAAATATGAAACAAGTAATGTCGATATCAATAATAAATATGATTATGATGAAATAAGACCCAAAAAAATAAATCCTCCAGTTCCATCTATGTTACGAGATTTGGAAACCGAGCAAAGCTCTACCGAAAATGAGAGTACGACTACAATGAAACCAGGTGTTGAGACATTACCGAGCTCTATTTTCAGCAATGTATCGACCTCAAATACATGGATGAAACCTCAAAGCTCTGTACAACAAAATCCTAATAACTTTAGTCCAATGAATTACTTTCAACCCACAACATTTAATATGCCAACAGGTACTAATTTTAATTTTAATACAGAGCCAAAAAAAATCATCTTTAACCAGTGAAACAAATAATGCAACCAATGGAAACTTACCAAAGATTAATGAGAGTAAGTCAGAAAACAAACCAAAAACACATATATCAACTTTCAGATTACCAAAAAAATAAATTATTTAAATATTTTTTTATGCTTCATTTTCATCTTCAGATTCATCGGATTCAACTTCAACTTTAGCTAGTTTTTCATCAGTTCTTGATTTAATATATGTTTTGTCACGATAATTATCATACAATGATTTATACAAATTTTTAACTTCAATGTAATTTCCGCCAACATTCAAATTAATATGTTTATCAATATTTGAACCAAAGTGTTCTCGTAATTGTTTCTTTTCTTCTTTAGTTACTTTATTTTCTAATATTTTCTGTGCTAATTGTACAAATCGTTCTTTCTTTTCTTCTGTATATCCAAGTCCAACGTTAGCTATTAGTTCAATTGTTTGAGTTAATATTTCTCCTAATCGTGTTGTTATTTCAGTTGAACCATTTATTTCACCGCCAATTGGGATAACATCTTTCATATTAGTATTATAATCTTCTTGAATCTTAAGACCTAATTCAGAATTTACTGCTTTCGAGTGTACTTTTTTATATTTAACCCATTCATTCCAATTATTACATTTATGTGATTTCATTACTTTCAATTCATATTGTAAAATAAATACTGCGGTACATATTTTTAAGTAACTGAATATACCCTTCAATGGTTCCATAAATTGATAATTTCCCTGTTGTTCATCATCTCCAAACATATTAAAGAGTGCTAATTGCCATATTTTTGAAAAGATTGAACTCCATAATCCTCTTGCATTAAGTTTGGTGCTGACTTTGGGTTTAGATAAACCAACCTTCTGATAAGCATTAACTGCTTTAATGAACTTTTCATCATATTTAGTCTTGATTTTACCAGCATCCCATTGTTTTTGTTCATAATTCCATGTTTTAGTAGTGCCAGTAAGATTTTTCATCCATACTTCAAATGGTTCTATTTTTTCACCTTTACTTTCCTTTTTAATGCGTTCGGTTTGCCATAATTTCTTATAAGGGTCTGCTTTAACAAGACGGAATCCATTAATTATAACAGGTTTACCACGAGTATCAACAATAACGATGTCCTCTACTTTGTCGCCATTTAAGTCACAAATTGGATTACCAAGAGGGTCTAATGTGTCTCTCCTTGCAGGAATTAATCGATATAATGGATATCCATTTTTATCAAATTTCTTCTTACAATAGGCTTCTGCGCCATCTCTTGTAGCACATTTTGGAGAGAATTTAATACGATAATTACCATTAATAAGAATATCAAATAATTCCCCTCGGAATTTACTAACATCAATACTTTGTTTATTTTCGAAAATGTATAAGTCATTTAAACGTTCTTGTGAAGCTTCAAATGTTTTACCAGCACTTTTACCAGTTGGGACAGACTGCATATAATTGCTTTTGAATTCAGCAGTATCGATTGGCGATACACCTTCTGGTGCTGCAATATCAACATTAAATAAATCATCATAGTTTTCAGAACTAACTACGGGTTTTTTAGATGGTGATTTAAATACAGGCTTTGACATTGATTTAGGAATGGAAAAATATTCATTATCAACATTATTATCGTCAGAACTTTGTGAGTCACTATTCATGTTAAATAATATTTCTCGGTCACCATTCTCTTTAATATACTTTATTAATTGTTTGAGCTTCTTTTTGTTTTTAGGCTCAGTTGTTTCTTCAAATATGTTTGTTTCACGTATTGCATCATGTAATTGTAATACAAGTTTTTTTACTCTGATGTCAGAATCATCTTTGGGATTTATAGCTCGATTATAATAATCATAAAGGTTTTCAGCAGTAAAATCATCGTTTAATAACCCAAATTTCTTAAGTTGATTAGCATCAATTGTAGAAGATTTATTGTAAGCATCTAATAATTGTTGACCTTCTTGATTAGAATCTGCTATCTTTCTCATTGTTTCAATATTGGTTTTTCTTCTAATATTCTCAAATTGCATTAGGTTATTTATATTATCTGATGCCTCATTGTTTTTATGTGAGTCTATATTATTTGTCACTGATTTGACAAGTGATTGAATCTGTGCGGTATCTTTTTTATTGAATACTGAATACTTCTCTGAGTCATCAGCAATGCGATAAAATAATTGTAAAGCATTAATATGATTACTATCAAGTATAACTAAATCACTAAGTGATTCAATGTCTTTATTAAGTCGATTTCTGAAATAATGGTCTGCTAAATCGGGCTCCTCCTCCTCTTCAATTTGTGGAATGGCAACAGGTTTTTCTTTATTTTTCAGATAGTTGGTTAAATCAATAAAGTAATTCGCTTTTGAATCAAGTATTTTAGCTAATTCATTTTTTTGTCTTGAAGTTCCTTTAGGCTTTGCGTTATATTTATCAAGCATATCTTTTAAATTTGTTTTTACATCTTTGACATAGTTACGAGGATTCTTAAGATACTCAATAATATTACCAATAATTGTTGTTATTTGTGTTAACTTACTATTTTGGAACATGAATATGAGCATATCTTGATAGTCCCTTTTTTTTACTTCGTTTAGTATGAAATCTTCGTTTATGTTTGTTATCATTTATTATTCCCAAAATGCTCACGATAGAACAAGCGGGTACTATAAAAAAAGTAAATACAATTGATGAATTGATAATAGAATATATCAAGAAATATGCTTGTACACATTTGTGTCCGGGAACCAATGGTTCCTGCCAATGCAATAACGGAAATAATTTAGGGTCAAGCTTGAATACTGAGGAATTGAAAGAATTATTAAAACCATACGCTAAAACAACTGATTTATTCGATTATTTGAAAACAGAGGAATTCAATAAAGAATTATTAAAGTATGCTAGTAGTGAAGAAATTGACTTGCAAAGCAAGGCCCAAGCTTTAGCTTGTGAAAACGCTGTTAATACATTACGTGATTACGTTGTTAACAACTTTGCATTATCAACTGACATACCTGAAATACCTACAGATTTGGTTAATGAATCTGCTTTGACAACTGCTTTGGAACCATATGCGAAGCTTACGAACTTAAGTGAGTACGCTAAAGCGCAGGACTTACAGTCTTATGCGAAAACAGAAGACTTGCCAGATATGACATTGTATGCAAAAAAAGAAGATATCCCTGAGATACCTACAGTTCTCAAAAATAATGAACTACAATTGAATCCGAATGAAGAACCAACAGAAGAAGTTCAACAGAAATTAATGAATGATGATAAACCACTATCAGCACAAGCATCATATATATTATCATCCATGGCAGTAACTAAAACATTGGATTTGATTAATCTTGATGAGTACGCTAAAGCGCAGGACTTACAGTCTTATGCGAAGACTCAGGACTTGCCAGATATGACCTTGTATGCAAAAAAAGAAGACATTCCAGAACCTGTTGATTTGACACCATATTATTCTAGTTCACAAGCTGATGAGAAGTTCGTTGATGAAGATGAATTGGCTTATGAATTAGATAAGTATGAGACCAAGGATGTGGCTAATGGGAAATACGCTCTCAAAACGGATATCCCTGAGATACCCACAGATTTGGTTAATGAATCTGCACTGAGTACTGCGTTGGAACCATATGTGAAGACCCAAGACTTACCAGATATGACCAAGTATGCACTCTCAACAGATATACCAAAAGAGTATTTCACTGATATTAGTGGAGAGGTTTATATCAAAGACCCAAACAACATCCTGACATTGGGTGGAGTAAATCAGACAAGTAGTGATGCACCTCTCATGGTCATGAAACCAAATCATTCTCGAAATAGAAGAATATTTAGCATTGGCAATCAACTGGATAGTTCGAAGGAGAGATGGTTAGATTTTGATATTGATGCAAACAGTGATACAGCGACCATCAAATACAATGAAATAACTGCATTGGAGATTACTCGATCAAAAGTTTGTGTTATGAATGCATGTGATATAGACGGTAATGCCTATGCTAAAATCAATGAATTACCAGATATGACCAAATATGCACTCACTGAAGATATCCCAGCACCAGTTGACCTGACACCATATTATACTAGTGCCCAGGCTGATGAGAAGTTTGTTGATGAAGATGAATTGGCTTATGAATTAGATAAGTATGTCTCCAAAGAGGGTGATTCAACGATAAATGGGAAATTAACAATATTAGATACAAATACTACAGAATCAGATTTTAAAACCTTGTTAATAGCAGGCATAGGTACAAATGAAAATGAAGCTGCTACTTTCGGTTTTTATTCTGGTTTAGGTGTTTTAGGTATTACAGGTTGTGCAAATATTATTGGTTGGAACGCAGATCATACCATTTTTCATAATAATGTTTTTATAACATATGGTGATTTAGAAATAGATGGTGTAGATGCAGATTGTTTAAAGATATATCAAGAAAATCCAAATTTATATGAATCGAACATAATTCTTGGTCTTAATTCATCAAAATGTGCAAAAATACAATATTATAATCAAGGTAATTTAGCTCGTTATAGAGTAATATTGAATAATTCAAACGCATTTTCTTATGAAGTTTCTCCATCAGGAAGAAATACAACAATTGATTCAAATTTACATGTTAACGGTAAGATAACATCAAATGGTTCAAATACAATCACTCATTACTCCCCGATTGAATCATCAATGAACTCTGTTAATGATTTCGTTGTTGGTTCTCCTGTGTATATGACAGGTAAGGTTTACAAACATGTTGGTGATGAATGGATACGAAACGATGTTTCTCAGCCAAACAAAGTTTGGATACCATCAACAGCAGATGATACAACTGATTGTATTTGTAGTGTCAAAACTACTGGTTCATGGAAAGAATATGTTGGTATTTGTGTTAGAATTGACCAAAAAAAAATGCTATAACATTTGCTTCCCATGGTGATTATCTTTTGAAAGTTGATGATTCATCTTGTTATGGTATTGGGGATGAAGTATTTATTGATAATGAAGATAATAAATTGAAGATTCTCAGTGGTGAAACTGCAATAACATCAAAGATTAAACGTATGACTGTTGGTATCATAACTGCAATAATAGATAATAAAACACTTGCATGCTTTAAGGCATAAATAGTATAAAAAAAATTTTTTTAGCTTAATTGTTGGATGAGATTATTTGAATCAACTTTCCCGTCATATATAACGATAAATTGATATTTAATTGTTCACGTATTAGATTCTGAAGGAATTGAATTCGATTAGACCTTGGTTGATTCATAATTGTTTCTTTATGGTCAGAAGCGAATTGGAGAACTTGGTCTCTCTGTTCATCATTTAAAAACTTCGATTTGTTTAATGGAAATGAGCGATTTGTTCTTCTTCGTATAGGATTTAATTCATTTGATTCGGCTGAAGGTTCAGTTGATGGTTCGTTTGATGATTCAATTGGTTGTTCGGCACTTCGTGCCTCAGCCGAGCTTTGCTCGGATTCAGTTGATGTTTCAATTTGTGTTTCGTTTGATTGGGTTTGCTTTATTTCAATTTCAGATTTTAAAGCAAGTAATTCAGAAATGATATGATCAATGCGTTGTTGCATTTTTAAATAAGATAAAAAAACAAATTCTTAATTTAAAATTTTATAACTTGTTCTCAGGTTCACTCTGGAGCCCTTATTTAAAATTAAATCCCAAATTAACTTTGGAATAAATTTTAAAATGAGTGTTTAGCGCTTTATGACAGGCCTTGTTCTACAACAGATTATGGAGGCTAATTAAAATTTAAACCCTGTGGATAAGTTTTTCGTTAATTTTCAAAATGAGGTTTTGAGCTTGGTTCCTGGTATTGGGAGACCTAGAAAAATTATTCGACCCGCCATTCGGGACATACTATTACTACTGACGAAATACCTTTTTGATTCATCAGAAAAAAAATATTAAAATTTAAATGAAAAAATCACCTTTGGTTTAAACCAAATAATAAATGCAAATATCTTTTTTTTCTACCGCCAAAAAACATTTTACAATAACAAAATATTTTTATAATATTATATGGGGGAATCATATTTTTCTACGCCACTTTTTGAAAACTTTTAAACTTTTTGAATACTTTTTTATACATTTTTTATTCAATTTTTGCTAAATAATGCCTAAATATTTAGTTCAAATGGCTTCCCGATTCATCCAGCAATTCAAGGAGCCTGATTCGGCTTCGCGCAGCCCTGTGGTGATCACTGGTGCGTATATTCCTGAAAAATTATGTAAAAATAAAAAAAAATTATATCAAAGAAAGCAAATAGTTATAATTTTAAGAGAAAATTTAAATTTACGATTTTTTTGGTTAATTTTCTTAACAGAGTAAGTTAAATTTCACCTTAAGATGGCGGTTTTTTACTTTCCATGAATAGCTATTAGTGGATAGAAAAACCATTCAAAAAGTGGCGTAGAAAAAAACGATTGTCCTATTATATGAAATGTATGTACACAATAAAATTTAAATATCACAATAGGATTAACCCTTCGGCGTTTTTGAAAACTATGGCGACATCAGTAGTATATGTATGTGCGTATTGACCCCCAGATAATTTTGAAGCATTTTCGCGGTTCCCCCTTATTGGTTTCTCCGGCCGTTTTGTCATTTTTGGGCCACCACATTGAACTCTAGGATTTCTAGCTCATTGTCTACAACACTGTGAACCCCAACTATGAAACTCAAGGATTTGTAGCACTTTTTGGAATCAAATAATTTCAGCCCCAGAATCACCAAAGAGCAAATCAAATATTTTTTTTAAATTTTTATTTTCACCTAAATGGCATACAATTACCGATCACTTAAAAATATTAGTAATGCTGATATTGTTGTATTAATCACAAGTATTAACACATTTTTCAATGCAAATCTACCAATTACAACAACTGCTAAAACAGATGCTTGGAATAGAAGGAAAAACGTAGAAGTATTATGTGATTGGCTTAATAATCGTAATGCTCACAGACTTATAAAAAATGATTTACCAACTGCAGAAGATATAGATAGTTTCATTATACATGTGCATAAACTTAAACGAATATTGGATGATTCACATGAACAGTACTACCAAGATATACTCAAACGTGATGATTACTTTGAAGAAGATATTAATGAAGAAGATGAACGCTATTTCAACACAAAACAACAACAAATCGAGAGAGAATTCGAGATAAAAGAAGCTATTAATAGGGCTTATGAAGCAGTTGATGATGCAATACAATTAATCAAAGAACAAAAACATCCAGTTTTACAGAAGACTGAGAGATTAATCATCCCTGAGGCTCCATTAATCAAAAATCATCAAAAACAATACTTTCCAGAGAATGAAGAACTATATGAATATCTCGATAAATTCGCACACAATTTCACATCAAAACACAGTGATTTCCTTATGATTAACGAGCCACATGATTTCGATAGAGCTGTAAATGAATGGAATCACTATAATAAATATCCCACAGAAAATGCTGTTGAACGAGGTCCTATAACAACATATTATTTCAATCAAATTGCATCATTAGATAATATCTTTGAGTGTCTTCACAATGTATACAAGAAAGAGCTGAAACCATTTAAGGTTCATTTTCAACTATCAGGAGTCTTCGAAACATACACTTATGATTTTGAATCATTAGAAGAGAAATACGAATATATAGCTAGAGATATTATTTGGAAGAACTATCAATCAATGGTCCCCATCATCATCAGTAAATTTGAAGACCTTGAAATAGTGAAATTATATATCGAATCAGTTCTTCACTCATATGAGACAGAATCATCAAGCACAAAACTTATATTAGTTGGTTCAATAGCTTTCACAGTTTCAAGAATGAGAAGAATAACTGGTCATATAAAGGATTTACCAATTGAATTCATCAAAAATGATTTCATTATTGCTGACAATGAAGATGATAAACTATGTTTCTTCAGATTCTTAGCAGTATGTTTAAATGAAAAACTTGCAGATACCAAAACATATGATTGTGCCAAACGAACCAAAATCGCAAAGAAACTACTTCTTAAAGAACACAACATTATATACAGTACAAAGATTCCAAATGAGGGAAAGAAAATACTAGATGAATTTGAAGGTGTTTCAATGGAGCAAATGAAAGATTTAGCACAAAAGAATCACATCAATATCAATATATATGAGTTTTTTAAGACAGATTCTGAGCAATATTATGATTTATCAGAGCAGTGGTTCTTCGATAAAACATTTACAACATATTCTGCATTGCTTTTCACTCAAAGTCAAATCATCCATATAATGTATATCAAGAACCCTGAAAAGCTTACAAACATCCATATTTGTCCCAAATGTCATTCATATATTCATTACGGACCAAAAAATATTAATAGATTTGAATCTCATGTTAAGCGTTGCGATGGTGTATTTAAAAAGAACTTCATACCAGTTAAAGAAGCTTTACCTTATTGTCCTCACATATTGAATAACCCTGTTTATGAATACTGTTTAGCATACAATCTTCAATGGAAACCTGAAATATACTATATAACATATGATTTCGAAACAATGGAGCAATCAATAAATAAATCAATCTCTAACTCAACAACAATAAATTCAAGATTGATTCCGTTATCAGTTTCATCTTGTGTGAAGACTTTAAGTGGCTTGACAACAAAGAATTTCTCATTAAGAGACTCTCAAGAGTTCATACCACAATGGATAAAATGGTTGTTCGAACAATCAATGAAAGTCTATGCAGATAAAATATCGTATTACAATTCATTCTTACCGGACACCTCTATTAACAAAAATATGAATGTAATTACTGTATTAGGGTTTAACTCATCACGTTTTGACAGCAATCTATTTAAACAATATTTTAATCATTCTTTCTGGAAAGTCGAACAAAATTCAATAATTGGCACCCTATCTTCATTAAAACAATTCATTCTCACATCAGATAATCATCCAACTAAATTGAGATTCATAGATGCTCAATCATTTGTTGCAGGAGGTACATTAAAGCAATTTGGCGAAGATTTTGGCAACGTAATCGTTGACTCAAACGTGAGCGTTTGTGGTGGTATCAATGAATTGCAAAGCAATACCCAAGCTAAAGCTTGTGATATAAAAGGTGTGTTTCCTTACGAAGCAATCAACGATAAGAACTACAATGAAGTATTATCAAAATCAGAACCATTTTCATATGATGATTTTTATAGCTATCTCAATCAAAAAAATCCTCTTACTAAAGAAGAATATGATGCTTATCTTGAAGATTCAAAACGTTTTGCAACACGATGGGAATACTTATTGGCCTACAATGATAATGATGTTGAAATGATGATTAAACCTATTGATAATTTAATAGCACTCAATGCTCAATACAATGTTGATTTACTTTCAAATCTCTCATTATCAAAGAATGCTTCGTGCATCAAATATGCTTTGGCTTATAAAGATTTTAATCCAAGGAACAATATTGACATTACAAATAAATACAATACATTCAAACCAAATAAGAAATGGTGGCAATATAAATGTGATAGTTATTATAATTAAGATGAGAAATTCAATAGATTAAACCCTGAAAAACCACAACGAGATTTAACAAAATGTGTGTCAGAAAATGATTTCGAAGCTTTTATGAAAATGTATGACGACCCAAATAAAGGGAAATGTCATTTATGTCATGAACATTTTACATATCAAAATAAGCCTACATTAGATAGAATTGACAACAATAAAGGTCATCAAATTGATAACTGCTTATTGGCATGTGCTGAATGTAATAAACTTCGTAAAAGAGATGACCCAAAAATAACAGCTCTACGAATCCAATTAAAAAAATATTGTAAATTGCATCATTTACCAACACTCATCAACGATGAACGTGAATATTATTCAATAAGAAATGCTATCACAGGAGGACTCTCTAATGTAATGCATCGAGTAAACATTAAAGATGAGACTCATATTAATAAATTTCGCTATATTGACAATAAAGGAGTTTTGTCATATGATACTTCTAATGTTCAGACACATATCGTCGGAATCGATTTTAACTCTTTGTATCCATCATCGTTCTCATCTTGCAGACATGAATTTAATAAGTATCATGGAGGTATAATGTATATGCCTGGAGCATTTATTAGACGAATTGATGTTAAAGATAAAGCTTCAAAAAAGAGATGCCTTGATATCATAACAAACTCCTCAAGATTCTCAAATAAACCATCATATTTGTTCTACACAGAAGTTAAACTAAAATGTCCCACCTCAAAGATAAACTATTTTATCAATTTCCCTCCTGTGTTTCGCAATATCAATATCAAAAACGATGAATCAACAATTGGTACTTATATGTACAATTACATGAAAACAAATAAATTAACTTCTACAGATATGGAAGAACGCAAGCTTACAATGCTTCTTGATACCCATGATGAATACATGATTTTCTCAAATTATTATCTCTGGTTTCTGTTAGACCACGGATTGATTATTGATGATGTCAAATCTGTTTCTCAATATGAAGCTCATACAGGATTTCATGAATTTGTATCAGAATTTATGAAGAAACGTCAGGATATTATTAGTGGTGTTAGTAAAGGGAATGGCTCTGAAGGAGACTTGAGCGTAGCGAATAAGAAATTCTATAAAATATCTATGAATGGATCATATGGATATGATGGTATGAACACTGAGAAATTCAGTAAAGTCAAAATATGTGATGCAAATAAAGCTTATCAATATATCTTCTCTCAAACTTATAAGGGCGGTGCACAATTAAGTGATAATACATTTTTGATTCAACAAACACCCAAATCATATCATTGCAACACATGCATTCAAGAATCATTGTGGACTCTCGATAACGCAAAGTTTTGGTATCTGACTTTCTATTACGATTTTATGAATAATTGTTTTGATATGGATAAACTACATTTTATAGAGGGTGATACTGATTCAGCATATTTTGCAGTTGCTGGAAATCCAAATGAAGGTCCGGAGCAATTATTTGATTATGTTATTAAAAACAAAGAGTTTTACAGCAAGAATATATATAAATTCTTACCCAACCCATCAATCAACACTATTCAAGACGAAAAAAAGATATTAGGATGTGCAATTGAAAAATATGGAGAAAATATGATTGCTCTTACACCTAAATGTTATACAATATTTAATAATAATGGACATACAAAAGCACTCAAACTCAAAGGTGTATCTTTAAAGAAGAATCATATCATGTCTTCCGACTACAAATCAATAATTGATAATCAGTCAATTAAGACTGGTAAGAACATAAATCTACAAATGCAGAACAATAAGATGAGTAAAATAACTGTAAACAAAAATGCTCTCACAGGATGTCATACAAAAATGATTGTTTTACCAAATCAATCATGCGCACCCTATATTAGTGGTTTAACAGCAAATAATTATCATATCCAAACGAAATACTAAGTATGAAAATGCATTGACTGCTGAGCATCCCAGGAATCTCCGATTCTTTGAACTCACCACCTTTTGATTTTCTCAGTTTTTGAATATGCGCATGCTCTATTTAAATCTATGATTTGACAAGCATAGCTTGACTAAAGCTTTTAGCTTTTGAATACAGCAAGTGTTTTATCATCTATTATTGCAGTGATAACTCCCACAGTCATACGTTTAATCTTTGATGTTATTGCAGTTTCACCACTAAGAATCTTCAATTTATTGTCTTCATTATCAATAAATACTTCATCTCCAATACCATAACAAGATGAATCATCAACTTTTACAAGATAATCGCCATGGGAAGTGAAGGTAATACAATTATTTTTTTGGTCAATTCTAACACAAATACCAACATATTCTTTCCATGAACCAGTAGTTTTGACACTGCAAATACAATCTGTAGTATCATTCACTGTTGAAGATATCCACGTATCACCATCATGTTTATAAACCTTACCAGTCATATATACTGGAGCTCCAATAACGAAATCATTTATTGAATTTACAGATGACTCGATTGGGGAGTAGTGGGTGATGGTTGTGTTGGATGTACCATACATTACACTCCTATATTTTGCTAAATATTCTCGGGAGATGATTTGTCTTGAATATATTTGTTTTGCATCTAATAATTCCTGAGTAGTTGTCCAGAGATATCCACCTATTGGGAAGCTATATGTAAGTGGACTTGATGATGTTATATCAACAGTGTCTTCATAATATAGTGGGAATTTGAAATTGTCGAAATACACAGTCCTTTGATGTAATACCATTACTATGTTATGGGGATTTCCATCTGTATCATAGAATAATATCCTTATTTCAAAACATAGTGCATATTCACCTACTATGTATTCCAGTTTAATCACCTTATCTACAAGTTTTAGATAACGAATTGATGTATCCGAGACCCCCTCCGTAATTGGACCACAATCAATGGCACATCTTTTTATTAGCTGCTCATCTGTAACAGTATTCGACTTCACTTGCTCAATAGCAAGGGCCAATTCACTTTTTAATGCATATTTATCTTGGAGAAATGCAAGATTAACAACACTGTTTAAGTTTGTTTCATCATAATCTTCATTTGCAATATAACAACTTATTACATTGATTCTATGTTGGTTATCAAAATCATAAACAACTCCACAACTTGAACTCATTTCTAATGTTAATGCTATATTTTGAACACCATTATTTAAAATATAATCATTATTATTATTAATACTTGATATAGTGAATAATCCTTGATATTTAATATTTTCATCAGTTTTATCATATCCATCAAATAACATTCCATATTGTTTCCATTTTTCAAAATATTGACTTGCATTAGTATAAAGAACCGAAAGAGTATTAATACTATTACCTTCATCATAAGTTAATTCTAATTCTTGATTGAAAGTAATTTTTTTATCAATTATTTCTGGAATATCAGATTTTAAAGCATAATTGTTTGACACATATCTAGCCGAATAAGCGTTTTTGTCTGTTGGTTCGATAGTTTTGGTTATTGAACATGATAATATTTCCGGTGTTTCACCAGTTCCTGGATTGATTAATTCATGGGAGTTATACAGATACCAAAGACTAGAATCACTTCCTTCCATACGCAGTATCTGAGAGGGTAGATTATCATCATCGTCATTGTACGAATAGTCTGCGTGAACATAATGGGCTGTATAGTAACTGTCTGATGATACAATATCTAACCCATATTGCTCAATCAGTACATGATATGGGTCATAATCTAAATCAAGAATTGTATTATTGGCGATTGTGAATTGAATAGTTGTTGGTCCCTCAATAATCTCTGGAATTTCGCTTTTCACTTGCTCAATAATCTTTGGGAGGTTTTCTTTTGAAACATATTCTCTGGCACAAGAATCCAAAGCTGCTTGAAGACCTTCATTAGCCGCCATACTTGTCAAACACATTGATGCTTGAGCTGATAATGGTTTAACATCATCAGCCATCAATTTCTGAAACACTTCGTCTGATAATTGTTCTCTTATGTTCAATTGCAACTCACTATTTTTGAGAACTGTGGGTATCTCTGGTAAGTCTTCTTTTTTCACATACTCATCAAGATTCGTAAGCTTTGCGTATGGTTCCAAAGCAGTTGTCAAAGCAGATTCATTAACCAAATCTGTAGGTATTTCAGGTATGTCAGTTGATAATGCAAAATTGTTAACAACGTAATCACGTAATGTATTAACAGCGTTTTGACAAGCTAAAGCTTGGGCCTTGCTTTGCAAGTCAATTTCTTCATTACTAGCATACTTTAATAATTCTTTATTGAATTCCTCTGTTTTCAAATAATCGAATAAATCAGTTGTTTTCGCGTATGGTTTCAATAATTCTTTCAATTCCTCGGTATTCAAGCTTGACCCCAAATTATTTCCGTTATTACACTTACACCCACATGAAGTGGCATATTGTTTTATGTATTCTATTATTAATTCATCTATTGTATTTACCCTTTTGATACTACCTGCTTGCTCTATCGTAAACATTTTGAACATAATAAATGACGTCAGATGTGGATGAACAATTAATAATGAATGAGGTGAAAAAGAAAGATTATCAAGATATGCTCATATTCATGTTCCAAAATAGTGAATCAGAGCAAATAAAAACAATAATACACAATATTATTGGGTGTCTTAAGAATCCTCGTAACTATATCAAAGACGTGAAAGAAAAGCTAAAAGAGATGCTTGATAAATATAACGCAAAGCCTAAAGGAAGTAAAAGACAAAAAAATGAATTAGCTAAAATACTTGATTCAAAAGCGAATTACTTTATTGATATATCTGGCTTACTAAAAGATAAAGAAAAGCCTGTTATTCCACATATTGAAGAGGAGGAAGAACCTGACTTGGAAGGCCATTATTTTAGAAACAGAATTAATAAAGACATTGAATCACTTAGTAATTTATTTACACTTGATAGTAATCATATTAATGCTTTACACTTATTTTATTGTATTGCTGATGACTCAAAAAGGTATCCGTTATTTAATAAAAAAGATACTACACAGATTCAATCACTTGTCGTATCATTGACTGAAAACATAGATTCACATAAAAACAATAAGATACCAGATGACATAAATAACCTAATGCAATTTGAGAAACAAAGAAGACAAACCAATATTGAAACAATGAGAAAGTTAGCTGAATCTAATCAAGAAGGTCAGCAATTATTAGATGCTTACAATAAATCTTCTACAATTGATGCTAACCAACTAGAAAGGTTTGGCTTATTAAATGAAGAGTTTACTGCTAAAAAACTTTATGGTTACTATAATAGGTCTATAAATCCTAAAGATGACTCCGATGTTAGAGTTAGGAATATCACATTACAATTACATGATGCAATAAGAGAAACAAACATATTTGAAGAAACAACTGAACCTAAAAACAAAAAGCAACTCAAACAATTAATAAAGTACCTTAATGAAAATGGAGATAGAGAAATATTTTTTAATATGAATAGTGATATAGAAGAGGAAGCTGCGGAGGAAGAGAAAGACCCAATCTCAAGCTTTGCTTGCAAATCTTTATCCGACTATAAAACAATGTCGAAGCGTGTTTTTAGCACACCAACCAAAGAATATCTTAGAAGAAACAAACCAATTGAAGCTGACGATGATCACAACAACTTTTCAGAACTATTGAACCCAAATATTGAAGCAACAGTAGGACCTGATGTAAATCCAGAAGAATTCTTAAATGAATATATGAAGTCTGTCCCAACTGGTAAACGTGCTGGTAAAACATTTGAAGCATCACAAAAACGTATGAGTGACCTGTACATTTTCGAAAACAAACAAAGTATTGATGTTAGTAAATATCGAGGGGAATTATTTGATATTCTTATTAACGGTAATTACCGTGTCAAGTTTTCACCTAAATGTGCTACAAGAGATGGAGCAGAAGCTTATTGCAAGAAAAGATTTGATAAAATGGATATCCATTATATCGTTTAGTACCAGCTAGGCATGACACTAAAGACCCTCTCGGTAATCCAATTTGTGATTTAAACGGTGATAGAGTAGAAGATATTGTTATTGTTGATACCCGTGGTAAGCCTGTTATTATTAATGGATATCGTCTTGTTAAAGCAGACCCTTATAAGAAATTATGGCAAACCGAACGTATTGCTGGTAAAACAAATGATTCATTCGAAGTATGGCTTAAGAATCTTATGGGAGCTAAACGAACATGGGAATACACTCCAGAACAATGGAATGAAGGTAAGTTTAAACCTGAAATTGATAAGAAATTAGAAAAAGTAATAAACTCATATCAATCTGTTGGTTTATCCAAACCCAAAATCAGTTCCAAAATTACTGCAAGAGGTTTGTGGAGTTCTATATTTTCAAAAATATGGTAGACTGTTTTATACAATATATTTACTAATGAAGAATACAAAGATTTGGAACCATTAAAATGAATATTTAGTTATTTCAAAGTATGTACAGCCATATTTATTGCACGTTACGAATCTAAAGTGATGAAAGACCATGAACGCAATGATTGGAGTGATTGGGTTAAATATAAGAAATTACATCCAAAATCCGTAAATGCTGAATTGGGTGTTATGATTCAAAAAGAATATAATGAAAGCATTAAAGCGACTATGCCAGTTGATGGAGAAATAAATAGTGATGGTGAAATATCAGGAGTATTACAAGAAATATTGGAGCAAACAAATGACCTCATCTTTAAGACTGGTCTTGGATTCACAGAAGATAAGAAAGACCAATATGCACAGTTAGCTCAAGCTATAATTGAAAATAAAGTAAGTACAGCAACAAAGAAGCAATTACAAAACAAATTTGGTGAAAATATTGATGCTTGGATTGATTCACAAGTTGGTGGAAATTACACCACAATCAAAGGATTATATAAGGCTGCACATAAAGGTGCTGGTGATAAATCATATATTAGGTCACGAACTGTTGAAAAGCCAGCTAAAGCTGAAATTATTGAGGAACCTTCTACTGATGATGATGATGATGAAGATGAAGCATAAAAAAATTACTATTCCTACTTTATATCCTTGCTAATTATTTTTTTGAACCTGGTAATTTGAATGTTGTTGTATGCGCCTTATTTGTTCCTGGATTTACCTGTGACTGCTGAGCAGGCCCAAGCTTCGCTTGCGACAAGAAATCATTTTTAGCTTCTGTTGGACTTGCAACCTTTTGATTCTTAGATGTATCACGAGCTATACTAGATTTTTCAGGTTCTTGGTAAAAATATTTGAAGTCAGTTATTGGTGATGGTAATACCTTCTTTGGGCGTATTTCATCGGGTATATCAAGTTTTTCATTATTATATTCAATATTTACTTTTGGGTCATATCCACTAAATAAGGAAGGCTCCCTAGGATGTGAATTATTTGTATTTACCTTTAAGATAGGGCTTGTGATATTTGATTTGAATACATTGAATACTGGAAAATGGTATTTCCAATCCTGAAATTCATATTTGAAACCTTTAATATCAGCATCTTCATTTTTATTTCGCAATCGAACTTTCTGCCATTGGCTCATGAATGTTTCTTTTTCGAAACAGAGAAAGATAATTATTGGTACTGGCTTAACTGTGTAATCAACGTCTACACTCGAAGATAGTTGATAACAGAAATTATTTGTTTCTTTTACATCATATCTATAATCATAGTCTCCAATCAATAGTATATATGTTTTATTTAGGTTAGGAAATGATTTTTCAACAAATTGGATATCTGTATTACCAAAATTAGAAAAAAGATCCACAGTTATTGTGAATAAACGTAATAGACTAGGATCGTTTGTATTATTTATATTTCTCTCATCTTTGAAATCCACTTTTTTAGGTAAATCCAACGTTACTTCGCTACCATTAATAAGCACAAATAATTCATGGTAATTACTACTTAAATACAATAAGACTCTCCTATTTCTTTCAGAGATATATGAAAACAGTTGATGGTCCTTATTAATATTGATACAATTTGGATCTTGTAAATTAAGTTCTTGCAGTGCTGTGAATACCGATTTTTGGTCGCTGTTATTCATTTTTTATTCAAAAAAAGCTATAGCTTAACAAGAACTCTGTTCTTGAAAAGCTGTCACTTAATAAATAAGAAGGCAGCTCATGATAAATGCTGATGGTATGATTGAATTACCGTACAAATCGGTGAACCATATCTTGTAATCCCTCTTATTGCTACTGAAGAATTCGTATTTTCGATATTTGGTTTGACGTTTATTAGCCAACATAATGAATGAATCACAATAGGCATCTAATTGAACTATATCTGAATGCACCATTAAATCACCAACTAAAAAGTCTTTTACAATTGCTCCAACATATTGAATTACAAAATATTTCTTGTTTCTGCTTGATACAAATTCAAGTGGCAACGTAAATTCTGTTGATTGAGTGTGGAAATAACGTTTTGTTATGGGCTGTTTTACATTGTTTGTTGCAACATTCTTGATATTATTCATAAGCATTTTTTCATAGAAACTAAATGTTAAAATACTTAATGTAATCTTCATTTAAGTCTCCAAATGAATTACATATGAATTTTGTATATATAATAGGTACTTCAATAATAGCTTTTTCATCATCAGTCATACGTTTCCTACCTTTAGGCAGCCGTGCTGACCCAAGCTTTGACAACTTTGTTGGCCCTCGTATAGCGAGTGCCTGATGTGGCTTTTCTTGTGAATCATCTTTTGTGACGTTTAGGTAAGGTTTTAATAACTTGCAGATTACATTTCCATTACGATACTCTAGAAACTCAGCAATTTCATTGAATACTCTTCTACGCTTCTCATGCTTTTTTTGCGTTTTACTTTTATCGAGATGAACTAATAAAATATTTCCTCTATTATATGAGACTAATCCCTTAAAACGTTGTTTATCATTGATTTCTCTCAATTTCATTTGCATTTTCCTGATATATCTCCACTCCAAATCAGTATCGTTTTGCATTTGAGCTGGGGTATAATATATGTACTTCGTTGGTTTTACAAGATTCTTGTCATAAAAATCTGATGGGTCATACTCAAAATTCTTAAATCGAAGAGAACTATGAGGGGTGTTATTATAGTAATCAACCATTTGTCTCATCAAATTGTAATCACTTAATCTTCGCTCATCTAACCCAAAAGCATTTCTCAGAGTTCTTATAACAGAATCAACATTTTTGTGAGCTAAAGCATATGGAGAATCATTAATAATGAATCTTATAGGATAGAAATCAGTGATTGAATCTATTGTGGCTTCCCAAAACTGGATGTCTTCAAATTGTAAATTGAGTAGCCTTTGGAAACGAGGTTTATAATAGTCGCTTTTTTTAAGCAGTTTTTTAAGAGTTTCCAGTTTGTGGTTCACGAGTATTTTACTTAATATTTTATCAAACTCTTTTATCCTTGCTTCTTTAATTACAGATTTCAAGTCAAATATCAAAGTAGTTTCTCCTGTTGAAAACCAAATGACAACACTATTATCTTTCATCTCTTTTAATCCAGGTTCTCCATCACATTTGATAGTTTTGAATAGAAATTGTGGATATCTTATTATTATTCGTTCAAGGGAATACCATATATTTCCTTTATCCTTTACAGGTTCAACGATTAAGTATCTTGTATTTGTATTGATGAGAACCAAATAGATTTTATTTTCTTTTGTCAATTCCTTATTATAGTATTTGCTGAACATCAAATCTGCTTCCCAACAACCTGGTTCATTAGAGAAATTTGGTTTTGATAATTCTTTGCATGATTTCAGCTTGAAGTCAGGAATAAATGGTTCTGTTTTGATATCACTTTTAAAGAAAGGTTGTATGTAATTATCGATGTATTTATACTTGGATTTGAAAGGGTAATTGAGTAAGGAGTTGTATTCTTTATCGTAGATTCTTACTGATTTAGTCATTTTCTCATGAAAAAGTCTTGATAAACACAGCCATTTTCTAATGAAATGCACAAAAAAAATGAAAAGGTGCATTCGAAGGTGAGAATTCACCTGTTCACTGCAAAATCGAATTTTGAGTCTTGTTATTACAAGCCGCTTGCTATGCAAGAGTCTGCTATGCAGCCTACAGACGAAAAAAGATGACAAATCGAACAAAAAAATACTCTAAAGCTTATTGGCTCATACTGTTAAAATATTGTTCAATCAAATCGTGAAGCTTCGGGAGATGCTCTATTTTGATATCAACACAGTTACCACTATTGGAAACCTTATAATCATCTGTTCCAAATGATGCTTTTATGATATTCTTTATGTTTAAATTTGGTGTCATACTAATAGGAAGGTCATCTTTGAAGTAAAATCTTTCGTTTTCATTATTGTAATGATTAACAACTTTTCTCCAAGTAGATTTATGACGACGACACAAATGAAGCCTAATGAAACCTTCTTTATTAATATCCTCTTTGTAAATCAAATAGCGGTAATCATTCTTGTGATTTTCTGGAACTGCACGTGGTTTGAGTTCATCAATTTGTTGTTGATGTTGTTTGCGTTCACGTTCAAATTGGGAGTCTAAAAGTTTAGCAATATAAATTGCATATGTTGGTGATGCCCACATTGCGATGTGATTGACGAGAAGTCTGTGAATATAATAACCTTTTAAGTCGTTTGGCAAATTTGGTCGATTTTCAAATATTTTCTGGTCCCTCGGAATTCCGAGGGTTGATTTTTGAGACTCAAATTCTTGTAATAACTCTTTTGTTGTCTGATTTTCAAACCAATGATAAGCTTGTTTGTTGGATTTACATGCAATGATGATGCTTTGCATTTGATACATATCATCTTTAATTGAATGTATGATGCGTAAATGTGCATTATATTGAATAAATTCGTAGTCATCATTAATTCGTTCTACGTTTATTGAAGCCATTTGTTCTGGAGATAAAAAATTATTTTAAAAATAGATTTGCAAAAAAAATGTGGGGACAGCAAAATTACTGTTCGGCAAATCCTATGAAAATCAATTTACTCATTAACTTGACTGCCAGCTGGTGTTTCATCATCGACATATTCTAATCCATTTAATGAAAGTTTGAAATAAGTATCTCTTGTGAGCCATAATTGAGTTGGGGGTGGATGTACTATTCCTTCTTCGTTAACATTATAGTAAGTATCATTTGAACCTGTATATATTGGTTGACCATTAACCTGAACTTGAATATTTCCAAATCCACCATCCAATCCATCATAGCAATATCCTGCTGAAGCACGTTCTGTTTGAATATTGAATACAAAGCTAGAAGCATCACTTAAAGTATTTCTATAACGAACTCCATTTGCATCATTCTTTGGCATTGTCATACTATCTTCAAATTCTTTGGTGCATTGTAATGTGATTCCATCAAGGTCTCCAGCAGTTAATTGATTTTCAAAGAATCTTGCACCAATTGTGCTAACATTTTCATCGGGGAAGTTCTTACCACCAATATTGAGATAACAATTTTGATATACCGGATTTTCGAAAACAGTGAGGTCATTATGATGTTTTGGAAACATAATCGACATTGTTGTAACATTAATTAATGGGATATTCAAAGTAGATTTGATACCATTTGCTGCAGGAGCAATTGGGAATGAATGGTAATCAACTTTCTGAGATGGGATTATAATTCCTTCACGGAGAATATTTTCAATTCCTCTTCTAGTAGATTCACAGACACCATATCCTTGCATATTTGATTTACATAATGTGATTGTCATTCTGTTTACAGTTAATGTAGCTTTCTGTGATGAATATGTTTCGTTGTGAAGTTGTGATTTAGCATCATGATATTCATTAACAACTCTGAGAGCTGATTTAGCAACTGTTTTCTCAATTTGCCAAACATAATATTTTCCATCGTTGTGTTGTAATGCTGGTTTTGTATAATCTGGATTAGCTAAACAAATTTCTTCATCAGTGGCAGTTGGTTTAAGATCTAATTTAGCGAATTCTTCTGCAGTATAACTGAAATACATTGAAAGGTCAGTTGCAATATCATCATAAGTATATGAACCATCTTCTTTAAAGCTATATTGCTCACCAAGTCTGTATGTAAGTTTATATTTAATTGGTGCTGGAGTTGGTTCAGGAGTTGGGTCTGGGTCTGGTGTTGGAGATGGTGATGGGTCAGGTGTTGGAGATGGTGATGGGCCTGGTGTTGGAGATGGGTCTGGAGATGGAGCACCAGGACCTGGAATTATAGCTTCATTACCAATTTGTGTAAATTGATGTTTCAAGTGACCGCGAGCTTTAATTTCTTTCAATCTTTCTAATTCTGCAGATGAGATACTATCATTATCTTCTAGATAAGCTTTTGTTTCAGCAACAGTATAAGGGTCTATAGCGGCCCAAACTAATCCTGCGGGTGATACTTGGAAACGAATTGATAAATTACCTATGATACCATTAGGGAATAAATCGAATGCTTGTAATGCAAGTAAATCATCAAATGGAACGTTTAAATCAAATTCAACTTGGGATTTACCATTAGATTTGAATGAATTGAGGTTAACATAAGCACCAGCAACAGTTTGTGAATAATTTGAAACGTTTTCCCAAAGTGAATGTACAAAACGCCTACGTTTCTTCTCAGTCTCTGGTTTAACAGTGGAATACAAAAACCCTTCACGAATGCATTCATTTTGCTGATATCCAACGTTTACATTATTATGGAGAATCTCCAAACGGTCAAACAATTGATTGGAAGATTTGAGCCCGACAAATAATTTGTAGAAGTTATTTGGGTCATCAATTTGTTGTAATTTTGCTAAATCAGTATTCAATTGTAAATCCAATTTGATGTGAAATGTTAAGAATCCTTTATCAACATCACTAATGAAGTGGTCAGGATGTGTTAAACTGATTTGGGAATATTGTCCTTGATGAAATGGTGCAGGATGGTCATGATAGTCAACAGTTCTGAATGAAAATGAGCGTGTACCATCATTAGTGTTAATCATTTCACGCATCTTATTAAAAGTGTCAAGTACATTAGACCTTTTGATAAAAAAAAAAACTCAAAAAAAAAAGTGGCTTTTTCATAAATAAAATTTTTATTTATCAATTAATTTTTTTTACTAAAAATATATACTTATTTCCTTACTTTTTTATTTTTATGAAAAGCAAACTTTTTCAGTAAAAAATTTTTTTTTATAAAATATCGTGATATGTGATCTAAAAATGTTGATTAAAAATTATAATTGAAATTATGCAATCATAGAATGACTTCATTTTTAATGATTCATTCAAGATGAACATTACACCTGATAACCCCAAAATTGTTTTATTATTCATTTTCTCACACAGGAAAGAGAAGTTCAACCATATGTAATAATAATTCTTTTCAAATTTTTAATAACATTCCTTTTATTTCCTTTTATATTATTGATATTAGTATTCAAATATTGTTTTATTATTCATTTTCTCACACAGGAAAGAGAAGTTCAACCATATGTAATAATAATTCTTTTCAAATTTTTAATAACATTCCTTTTATTTCCTTTTATATTATTGATATTAGTATTCAAATATTGTTTTATTATTCATTTTCTCACACAGGAAAGAGAAGTTCAACCATATGTAATAATAATTCTTTTCAAATTTTTAATAACATTCCTTTTATTTCCTTTTATATTATTGATATTAGTATTCAAATATTGTTTTATTATTCATTTTCTCACACAGGAAAGAGAAGTTCAACCATATGTAATAATAATTCTTTTCAAATTTTTAATAACATTCCTTTTATTTCCTTTTATATTATTGATATTAGTATTCAAATATTGTTTTATTATTCATTTTCTCACACAGGAAAGAGAAGTTCAACCATATGTAATAATAATTCTTTTCAAATTTTTAATAACATTCCTTTTATTCTAAATATTATTTTGTCTTTTTATATAACAGCATTATTAACATATAAACAGAATAGAAAAAAAGAAAAAAAATTTTGAAATTGATTATTTATTTAATTGAATTAATTGTCAATTTCAATTAATTGTCTTCTTCGTCAGAAGAAGAAGAGGATGAGGATGTGTACCTTTCTCTAAGTGGATGCAATGATATATGATAATTCGTCAAAGAAGCGCAAAAGCACCAAACATGCCCATACGAGGAAAGTTTGAGACGATATTTGGTCGCCATTATTTTCCATAAAGTCTTCAAACGACCAAAGTAGTTTTCAACCAAGATGCGGCGATGGCTAATTTTTTTATTAAATTCTTTTTGCTGGTCGGATAAATTGCCATTTCTTGGTTTCTTGTGGGGAGTCACAGAGCCAGGTACTAAATTAGTCAAGCCTTGGTACCCCGCGTCAGCCAAAGTAGTACAGTTCGAATTGAACAAGCCTTGACAGCATGCATTTTCTTGTTCAATCAGTAACTTAAGATTACTATTCTTAAAGAGGGTAAAGTCGTGAACAGAGCCAGGTACACTTTCAGAGAAATGAATCAAAAGGCCTGTTGGAGAAACCAAGGCTTGCGTCTTCATACAATGCTGCTTGTGCTTTCCCGAGTAGTAGAGTTGTTGATCAACCTTTGGGCGGTTAATAGGTTGTACTGTTGCATCCAAAGATCCAAGCAAAGTTGGCCAGTCAGGTAAAATTATATTATATTCAGTGATTCTTTGGCTAACTGAGATCCACCTGACGTACTTTAGTAGCAAGATTTTGTAGGTTTTTTCAATTGTACTGAGGATAACTTGGTGAGCATAGGTCATTTTAATACCAAAATTTAATGAAATCATTTCAAATGTTTCATTAAATTTACAAAAGTACAAAGCCAATAGAAACTTGGTTTTGCCTGTAAGTTGTGAATCCCTATGCATTCTGGATTCAAGAGCTGGCTGAACACATTGATAAAGATCCTTGAATTCTTCAACATTGAAATTAGTAAGAAGATTCATTTTGGCATTGTCATTATTTTCTATGATTTCTTCTGCTGAGATGATCACTTTCTTTCCTTGCTCTGCTACATCATCTTCATCACTGTGATCTTGAGTGTGTAATGACATATGCGTTTGATGATCAAGCTCCATTTCTGCATAGTGGTCGAAAATACTTTCGTTGTCTTCCATCAAGATAACTAAAAAATGAAATCAAATTACTAAAAATGTAAACGTTCTAAATTTATACTTTTTCAAATGTTTATTTGTTTTTTTATGATTAAAAATTTTAAACGAATTTTTACGATTTTTTTATACAAATTAATTATAAACGAAAGCTTTTCAAAAAGTTTCTTTTTCATAAAAATATATAGACTTTTAGTGGATAATTTCTTTTAATAAAAATGTATATATTTTTATAAAAAAATATTTTTTTATAAAGAAGTTATAATATCACTGAAAAAGTTACTATTTTGATCGAGATTTTTTTTTTTATCAAAAGGTCTATTCCCAGCTTCGATTTTGTAATTATGTGCTCTTTTGTTGCGATACAACATTTATGATACAAAAAAAGTACTTATTACAGGACTTTTTTCATTATAAAAACAATGGGTATCGGAATCTTCAAGAAAATGAAAAATGCTTTTAAATCAGTTGGCAATACAATTAAGAATGTTGCAACTAAAGTCGGTAAAGCGCTTCCTAAAGTTGTTGAAATTGGTAAAAGAGTTACCAGTGCGGTAAAGCCTGTTTTAGGTGATATACCTCTTATTGGAGACACTATAAGAGCAATTGACACAGGGTTGAATGTTGTCGATAGAGGAATGAGAATTGGTAAGAGCTTGATAAATGAAGTAGAATAAAAACAAAAAAATTTTTTTGAAAATAAATGGAATTGGAAGTAATTAACGAAATAACTGAAGAAACAAAAAACTTCAAATCCATTGAAGAATTTAATTTGTTCTACCAGAAGCACAAGGACGAGATGAATGGACGCACCACACAGTACCTCAATAGAGTATATAAGATTATTACCCCCAATGGTGTTGAATATAGAATAACAAAAAAGAATTGTTCGAAAGAAGGAAATAAGAGAGTTGGTGGTGATATATTTCTCAAAAAAGTGTTTAAAAAGGAAGACCTAAAAGAGTTAGAACAAGATGTTATCAGAGCTGATATTGAAAGTGTAAAGGATGAGATTAAGCAGATGATATCGCGCATTCATGCGAATGAGCTTCTAGCGAATCGCATTGAGCAATCAGAGAAAAAAATAATAGAACTAACATCAACTGTGAATCAGATAGCTAAATATATTAATACTATGAATAATATGTAGCTTAAATCTTACTATTAATTGGGACCACTGAATGGTTCAAAGAATATGTATGATAGTTGAGTTTTTTTGTAGTTATTGGAGGCTTTTCATGGTTTATAGTTCCCTTCAAATCTCTCTTCTTGATTATAGGTGCAGAATTGATTCTGGTACGCTCTTTTTGCATTTCCAATTGAAGTCTGTCGTAGAAATTCATTCTTTTATCATCTCTTATCGTGCGTCTCTGTTGAAAAGACATTTTTGTATTGAAATAAATGACTGAATTAAGTGATTATAAGAGGGAAATTCCTGAACTTAAAAGAATCAAACGAGCGCTAAAAGAGAAATGCTACAACTATAAACAACATCTCAATAACGTAAAATCAGGTATGCTTGGCTCAAATGGATTAGCAGTAAGAGAATCGTTAATTGAAGATATTGAATCTTTAAAAGAGAAAGTTCACAAACTTGAAAAAGAATTTGATAGATTAACGAATAAAGAGTAAGATGTATAGAGATTTTTTTGCACTGAAATGTCAAGTATTATGAATAAAGCACGTATATTGAGCTCTGAAAACGATGCAAGTGTAAAACAGAGCCAAGAAACTAATATAGAAATTAAATTGGCTCCTCAACGCAGTTCTTCAGTAGCATATCCACAAATTCCCCAACCACAAAATGTAAATTTTACTATGCCACAGACCCCACAGGAGGGGTTTGCTTCTCAATACATACCTCAAACCAACAATCTTACCCAAGACAGAGGAATTGTAGATTTAGGAAATGAGTTGGATTCACTTGAAAAGAAAAACAAATTTTTGGAGTTGCTTGTTGGGATGTATGAGAATAACCCATTAAAGGTAAACTCTTATGTGGTATGTAAATCGACATTATTAATGGATATGATAAAGCTGTTGACAGATTGTGATAAAGTTGATTTGGTTATTGAAGATGAAGAACCTGGCTGTTGTGTTGCTAGTGTTGCAAAACTGATAAAGATTGATAAGATATTAATCACTAAAGATGGAAAGTCAGAAGAATTGAAATACTGCTACAATCATGTCTATACAGAGTTTGTCAAATATGCAATATCACTCAAATATTGTTGTTAATTACTTTTTCTTAATAAGAAATGACTTACTTTTAGTAAGGCTTTTTTTCGAAGGAAAAATGTTTTGTGAGATACTTTTATGTATGATTCTAGCTGTTAATGTTATGGAGTTATTTGTGATAATATCAGCATTGAAACCTGATGAACCACCTGAATTAAGTGAAGAGATGCGACAGAAACTTTATTGCTAAGAAATGCTTAAACCTACAAAGTTTGATTATTCGACAGTGTTTTTTTCAGATTCTAGTGATTCAGAAGAGCTATTTACTGAACCTCAGATAAAACCCTTTTTTAACATCGACATTGAGATGAGTAAAGCGTATAAAAAAATGAATCCAAGATATTGAGTGAATCTATTAGACCAATTGCTAATGGTATCTACGCAAATTATAATTCATTAAACATCATTGTTGGAGCTCAAGGAAAGGGTAAATCTCATATTGTATTGCGTGATATTATTCAAATATCAAGAATCCCTGGTGCTGCTCATTTAATTGTTTATATTAGTAAGAATGGAGTTATAAATGATTCAACATTTGAAGCACAGCGAGAATTGATTAAACTTCCTATAAAAGTTATATCTGATTCAAATGCTGAGAATTACTTAAAAGAACTTGATTTATGGAAAGAATTGTATGATAAATACGTTAATAATAATACTCGATTAGATGAAGAGAAGATAAATAAGATGCTCTCCTTTTTATGTATTTCACAAGCAAAGCTTGGGCCAGCAGAGCTGTCAAAGACTTCGTCTCGGTCTGCAAAGCCTCTAAATACCATCATTTTATGTGAGGATTTCATTAAATCAAAGCTATTGAAGTCTGCTTATTTTACCAATTATATCACTCAATTACGGCACAAACATTCTATTGTCTATGTTAATGTTCAATTCTTTAAAGCAATACCGACGGATTACAAGAATAACTGCACATCTTTCTTCATATTTAATGGATTCTCACGACAGAAAATGGGTTATATATACCAACAAGTTGTTATGCCAATTGAATTCGAAGATTTGTGGAGGAGATATTGTTGTATGAAAAATCATGATTTCATCTTGATGAACACACGAGAAGGTAGTATAGAGTTTATTAGTTGTATGTAAAAAAATCAAAAGGTTGTGAGTTCAAAGAATCGTAGATTCCTGGGCTGCTCAGCAGTCAATGCATTTTCATATCATAACTCTCTCAAATCTTGAGTATACTTATTAGTTTAGTTGTCATGTATAACGATAAATCAATATTCAATTTATCGTGAACAAGTTTTTGAAGGAATTCATTTCTTGTAGCAGATGGTTGATCCAAGATGAGTTGTTTATTTTCATTTGCAAATGCTAATACTTTATTACGTTGTTCATCATTGAGATTCTTTGATTTATTTAATGGGAATGAACGATTTGTACGTCTATGGATGACTTTTCTAGGCTCTGCTATTGGTCCTTCACTTGTTGGAGGTGGTATACTACTTTCACTTTGAGGTTCTTCTAAAGAATTCTCTTCCGGCTCACTGTTAGACGAACTGTCTTTTTTTTGTTCAGTATGCACCCATAATTTTAATGTATACAAATCAGCTATTATATCATCGATTTGTCTTATTATCGCGTTTGTCATTTTCAAAGAATAAAAAAATAATTATTTTTAGTCTAATACAATATTTTGATGAGTACCCTTAAAGAGTGTTGGTTCAGGTATATCATATTTCTCTCTCAGCTTTAATAGAATTTCTTTGTTTGCTTTATTAATTCGCTCAATAGAGTAGTTATAAAATGGATGCTCCTTAAATACTTGTTTTTCTGTATTACCGTTTACAAAGAATTCTGGTGAATTGATATTGATTCTTCGTCTCGCGTTTGATGTTAAAACAACATATTCGAAACCCATTTCTTTGATTTTATCAGGGTAGAATCTAATTGTTTTATCAGGTGTTTGTAGTGAAATGTATAACACTTTCGCAAGATAATTTGATTTCCCAGAATTGATAGGATATTTATCACAAAGCAATGTGAAATCGCAGTGCTTGAAATCTTCTGGTGTTTCCAATAATGAAATGAAAGAATTGATATACTCATAGACTTTCAGTTGAGTGCTCATTTGTGGTGAAAATAAAAATTTAAAAAAAATATTTGATTTGCTCTTTGGTGATTCTGGGGCTGAAATTATTTGATTCCAAAAAGTGCTACAAATCCTTGAGTTTCATAGTTGGGGTTCACAGTGTTGTAGACAATGAGCTAGAAATCCTAGAGTTCAATGTGGTGGCCCAAAAATGACAAAACGGCCGGAGAAACCAATAAGGGGGAACCGCGAAAATGCTTCAAAATTATCTGGGGGTCAATACGCACATACATATACTACTGACATCACCTATTTTTAAATAGTTTATCCCAATTTTTGGAATTACGGCGAATGGAGTTGAAATTACGGCATATAAAAAACGGTAACTTTTTCAAATAATAAATGGCTATGCCAACACTTTTTGAATAATTGCTTTGAATACTTTATATTATATATAAAAAATTCATTTTATTAAACTAAACCAATTTATTACAGAAATTAATCTCACTTGCATATTGTTGTCCTTGCAGTTATATAAGTTGATTTTATTCAACATCAGCATAACAAATCAATTTCAATCTTAAAAAATTTAAAATCATTTTTTATTTAGCCTTTTATGATTTTATCAATTATTTATTAAATCCGTAGTCACCATTTGGATCATCTTGGTATTTTCCTCTTCATTTCAATTGACTTATATTTTTTTTCTTCATGACTTCACTATCATGTGAATTTATACGTCTTTTCACTAAATCTTGCGCATCATGATGCAAAATTTGATTAATTTCGGGACTTAATGGTGAACATCCACAACATTGGCGAATCAAAAATGGAGCTCTCTCAGGTGCATTTTGTCTAATAATGCCAGAAGCAATTTTTCCTTGTATTCTATTACAATTTGATTTTTTTGGCGCCATTCTACCATAAGTTGCATTCAAAGATTCAACTGATTGTGTAGAATATTTGTTTGAAACGTTTTTTATAATGTCGGCATGCTCATCGACAAATTTAATGAAAATATCAAGTAATGGTTCATGTTCAAGTCCAACTGCCCAAAAAAACACTTTTTTATCTTCAGAATGGCTGCAATTCGAATGATCGCCTAGATAATGAGGAACACATGAGATCCACATTGCAACTCTGATATCTTGATCATCCTCTTTTAAACAAACATTTAGCCATTTCACTATGTGTTTTTTCATACCATAAAATGGACTTTTGACAGTTATTTCATCATCATCCTTCAAATAAGTAAAGTTTTTGCATTCCAATGCAAGCTTATCGAATGAAGATGCAAAGTTATTTCTATAATAGCCTGGGTCATTCGCAATAATATCCTGTGCTCCAATTTCTTGAAGAAGCTTTGTTGATTTGTTATCTCGATCCTTTATTAGTTTCTTCACTTTCTCAAAAATATGATGATATTTCATTTTGTCAATTACAATGGATGTTCCAACAGTCTCCATATTATTAGAGGAGCCGTCAAAATTTCCTGTTGGACGGTTTTTTCCATTTTTTGTTAGTATTGCAAATTCAAGAACATTTCTGTTTACTGCATCGACAGCAGATACTGTTCCATGGATTGCGCGGACAGGTGAACTCCACCTGCAATCCATTGCAGCGTATCCTGAAAAATTTTTGCGAGCTTCTTCAGTTAACTGCTCAGCGCATTCCACAAGTTTGTCTTCACTTTTTGCTTGATGCCTGAAAAAAGTGGATCTACTTTCAGTTGTTCGACCTGTCATATTTATTATTGTTTTAATTGTTGTAAAACCACAGCCAGTCATGTATGAAGCTGATAGCATATCTTCTGCCTTCACTTTTTGCTCATTTGAAGAATATGGAACCGAATTGTACATTTTTTTGGCCAATGTAGCTTTATATGTTTTTTGCCAGGACATATTAAAAATGATGTCATGAAGATTTAAAAAACAAACAAAAACAAAATTTCAATCACTCAATTCACTTTTAATACAAAAAAAATACAGTATTTTTGTATTAATACAAAGTATTCAATTCTTGTATTTTTTTTTTTTTTTTTTTTTTTTTTAAAAAAATATGATTGCCTGTTTATTTTTATAATTTTAATATAAGAACAAATAATTTTCATATTTTCTATTAGTTTAATTTTATCAATATTTTTTTTATATTAATTTTATGATCTCATTATTTCAAACTTGAAAATTAATCTAAATGCATTGAAATAAACGAATTTTGCATTCAAAAAGCTATAAAGTTTCCATTTTCAATTGATTTTTCCGTTTTTTTTTTTTTTTTTTTTAAAAAAATCATATAATCACTTCACAATGAATGAACAAGTTACCAACGTATTCTGTACACCATGGAATATTCCAATGTGTCAAGCTCCTACAGGGCCGGTTGTTATGAATGTCACCGTTGTTGCAGCGAGAGCAGTACTCAAAAAGCTCTCAGCTGTTCGAATTCCTACTTCTCTTGGAAAAAGTGAGCCTGTTGTTGTTCAACCTCAGTCTTTGATTGATTATAAAACTTTTTCAACCTTCATTAAAGCAACATGCAAACTGCTGGATGTAAACCAAAATGTCATCTATTTCTCTGATATAGATGATGAACACAAGTTCCTTTATGGAATAGGATGCTTTTATGCAGCACTTCATGGTAAGACTGAAATTGTTGTTTTAGCCATTACTTTAAATAATGACTTAACAAATAGAATGGTTAAATGGGAAAAGGTAAGCCCGGAAGTAATTTCAGATCTTAAACCTCCTCCAGATCCAAATGCTAAAAAACAGTCAATTGCATCTATGCATGCTATTAGTGCCGCAGAAAGGAGACATAAAGCAGTCGAAATTCTTAATGAGGAAGCATCGATGGATTTCAGAGGCCCAATTTTGAAAAGAACTAATGAAGAAACAGTTTCCTCTATAACTGTATGGAAAAGGTACGTGCCATTATTATTATCACTCAATTCTCTTATGTTCACTATTGATAATCAGTTTCTTCAAATTGAAAGAACAGTTCCTATTGACGAATCAATCGTCACTGAAATATGCCAAAGAGTTTTAAAGGAACATTCAGTGGATGATGATGAATAAAAATCATTTTTTTTTTTTTTTTAATTTCTCTTATTTATTTTTTTATTAAGAAAAAATTCATAAAGCTTTATCAAATATTTAATAATATATCTTAAAAAGTGAATACGATACATCCAAAAATAATAAAAAAGTATATATATATATATAAAAATAAATAATGTAAATTAAAAAAGAGAAGTTTTATTTTTCCAATAATCCAGCTCTGCGAAATATTTGAGGGAGATCCATTTCAACAGTTTTTTCAATTGATTCATGAATCATTTCAAGAAAAATATCTTGGCTCAAAGGTTCTGTTGTTTTTTTCAAAAAAGTGTTTATTTTATGCCTTAACTTATTGTCAAAACAGGCAAAAAATTCTTCAATTGGATTGAACAGGCATCCCATTGGAGGAGTTCGTGTTATTGATAGATTATGTATGCCTAAAACACGTTTTATTTCTTCATCAATTGAATGAAAACTCGCATTATCAACTAATAAAAAACAATTATTTTCATTATTAATTTTAGTCGTTAACCGTTTTAAAAAACAATTAAATTTTAACGTATTAATTGGTGTTTCTGAAATGTGATATAAAAGAACACCTTTGTATGAAATTGCGCATATAATATATAGGTTAGATAACCTATCTAAATGTTTAAATGCTTGAACCTTATTAGATGGAATTTTGCCTTTGTGATTTATATTTGTTCGAACCGAGGTCGTTTTATAATTTTTAATGATAATTGGCTTTTCATCAATTGCGATGGTATTCAGCATATTGACACCAAAGAAACTTCTCTGAACGATGGTATCAACAAGTTCTTCTGACCTGGTATATACACCACCGGTTTTAATTTTTTGAATGCGTGTAATGTTTGAAAATATATTATAAAAATGCGTTTTTGAAACATTGATATTTGTGTCACGGCAAAACATTAAATATGCATCATTAAATTGCTCTGGATAATAAATTTTTTCATTTGCCCAGTTTTCGATCGCTCTTTTCAGCATTTAAATGATATGATTGCAGTCTTTTCAAAACGGTTATAAAATTTTTCTAAGTAATTGAATTCAATTTTTTTATAACGAAGTTGAAAATTTTTATAACCGTTTTGAAAAGACTGTAATCATTTTTCAGAAAAAGTTATATTAACTTTATTCATTTAATTTCTTCTCATTTATTTGTGATACATTTCCAGTTTTTCAATTGTTATTTCTCAATTTTTCTATAGAAAAAGTTTGATTCATTATACTAATTTACATAAAACGATAAATTGATAACAACAAAAAAGTTACAATTTTCGATAGAAATTATAACACGAACTTTCTCACTTTTTAGTATTCAATTATTTGAATTAAATTTTTTTAGAGAGCCGAACTTTTGCAAAATTTTGCATTCAATTTTTGGCACTTTTTTTGTAAAATATAAAATACTTGGAAACTTACAATAAAAAAATTTTAATGTTTGGCCATGACGGTTAATAAAAATAAATCATTCAATTTTTTTAAATAGAAAATTTTGCACAAGTTTGGAAATAAATCGATAAAAAGTGCTTATTTTTTGAATTATTATATTTACAAAAAAACATAATTTTATTAATTATTGATGATTTAAATCATTATATCCATCATTTATTCTGAAATAATGTTAATCATGCTTTTTAAATGCTATATAATATCATATTTAATTTTCAAAAAATGGTAAAACTGCAATTGGTTCTTAATCTATGATTTTGCAGTTGAAATTGTTAAATATTATCTGATTAAACAAAATGAAATTCAATATAAACAAAAATTAACAGATTTGAAAATAATTTTTCTATACGTTAAAATGCGTTATACATTTTATGAATATTTATTTTGTTTATTTTTTATTTTTATCTTTTTTTAACAATGTAATTAAATTGTATACATTAAAAAATATTAAATAATAAAAATAAACAGCATTAACAAAAAATTAACAAATTATGGAAATCACTATTTTATGTTAGACATGAATGTATAAAATAAACCTAAACCAGTTTGTTTATACCATTAACAACCTAATTAACAAACATTGGCTACAATATAAACTTTTTAACAGTGAAATTGATGGTTTGTATTTTTAAACAAAAGTGAATTGAGTGAATATATATTTGAATTAAAATATAAATTTAAAAAGTTGACTTTTTTCTGAAGATTGAATACTTTTAAAATGAGACTACTACCAATAAAAGTACTGAATTTTATTTTAATCAATAAACAATTAATTTGCTTAAAACTCATATCGTAGTATCCATTTTTTTTATTTATATTTATTTCAATTTCTTTTTAAACAAATATTTAACGACATTTTTTAAAAATCAGTTTTTTATAAAAGTGAAGTTAAATTTCTCCAGCTGTAAAGGATAAATCAAAAAAAGGGCAACGTGGCGCTATGCACAATAGGTAACATAATATGCTTATGAAATATCGTGATCATCCATTAAAACGAGGTGATACTTATGACCATTGCAAAAATTGAATACTTTTTTGAATGAGTTTTATCAAAAATTCAATACATTTTTTAAAAATGTAACCATTTGAGACTACACCCTTAATTGAATGAATATTTTATCTTATGAAAAAAATATTAAGATTATTTACTTCTATATATCCAATAACGACATTTGCCATAATTGGTTTTAATGGATGTTGAGAATTTAAAAACAATTTAAAAAATAATGTTTCATCAAAACCCCCAACAAAACCGTTTACAATTTTTCCCCTTGTTAAAAAAGTTAATTATATTTAAAGATAGCATTTGTTTGAAAGTTTATTTTTTATGGATAAGTATAAAAAACAGAGCAATAAATCTTTTTGATAGATTATTTATTATTTATTTTCAAGGTAAAAAACAAATATACTGATTATATAATGTCAAAATTAGATTTTAAAAATGCTCTGACCAAAGTTCTTTAAAGTTAATAAAGATTACATGCTGATATTTTTTATATTTGACTAATTTCAACATTCAGAATTTCATGATCATCAATAATAATAATTTTGCATTCATTCAACATTCACTTATTTATCTTCATAAATATGATTCTTCTACTTATATATAATAATAATATTCCAAAATAAATATGCAAATTATAGAAATTGAGAAATTGATATTAAAAATTTCCCAATATATGAATAAATTACGAATTTATATGACAATTATATTTTATATTCAAATAATTAATTGTTTTTTAGAATATTTAAAGATATAAAAAAAATATTAGTAAAGATAAATGAACTATCAAAAAAAACGTATATTTTATTTCGTTTTCAATACTTCACTTCATGCTATTAATGAAATGTGAGTTAAAAAAAATATTTGTTTCTATAAAAATACATAAATATTTGATGCAAAGTAACCAATTTGAGCTACTTATCTTCAACTTTATAATCAGAAACTAGTTGGAAATGATTCGCATAAGGTTATTATTCAAGATGTTCTTATTAAATTACATTTTTGCATTATTATTTTAATAATAAAGCAACATATTTGCCAAAATAATATTACAATAGCGTATAATGATAACATAAACAAGTTAAATATATGTATTCATTTTTTGGCTAAATTTTTATTTCTTTTTCTCAGATTCAAAAATGATAGATATTTTAATGCTATATATTTCTCTAATAAAATGATTTTCTTATTCATTGATTTATGTTTTAAAGTGATCAATATTTTTATTCGTTTTAATTAATGAAATAATGGGTTATAATTTTTTTTAATGAACTTTTTCCTCATTTAAAAGGTTAACAAAAATATAATTAACCATTTTATTATTTAAGATATGCTAAACATAAATATGTTAACCAGAAATGATTTTATTTTTAAATAAAATAAATCTCTGTATTACTCTCAAATATTTGAGCAATCGGGTATGGGTAACGTGTTTTTTGATACAACGGCTCAGAATATTTAAGTCATCGGGTATGAGTAACGTGTATTATTGAAATAAACCAAAAAATATTAATATTGGTATATATACGAAATTTTATTATATTAAAATCATTAAAATAGAATTATAAAATAATAATAAAAATATTAAATTAGAATATATACTAATTATTGAGTAAACACTAATAATTTGATGATATTCATTTTATTCTTTTAACATATTGCTATTTTATCTATTAAACCTTGTTTAATATCATATTTAAAATATATTTATTGAAAATAAAATGGATTTACTTAATTTTTATTTTTTTAATCTTAATTTCGACAAAATTAATCAAGAAATCGTATATAACGATTGTATGAATCATATATATAACCTCAGTTTTAATATAAATTTACACTTACATTTCCATTTTTCCACCGATTTAAAAATGTTGGGGGTTTTGTTTCATCTATATCTCGAGTCAAATAAAATATTTATGAATTATAAATCAATAATAATATTTTGTATTTTATTTATAAAATATATTATCTGTTATATATCCAATTTATTAGTCATATATAAATTTAAATGCAAATTTACATTAAAAAATTATGAAAATAACTTATTTCTCAATTGATTTACGAAATAATTATATAATAATTGTACAATATAAAAATAATAAATATTTAAATAAATTTTATTATGTAAATAAGTTACTTTATACTCTCATTTTAAAGAAAAATGTAATTTTATATTTTGCATTATTTTGAATTATTTTTCATCGTATTTTGGTACGTTATTATTTTTTAGTGACGTGAGATGATTATTTTCGGTGAAGTGAAGTTTATAGTGAAGTGATTCTTGAAAAATTTAAATTTCCTCATCTTCTTAAAAATATCATTAAAAATATTTTTTATAAAGTAAAATTATTATGTAATATATTATAAAAATAATTATAATATTTAATATATTGAAAACCAAAAAATAATCACAATACAAAGCAACATATTTTTTTAGAAATTCAATTAAAAATCATCGTTTGATTGAATTTTTCATTTTTTTTTGTTAATTTATCTATTTAATATATAATGTAAAACTTAAATTTAAAATTTAAATAGTATATAAAATATAATATATATTATATATATAAAATAAAATAATGTTTTAATAAAAATTCTACTAGGATAAAAAATGTTTATTATTTCAATATAAAAAATATAATAACTGAAAAAGTTAAAAATTTATAAAAAATAAAAAAAAATATAAACAAGTGTATCTCTAGAAAATAAATATTTTTAAAACATAAAAGTATTAATAAGTTATCAATATTTATATACTATAATAATAAATAAAAAAGAATTATATATATATTTATATTTCATCAATTTTTATATAAAAAAAATTATATAGCCTCTCAATTATAAAACGAATTTTATTCAGAAAAATAAAAATAGAAATATCTCAAAAATAGGAGTATAAAATTCTTATCCATTAAAGTTCATTCTTAGTTACAAAATAAAAATAAAGAAAATATGATCTATATTACAATATTTCGTCAATTTCTCTACATGAATACCTCTAAATCGACCAAATAAAATACGGCAATTGTATAGAGGGTTTTCGGCAAAATTACGGATTTGACAACGGCACTCTCCAACTACGGCCTAAGGCCGTAAGGGTTACAATAGGATTTTACTTTCAACCCTTCTGTGAAAAGATAGATTAACAGAAACCAAGATCCTGCCAAAATTTTGACTTATTTTTATATTTATATTATTTAAATAAATTTATATAATTCATATTTGTACTTTAATAAATGAATTGATCTTACAATTTTAAGATATTTATATTTTTTATAAAACAGTTTATTTGAAAATTGATAATATTATAAACTAAGTTTTTTAATTTGTCCCTTCTTATCGTCCTCTCAAATTTGAATAAAGCTAAATAATTTTTTTTAAGTTATTAAGGCATGAATACCTTCATTCGTTTCAGGTCGAGGCTCCCGCTATTACCTTAACCAATTGGGCTTAGCCCTCAAAGGCTCCCAAAGCTATTTAAAAGGTATTTTTCCTGAATAAAAAACTTTTTTATATTCTTTTTTTTTTATTTTCATCTTCTCAAAATTGAAAGATATGGTATTTTAAAAAAAATAATTTGTCCCTACTTATCGTCCTACTTTCTGAAGACTCATAGAAAATTTGAATTAAAAACTCTCAATTTTTTTGTGAATAAGGTAATAATTAAAAAACTTAGTTTAGTGTTCCGAAAAAAGATTGATTGGAAATAGATTCAATTGTTGATCGCACTTAACAAATCTCAAATAATCAGTATTTAAAAATATTTTACATTCTTTTAAAAAGTTAAAAGTCCTATCAATCTTTTTGCGGTAATTCAAAAAGTAAAATGTTTACTAAGATAAAAAACTATTAATTTCCAGATGATTCATTTGCAACCATTAAAGAATTAGGATAGCTGGGATGGCGGGCACCTTAAAGTTTGGGATTTGCCTAAAAAAAAACTAATTTTTGCCAATTGACGGTATCACCTATTTTGAATTTAAGAAAATAAACATCGTTTCTCTTGATCTATCGTAATTAGAAAAGTTTCAGGACATCTAAAAAAAGAAGGAAAAGTCAGATTTCCAAATAATTATAATTTTGATTGCTGATTCTTGGAGAAAATTGCTAACAGTTAGTGGTAAAGTTATTTTGAAGATGGGACCATGCTGTATTTTGTCAAAATTTGAAAATAAAAAGTATCTTTCTTTAAATAATACTGGAAACTATTATATTTAAACGAATGTCCAAATTCTCACAATTTTTTTGAATAAAAAAGTTTTTTTGGTCTTTAAATTTTGAGAATTTTTGTGAGAAAAATGAAAAAAAGTTCACAAATTTTTTTGAGAGAAAATGCTTTTTTTCACAATTTTTTGAGAGACTATAATTATCATCCTCTCAAATCTCCTATCAATCTTTTTGAGTTTGACTATATTTTAAAATTTGTGAATTTTTATTCAATTTTAATTTGAATCAAAGTTATTTTTTAACTTTTTAAAATTTTAAGGTTTCACTTTTTCAAACAAAATAATGAAAAAAGCATGATATTAAAGTAGGAAAAAAAAAATCATGCGATCTGATTTTTTTCAAAATTAAATATCTGCTTACTTACATGACAAAGCATATTATATGTTCTTAAGAACTCATAAATTTGGGCCAATTTTTTGTTATAACACAATCTTTTTATATCTTGGTTAAATAGCTTTTTTACTTGATATTATATTCAATTTATATTTTATTAATGATTATTGAATTATCGAAAATTGAATATTTAATGATAATCAAATTAAATCATTAAAACTCAAAAAAATCAGGAACTTGGATATGCTTATTATCTATAATCAAATTAAATCATTTTAAATTAAAAAAATATATGTTAAAAGTATTGCTTTATTTTTTTATTTTCCATTGATATAAAAATTAAAATATTAGACACACTCTTTTTATAGTTTTTCAACAATATAATATAGGAATAATTGAATGAATTCAGAGTCGATCATTCAATTTTTATTGAATTTTGAGAATGGCTCTGAATTCTCATCGTCAGTCTAATCTTGGATATGGTTTATGAAAACACATACAAAAAATTGATAATTCATTCAATCCATTCAAATTTTAAAATCATAAAAGAATTAATTATCAGCAAATTGTTTTAATAGTGAAAGGCTCTAATTGAATGAAAAAGCAATATTCTTGTTGTTTCCAATCAATTTACGGAAGTACGAATCGAACAAGATAAACTTAAAATTATCAATGAAAATATACAAAAAAATTTGACATTCGGACAATTTTCTTGTTTGATGTTCAAGTAAAACAAAGGTATACAAACTCTTTTCTTTCAATTTGTTGAAAGCAAAAAGTTGGTGATTTTAAGACTTACTAAAATTATAATAGCATATTTTAAATACTTATCATATGTATAATTGTTTGATACTATTTACAACCTGTTTGGTTCATTACAGAGGAAATTAGAATTTTTAATCTTTACTTTTTGAAAAATATAAAAACCCTAGAAAAGTGGTGATTAAAATATTATTTTTTTATTTTTGAACTTATATTTTTCTATATTATTATATTTGTTTGTTTTTAAAATAAAAATATATTTAATTAATTAAGAATATGTGGAGATACGAAAAATCAAAAATCGATATTTCAATAATTTCCAAATAATTTCTAATCCCTTCGATACATTTTCCTGTAATGATTTTATCGTTTTATATATTTTATTTTACATGATATATCTCGTTAATTGGTAGAACTATCTAGGATTTTTTGAGATAAAGCTAAAATACTAATTTTTTTGACGGTTTAAGGAGAAAAAAAGGTTAATTTTTTTTTCTGAAGAGGTGAAGTCGTCAATCTAAGCGAATTCAATTTTTTAAAAAAAGGTGAAGTCGTCAATCTAAGAGAATTCAATTTTGAATGCATTGAAATCACGATCAAAATTACCTAAAGATTTAAAATAATAATATATTTATTTATAATCCAATTTTTTTGAGAAAAATATGGAAAATTAAACAAAAATTATAATTGAGAAGTGAAAATTTTATTATAGTTTTTCTTTCAATTTATAAAATAATTTAAATAATAATATTTTTAAATTACATTTTATTTATATTAAATTAAATATATAATTCATTTTATATATTGAAATATAATATATAATATGAGATATCAAATGATATATTTGATATTTGTTAGGATATGAAATAATGAAAAATCATTAAAATTCAGTTACGAAAGTTTTTTTTAATTTGCTGAAAAATTCTCGATACATTTAATCTAGATAGGAATTTTAGATATTCATTGAGTTTTACAAAATATTCCATACTATTAAATAATGTATATTATATTGTTGAACATAATATTAATTAATTGCTTAAGATATCTATACAATATTAATTTTATATATTCAGAATGCATTCAAATAATAAAATATATTTATCTTATTTTTATAAATTTCATTTCACAATATAAGATATTTTATAATTTTAAAATATATATTAATATATTTAATAACAATGAAAATATAAAATGCAATAATTAAAATGATAATTTTCTTAGATTCTCAAAAAATAATCAAAAAAACTATTAATAACAATAAATATATATATGTAAACATTTATATGTATATATTTATTTAAAAAATGTTAATCAAAAAGATTTTTTATTCAAATTTATAAAACAATCATTTTAAAACTTTTTCAATTTTGTAAATTTGTAAACTAATCAAAATTAGACAAAATTAAATTTCTATTTATACTGGAAATTATTAGATAAAATTTTAATATTTTTAAATATATATAAATAATAGTATTTATAAAATAATCAAATAATATATAAAAGGTATTGTCCGAAAAAATAGAGTTTGGGTACCTTTAGTAAAACATAATAATTTGATGAACGAAATTCTTTTTCACCTCTCTTCATGAAGAAAAATATATTTTTATTTTTTAATTTTTTTCAAATAAAGCATAGAATTTTTGTTTCCAATATAAACCAGTTAAATGCTTATATAATTAAATATTAAATTAAAAATTATTATTAAAACAAATAATGAACAAGTGTAATAGATAAATATTGAGAAAAACATTTATATTGATAAATATTTTGGTTTACCAAAGTTTTCACTCTTATCGAGATTATCTCTCAAATTTCAATTAACAAAATCTTTTATAATAACTTTTGAATGATTCAATCATAAAAAGAACGTTTATTTATAATTTTATGAACAAAAATTATTTTATCTTTTTTCTTGTTTTTATTTTATTGAACATTACAAAACAGCAACTAGTCACGATTTTACACTTTTATATGATGTTATTACCAAGACAATTATAAAAAACAACTTTTTTCCAAATTATCAGATACATTTATTTTTCCTCAAGAAATAAAGCCAAGTATCATATATGTCAATGCATTTTATTATCGAAAAAAAGATATTTACAGTTAAATCTTTTTATAAAACCTTTCATAGGAGGTCATCCAAGTTTTTTCACGAGTCTACCTTATTCAACCACGTTTTTTAAGAAATGTATTCAAAATTACTAAAATTGAATAGAACATCCTTACGTAAAATATAAAGAAGTTTCTATACAGAAATTTTCACTTCACAGCTTCCACTAGATAAAAAGTTTTTGTTGGCTGCTGAGCCTAAAAAAATGAGAATAAAACTCTATTTAAGCACAATATTTAATATCAAGTGTGGTATATTTTGTTCACACATGATAATATTATTATTATTCGAATTTGTTTTAAGTAAACATTGCTTAATATGGTCATCCAAATATTGCATATTATCAAAAATTTTTTTTTTTCATAATTCAAAATTGTCTTTGCATAAAAATAAAATTCAGAATATTTCCTATATATTCCCAAAACATGAAAAGAAAAGGATTATTAGAATGCAATAAAACAAATCATTTTTTTATTAGACTTATCAAAAATTGAAAGGAAAAAATTGAATAAGTATTCAAAAAGTTTGAAATCCGAGTTCATCCTTAAAAGGTAAACGAATTTGTTTTTTTTTTTTTCAATTTTCTTATTTCGTTAAATAATCATAAAATATAAATTTAATTTATTATCTTAAACATTTTTTATTTAGAAGCAAATAAGATCTGTCGTAGGGAAATTGGAATAATATCAATTTTAAAATATTTAATAGAAAAAGTGAAGAAATTGAATTTTAACGTCAAGTATGTATTCAAAATATTTCTAGGTGCTCTAAGAGGAATTTACCTAGAAACTGTTTTTTCTAACTCATTTTTATATATTATTTATTTATATTTATATATTTATATATTAATATAATTTTAATATATATTATCTATATTAAAACATTATTATATATTATTTATCTGTATAAAGCATATTTATAAATAAATATTTTGAAAGCATATTCAAAATATATTGAGAACATAAAAATAAATAAAGTCATTAAATTTTCAGTATTTTTAAATAAAGACTATTCAATTTAAAAGAATTAAAAATGCAAATATCTTATTTTAAAATCATTTTACCAATATTATTATGCATTTATAAAAATATAAAATAATATAGATATATAAATGCATGTAAATATTGCTAATATTATATTAAATTGAGGAATTCTGATGAACATATTATAGTAAGCATAAAGTAAATCAATTTTATTTATGAATATAGATGAAAATAATTTGTATACTTATTAAAAAGTATGAAAAAATAATGAAATTTGTGAAAAATAATTAGATTGGTAATGAAAAAATTATTAATCAAATTTGATTGTTTCAAATGTTTTTTTGAGTATGTGTTGATATTGATTTAACTGAATCTGTTGATGAATATCATTAAACTGTTCTTTTTTGTTGAGTATTTTTAATATTGGGCTGCTCTTTTGCCAACTAATATCTTTTGGAGGGGACAATAAAATTGAAGTTCATCACCATAATAAGAAAAATACATATACTTAAATAATTTATTGTAATTTAAGCTTGCTTTCTATTTTTTCCATTTGTTGCAAATCATTTAAAAAAGTTCAATTATATATACAAATATTAATAAATATTCAAAATAAAAAACATTTTAAAATATAGATATTAAAATAAAAATAATTTATGATAAATGTTTCTAAAATAAATTTTCATTGAAAAGATATATCAATATATACTTTTGGTTTTATCATTATATCACAAAAAGTTAGATAATTTAACAAAAAGTTGCTATTCATAAAAAATTCATTGAAAAAATATTTTCATGATTTAGGGAAATGTTACGATTATTTTATTTTTTGTCTATATAGCCAATATTATATACTGACATACAATATAAATCATTAGAAGTGAAGTAATAATCGAAACATTTTGTTCATGATTAATATCCATGATAATCAAAAGTACAAAAAAAAGATAAATTTCTACTCCGTAAATTATAATATTATTTTGAAATATCAAAATATCTCTCATCAATGTGATTTTTTTTATAACTGGTCCAAAAGAACAATTGTTATTGATGTTTTTTTATTTTTTTAACTGACAAAATAAACGGCCTCCGTTTACCTTTTTTTTTTTATTTGAATTTTTTGACTATCATTATTTTCACAAATTTGATACATGAATCAATTTTTATAAATGTATTTCTCATTCAATATAGGGCTTAGTGGTTACCGAGATTTTGATGAAATAATTCAAGCACATGATAGAGTCTATTCTGATGATCCTAAAATCGCTCAACTAGGGTGTGAACAAATATTTTCATGGTTAGCAAAAAATTTCAAAAATCCTTTTTTTGAAATAACAGCTATAATACGCAGTAATTTACTTCAAGATTCAAGAAATCTTTTAACTAATACCAAATTAAATCAGTTTTATATTAATATTAAGAGATTTTGCAGTCGAACTATATCAGAATTTCCATCAAATAATAAGTATTATAAAACCTACCTTCAGTATTCATGTGATGATGAATATAAATCGCCTCCTAAAGATGAGTTACTCGAATTTGCTAATTATTTGTTTAAATATCTTGATGAAAATTTTTGGATCCCAAAAATCAAAATCCACCAGCAATGCGTTGAAAATGCACTTGAATCTATATCAAAATATTTTGAGGATGAAAAATCTTTTGATTTATCCATTTCTTATTTTTTATTATACTTCACTCCTATCCTTGCAAAAGAATTTTGCAAGGATTGGAAAGATAAAGTTGATGAAAATGAATTGATTTTTGGTTTTACAAGATCTCAGCTCATTAAGAAGATACCAAAATTTATAGCTAACGCTAAAACTTTTGCAGATGATTTTTTTGCAGATTCATTTGCCTTCGAATTTTCCGACTATCTCATTATTGGAAGTGTTTGGGCTTCTCAAGTGCTTGACTTGCTTTTTGAAAACGATATTTGCGATATAAAAGTTATATCTAATTACATTTTATGCGCTCCTCAACAGAATGAAACGATTATTAATTTCCTCAAGAAGCACAATGTTATCAATGATGAACAAGTTGGTAGTTTTTGGTATGGAACGCCAATGGGCATGACACCCTATGAATATTGTTCAAATATTGATTCTAACTCTTTATTGGAAGTCGATAATCACTTAGTTGGTTTTTTATCTGAGTCGAGGGATTATAATTCAAATAATAAAAAGAGATCTCAAAATAAATATATCAGAAAAGATAGTAGTAGCAGCAATGGTGATAATAAAAGCTCCAATAACAATAATAGTGACAAAAATAATCCCACTAGTACTAAAAGCAGCCATAACAATGATAATACAAATGAGCAAACTAAACCAAACTCGAATGTTGCTAAAAACCAAGACGAAGTTAGTAAAGTTCAAACTCAAGTTAAGCCTCCTGTCCCAAAAATTGAGAAACCGACCAAAAAGCTTCTCGTTGTCACAAAAGATAAAAAATAATCGGCATCAGCCCCCTCTGATATTGTATTTCGCAAAAATTGCATAGCCAATCTTATTTTTTAGACAGCTGAATAATTGACTTACCAGTAAAAGTTGATTTTTTAGATTGTTCCTGATAAATCAAACGTAATTCCAATATATTCAGCTAATTCTGCACTTATTTGCTAAGGGCTTTCTTATATGATTTCTAACCGATAGCTAACCAAGATATTGCTTAAATTAATTTTACTTAACTATATTTAACATTCTTTATTATTTGATTTTATTATTATTCCAACTTTAAATGAAAATTTTATATGAGAGAATAATATTAGAATTTGATTGTTTTATTATATTTAGTTTTTATATTTATAATAAGTTGGAAGCTGTAAATATGTGGGCAGTAAAACCTTAATATAGTATTGATTTCATGTGATAGTCACATTGTGATTTATGCATTTCATAATAAAAAAGATGATATTACTTCTCGACTTAGACGATTCAGATCGATGTTATTGATGTAGGATGCTTTAAAAAATAAATGAAAAATAAAATTGAAGCTGAATAACAGCCAAGCAAATGAAGAATTTCATTGACTTTAAGTCACCTAGGTTAAGCAATTATTTAAGAACAACAAAACAAGAAGGATTCAAAATGTGATAGAATAGAATTCTTATTTGGCAAGTCAGGCAGCAATGTGAATTTATTTACTCAATAAATAATGAAGCTTGAAGCAAGAATTCAACGCTCAATGAAAGAATTCTTTACAGCAGTAATAATCACTCTTACTGATGATAGTCCCTAATGTTGAAAAGAACTGCAAGTTATATACTCAATGGTGAAACCTCAACAAACGAATTTAAAATCGCTCATAACATTATTGATAAAACGACACAAAATGTGTTTCATTTAGTGTTGGTATAGTAGAATTAATATCAATATCTTCCAGAAAAAGAATTTTCTGGCTATATTAAAAGCCATATCTATACAACAAAAATAATTCTTTGATGATCAAAAAAGCCAGAAAAAATGATGAAGTTAATGACCACTAATTCTCTCCTTAAAAAGTGATAGCTATTATGATATTTGAAACTTTCTTTTTTATTAAGAGGAGACTAATTGTAATATATTTACAATTAGTTTTCTATATTCAAAAATTTCTATATGCATTCAAAATTGAGTTATGGAGAAATTTGGGAAATTAGAAATTGAACATTTTCTTCTTTTATTACTAAAGAAGAAAGTAAATAAATTATGGATTTTTCGCGACAAAATGTTGAATTGGCATTTAATATCCTTTACAATGGAAATAATGAAGAAATAAATAATGCTAATCTCTTTCTTATGGAATGGACTCGTACTCCAGGATGTCATCAAACTGCATTTGAAATTTTAACAGAATCAAATGATCAGCATATTAGATGTACGGCTCTATCAATTTTATATCGGCAAATGCAAGTACATTGGAATTCTTTTGATGAGTTTTTTCGAAATTCTGTAAAAGCATTTTTTTTTAAATTATTCTCTGAAGGTTTTTCTTCACCTGCTATTGCAAATTCATCTATTTCAATAATTGTATTAATATCAATTTTCGAATGGCCGGAACTTTTCCCAAATTTTTTTGATTTGGTTTTTAATTTAAAAGAGAGCATGTATACGTTTCAAATAGTTGCAAACTTCTTAAAATTACTTGAGGACTGCGATTTTATAACAAAATCACGCCTAGTGTCTCTTCGGATGAATTTTATTAATAATAATTATATTCAAAAAATAATTTTTTTAATCCAACAAATTACTCAGAATGAACAAAATCAAAATCTTGCAAATCAATATACAATCATTTTTCTTTCTATATATAACTCGCTTTTTGAGTGGTGTGACATTAAAATATTTTTAACTCAAGAAATTATTTATTATATCATTTCAAAAATACCAATCCATGAAGCATATGAATGTCTTTCCACATTATTTATAAATCGAACAGATTCAACTGAAATCCTTTCATCTATTCTTCCTAATTTTCTTCATGCAGTTGTCCAAAGCCCCAATTTTAATTTTCTTTTACAATTTCTGAGAAAATTTGGTCGAATACTTGAAAAAACTGAAAATGAAGTTGTCTCACAATTGTATTCGTTTTTATTAACGGCTGACTTTGATGATGACTACATGGATGACTTTTGGAATCTTTGGTATGTCATTATTCATCGAATTTTATTTTCAGTAACATGTCAAGATGAGTCAAGTGTATCATTAATGAAAACATTTACACCACTTTTCGAATTAATGAGAAACAAATTCAGTAGCCTTATTCCGTATGCAATTTCCAATGGTAAGGTTGTCGATTACACAGCTATTTCAACCTGGGAGATCTTGAATAGAATTGATAAAGAAGGGTTTTTGAATTTTATTTCAAATCTTCAGCAAAAGTTATTATCAGAACCAGAAATGAGAACCAAGTATTGCATCGATATCAACTATTCATTTAGTTCTTTAAATTTCCTCTTAAAATCAACTTCAAATCAAACATTGTTTGATATGGCAGTCAACTATTTCACAAATTTGTTTCAAGAAGGAATTTCAAATTTCGACATTCAATCTTCAATTTTCGCTTTATCAAGATCAACAATCATTTTAAGTATCAATCAGCCTATTTTTCAAAAATACTGTGAATCTATTATGTATTGTTTCAAAAGCAACAATTTGGATTTGAAAGAAACAGCTGCGAACTGTTTTTCTTTCACAATAAATGAAATTCCAGAATTTTTCGCCTCAACCGCTAAAGATTTCACCATTTTCTTTTTAAATTCTGTTCGTGATTTGTTAATAGTTGTGATTGAAGAGGATATCAAAGATGATTTTTATGTGATGATGTTGTTTAGATGTGCAACATGTCTGGCTTTAGCTATATCAAAGCAAAATAAAAATATTGATATAACTTATTTCAATTTAATTGTAGATCCAGTTCTAGAAATTCTTGATGAAAGTGCCCCAATTGCATTAAAAATAATTAACGAAATCGGAAAATCATCATGCGAGTTGTGTATATATGCGTTTCATAAGTTTTGGGCTCCTCTTTTTGCTCTTGCTAAAATGAATGATATATTAATAAATGATTTGATTATTGATGCATTGTGCTCAGGTTTTGAGAATTGTCCTTTTGAACAAGTTCAGCCGCAAGCAAAGATTTTCGTTGATTTGCTTCTCAATCAGAGTTCTCCTGAAATTGCGGTTTCGGCAATTTCGGCTTGTAGAGAAAAAAACTCGAATTTTGATAAGTTTTATCCTTTCTTTGAGAATTTGTTAAATATACCTTCAGTTGAATTATTTGATATGTATTATGTGTTTTCGCCAAGGTTAATTAAACTTGATTCTGCAATGCCATTAATTTGTGAAGGAATAATAAATGTCGATATTAATACTTGTAATTCGGCAATATCGTGTATTAAAAAATTTTTAAATTCGTTAGACGAGCCAAATTGTACCTCTTTCGTTGAACTTTATAGAAAGCCGATTTTAAGTGCTACTATAAGTTCTTTAATCGATTTCATGCATTGCTCTCTTGTGTCAAGATTATCATCTATTTTGATCAAAATAATTGTTTCTAGCAAAATTTTAAACGTTCCTAATGTTGAAATAGATATTTTAGATGCTTTAAAATCTTTATGTCAAAATGAACCTGCTGAAAGCGAATTTGAAAATTTCATCAAAACACTTGTTATTTCATGTGATGATCGTAAAAAAGCTAACCAAGTCATTGCTGATTTTTTAATTATAATGAGGCATGTTACACCAGCAGAAAAAATGGAAATATTGGAAAGAATTGATGATATTGATGAAGATGAAAAAAATGTAATTCAAGAAATCGAAAAATCATTGGATATAAAGTCATAATATTACTTACGCTTACATCCTATATGTTATTTATTTGTTTGTTAATTATTATAAATATTTTTGAATGCCCCTATTTCTTTGCAGTTTTATGTCTTTATTTGGTATCTTTTAATTTATCCTAATAATTAATTTATTCATGTTTTTTTTATTTTGCTGTCAGAATATATTTATTCACATATATTTCACGAATTTAACTCCTAAAAGTTGTGTATTTGGAAATGTTTTGTTTTATTGTCATATTAAATTTTCTAAATTTATTGTTTTCTTGAATATATTTTTAGGTATTATTAAGATATTAATGTTTCAAACAAATATCTTTTTAAAAGAAACGATCAAAAAACGTGAAAAAATTGGCCCTAGAATTTTCGTTACCAAATGTATGAAATCTGAAAATGTTAATTTAAGAAGATTAGATCGTCAGAGTGAATGTGTAAAAAAAGACAGTGAAACTGATGATTTATTTCTATTTTTCAATAAAGCACAATCTATATTAAACGAGATTCAAACAACGGAGATTATAACTCTTCAAAAATTGACTGAAATATATTCTATAATATCAGAAATTGATGTTGATTCACTCTCAAGTTTTTTCCCATTCCGGTCTTTTTTTAATATTCTTGAAAAGGCATATCCCGAAACCCCAGAAATCATTCATTTCTTACTTTTACTCATCTCTCATTCATCGATAGGAGATTTTTTTAACCCTGATATATTTATTTGTGAAACTGATATATCTTTTTTAATGAATATACTAAAAGAAAAGCAATACAAAAGTTGTACATTGACTCTTATAGCTTCTATTTGTTATAAGTGTCGCAATTATATTCAATTATTTTGTGAGAAAGGATTGCTAGATGAGCTTGTAAATGACGACCTTGATATTCAAAAGTCAAATTTCCTTGCATTTTTATCAGAGAGCTCTCTTTCAGAGTTTCAATCAAAAAGTTTATCTGTATTTATCAAGCCCTTAATATTATTTGATGATATTCAACTAATATTAAATGGGCTTATAATTCTAGATAACTTAATTAAGTCATCATATGAATTTCTTTCAAAAATGTTAATTGAGCAATACCATTGCATCCTTGTAGATAAATTCAAGCAATTTATTAATTTAAACAGCGAAGAGCTTTTCATTTCTTTTTTAAGTATATTTTGTTCCATTCCGAACTTGTCAAAAGAAATGATTAGTTTATTATTTTACCTGATAGGTAATAATAATTTTAAGTCTATGAATTCATGTTTATATTATGGTTCACTCATTTTTAGAGAACAGTATCATTTTTGGAAAAGTGAAGTTGATGTAGATTCACTTTTTAAATTATTACTTCCATATGTCAATAGCACTTATGATATATCTTTTAAGAGTGAATCATCTGTATTTTTAACTCTGATGAGATACGGTGGTTATAAACAGATTAGTGATCCAATAATGATAAAATCAATTCTAAAATTTGTTCATCATCCAAACTTTTCGAAAATGTGCCTTAATGCATTGGATAAACTTTTAACATTTTCTAAATCACCTGAATTATTATTTGGTGATTACCTGGAAGAATTATTTTCGATTCTTAACGAATTGGTTAATAATGACAATGAAGATATTTCAAAGATTTCAAGCATATTGCTTGAACGAGCATTTCCTGATTATGCTAGTTGAACAAAAATGTTTATATTTATTATTGTCTTATTCGTTTGGTTCATAATGATTTATCATGAATTATGTTGAGCAAAATTAGTTATTCTCCTTTTTATAATACGTTTTATTTCTTCCTGTGGTCTATCTAAAAAGTTAATATATTAAAATAGCATGTTTTTAAACAAACAATTTGAATATAATGATTTAATGATTATTTAAAAATTTAAAAAATCATTATTTCTTTTTATAAAAATAAAATAAGGATACAGGTTAATACAAAATCAATATAATTTATTCAAAAAATAAAATAAAATAAAAAAAGATAAATAATTAAATATCATGAATAGCAGGAATTGATCTAAAATGATTATAATAATCAGAAACAAGTTTTTGTATACATAAAATATCGTCATTGAATGCTAATTCACGTGATGTTTTCAATCCAATGATTGGAATTCCAACTATGGCTGTTTCAATATTAATTTGAGTTTCCATATCTTGCGCGATTGATGAAGAAAAATATTGTGGTAAATTCGATGGAGTTAAAGGAATTTTCTTTTTCTTTGCTAAATAGAGGAGTTGACTCTTGAAATTTAAATTAGCTGATCCACAACGCCCCATTTCTGAATGAATGAAAAGGCCATCGCCTGCATTTACTGAATCGGAATTATAAAATCTTGTAGGTTCATTTGGATTATAAGCATAAAAATTATCAATTGTTAAAAGACGAGAATTTGCCCATGTAAGGCTATCGCAACCTATTCTTTCAAAAACTGATGTAAGAAGCGTGCTTTTAGCACCAATACGGGTATTACTATTGATTTGGAAGTTATCAAATATTGCTAAAACATTCATTCCTTCTTCAGGATCATTTGCTTCAACAAATGATTTCATTGAATGTATAGCACTTGCAAGTACATCAATACCATATCCCGCAACCATATCTCCTCCTGTTCCAATATATCTAGTTGGCTCTGAAGGAATAAGAGAGAGATCCCAATCAACTATTAAATCTTTTGGTTGAATATGTAATACATCGTTTACGTACGAACAAGATTTATCTGATTTTTTGTTCGACTTTTCTGTTTCTGTTTTTGCATTCTTTTCTATATCAGCTTGGTATTCTGGAGATTTTTTCCATTCTTGGTCTAATTTTTTAAGTTTTTCTGAAATACCGGATAAAGATAAAATATCTCGAATTAATTGTCCTGATTGATTGTCAGATGTAGGAACTTTTAACGAATCAATTGGTACTGTATGTAGTTCTGGATTAATTGTTATTTGAAGGCCGCCGAGATGTTTTGCGAGTGATGGGATAGCGACTGCGGAACCAGCAGCTGCGACAACAGTTGAAACAATCTTTGAGTCAGTTGAATTTGGTGTGGGTATTGTTTTTGTAAGAATTTTTCCAATATAAGTTAAGCCTCTGTCATACCATGTTGAATAAGCAACATTACCATAGGGTGCGGCGCGTACTTGATCGAATCCAAATCTCGATAATTTGGTGTTAGGTTTGAGCTTTAAGCAAGGCGAATCGTTGTGAGTAGCAACGATTAGGGCGCTTGATGTATCATGCTTATTGACAATAACAAGAGAGCTATCGTTTCTGACAACATAAAATTTGTTTGGGATATTTTCCCATTCTACTTCTTCATTAAATTCAACATATCCGTGATCATTAAGAAGTTTCCGAGCTTCCATTACAAAATAGTATGGATTTTTATAGCTAAAGCTATTAAGAGAGTCCATAATTTTAAATATATTGAGGTTATGGTGAAATAATAAACAATTCAAAAATTTGAATATATAGAATTACATCATTATTGAGAGGTATTCATGTTGAGAAATTGACGAAATATTGTAATTTTGATCATTATTTCTTTATTTTTATTTTAAAACTAAGATTGTACTTTAATAAATAAGAATATTATACTCCTATTTTTGAGATATTTCTATTTTTATTTTTCTGAATAAAAATGGCTTTATATTTGAGAGGCAATATAATTTTATTATATAAAAATTGATGTAATATAGATATATATTTAATTTTGTTTTATTTTTATTTATTGTATATATATTTAAATAATATATTAATATTTATATGTTTATAATATATTTTATTTTTAAAGATATACATGTTTATATTTCATTTTATTTTTAAAAAATTTTTAACTTTTTCAGTTATTATATTGTTTTATTGAAATAATAAACTTTTTGTATCCTAGTAATATTTTTATTTAAACATTATTATAATTTATATTTATGATAAATATTACTATTTATATACAATATGTATTTTATATTTAAAATTTATATAATATATTAAATAGATAAATTAACAAAAAAAAAAATGAAAAATTCAATTAAACGATGATTTTAAATTGAATTTCTAAATATATTAGTTGGTTTGTATTGTGATTGTTTTTTGGTTTTCAATATATTAAATATTAATATTAATTTTATAAAATGGCAAATAATATTTTAACTAAATAGAAAATATTTTTATAATATTTTTATGAACATGAGCAAATTTATATTTTTCAAGAATCATTTCACTAATAACTTCACTTCACCGAAAATAATCATCTCACATCACTAAAAATAATAACATACAAAAATACGATGAGAAATAATTCAAAATATTAATTACATTTTTCTCTAAAATGAGAGTATAAAGTAACTTATTTACATAATAAAATTTATTTATATATATATATATTATTATATCGTACAATTAGTGTATAATTATTTCGTAAATCAATTGAGAAATAGTTAATTTTCTTAAATTTTTTATGTAAATTAGTATTTAAATCTATATATGGCTAATAATTTGGAAATACAACAGATAATATATTTTATAAACAAAGTATAAAATATTAATATTGAATTGTAATTCATAAATATATTATTTGACTCGAGATATAAACGAAATATCATTTTTTAAATGGTTTTTAAATTCTCGATATCCATTAAAACCAATTATGGCAAATGCCAGTATTTAATATATAGAAGTAAATAATCTTAATATTTTTTCATAAGATAAAATATTCATTCAATAAAACTAAAAATAAAAAAATCAAATAACGAGTTTTCACTTCACATGAATACCTCTCATTATTGATTATAATGAGAGTGGATTTGTAATAATAAGTGAAGTGTTCACCATTTAGATAATATTTATCAAGCGATGGATTGTTATGCATATTCATAAAAAATCGAAGTCGTCAAACCCACTTTTAATGAGATCTCTTGATGAGTCTTTATGTGTACGATTATATTTTTCATCTTGTTTTAAGGTTGTCGTAGTTCTATTTTATAATGATTAAGTAATCAACATATAAGTCGAAATCTCTATATGTCATATGACATATATTTTAAGGATGAACTCATATTTCAAACTTTTTGAATGTTCATTCAATTTTTCCCTTTCAATTTTTGATAAGTCTAATATTAGACTTATTGCATTCTATATAGGAAATATTCTGAATTTTATTTTTATGCAAAGACCATTTACAATTATGAAAAAATAATTATTGATAATATGCATTATTTGGATGACCATATTAAGCAATGTTTACTTAAGGTACAAATCCAGTACGTTATTTTTTGAATAGGAGAACGTTTATTATTTGAATAGTTGCATGTCTCTGAAAAAGTTTAAATTGACTAGGTTTGTTTTTGACACATATTTTACAATTTAAATAAACAGTATGACATGTTATATGAAATGGATGAAAATAATCGGTTTTTATTTAACATGTCATCTTATTCTTTGAGAATGTCAAAAAAAATTGCGGTTACTAAACGTACTGGATTTGTACCTTAAAACAAATTTGAATAATAATAATATTATCAAAAGGTAATTACACTTTGATGTATATGATAATTTCCATGTATATTAAATTATAATTAATTACTTTATATTTAGCAAATTTTATCAAATAAATTTTAAAATTCTATCTAGGAATTTTCAAAGCATTTGAAATTTTGAAAGGTAAAAAAAACATTCAATTTTGATATAAATTCTTTTTTTGACCTATAACAGCTTTTGTATTCACCATAAATTTTGTGTTCTTTATATCTCGAAAATTCCTAGATAAAAATTAAAATAATCTTTTTATTTATATGCAATTTATAAATATATATTAATATATCTAGGCCTTATTTTTTTTACATCACAAATACTATAAACGTCTTTTTAACGTCTTTTTTCGTAAAATAACGATTTTTTGATTTGTAGTATTAAGGAAACTTTTTGAATGCAAATAAATTTTTTTTTATTTTATGAAGAATCAAAAATAATATTAACGTAAGTATTAAAACAAGTAAGTCTCTCAATTATCTAGTTAGTAAAATTGAGAGAATAAAGTATTCAAATATTTTTTACAAAAACTATTTTATCTTATTAAAAAATAAAGACATTGCTTTGATTTAAATATATTTATATTATAAAAAATTATTAGCATACTTTGAAATGAAAATATACTATTTATAATTTCAATGATATTTGATGGACTATTTTATTATTAAATCATGAAAACTATATATATGAAAAAAAAAGCAGAAATATGATAATAAATAATAAAAAAGATAGTTTACTGTCTAATTATAATGCCGGGAAGCGGTTCTGTATAAATTGGTGGAAATTCTTGAAAAACAACATCGCAACCAGTAGTCAAATATTCTTCAATTGTTTTATATTCATATTGAGGAATATAATTTATATCTTCAATAGGTATTTGGTAAAAATCTGAAGCAATTTCTATTCTTTTTTCTTTGGAAGTTATTATCTGAGCGTTTATTGAAATTCCTCTTTCTTGAGGTCTAACATCATGTTCATTTGTCTGTCTAACAAAACGATTTGACAAAACTTTTTGAATATCATAAGGGTAAATTCCGGTTGCATAAAAAGAAGTTTGGCAATTTACTGGTGTAGCAGTCTGCCACCAGGCATTTATGATGGATGAAATTATGAGAATTCGCTGTTTAGCTGCTTGTGTGTTAAATTGACAAATGAGGTTTTGAATAATTGGCGGTGGAGATTGTGAAAAGTCCTTAATTCGCCTCTTCATAGGAGAGGCTAAAACTACATCGAATGGCTGACAAACGTGAGACGTGTGAGAAGGTAGTATAATGAGATTTACTCTGTTTCTATTGAAATATTCAATGGCCATTGAATTTAACCTTGAACGGTGACCGTCAACAATTAACCAAATATCTTCTGAAATTTTCTTTTCAATCCTAAATAAGCTAATTTCATGACAAAAATAAATAGCAAAAGCTGTAAATAAATCTTTGGTTATCCAACCGCTTGAAGATGAAGTAAAAAATGCCTGATCTTTAAAATAATCTAAATCGTTTGGAAACTTTTTGAGAGAAGGTAAAATTAAAAAAGGTTTTAAAATTTTTGTGCCTGAAGCATTAAAGCATGCCAATGTAGTAAAATGATAGTTTATTTTCTCTGTATATTTCACTGATCTTTTGCCTTTAATTACAATTACTTTGCCTTTATCGGTAAATGTAGACGATGTTTCGTCGGCATTGAAAATGAGATCACCTTTTTGTGGGATATTCGATATAAAATTTGAATAAAAGTCAATTATTATTTGAGAATGACAATATTTATTTCTTTCATTTTCTAAAATTTCTGGGGTTTTTAATTGAATGTTATTTCTATTTAAAAATTGAGTTAACCAAGATCTATCGAGTTCAATTTTCTCAAAATCTAATAATTCAAAAGATAATTTTTTGAGACCAATATTTTTTGCTAAATTGAAATTTTTCCAAAGGTAATTTCCTTGTATCTCTTCTAAAATAGTAACAGCTTCAAAAACACTTATTGAGTTATTCTCATCACATCTTTGGGCAACTTTTTAGTAGTTAAGTATAGGCGGTGTTTCGTACCTCACCACCGCCTACACGCTTCGCCACCAAGCTCAGGTACACCCTCGCTTGGGCCTCAGCTTCCGGCCAAATACCTACTGAAAAACCTATCGTAAGTACACACTCTCAACATTAGCTAACTTCCCACCCCCGTCCCTCAAGTTCAAGTACATTGCCGTTTTTCAATATTTCTATTAATTTTTTATACAACACTATACAAATGACCACACCATCAGATTTAAAGATTATGACCCAATATAAGCAGTTTACTCTAAGAAATCCTATTTATACTTCTCGTGAAACCCAACAAGTATATGATTCCTTTAAAGACGTCAGGACATGTGATTCTAATGGATATGTTATAATTGAGGTTTTGGACGAAAGAAACAAATTTAGTGGTTTTAGATATGCTAAATTTAGGCGTGCAGCAGTTTTGAAATACAATAATGATTATGATAGGGAAAGAGAAAAAGATGCACCCAGATATAGGAAGTTTGATGAGCACCATAAGATATTTGAGTAAAAAGTGTTAGTATTATTTTGTTTGCCAAATACCCTCTGAAAACCTATCGTAAGTACACACTCTCTACTTTCACTATTCCACCAATGTCATTTCCAAGGTATGGAGTAGTTTTTGAATTCTACACCCGAAAAAATATTGAGATATAGGTATTTTATTATGATTAAAATGTATCCAACACTTAATCCGGCAGAAGAACCAACACCTATACCAATTGAATATGTATATTTTTTAGAAGATGGGGAACGAGATATAAGTAAACCAAATCGATATTACTTTAATTTTCCTCAAGAATGGTGTACTTCAAATAGAGGGGAATCAATTGTAGGTGTGAGAAGGATTTTTATGTTGGCTAGAAGTAGAAAAATAGAATTCACGCTTGGAGTTAGAAAATATAGACGAAACGAATTTGATAAACTTAAACATGATAATCCCCAATTTTCATATGAACAATTATTTTACCATCTTGAAGATGAACAAAAGAGTGAGGTATTCATAAATATAAATTCTTGGCTAAATAGAGAAAATGATTTACAAGAAATATGGAATGATATGAGAGCTGCTATTGAGGCAAAATTTGCGGAGTTTAATATTGGTGCGGATATAATCAATAAAGAACACAATTTTAATTTAGATAACCAAGAACTAAAATTGAGCACAAAATATTCTAATTTAGTTACTGAATATCAAGATTTGCAAAAAGTAATAGAAGACCTCACAAATCAAATATTTAATGAGAAAGATGACACAGTTAAAGCTGAGCTACAAGAAGAATTAGATAAAAAGAATGAAGAAGATAAAATGAATATAAACCTCAGACGCAATGTTCAAAAAGAAATGGAAAAAATAAGAGAAGAAATCAAGCTAAGTGAACAGAAACCTACATTTATTGAAGAAAAAGAAGGACTAAGACAAAGAGATGTACAAACAGATGGTTATTATAATTATTCGAAGAATCATTTTACAGAAATATTCTATTCACCAACTAATGGAGAGATACTTCAAGGCAGTAAATATAAAAACTATTATGTTGACCTATCAATAAGTTTTAGAGTCAGACCCAAAGATGATCTTTCACCATATAGACGATATGATTTTAATGATGTATTCAATATAGGTTATGAAGATTTTAATAATAACCCATGGGATTATATGGATCCTGAAAAACCTGTCAAGGATAAAGATGGGAATATTATTAGATATGAAGGGAAATGGATGAGGGAAATAAAGTTTAAAAATGTTTGGGATAGACATTCGTGTTCAATATACTCTTCATTAGCTGAGCAGTCAAATAAATATTATTTAGGCAATAGTCAAATAGACTTTTACCCAATCAAGTACTTCAAGCTAAACTCAACAGATCAAAGATTTTGGGTAGAATTCAATTCAGGGCGTCATAATAATATTCCTGTTCTGGTACCAAACAATGAATCATTTGTCATTGAAATGCAATTATTACCATTTAAGAAGATGCTTTACATTTAAGACTAATTTAAATGAACAAAAAGCATTTTAAGACAATTAATGAGCTTCATTCTTTTTTTCCTTGGAGATCTGCCTCTAAATTTGTTCCACTCGCAAAACGATATGGATTCACAGAAGAAGCCGCATTAGATTATTTAAGGAAGATAGTACATGATGTAAAGGTACCAAAGGCAAAGTTTATGAATATCTATTCTAAACACTCTGGAGGATATCAAATGGACACATTCATCAATGATAAGACAAAGGATGGTCTCAACTATTTGATGCTAATTAATATTAACACAAGAAAAGCATATTGTTATCCAATGAAGGGGAAAGGTGCAAAAGAAGTAGTCAAGGCATTAAATAAATTTTTTGAGGACGAGCCAGATGTCTATTCGATAACATCAGACCAGGATGCTGCTTACTTGTCCAATGATGTATTACAGTTGATGAAGACCAAAAATATTGTTTACACTACTACCGAGGATAATAATCATAATGTACTAGGTATCATAAATAGGTTCATGAGAACGATTAGAGACATGGTAGGCGAGAACAGGTTCATCAATGAGAAAGAAATGGATAGTTTAATAGATTCATACAACAATTCTCCCCACAGATCATTGGACTATAAGATACCAAACGAGATGACAGAGAAAGATGAAAAAGAATATGTAAAAACCAAGTCGCAAAACAATCCATATGACTTTAAGCCAAATGATAGAGTTAGAATTATTCAAGCCAAGGAGCCATTTTCGAAGCGCAGGAACAAGGTAAGCAAGGAAGCATATATTGTTGATTCAAAGGCTGGGAACCAATTTATAGTTAAGTCCAAAGATGAGTCAATAGACAAACTCCCTGGTTATAGGTTAATCAAGACACAAAACAAAAATAAAGGTTCAAAGGGCAATGAGGCTGAAGTGCCTCTGGCCAAAACACTTAAGGGAGGCAAGAGAGGTATTGTGGAGAAGATTATTTCTTATGATACAACAAAGAACAAATATAAAATTAAATACAGCGAAGGTACAGAAGACATCATACCGGCAAAAAATTTACGAGAAGGTGCTCCAACAAAGCTATCTAATCTTGAAGTAGATTACTGGTCAAAGAAGAAAAATATACCCAACAATATAAAGAAATGGATTTAACCACAAATAAATGTCTAAACAAATAATGAAAGAAGTGGAATCCTTAATCCAAAAGACAATGAAGAAGAACCAGAAAGAGATAGAGGGAGCATTGATGAAGCCATTACATCCTTCCTATCCTTTTAGTACGAATGGAATTTATTTTCTTATTGGTAAACCAGGTGCAGGTAAGAGTTATTGGTTGTGGAAACACATACTAATTACTGAACGTCTATTTAAGCATCCGTACTATCAAAAAATAATATTTTGCTCAAGTTCTGGAAAAGCAGACAAAACGGCTGAGGCAATGAGTAAAGAGGTAAAGACACCAATAGTATATCTTAATGAAGCCCAATTGATGGATTACCTAAAGAAACACCTCAAAAGAAAAATAAAATATTATGCAATGGTTAAACATGTATTATCTAAGATGAAGGAAACAAATGAAGAAATGCAAAGACTTATAAACAAGCACTCCCTCCAAGAAATAGATGATAGAATAGTATATATAGCCAATAAGTTAGTAAAATACCAAACCTCGTCTTACCCATATAACACACTAATAATATTGGATGACTGTGCAGGAAGCGATTTGTTAACACATAATAATACAGAATTCCTTAGACTATTAACCAAGACAAGACATTATAATATTACCTGCATCATGGCTATTCAGACAATCAGATTTGTACACATAAATGCAAAAAGATTGGCCACGGATATCATATGCTATAGTGGATACTCAGAAGAAGATTTTACTTCCTTGCTTCAACAAACAAATAACAACCTTAATGTCAAGAAGACGGTAAAAGAATATTTACAGCATAGAGATCTTCATGACAGATTCGTATGCAATATTACCGCAAATAAGTATTACTTTGAAAAGTAGTTTTATTTGTAAATTAAATGCCTTCAGGAACAATCGATTCTGGAAAATATATTCAATCTTCTGCTCAAGGATCAGGTGGTGGATTTATAAATAACGCATGGAATTCTGTAAAATCTGGTTTTGGGAAAGTAAGTAAATTCATTGGCGATAGTGCAGTTGGTAAAGCTGGTAAATGGGCTTGGAAAAATAAGGCACCAATATTAAATACAGTAGGGGGAGCAACACAAGCTTTTGGAACAATAACGGGTAATCCAGCAGCAATAGGTATAGGTAAAGGATTGACAACAATAGCAAGTGGAATAAAAGAAGGAGAAGTAAAGGCAGCATTAGAAAAGAATATAGCAGAAAGACAACCAAATCCATTAGGAAATGGTGTAATGTATGCAGATTTCCCTAGAATTCATTATTCAAGGAAGCCAGCTGCATATAAAATATATCAAGGTAGGAATAAATACGTGGACGAAGCAGAAGCACATATAGCAAGATTGAATAAAAGAAAGAGAAAGAAATCAAGAAAAACAAAGAAAACTCAATAAAACTCAATAAAATGATTTTTTTATCAATTAAATGTCTAAGCATTTGACAGGATCAAAAAGATTGCAGGTAATACAGAACTGGCTTAATGGTCGTGAGGACCCTGATTGGGATGTACTTCCTACCAAAAAAGAAAACAAATATATAGTAAAAAGAAGAGAGCAACCATTAACGAAACCACCACCTGAACCATTAACTAAAACAGAAACGATTGAAGAAAAAGTTGTTGGTCAGAATTCCGACCCACCTGAGGAACCGGTAAAAGAAATACCAAAACCCAAAAAACCAATAATTGAAGAACAACCAAAACAAGTATATGACCCAACAATAAATATAGAAATACTAAACCAATTAAAGCTATTGGGTGAAGAGTTTAAAAACGAAAAGGCAAAGAAAGAACAGAAGAAAATGATAAAAGATGTAATACAAAAACAAATGAGAAAGCCATATTATCCACAGTTTACTCAGCCACAATACATAAACGCCTTGAGCCAAGAAGTCCAAGAACCAAATCAAATAGAAGAGGAACCAATACCAGTAATCCCACCACAACCTATTCGCAGAAGACGAAATAATATTTTCTCTGATATGATTTAATTTGCTTTTATTATTTTTCTCAAAAGAAAATATGTTAAATCCAGAAATTGAACTAAGGACGTCAGCTGAAACATGTACCCAAATTGCTAGCTATTTTGATATTGTTGATAATTGTATAGCCTTGTCTGATACCAACAAGCAATACACAATTAGTCCTCAAACATCATATTCTCCATCGCCTCCAATACCTCAAGGCTCATATACAAGTGCAATTATATCACCTAACACAAACAATACAGCAGACATATATAATGGATTTATTAGAGCTGACATGGAGGTAAAGATTAAAGAAATGGCAGAACAAGAAGTTAAAGCAACAATTGATGGTGAATATCAATTTAATAGAGTATGGTTTGGTTTCAAGGATGCTAGAGATGCTGTTGAGAAATATGAAATAGTAGCTAACGGAATAACGATATATACCCAGAACTTTGGTTGCGAAGAATCATTTCTAACTGCATGTTGTGCCAATGAAACAACAAAGAGAGCAGATGTATATTCAAAGGCTAGACATAAAGATATATGGAATGGTAATTCAGGCAGCAGAACAGGATTTATTGTTGATTGGGCCGAAGGATGGAAAGACAAAACATATAAAATTCACCTAAAGATTGATTTAAGAAGGTTCTTACCATTATCAAATATTAAATACCTTCCAGCATTCGCAGGCAAGATTGAACTCAGATTATTCTTTTCATGTGAAGGTATGGTATGTTGTCCAATGGGTCCAGGAAAAGCGTTCGAACATAATAATGTCGTTAATTCAACTTACACATTACCAATCATCACAAATGAATTTACACCCATTAAAGAACCAATTATTATGTATACAGGTTTAGCTAATAAAGTACTAACAGCAAAAGACAGAACATTTCAAGTCACTGAATATAAAGTTACTGAGTGTTCATCTATTATTCCTTGTTTTGGTATAGAAGATAATATTTATTCCAGTCTAGTACAAAGATATGCTGACCCAACCCATCCACTAACATTTCCAACACAAACACTTTCTGTCTATACTACTACTGCTCCATTAAAGAATCCGAATTGTAAATCCACCTGCACCATTACTCCACGTTTTGTTGATTCCATATTTTGTCTATTTCCAGAAAAGCATACCCACCATACAGTATTTAGGAATCCACAATTTAAGTTATTCCAATTAAACTGTGGAGGATATGTAAACATTCCTGCAAAGCCATTTGGTACAACTGTTGAATACCCAGAGTTCCTTGAATATTGTCAGAACGCAATGAACATGAATGGAGGACAGAGTGGATTTAATAAAGAAGTTGTTGCATCATTAACCAATGACCATCCATACGCACGCTCTATTGGAAATTATCCTGATGACCGAACAAGTTTCTTTATTGCTCTCCCAACTGAAACTGATAATACATATCAACAAGGATTAACCTCTTTGTCACCAATTAATTTTGAAATAATTGTAACACAAGAAACAGGTGAAAGTACATATGCAAAAGATGTTCAAACACCACCTTTAATTTGTCTCTTATTTGATTCTTCTATATCTATTCTTGTTCAACCGAATGGCATGCCACCTTTAGTTCGCCTTGGCAATTATGACTTGACCTCAAGGGATTAAGTAACAAAAATAATTGCGTCTTTCTAATTTAATTTTATTTTTTTATTATCACTATACATAAATACAAAATGACAGAAGAACAAGCAATCGAATTTGTTCCACTCAAAGATTTTGAGAATGAATATGAAATACTTAACCAGTATCCATTCACTATTAGACGAAAGGATAATCATTATGAAGTAAAGGAATATATTGATAAAAGTACTGGATATGTTCGTGTAAATTTAAATAAAAAGCCATATCAAAAGCATAGACTCATAGCAAAACAATTCCTTTCAAACCCAAATAACTTGCCTTTCATAGATCATTGTAATCACGACAGAACAGATTATCATTTGAGCAATCTTCGTTGGTGTTCTGCAAGTGAAAATAACAGAAATGCTTCCTCAAGACACGGCGTTTCATATGAATTTGTTGATGACATACCAGACGAAGCAATTGCCATTACACACTATGATTTAAGGAATGAGAGGAGATATTTTGCTGAAAAAGAATATTATTACTATTATGAAGAAGATATCTTCTACCAAAGAATAACAGATGATGTTTATAGAATCATGCACATAAATACATTAAAAAGTGGACATAAATGTATATATACAAGAGACATAAATAATAAAAAGACTACTTTTTATATACATATTTTCAAATATCAATATGATTTAATTTAAAAAGCTTCAATCATATTTTTGTTTTTGCTGAATAAAAATATATTTTTATCACTTATATTAAATTTATATCTAATTTGATAATATTTAAATTTTCAACTTGATACTTAGCTCAATGGTAATTCATGGATGAAAAGGTACGGGGTTCGAAAAATAAAAAGGACAACATTTTTTTATTTAAAATATATTCATAAAAATTACTTTGGTTATTATCCATGATAAACTTTTGAATAATCTACCTTGTCTATTAGACTAGATAAAATTTTTGAATAAATTACCTTGTCTATTAGACTAGATAAATATTTGATTAAATTTTATCAATCATAATCAGTAAATTTGTGTCTAAATTTGATATTTTTAATGTTATTTCGATTTTTTTTAGGTCCACTGTCTCTTTTTATAGAATTAATAATAAATATATATTTATATGTAAGATTCAAAGTTAAATTAATGATAAATAAATAAATAATGTGTAAAATAATATTTTATAATCAAATTGTCACTATATATGATGATTTACTAACCTAAACTGATAAAATGAAGGTTTTAAAAATAAGTGGATAAATGTCACTTTTTTAATTTTTTATTAAATTTTTTTATTTGCTATTTTATTTTTATTTTTATTTTTCTAATTTATATTTGCTATTTTATTTTATTATTTTTTATTTCAATCAAAAATGGAAAATCAATTAAAAGTCTATGATTATATCAATTTTATTATTTCTCTAGCCGATAACCCTGAAGATTTTAAAGACTGCAATTTTGCTATCCTTTGCGATAAATATCCTATTCAATTAAATCATAACAATTATTTAGCTAAAGTAATGTACATCTCTTTCAAAACAGATAAAACAGTATGGAGAGTATATCCTGATAAGATTAAAGAATATGATATAGAACACATTGTATTAAGTACTAACACAAGAAGAAGATTAAATTATAAAATGAATGAATTCTTTGTTAATGGTTCAAATATAGAACAAAAGTATGAGGAATACAGTTATTACAATTATTCAATAGAATTAGCATCTAAAAAGACTAAAACAATGATAGAGGAATTACGTAAGAAATATGAATTAAATACACCTGAACTATTTATAGGTGAACATCAAGAGCTAGTTCTGTAAGTCGGAATCTCGACTGACCAATTTTTTTTGAAAAAGAAATGAATAAGTACAGAAATCCCAATTCAACTACAGTTGGAGCAGAAGGGGCAATGTTTAATGAAGGAACTAAGACTGAGAAGACAATAGAGTTTAATCACTTTGGCATATTTTCTAATGACAATACTTACGCAGTTACTTTTAACCCAAGAATTAATAGACCACCAACAAAGTATATGGAAAACAAACCAGTCAAACCACCAAAGAGTAATCAACATAAAACAAGACCATTACACGAACCACCTGTTAGTATTACAGATGGAGGGTATTATTTGAAGAAAGATAAAGCACCTAAAGCTCCTATTCTTCCTCCATACTTAAAGAAACCAGAGAAATTAGGAGAAATACAAGGTAGAGCGGATGAAAGAAATAAAGGAAGGATTGGATACTTTAAACCAATTAATGTTAAGCAAGCTAATATTCATTACTGAAAATAAATTAATATTTTTATCTCTATCAAAATGACTGAAGGGCAAACTATAGAATTCGTTCCACTTATTGGTTTTGAAGACAAGTATGAAATACTTAATCAATATCCATTTACTATAAGAAGAAAGGATAATCATTATATTGTAAAAGAATGCATAAATAATTGTGGATATGTGATTGTTAATTTAAGCCAGCATCCACATGAAAAACATAGAATTATTGCATCACAATTTATACCTAATGATGACCCAGAAAATAAAAATCAAATCGACCACAAAAATCATGACAAAACAGATAATAGAATAGAAAACCTACGTTGGGCGAGTAGGTCTGAAAATCAAAGGAATAAATTAACACACAAGGGAATAAAATATGAATATTTTGATACTATTCCAGAAAAAGCAATTTCTATTGATAAATATGGAGAACATAAATTCGAAGGTTATTATTATTATGACAATACATTTTATTTCTATACTGGAATACAATATAAAAAACTAAATATTAAAAAAGATAGAAAGGGAAATCATTACGTTAAAATGGTAAACAATAATGGAAAATCAGTTGAAATACGTTATCTTAAATTTAAAAAATTATATGGTTTGGTATGATTTTGCTCTTTTTTCATGTAGTAAATTATGATAAAGAAGAGAACTCAAGCGAATGGTGTGCAGGCGAACGTTTCATTAGAACCTCAAGCAGCAGCACAGTCAACAAACAATATAAATAATAATATTATTATAAACAAAAGGGATGATGGAAAAGAAGAAATTGTTATCACTCGTAATGTTGAATTAGAAGAGAATCAAGAAGAAGAAGCAAAGGATGTTAAGTACGTGATACTTGAAACGTATGCAAAAATATTGTTAGACCAGGACAAGGCATTATTATCCAACTTAATATCAAAGAATTGTATAATTGTCCCTGTTACTTCCTTATCTAATATAATTAAAACAATTATTAAGGCGGAGGTGGTAGAAATAAGTCTTGATGAGGATGTAGGTTGTTGTGCAGGGAAAGCTAATCCGATACGTAAGATAGATTCCATTAAGATAGTAAATGATAATGGAGAAGTATGTACTGATTTCAAACAAGTATATAACAAAGAATATAATGAATTAGTTAACAAATATCATCTGTGTCTCAAATACAGTATCAACATGTAAAAATATAATATTTTTTTACCTCTACTGAAATGACAACTGATCAGGTTATTGATTTTGTTCCACTTCTCGGTTTCGAAGATAAGTATGAAATATTAAACCAATACCCTTATACTGTTAGGCGGAAAGACAATAAATATATTGTTAAAGAAAGTGTATATAACAAAGGGTATGTTTTATTAAAGTTGAATTCAAAAACATTTATTAAACATAGAATTATAGCCAATCAGTTTCTACCTAACCCTGATAATCTAACTTGTGTTGATCATATCAATCATGACAGAGCTGATAATAGACTAGAAAACTTACGATGGACATCTCATATAGAAAATAATACAAACAGATCAATCTCAACAAAGAATTCAAATATAATTTACAAGTTTGTTGATAAATTACCAAGTGCATCAACCGTAATAAATAAATATAATAAGCATCAATTAAGACCTAATCATTATTATTATTATCATAATGAAGAAACTAATGAAGATGAATTTTATTTAAAAATAACTGACGAGTCATACAAACGACTTTACATCAATGAAATGGAATGCGGAACTAAATACGTATTAATGTATGATACTAATAACAAAAGAGTTAATGTTTGTATAACAAAATTTAAATTATTATATGATCTGTAATTATTATTTGTTTTTTTATTTTTATCAAAATGACGAGTAAAATAGACCTAAACCAATTCAAGAAAACAGAAGTAATAAAGAAATTGTCCAAATCGAATTCAAGTGAGAATCTGACGTCAATGGATACCCCGAAAAGAGGCAGGAAGAGTAAATATAATACCCCTGAAGAAAGACTTGAAGCCAGACGACAACAACAAAAAGAATATAGACAAAGAAAGAAGCAAGAGTTAGAGGAATTGAAGAAAATTGCTCAATTCGCTGCGAGCACTCGCGAAGCTCAAATGGTTACTGCTGAGAAGAAAGAAGCATGAAAACAAAAAACCTTCATCTTATTTTTGGTTTCGCTAATGTTCCTTGTTCCTAGATGTTCCCGGATAATTCAGTTCCTAAAAAATGAGGTGGACAGATGACAGATGACAGAACGAGAGACAAAAATATAACAAATCTTTTTTATAACATTTCCTCAAACTCTACTATACTTTCATCCGGTGTTTGATGATAAATGTCTTTACATTCTTGCTTTAACGTGTAATACCAAGTAAGATTACCATTTATTCTCTTTCTTTTACGTTCACACTTGTCTTTCAACTGTAACTGAAATGTCCTTTTCTTCATCTCGGCTGGTTTGCACATTAATGCTTCATCACAATTCATTCCACCTACAAGAGCATTATAATATTCACATATCCATATATCGAGAGGAGATTTACTTGCGTCAATTAAATCTTGTTTTGCATCAGTCATAGGTATTTCTCTTACCTGAAAATTAGATAAATCTCTTTCCATGAAGAATGTAAGAAGAGTGTTATAAAAGTCTTCATCAAAGGATGAACATAATTGTTGGAAATATTTGTAATCTCCTTTATGCTTACCATTACAAGCGAGAACAACATACCTTCTATCACCGTTTTCTATCTTTACTGGAAAGCTGTTATTGCTGACAAAGATGAAATTGGATACATTCTCTGCATCACGTCTTGGTACTAACTTCTCGTTTATACGTATGCTGTTATCAGAGATAATAGACTTAAGGGCATTGAAGTTTGCTAATCTGTCTTCTCCACAATTCTTTAGTTCATTCAACACAATAAGTATTTTGCCTTCTACAATACTGTTGAACTGTCCAGTAAGTTCACTTATATCTGTTATATTTTTAGCTGAATATCCACTCAACATCTCACTTAAAACATCTGTAAATCGATTCTTACCGATTCCTTGTAAGCCTTTTAGTACAAGAGCCACTTCTGTTTTTACTCCTGGATTCTGTACGATGAATGCTATCCAGTTTAAAATATATTCATAGATATGTTTCTCATGGTCGCATATCACTTCAAGGATTAAATCAAGAAACATCTTAATCTTGTTTATATCTACCTTTTCTTGCACCTTATACTTGTAACCATGGAAGAGTGATAGTGTATTCTTGTCTTTGCTGTTAAATTTTACACCAAGTCTTGTGAATTTAGAAAGATTATTCATCAACAATGTATGAGCATTTACTTTCTCGTCTATCGCTATTCTCTTTAACGTCTTCACGATGTAAGCATCAGTTACAAACTTCAAATAGAACGTTTCACTGATTGAGTTATAGGTCTTAAGAACATAAGTATCATTACCATCATCTATAAACCTTAATACTCTTGATAAGTCTTCTACCAGATCTTTGTTTGTGGTATATCTATGTTGTTCTGCCTTCTGTCTAATATCATTTATAGTAAACGAGTCGTTTAAGTCTATATCCTTTATGATAATCTCGTTTTGACTAACCACTGGAGATATAACTTGTATGTAATATTCATTATTCCAGCAACGAAGAATCTTTTCTAACACATGTGCTGAAGTACAAGACCTGGCATATCTTCTTCTAGCTCTGTCGAAATTGCTAGCTGCAGCATCAGTAAGTTTACAGTAATTTTGAACATGAGAGTAAGCTTCATCTATTAGATTTGTTGGAAGTGCATTTAGCGCTTGAAATAAAGTAAATAAAGTAACCTCATCCTCTATTCTTCTTCCACCAGCATCATTATGTACTTCTATTCCTGTAAGTCCTTCAATTAAATTTAATGCGTATTGCTCTGATATTGTTTCTCCATCATGATCAAACATTATCTTTTCTATCTCTGGGCTCTGTTTAATCTTTATACTGATGTCTAGGTCATGGAGGATATCTGAAAGTGACCTTCTTATTTTTGAATCTAATGAACCTTGTAAAAACTTATACGTTGTAATAGGCGTTTTAGCGTTCTTTCTGACTTTACTTCCTGGCAATACTACAAGTGATCTACTGTTAACATCTACCGAGGAAAATATATCTACATCATACTCAGGACTAGTATAACATTTTACCATTCGGTTCGATTCAACATAATACTCTTCTGTATTACAATAAATATGCAATCCACCACTTGCTGTCTGTACAACTATATCTTCGTCACTTAATTTACTCATCAATGTCTTACGTATTGCTTCTTTCTCTTCTTGTTTTAGCTCTTTGTTGATATCTAAGTCTACTATGGAGAGATTCAAACACTTATTATTAAGAAGAGCTTTACCTGTGACTGCTGTACCACTTCCGCCGTCATGCTTTAGATAATTGTAGAGATTTACTGTGTTGTTCTCTATCCTTTGTCTTAACGTGAATTCATTTAATTCCCAAGAGACTGTCAAGTTTGTTTCTGTCATATTTGTTTATGTGTATTAATGGAAAAAAATTAATTAAAAAAAATAAAATGAAATCTGTCAACTGTCATCTGTCCGCTCCATTTTTTAGGAAACGATTTATCCGGGAACATCTAGGAACAAGGAACAATAGCCAAACCAAAAATATAACAAAGCTTTTTTAGAATTTAATCTTTCTTGTGAAAACCGGAATATTAATTTGTTGGTAAGAAGATGATTTCCTAAAACAGTTAGCACCATCTAATAAATTAAATGTTATTTCCTCTCCGTGATACATCCTTTCATATAACTCCTCTACTGTAATACCCATTCGTTTACACTTGTTTAATATACATTGTCTGGGCAAGCCTTTTAATCTAATGTGATAGCCTTCATTACCTTTTTCATCAACGAGGATATCTAAGTAACTTTTCTTTCCTAATGCAATTAATTTCCTTGAATGAACTGATCCAATAGCACCTTCAAATAGGTCCCAATCGCAATGAAACTGTGTCATCTTCTTACCAATCAACTCCTTCCCATATTTTTTCTTGAACACCTCAGCTATCCTTGGTACATCTATTTCTCTAACGTGTACGCTATCTGTATCAGTATAGTAGATGTCTATTCCATTTTGCTCAGCAGTACTCATTACCCTATTCATAAGATGTTTGCTCCATGACAAGACACTAGCACCAAAATGAGGTAAATTAAAATGACTGTTTATTGGTTTAACCTTCTTAACATATACATTATCAATTGACTTGTTCTCTATCACCTCTGTTATGTAATTATAGTTCTTCCATATATATTTAATGGCTTTATCTTTTGGTATGCATTTAGTTTCAGTTGTTGTTGCCTTTAGGATAGATTTTCCGTAAATGGAATTAAGAAGTAGTTTAATGGTTTGTTGCAATGGATTGTTAGCATCTTGGTATCTCCTTCTTAGATTGAACAATTTCTCTATAAATACATTAATCTTGTTGTTGAATCCTTTGTCAAAGTAATATCCTCTAATAAACTCATAATCGAAATCATAAAACTCCATCAAGTCCATAAAAGCTCTCTTGTCTATGTAATAATTGTTGATGGTGTTGTTGTTAAATATTTTTGACCCTTGATCATTCCTACTAAATATTTGACCAAATTTATATGGTTTATCAGCCTTGCACTTGATCTTCTTGATATTGATTTCAATGAAGAACTGATCAAAATCTAATAATTCCTTTGTACTCACGCCATATGAGATTACTTCAGGCACTCCTTTAGGTACACCAGACATAATACTCATTGCACTAGGATATAAACTGACTGCATCAAAATCTTGTATCCTTTCCTCTATATATTGCTTTTCATTATTAGCTGTCATTGTTCTACCTCCACTAACGCATCTCTGAATGAAGTTTTGTGGTTTACCACTAAGTTGATAACACCCATCAAAGCAACCAAATTTATATGCATAATAGTAGCCAATAGAGCTAATGGATATAAAGTTATGGACATCAAGCATCTTTGTCTTCGTCTGCTTAAATACTTCTACCAGATCTCTATTAAATTTCTCTACTCCCTTCATCAATACTATGCAATCCAGTTTGCAATAATAGATAGCATACTTCATAATATCAATAGCCAAATTTTCATATGCACCACAAGCTTTTGCATTATCTATTAATTGCTTCCAGTCTTGTTTTATCTGTGTCAATGGTTTCTTGTCTTGGTTCTCTAAGTAATACTGTAGTTGAAATTCAAGCGCAGAGACAGTTTTCCTATTTATGTTCCTTTCAGTATATATTTTATAGGCCATTACCTCTTTATGAACTGGTAACTGAAACATCTTGCCAAATGAAGCTAATGCAGCAGGGATGATAGAGTAGCTATTGCGGAAAGTTAATCTCTTGTTAGGTTTATACTTTGTCATGACTATTTGCAGAATCGTTCCACTTCTCTCTGTTATTTGTACATCCCATCCAGGAGTATTTATAAAGAAACAAGCATCATATTTAAGGTTATGGAAGTAAATGAGAGAATTGTTCTCCAATGACTTTAGTAATCTGTCAGCGATATTGGTTCCATCAAATATCATTTTATGAATTAACTCTTTGGTCCTGTACACAGTAATATTTAGATAAGGCATATGGGGTGATACAGTGGTATTAGTTTCAAAATCAGAATAATAAATCCTACTCCACTCTCTCTCCTTTTTCGTCTCTGATGAATCTATTAGTTTACAGCACAATTCAGGATCATATTCAAGGTCTGTATAATCCGCTAAGTGAGAGTTGTATTCATTCGTTGCTAAGATATTCATTTCACAGTTCTTTATCTCTCTGAACTTTCCTTCTTTAAATAGCTTGCGAAATATTGCCATAGGTTTAACACCATTTAGGGGTTTATATATCATGTAATGGTTCTTGTACAGTAATAAGTCAACAATTCGGTCAAACTCTTTGGCCCATGGTCTCTTTCTTGTATCTATTTTTATTTCTTGTTGGTTTACTACATCTTTTCCCTCATTAATCCTTCTTACAACAAAATGGCATTTAAACTGCTTGGCTATATCGTATATCAAGTTATTGGGGATTAACCTAGTCTTGACCATAAAGCGTAAATAATTAATTTCCTCATCAGTGAATACTCCAGACTGAATGCAAGCATATACCAAACAATTGTCTTTATAGTTCTTCTTATCAACTGTCTTGAATATTTGGTACTGTGATAAGTCTAAATCAGAAAGATTAATATAAGGGAAGAATCCACCTTCTGGATTATCGCGATAATCTTCGTCGACTTCAACTTCTTCTTCATACAACTTACCTTTATTATCTTCTTTATTAATAGTGAATGATGTTTGCTTACCTCTCTTTCTATTTTTAATGAAGAGCAACTGGTATTTTGCAGGGATGAATACATTGCCAACCCAAGGATTATTGTCTGAACAGTCATCATTCAAGTCTATTGTCCCTGATATATGTCCTATTGTTGAATCTAATCTTCGTGCCTTGGAAAGTGTAAACCATTTGTATTCCTCACCACCTAATGATTCGCTTTTTACTACTATATTCTTCTTGTTCTCTTTGTGTAATTGTCTTAATGTTTCAGTGAAAGCAAGTCTCTTATCCTCATCATCACCTATATCTATGTCAAATGATATTTCTTTCTTAGCCTTGGTCATGAATTCTTTCAAATATTTCTTGAACTTTCGTTTGTCTCTTACGTCTTTCACCCTTTGCTTATACTCTTTTCTTGCTTCCGTTCTTGCAGTCGAATAGAGGTCAACTGATATATCAAAGAGGTATGTCATTTAAGTGTAAATAAGAAATAAAAAAATATCACGCTAAATATTTATTAACCCTAAAATGGTAGAATACATATATTTGATTCGTGAAAGGGAATTTTCTTATTCTAATCAACCTGTATACAAAATTGGTAGAACAAATAAGATTGCAACAAGAATGGGACAATATCCAAAAGACAGCGAAGTATATATAATTGAAGCAGTAAGTGATTCAGTAAAAGTGGAAAAAGAATTAATAACAATATTTGAAGAAAATTATAAGAGAGCAACAACAAGAGATGGAACAGCATTTATAGGAAATGAGTACTTTGTTGGGAATGTGAATGAAATGATATATATTATTAGGACTTATATCCAATATCATTGTCCCAGAGCTATCATTTAGTAAGGATGTCATATATATCAGCCTCTTGGCTTGGTTTTATTTTTAAGGTAATGAAGAGAGGAGATTTTAATATTACTGGTTGAAACATGAAATCAACTAATCTCATTTCCAAATATTTTAATGAATCCGTATTAACTTTTATTTTTATTGGCTTAGTCATGTCATAGTTAACTATCATTGCCTCTTGATCCATTATCAATGTGTCAATGTTTGCAAGGATGCTTGGGGTATATTCTTGGTCTCCAATTGATGAATGAGTTGCTACCCCCTGTAATGAAACTAAATACAACTTATTGGCAAAATCAAGTATAGGTAGATCAGGTACCTCGCACTCAACTCCATTTGGAAATATATGCCCTGGTTTAGTATTGAACAAACCAGTAATCAATTTCGCTCTATGACTACCTTCCTTGAAAGTTACATTTTGGACTGGTTTTAGTGAAATGGTTCTATTATTGATATTCTTGAACTCGATTACAGTCTGATTTGCATTTAGGCATTTGACTAAGTAGTTAAAGGAGTAAGCATACATTTCATCAAATTCTATTTTTACTTCTCCGAGTGATGACTCAAATATTAAATAATCATCATCCGTTGTCATTAATATGTTTGCCTTGGTGTTAATAGATGAAACATAATACTTCACGTATGGGCATTTCCATGGTATATCAATATTAAGTCTTACAGTATTGTAATTACCTGGTTGGCTCTGAACCGAATACAACATAATTTATTTTCAAAGAAAAATGTCATTGACACTATATTCTGCAAAGAGCAAGGTGGCAACAAAACTTAAAGCAAATGGTTTCGAAATAGGTGTAGGAGAAGATGAAAAAATAAATATCATTCAAGAAGATAAACCTAATGTATATCCAAAGTTCAATTGTCTGTATAATAAGAGTGAAGTTGATGCAAGAGTGGTAAACGATTACATTGAAAATGGAGGCAGTCTTGAAGGATTCGGTGACATTCCAATAACTGAAAAATCTACACAAATACTTGAATATCGAGCCTCAATAAAGAAAAGTATATTAGAGGAATCCAACAGAGAGCTGATCAAAGATGAATTATGTGTTAATACATTCAATGACATTATCGAAGCGGAATCAAAAACCTGTGAAGCTGTCCATGAAATGTATAATGAATTGATGTGTGCAGCAGATGGTTATGAGCAAGTAGTATTAGATGAAGATAAAGGGCAATGTGATGTTATAAAGTATGTCCAAACTCCAACAGATGAATTCCAACACCTTCCGTTTCATAATCTAGCTAGTATATTGAAGAATATCATTAAGAATGAAAAGAATAATCAAAATACCACAAGAATATTATATGATACATTTAACAAAACAAACTGGATAAAGTTTATAAATGGGACAAAACAATATCATTATAATCTTCAGGACAATACGCTCAAGACAATAGGATACAGATATAAAAATAGTAATGTTGAAGTTAATGCGGATCAATTGATAGAGGTAAGCAACCCGGGTGAGTTTATTGATATATACATGCAAAACCAAAAAGATAATTATGCAAATATTAAACTATTTATGGGTGCTTTCCTAGCACAATACTTGGTTGAAGTAATGATAAAGAAAGGAGTCAACTATATTAAAACCATAAAAGATGCTGATAGTTTACGAATAACTATTGTTGAAGATGACGGTACATCTGAAACTATCACTCTTGGAGAATACTTAAATAATGTGTACTCAAGCTTAAACAATTTAACGCAAGCTCATAATGATTTATATGATTATGTCCTCAAAATTAAATCCTGTAAATGCAATCAAGGCGCTGGAGGAGAAGATATAAATCGCATACTACAAATGAGAGATCACTTAGAAAATCATATCCGAGATTTACAAAACAATCAAAATCGTCTCTTCGTAGACAGAGCAGTTGAGTCTACTCAAGATGTATTTACTCAAACGATTTTATATCGAGATGCAATACCAGAAATAGCAAAACAGGTCCTTGAACAAGATAAAGAGAAACAAAAAGTTGATGTACAAGATAGAAGTTCGGACCGTGGAAAACATCATGATGATAATTACGTATGGAATGTGTTATGGAAAGAATGGGAAGAAATAATAGATGAGTTTGATAGACCTGAAGGATGGAGAGAAAACAGACAAGCTAGTGTTCCAATAAATTATATTTGGGATTTAGTGCATGGAGAATGGGTGATGATTGATAATGTTCATGATAATATTTCACCAACATGGAGATATGAAATGGATAGTGAATACATTGCGTATAATCTTCTGAAGATATATGAGAATGATGAAAATGGTTATTTACGATGGAGCGACAGATATCAAGAGTGGCAATGGTATTCATATTATGATCACTATACAGAGAATGAATCGATTTATATACCAAATAGGATTAGAAATAATCAAGAAGCCTTTGGTCCATTGTTTGCATGGAATATCATGGATACACAATGGCAAGAACATGGCCAAGATTTTCTAGATAATTGGAGAACAGATTCCATTTTAAACCCACCAGACAATTTCATATGGGATGTTGAACATGAAGAATGGGTGATAATGACGCAACATTTTGATGGAGTTGATGGATGGCGTACAATACATAGCCGTGAAATGATAGATATCGTTGAAATAAGAAATTCATTATTACATCTCTTTGGAAAAATAGAGTGGAATGAAGAAAGAAAACAATGGATATGGAAGCCAATTCTAGAGAATGAAAATAATCCAGCTTCACCATTAGCACTGTTTTCAAACGATAAATCTACTGGAACATCAATTGCTTTACCAGATTTTGTCAATAATGCACTTTCATTTGAAAAAGTATTGGAATGTTATGGTGTTGATATCTGTGATGATATTCCAACATTAGATGAAACTAAACCAGTACTTGGTAAATATATTATTAAAGGAGATCTAGAAGTCAATGGTAAAATTCTTTGTGATTCTGTACCAAGTGGAGGTATTGTTACTACTGATTTCTCTCATGAACCTGGATATCCTGTTTATAATGTTAAGAGCAAAGATTTAGTTATGGATTCAATGATATTAAATGATAAAGACTATAGTGTCCTACTAATTAAAATACCTGATGAATTAAAGAGTGCAATCACAAGAATAACTGATACAACAAAAATGTTTAGAATAATATTGAGAACAAATATCTTGTATGATGTTGATGGTAATTTAATGAAAGAGTTCTTCATATATGTAAAAGATGGGCAGCCATATAATCCTGTAATTTCAAGAAACGTAGATACAGATTTTTATTCTGTAATGAGTATTGGAAATGATGAATCACCAATGAAGAATAGTTTTTATATTGCATTTGATAAGATATCAACGGTTAATCCTTATAAACTCTATCACAAAGGAGAAATAAGTATCCAATATCTATTATCACAAGATTCATTGGTAGCTGTTGAACCAACAATAAGATGTGATATTATTGAAGCAGAGAATGCATTAAGATTACACAAAAATGATAACCTATACCTTTATCTACCTGATATTATTACTGAAGAAACCTTAGAAATAGAGGCACCAGATACAAATAAAGTAGAAAAGGAATTCTACAAAATCATCTATAAAATACCAACTGATTATGTTATCCCTAATGGTTTAGAATTTGGTTTCAAAGAATTCTGTTTTGGTAATGAGTGGACATTAATATGGAATGGATCAGAATGGACAGATAATAATTGTCAAGGATTGCTTAGAGGTAAGATATCATCTAAATTAAGAAAGGTCAATTCCAAACAAAACTCTGATGGCGCTATTGGTTGCTTTATTTTGATTAAAGACACAAAAACGCATCACTCTGTAATCCCTGAAAGTAGTAATGGTTTATTATATGGCTTAATTGAAAATAGCACTATTGATACAACAATTTGGTATACACATAAAGAAGAATCTGATGACGGCGCTTTATATGATGTTGAATGGCTATTTGACAAAAAGTTAAATGGAGCAAGTTGTGAAGGATATGATATGTTAAATACTTATTTCACATTTGGTAATTTATCAAGTGGGAAATTTAATTACTTAAATCTTAAAAAAATAGCATTAACAATAACATTGAGGGGTTCAAGTATATCAAACACATTTACTTTTGAAAGCACTGGAGTTAGAAGGACGACTAAAAATGATAGGGCCTACATTGACTTAAAGCCAGAAGTGGATTGTATAGAACAGCTTGCTTATAAATGGGAAGGCTCTAATATTAAATCAAGAGATATAGAATTATATTTAAGAAAAGATTTAGTTGACCCCATAGAAGAAATAAGTTGGAACCCTGAAACAAATCCATTTCAATATATCATTAGAAACCAATTTTATGAAATCAATCCAAGGCCAGATGCAGCTTCAACATTATATACTGATTTTAACATCACATCTTCAAAAATAATTACAGCTGATAACATTACAACAATGAGAAGTGATTTAAATGTTGTTTCAAATAATTATGATGTAATGAATTATGATGTATCAAAAATAAGAAAGGAAGTAAATACACTAAATACACAAATGGATATACAAATAATGAAAACACAATATTTAGAACAAGCTGTAAATTCTATTCAAGTTGCCGGTGCTATAAAACTTGCATTCTCTACTCCAATGGCTGTATTAGGTGCAATTGGTTTGGCTGTATCTACTGTTGGAATTGAATTCGGTGTCCATACTATTTATAACGGGAATGATGTATCTAATTTATCTTATGAACAATTACAAAACACTTACCCAGATGCTGATACTTCAAATATTCAAAATGTAGACGCTGGACAAATTAATCAAGTTGTTGGTAGTATTGGTGCTGAACCAGATTTATTAAATAGTTATTGGAATCAGTATAGAGATTTAGTTATGGATTTAGATATGTGGGATGGAAATGAAGAAATGTGTGATCAAATATTTAATCAATTAAATGAATTAGTACAAACAATAGATAGAGAATTCCCTGGATCTGAATTGCCACCATGGGTTTCAGTAATTGTTCATGCACCTGATGTTCAAACATTAGCAGCTCAACAAGTAGTTAAAGTTACAGATAAACAAATATTAGGTTCATTAATTAAATGGTGCGAAAAGGATTATAAAAGATTAGATGACCCAACAAAATTTAAAGACAATTGGTTTAATCCTGATAAGGCAGTATTATCTTTATCTGCAACAATTGATATTTGTAATAGGATGAGAGATTCCATGAAATTTCCAATCATGATATTAGCAAAAAATATGGAAGCAATAAATAATATTAATATGGATGAATATTACAAGAAGAGTGAAGTGGATGAGATGCTACAACAGAAGGATGCCATAATTGAATCACTAGCAAATAGAATTGCTGCATTAGAGAAGAAGTGTGCAAATATAGAGTAGATTAGGGAATAATTTTTTTAGAGATTTAAATGACTTCAGAGCAAGTGAAAGATACTACAACAAGATTCATTGGTGATATACAATTTAAAGTTGGAGATGCTACTAGGAAAGCAAGTGAATTATTAACGCTGAGTGATTTGGATGGATATGTACAGACAGGGCATTTATTTAATGAAGTAGAGGGTATACCAGAATTTAATATCAAAAATAATAATATACAATATGAGTCATCTACACAATATCATATTCTAAAGTTTGTTAACATACCAGAGGATTTCATGAATAAAGTGAAGGAAATAACTGCACAAACCAATATCTTTAAAGTGGTTTTGAGAAAGAATATCATATATGACACAAATGGAAATTTAGTTAAGGAATTCTTTATTTATGCCAAAGATGGACAAGTATACTCTCCTATGATAACAAAGAGTGCAAATGGATGTTCTATAAATAATAGCACAAATATGGGATACATCAATATAGCCTTTGATAGTGGTCTTGATTTTAATCCATATACTCTATGGATGAATGGTGAGCTGAGTATCATGAATGAGTACATAACTGATTCACTGCAAACACTGAAGACAGTCAAGTGTTCCATCATCAAAGCTGATAATGCATTGAAACTACATAAGAGTGATGTATTGTATCTTTACAAACCAACTCTAACTAGCGAAGTCCAAATGGATGATAAAAAGTATTGGCTACTACAATGGAACATAGATGATAATTATAATATACCTACTGGCTTGGAGTTTAAATTTAATGAATACTGTTTTGGTAATAAATGGTTCTTAACATGGAATGGAACAAAATGGGTAGGAGATAATATTCAAGGAAACATTAATGGAAAAATGAAAAATGCTTTGAATAAGGAGAATGAATATGGAGAAGATGGAACATATATTAGAATCAAGAGAAGTGAAAGAAATATTATGTTAATTAAAAAACCAGATGACTATTCTATAGATAACCTCTTACATTATATGATACATGGTGGAAAGTGTAAAGTAGAGAACAAACTAAAACTAAAGAGTGGTGAGATAGAAGACTTTTCCAAATATGGATTAGGATATCAAACCAGTAATGGAGGTACTAAGGATGGATATGATATTGAAGCCATAAGATGCTATAAAACAAATGGTACAGGGAGTGAATTAGATATTGCAAAAGTTGAAGAATTCTATCTTGATATCACTTTAGATGGAACAATCATAGCAAACAGATTTTCTATGAGACCAACAGGAAAAATATTTGACCCCAAGAGTGATAAGAAATGGTATTTTATTCATGGCTTATTAGATTCATGTGAACAGGTAGAATATTGTTATGTTTCATCAACCCCTAATGACTCACGAAATATTAAAATCTATTTGTTTGATGAATATGTTGACCCGATAGATGAAGTCAATTGGGATCCTACAACAAATCCCTTCGAATATATTATTAGACAACAATTTTATGATGTGTATCCCAATCCTAATGCAGCAACTACCTTGTATACTGATTACAACATTACTAGTTCCAAAATCATTACTGCAGATAACATTACAACAATGAGAAGTGATTTAAATATGGTAACTAACAATGTAGATGTGATTAGCTATGATGTCCAAGAAATGAACACAACAATAGAAAGCCTAAAAGGAAGAGTATCAAGAACAGAAACAGTAACTCAGCATCTAGAAGAAGATGTTGATAATTTACGTATAGTCTCATGGACTGCTTTAGCATTTGGTGTCGCAGGTACAGTCGGTTCAATAGGTTCTATAGGTATGCAATTAGCTCCAGAAGGTATTAGTTTTGCAACTGGAAATGGGGGAGGATTCCTTAAAAGATTGTTCTCACGTAAATCAACAAAAGGATTGAGCGATATAGTTAGAAATGCTATTAATTTCATGTCTGGGACCGTCGCTAGGTCTATCACAAAAGATATTACTCCAATAATAACCTGGTGTGAGGAAGAATACAAACAACTAGATGAATTACCTTATACAGATGAGAATGATAACCCAGATACAGGAACCTTAACATTAAGTGGTGCCATGGATATTAGCAATATGTTCAGGGAATCTCTCAAGCCTGCATTTAAATTACTCGCCGAGAAGGTTAATGAGCTAGAGGCGGAGTTTGGTTATTACCCTACATTGGATGAAGTAGTTCAAAAGACAGATTTGGTTAGAGATGACATAATAGATGTTGTTGGTAAATATGTCAATGACGAGGTTCATTTGGAGGCTGAAGATGTTATCACAGATGGAACAATTAAAGCAAGATTTTTGGTGCAAAAAGTTAGTGAATACAATGATGTTGATTATGAAGAGAATATAGTTACTATTAATATTACTGGTGGTATTATTGATTACCAAGGAACAACTGATTTTCCTAGCTGCACTATGAATGACAAAACATTTGTTATATCAAACCCAAATAAACATAGGGTTGGTGGAATACAGATAAAAGAAAATACAGCAAAAAGAAGAATGGAATTTACCACGAATGATTTAGCATATACTTGTGATATAGATGCTTTACATAAGAAGATAGATACATTAAATGAGCAGATAGAAAAGAATGATACAGCTCTAGCTACGACTTTAAATGAATTCCCAACTGTTGATGAAGTAAATGAAGCATTAGATGAATTAAAAAATAATATGGTCAATATGGATAACCTGTATACAAAAGAGGAAGCGGATGCAAAATATCGAAGCAAAAATGATTTGATATACAAAGAATCTATTGAAGTGCCATTTGAAAATGTACAAGATAGTGCAGGAACGTAGGAAGTCAAAATAAAATTGATTAGTGGAATTCGCCTTGTTGGAACAATATCAAATAACGATGGTTTTGTAAAAGAGTTTGATTATTTGTTTGATTATAATGGTGTTATCACTGAAGATGGAGTTAATGTCGATGTTGAAATTGATGGAACAACCTATAACTTGACCTATTATAAAAGCGATAGTAATGGTCTATGCTTTTACATCGATAATGGGGAAGACTCTTTTGATACCAAATTAATATTAGCGGAAAAAATATTGAAGCAAGATAAAATAGCATTGAAAAGTGAAATTCCTGAACCTGTTGATTTGACCAATTATGCATTGAAAAGTGAAAATGATGAACTGAAGACAAATTTAAATAATTATATTAAATCTCATCAAGATCTAGCCAAGTTAGTAGGTGAACATGTTACTAAAATCGTAACAATGAACAGTCAGATATCAAATCTACAACATGAGAACGAATCATTAAAAGCTAGGTTAGATGCGTTAGTGAATAAATTAACACTAATTAAGTACACATTCAGCGTACTGAATAGTAATACCATTCGTTATCAATTCGAGAAACAACTTGACGAATATGACGGAACACTCTATTTGACTTATAATGAAACCAGAGATAATGTCACTAGTGTAAACGAAATCAAAATCAATATATCATTCAACGCTAATAATACGCCTACGAGTGAATATCAATGTGAACCAACTAAGATATGGTTAAACAATATTGAATTTCCATTAAGTAGTAGCAATCTCATGATCAATGCAACAGCTAATTACATATTGATTAATTCGACATTCTTTACATCAAATGGTATCTTAGCTGAAGATAACACTAAGAATGAAATACATACATTACTGTGAAATACAAAAAGTTGATAGATATTTTTTCGGGTGTAGAATTCAAAAACTACTCCATACCTTGGAAATGACATTGGTGGAATAGTGAAAGTAGAGAGTGTGTACTTACGATAGGTTTTCAGAGGGTATTTGGCAAACAAAATAATACTAACACTTTTTACTCAAATATCTTATGGTGCTCATCAAACTTCCTATATCTGGGTGCATCTTTTTCTCTTTCCCTATCATAATCATTATTGTATTTCAAAACTGCTGCACGCCTAAATTTAGCATATCTAAAACCACTAAATTTGTTTCTTTCGTCCAAAACCTCAATTATAACATATCCATTAGAATCACATGTCCTGACGTCTTTAAAGGAATCATATACTTGTTGGGTTTCACGAGAAGTATAAATAGGATTTCTTAGAGTAAACTGCTTATATTGGGTCATAATCTTTAAATCTGATGGTGTGGTCATTTGTATAGTGTTGTATAAAAAATTAATAGAAATATTGAAAAACGGCAATGTACTTGAACTTGAGGGACGGGGGTGGGAAGTTAGCTAATGTTGAGAGTGTGTACTTACGATAGGTTTTTCAGTAGGTATTTGGCCGGAAGCTGAGGCCCAAGCGAGGGTGTACCTGAGCTTGGTGGCGAAGCGTGTAGGCGGTGGTGAGGTACGAAACACCGCCTATACTTAACTACTTTTTTTTTTGAAAATTTCTAATTGGACGTCTCCAATTGACTTTGGGCGGCCAGTTGTTTTGGCTAGTTCAAATTTCCTCCCAAAAAGGCTCCACCTAAACAAACTTGTCAAAACTTTTGGAGATGAGATTTCTGGACATTCTTTTAGTATGTCTTCATATGTAGCACCTTGTGCTTTTCTGATTAAAACTGTAATTTGAATTGTTGAAAATATTGAAAATTCTTCTTCACTTAAGTCTAGTATTGACATTTGTTGCATTGAATAATGGTTCATCATAGCCATTTTTTGAGAGCAAAATGATAATAAAGCAATCAAAAAGTATCATGGTTGCCCGGCCAACCATCCAAACTTTCAGGCAACACATTAAAAAAAATCAATGAGTTCTTTTAAAAAAAATACATTGAAATAACTAGGAAGTAATTTGAATACTTTGAGATATTTCAAAAGATTTTATTTTATTTTGAAATAACTTTATATTTTTTTGAAAGCTACTCAGAATCCACTTCCACCTTATTGAAAGCACTTCCTAGTTTTTTTATTGACGTTATTTAATTTGAAAAACATTTTACTATTTTATCTTTTTATTTTTAAATTATTAAAAACATTTTTAATATAAAAAAATAATTGTAGATCAAGATAAAAATAAAAAACTAATATCGAGAAAATAACGTATTTACAATTGTAATTTTTAAACGGACAAGTTGTATACAATTGTAAATACAAAAACCAAGGCTTAAATATATCCAATTTTAAAATAGTCTACAATATATTTTTTAAGAAAAATAGTTTTTTTTATTAAAATACAAATAAAATATAAATATATAGCTTCACAAAAGTTAATTATTTAATTTGCTATATTTATTACAAGTGAATTTATTTTATTAATAAAATTTTAAAGTATCAAAACAAAAAAATAATAACTCCTCATATTTTTTCATATTATTTTGAAAATTGGTAAATCAATTATTCATAGGTATTATGCTCCAAAATTTTGTAATCAAATATGTCTCTAGGCAAATAATAATTTTATTATTTTTGAAGTAAAAATTTTCCATATTCATCAACTTTTCTCAGAAAAAAAATTGAATTAAAAAGAGTGTAATTACAGAGTAGGTGTAACTCAAAGAGATTTTATTCTCAAAAAGTTTGTTTTTCTGAAGTTTACGCAATTTTTTTTGAGAGAGTTTCACCTACTCTGTAATTACCTTTTATTATCATGTGTGAATAAAATATACCACACTTGATATAAAATATTTTGCTTAAATAGAGTTTTATTCTCATTTTTTTTGGCTCAGCAGCCAACAAAAACTTTTTATCTAGTGGAAGTTGTGAAGTGAAAATTTCTGTAGAGAAACTTCTGTATATTTTACGTAGGGATTTTCTATTCAATTTTAGTAATTTTGAATACATTTCTTAAAAAACGTGGTTGAATAAGCTAGACTCGTGAAAAAACTTGGATGACCTCCTATGAAAGGTTTTATAAAATTATTTTAATTGTAAATATCTTTTTTTCGATAATAAAATGTATTGATATATATGATACTTGGCTTTCATAGATTTCATGAGTATCCATATCTTGCATCTTGGTTCTAAAATGAACGCCATCTTTTGTTTTGTTCATGTCAATAAATTGTACCTCATATCGAATTGGAATGAACATGTTTGAGATATATGGATTAGTGTCTGACTGGTCTTCACTTAAATCAAGTTCTCTTGTTATATGACCTAATGTACTTTCGATGTTATGCTTATCACTGAGTATGAAGTACTTATAAGTTCCATCAAGTGCTATTGCTTTAACAATAGGTCTTCCAGCATGTTTCATTTTATGTATCTATCGTAGTGCTTCCGTAAATGCGTACCTCTTATCTTCATCTTGGTTGATGTCTGTAGCAAAACCAATACCTTGTCCTGCAGGAATCATGAGCTTCCTCATTTCTTCTTTAAATTTGTCTTTCTTTTGGTATTCACTCAATTTCTTAGAAACCCAAAAAAATGTCAGATTTTTGTGGGTTTGGGTCGAAGAAATTAGGTAATCCCAAAAGAAACGAAACCCAAACAAACCAAGTCAAATCCAAATCTTTAAAAAATGATTTTGAAAATCAATACAGACTTAATATTTTATCTATTTGACCTCCGACTACTTGCATATATAGAGTGTTTATTTATTATTAATGATATATTTAATTAATATATTTATTATTATATTAAATTTTCTAACGGTACGTTTTGAGATATTATCAAACATTTTTAAGCCAAAATTAACCCTAAAACTAAAAATTCAATGGTTTATAATAATTTTAATGAGAAAGTAATGAAAATATTTTTCATCAAAAACAAAGGAAATTCGATAAATTATGCATGAAAATGCAAATTATTATCAATTGGCTGTATTATTAAGGAAGCTTACACTGCTAAGAATCGCCACAAATGAGTGCAATCCCAGTTATTTCAAAACTCTAAAAAGATTCAAAATTTGAAAAAGCACGCAGCAATATGATGTAATCTACAAGCTTTTACCTTTGTATAATTGGTTATTTTATATGCATTGCTCTACAAAAGATTGAACAAATTTTCAGTTTTGAAAAGCTATTCAATCATCTTATACTACTTGGTTTTAACGTACCAAATTTTACTTATTTTCAAATGATATGAGTTGAAAATCATATATTCATTTTTTACAAAGATAAAAAAGTAATACTTAAAAACTTTGGTAAAATAATACGTATTATATTTGTATGGTTTATTAAAATAGAGCTTTTTTAAATACTTATCGAAATAAACATAATATATTAAAGATATTGATATTATCAATTTTACAATACTTCTCTCAATTTATTCTTTTTTTGTTCATACCATTTTGGCCCACCAAATATTGTGATGAAAAAATTGAATTACTCTCTCAAAATTACAACTATTCTAAAATTAATCCATAATATGTTTTATATCTATAAAAATAAATACAAAAAAAGCTCAGTTAAAATTTTTATATGAAAATTATTTTGTGATAACTCATTGATTTTCCTGAAATATTTTAAATTTTGATAGTGGTCTCATAAATTATAAATTGTATATTTGCCAAATATCTATAAAACCAAATCAAAAAATGAAAGAATATAAATATGGTCTTGCTAGTAATTAAAATTTACATTTGAAAAAATATAAGACTAATTATGCAAATAAATGGTTATATCAAAACCCAAGATTTTTAATGAAAATAACAAAAACAAAGATATCTTAATTATTTTACTGTGAGCACGTGATATTTTTAAAAATTATATATAAATATTTAATGCTGCAAAATATAAAGTGTTAAAAATGTATTGTTATAAAATGAAATAATTTCGACATAATTTTTTTTTTTTTTTCATATAGTATATTTAATTTTTTTTTGTTTATTTTGATTTTTTTTCGGTCAAAAAGTTTCCACTATTTGATAGAGTGAAAAATAATCATGAACTTTTTCTTGGAGCAAAAAATAAAACATAACTTTTTCTTAAAACAAAAAAATAAAATAACTTTTTGATGCAAAATGTTTATGACAAGAGAAACCAAATTGATACTCAATTATTTTTCTATTTCTTTTAATCGTTTGTTTTTATAGAATATTTGCTTAAAATAGAACAATGTTCTTGAAAGAAAAATATATTATTACGCCATTATTATCTAAAGCATAGACACTTTTTGAGCGAAGCTCAAAAAGTGGCGTTTCTTGCAATTTCCTCAAATCAGATATTCAAACATCAAAACCAGCTATAACCAAGTTATTACATAACCGAAATGAATCTTATGCTTGGACACTTTTTGAGTGAAGCTCAAAAAGTGGCCTTTTATTATTTTCAAATTTGATTTCTTTTCAAAACTTACATAAATCAACTTCCATGAAGAAAACAAATGAAATATTATATCTAATAGATCTCAAGAATGACAACTTTTTGAGCAAAGCTCAAAAAGTTGTCATTAAATGATATTAATTTCAAAATACAAAAAACATTTATGTATGTTCAATGATTATTGTTTATTAAATGATTTATGATTATATCGCGCGTTAGTTTTCTTGTTTTTTTTTTTTTTTTTTTTTTTTTTTTTTTTTTTTTTTTTTTTTTTTTTTTTTTTTTCAATTTCAGTTTTTGTTGGGTTTATATGATATAGAGAGGCCAACCGACTTACATATAATATCTAAAATAAAAATCCACCACAAAAACAAAAAATGCGGTTTTTGGGTTTTTGAACCCAAGGAAATTGAGTGATTGTTTAGCACGTCGATTCTATTCACGACGAAACTGTGATTTTGTATCTGCATAGACATCTCCAATAGCATCTAAAAAATTATCTTCAATGTCCTTGTTCATGTTTAACATAAAATAAAAGTGAAACGATAAAAATAAAAACTAAGAAAAAGTTAAAAAATTAATTTTTTAGTTATGACCTTTCTTATTGGGGGTAACCATCATCAACATCGATATCATCATCGAGATGTGGAAAATGATATTGGAACTCTTTTCCTTTCAACTTCATGTCAGAGTTCCGTTGATATCCGTTCTTCTCCATCGTTTCACAGAATTGCCTGATGGCCTTCAGCACTTGCTTCGGTGATTGCCTCTTTTCATTTCTAAGGAAGCTGCATGCACTGTCCAACTTCTCTTTCTCTTCTTGTGATAAGTATGGTTGAATACGATAAACGCAATTGGACAACTTCCATCCATAGGACTTGAACAATTTTGTCTGATCTCCTGTTTTTATCTTGTCATTTACTTCAAGAGTGTCCAACATGTTTCGAAGATTCTCAACTTCTGCCATCATCAATTTCGATCTTGCCAACTTTTCAGCAAATGAATCATCTGTTGGAGAACCACATGGTCGAGCATTTTTGAGATATGATACGTCCTTCTTAAGATCGTGAATACAGTTAATGTACTTCGCCACCTTTCTTGGAGCTAGTTTAATGTTGCGGCTAAAACCCAAATCTATAGGGGGAATTTTAAAAATAACCCAACCCATGATTTTTTTATGGGCGAAGCAAAAAAACTGATCTTTATTTGGCATATTTATTATTATTTTATGTAAAATGTAATAGTATTTTTAATTTTAATACTTTTTTCATTTTTTCTTAAATGAAATATAAAAAAAATGTAACCATTTTTAGGTTTTAATGTAACCATCTATAGTATTAAAAAAAAAATATAACCATCTTAAATTTATTAATTTCCCGCCTATTTTTTGGGAGCATTGAAAAACTTAAATTCCCATAACATTGAATTTTTTAAAGTCTTTGTTTGATATTTGGCCTAATGGGAGAAAACCAAAAAAACCAAAAAACCATAAGGCGAATTTCCCAAACAAAGCATTTAAAATTCACCTTTATGGGTTATGGGCGAAAATCCCAAAATTCCTCTCAATTCGCCCATACGTTTATTATATATCTTATATCTTGAAATATTTAAGGTTAATAAACAATATTAATTTTTATTTCATATTATTTTTTTGTTTTATAAAATAAAAACCCAATAGCATATAATTTAATAAAATGCAAACACTATTTTATCCACAATTCAATATTTTTTAAAAAATTTTAAAGTAAAAAATAAAAAAATGTTTAGTTCATTTTTTTTTTTTTGACTGTTATTCTAACAGAAGAACTGGCATGAGCTCCACATAGTACTGACTTCACAATACTAAAAGATTCTCATAGTTCTAAAGGACTTATCAATTCTAAAAGATTCTCACAATTCTACAATCTTTATCAATTCTAAAAGATTCTCACAATTCTACTGACCCTATCAATCCTAAGAGATTCTCATAATTCCTATATTATAGGAATTATTTGAAGATTCTCACAATTCCTACAGACTTTATCAATTCTAAAAGAATCTCACAATTCTACAGTCTTTATCAATTCTAAAAGATTCTCACAATTCTACAGTCTTTATCAATTCTAAAAGATTCTCACAATTCCTACAGACTTTATCAATTCTAAAAGATTCTCACAATTCTACAGTCTTTATCATTCCTATAAGATTCTAACAATTCTACAGTCTTTATCAATCCTATAAGATTCTAACAATTCTACAATCTGTATCAATTCTAAAAGAATCTCACAATTCCTACAGACTTAATCAATTCTAAAAGATTCTCACAATTCCTACAGACTTTATCAATTCTAAAAGATTCTCACAATTCTACAGTCTTTATCAATTCTAAAAGATTCTCACAATTCTACAATCTTTATCAATTCTAAAAGATTCTCACAATTCCTACAGACTTTATCAATTCTAAAAGATTCTCACAATTCTACGGTCTTTATCAATTCTAAAAGATTCTCACAATTCCTACGGACTTTATCAATTCTAAAAGATTCTCACAATTCTACAATCTTTATCAATTCTAAAAGATTCTCACAATTCCTACGGACTTTATCAATTCTAAAAGATTCTCACAATTCTACAGTCTTTATCAATTCTAAAAGATTCTCACAATTCTACAGTCTTTATCATTCCTATAAGATTCTAGCAATTCTACAATCTTTATCAATTCTAAAAGATTCTCACAATTCCTACAGACTTAATCAATTCTAAAAGATTCTCACAATTCTACAGTCTTTATCAATTCTAAAAGATTCTAACAATTCTACAATCTTTATCAATTCTAAAAGATTCTCACAATTCCTACAGACTTTATCAATTCTAAAAGAATCTCACAATTCTACAGTCTTTATCAATCCTATAAGATTCTAACAATTCCTACGGACTTTATCAATTCTAAAAGATTCTCACAATTCTACAATCTTTATCAATTCTAAAAGATTCTCACAATTCCTACAGACTTTATCAATTCTAAAAGATTCTCACAATTCTACAGTCTTTATCAATTCTAAAAGATTCTCACAATTCTACAATCTTTATCAATTCTAAAAGATTCTCACAATTCCTACAGACTTTATCAATTCTAAAAGATTCTCACAATTCTACAGTCTTTATCAATTCTAAAAGATTCTCACAATTCTACAATCTTTATCAATTCTAAAAGATTCTCACAATTCCTACAGACTTTATCAATTCTAAAAGATTCTCACAATTCCTACAGACTTTATCAAAGTCTGAAAGATTCTAACAAATCTTACAGACTTTAATATTTTAAGATTTATATTATATTTACATGATTTTAATAATTACAATTTCTATATCTCTATTTATTTATATCAAATTTCATTATTATATTAATTTCAAGTATCAAATTATTTTTTATTTTAAGTAATTTCTATAAAAAACGTTTTTTTATTTACGACCATGACCATTTTCTACTTAGCATGCCACCAAGAAAGAAGGACAAAAAAGCGAAATTGGACCTGCAATACGTAGGTGATATAACATACCCACAACTTGAGCATACAATTGTCCACAGATATAAAAAATATAGAGGAAATGATAAACATTATTACGTCATATGTGCTGAAACTTTGTTCAATGATGATGGAGTTCGTTGTCAATGTTCAATGGATTATACAAGAGAAGATCATTTCAAATTATGGCTTATGCGTAATGAACACATTTGCACTCCAGGCAAAGAAGTTGACCAAATGACATTGTTAGACTTTATACGAAACGAAGATGGTTCTCGGAAGGTGACAATTACTGAAGACAGATTATATGAACAGATGGCTATATTCACTGGCAAAAAAAATCTTTCATTAGATGTTTTAGCTTCTGATGAATTTTATGAAATGGCATGTATGTTTATAGCATTTGGTTTAACTCTTTCATGTTCACATGATCCAATTAATATCGCAAGGAAAGCATTCAATCAGATTGGGAGGGACAAATTGAGATACATAATGATGAATACCGCATACAGAAAACACAGAGCAACATTAAACAAGTTTACAGCATTACCATACGCAAGTGTATCAATGGACGAAGGATCAACACAAGGAATTTCAACTTTACATTTTGTTGTAGAAAGCCCACTTACTAATTTAAAGAGTTATCCATTTTATTCTGTTAGAATGGATGGAGGAAAAGCAAATGATTATATCAAATCAATCCCAAGAGGTTTACGACATTTACAATTAGCAGGAGCATCAATTGGATCAATTGTCGTTGATGGAAATACAGCGCAGTTAAAAGCATTGCGCCCAACGTACAAAAAGTCTCTTTACAATCAATCAGATATCAATGATATGGAAAAAATTCTTATCATCCCTTGTTTATGCCACAGAATTAATAATTCTTACAAAAGAATAGCACAAAAGAACGAGCATTTGAAAAAACTTTTAGAAACTCTTCATACTCTATCAGTCCAATATCGAGATAGCAGAAAAGAAATCGGAGCTCTTTGTCCAGCACATAATGATACGAGATGGTGTTACGATTATGATATTGTTAAGTTTATACTTGATCATAGGAAAAAAGCGCTTGAAGCACGCATAAGATTAGATGAAATTCCAATAATTGATTTTGAAAAGTTAAAAAAGGTTTTACAAGTATTTAAAGTACTTGTATCTACATTTGAAAATCCTCATACCAAAATGAAAGATTCTTTCATCATTATTGAAAGAGCAATTAATTGCCTAAATGAATTAAGAAAGAAATTAAATGTTAAATATGCAGAAGAGTTAGCCAGATCACTTGAAGAATACACATTAATGGCAAAAGATGGAGGTATATGGTCACTTGCATATTGTTTATCGCCAGAAGGTCAAGCTGACATCAGAGAAAGAAACATTCACAGTGCCAATCCAATAGAATACTCGTATCTGAAGTACTTCCATATTGATGATGAAGAAGAAGATACTGATTCAAACGAAGATGATGAAGACGAGCCAGTCGTTACATTTAAAAGCTCTGATGAAATCCTGATGACAATTAATGGGCAGCTCGTAAATGTAGGCCAAACTGATTCTGATGATGATGATGATTTCTATGAAGATTCTGATAATGAAGAAATAGAAGAAAATGTTTCTGAAGAAGAAGTTTTGCCAGACCCAATTTTTAAAAACTACCTCAAGAGTGCAAAAACAATTTTAAAAGAATTTTTACAATTACGAAAACTAAATTCTGAAAAGGTGAAAAAAGCTGTTTCTTTATTCAATAAATACATGGAAGACCCTCAACCTTTTGAAGATTATATGATTGGAAATGATAGTTTCACATGGACTCAAATCAAAAATACAGAAGAAGGATGGAGTGATATAGGAGACATCGCAGAACGTTTACTTAGTTCTGTTACATCTGAGGCAAGTTGTGAAAGAGCTATCTCAAGACATCGTTTGATTCATACAAACAGAAGGAAAAAAAGCAAAAAAGAACTTCTTGATGTCAGAATGATACTAGAATCAACATAATAAAAGCTATTTATACAAAAAGTTAATCTTTTATTAATAAAAATTTCTTTTTTTAATATATTTACTTTTTTTTTGTTTAATTACTTTTTTAAAATCAAAATAAATTTAATTTTATAAAATTCGTACACAAAATTTCGGTTTCTCAGAAATTATTGATATTTTTATATAGTTTATTTTTTATGTGCGAACATTAAAAATTTGAGTTTAATTATAAATTTATTCTTAAAATATATATAAATTTTTAGCTTTTTGGACCAATAACCTTTGAATATTTTAAGTAATTTCTATAAAAAAAAGTTATTATTCACATCTTCAGAATTTAGAACATAGCCATTTTCTACTTAGCACGGCACCTAGAAAGAAGGACAAAAAAGCGAAATTGGACCTGTAATACGTAGGTGAAACTATCATGGACTCAACTTGAGCATACAATTGTCCACAGATATAAAAAAATATAGAGGAAAAGATAAACATTATTACGTCAAATGTGCTGAAACTTTGTTCAATGATGATGGAGTTCGTTGTCAATGTTCAATGGATTATACAAGAGAAGATCATTTCAAATTATGGCTTATGCGTAATGAACACATTTGCACTCCAGGCAAAGAAGTTGGCTAATTGACACTCAGTAAAGAATATTCTAATAATTAAAACTTTTATAAATAAAAAAATCTTATTATTTAATATATTAACTATTTTTTGGTTAAAAAATATAAAAAATGAAAAAAAAATATGGATATTTTGACTTTTGAACCAATAACATCAAAACATTTTTGTTGTAAAAAATACCATTAGATTAAATATTTTTTATCAAGCTTAAAATAATGTAAAATAAATAAATTAATATAAATAAATTATTGTTATAAAAAATTCCAGATCAACATTTTTTATAATCTAAAATGACCAAAAGCTTTATATGATAATAAAAATAATAATAAAAACATATTTTGCATTCTAACGTTATGAAAAAAAATTCACCAAAACATGGTTATATTTATTATGGGCACAAAAAAAACTTTTTTATTTTTTATGGGCGAAAAAAAATAACCCATAATCTCCCATACCGGCATCATTAGCTAGTTCTACTTTCATCAGCTCGAGTGTGTACATGTCGTTATTATCGATGTCTTTCCTGAGATCTTTTTCATTGTGATTTATGAGAAAATAATGCCAAATTTAAACACAGATCCATACGATATAACGATTGAAAAAATGATGGTGTTTATTCAGAAAGCTAAAGACGATGGTTACGAATACGATAGTTTAAAATATGCGATCGCTTCATTGTCATACTATTTTCGTGCAAATAATCTAGATAATCTAACACAAGATATTCAATTTGTCAATTTCCATAAAGGAATTCTTAGTGAATATGAAAGGAAGAAGAAACCCAAATAGAAAAGAGCCATGGAGACCAGAGTTTTTCGATATGTACGTTCAAGCATATGATTTTAATCAATTGTATGACACAAAATTTTTGTTTTATATGATAATTTCTTATTATGGTTTCTTACGAATTTCCGAATTACAGAACTTGAAAACAGAAATTATAAATTTTCGATCTATCATATTTTCTAAGAGCAAAGACGGGCAATGTCACTTTTCTGCCCGGGCAAATGAAATGTGACTAAAAAAAAAAAAAAAAAGAAAGTTCGGGCAAACCTTCTGCCCGGACAAAAAAGTGGCATTCTGCCCGAACCTGCCGGGGCGGCCCTTTATACATCCCTGACTTAATATAATGCTTAATAAAAATTTTGAAAATAATGAATATAGTGTTGATCTCACGGGTTTTCAATTAAGATACCACTTAAAAATTATATTAAAACATATTGGATTGAATGATACAGAATATTCATGGCACTCTTTCAGAAGAGGAGGTGCCCACCAAGCATCTCTCAATGGTGTTCCTGATTGTGAAATTAAAAAGCATGGCCAATGGCTTAGTGAAGCATACATCAGAAAAAGCTGGTTTGAATATAAAAAACCAAATTTAATTTTGAAAAAAATTTAAATTAAATAAAAAAAAAATTTTGTATTTTTATTTGTTTTGAAAATGGTAATGCATTATTCAAAAAGTTACCTCAAAAAAGAATTACAATTTAATAAAACGTTTATATTAAAAATTGAAAAGAAAAATGACCAATCATATAAATTGTGAGCAAATGAAAATGTCGACAAAAATTGTGAGAAAAATTTACAAAGTTGCTTTTGAGTTTAAGTTCGAAATTATTGATCAATCAATAAATATTTACCATAGATAAATAATTTTTTTTGGGTGAAAATATTATAAACGATCAAAAATTATATAAATTTATATTATTTCATGAGATATTTTAATATTTTTACCTAAAAATTCTAACAAAATAATGAGGTTGTTTTTTTTACCAATATTTTTTATCATCATTGAATCTCTTATAGAATTTTTTGTTTGGAGACGAGATGGATCAATCATAATGGACACAAATAAATGTGGGTGGAAGTTTCTTGTGAAAATTTGGGTTTTCACTTACATTTATTCGTTTATACTCTATAGTTCAGCAAGTTTTATGAACCCAGGGTATCTAAAACTTTCTTGGATTAGAGAAGTTCAAAATGATCCTACTTTCAAAGAAGAACTTGATGATAATGGTGAAAGAAGCTATTGTGAAATTTGTAATATGCCTAGACCACTTCGAGCCCATCACTGCTCGGTGTGCAAAAGATGTGTTTTGCTAATGGATCATCACTGCGATTTTATTGGAAACTGCGTTGGATATCGAAATTATAAGGCATTTCTAGTTTTTTTAATTGAATATCCTATACATTGCGCACTGATTATGATTGTTTCATCATTTCGTATTACAGATCCAAACAAAACAGGGGTAGATATTTTTCTTTTCATTCTTTGCTTGGCTTTCTTTGGCTTTCTTAGTTTTATAGTAGTTATGCAACTTATCGCACAAATACCTTTTGCTTTACATAATCAAACATGGATTGAGATTTCAGGAAATAAAATTAGAGATGCCCTTTATCGTAGGGCAGGCCAGAAACGCCAAAATCGTTATGATACCTTATCTATTTTTAACAATTTAAAACAAAGACTTGGGCCAAATCCATTATTGTGGCCAATTCCAACTCCAAACAATGGGAATCCGTATAGTTTTCCTACTAATCCTAACTTTGTTCCAGTTCATGAATTACGATTTAGCACATTAATGAATTTTGATGATGATGATGAAAGAAACCCTCTTCTTCCAGCAGCAAGACTGAGACCTTTACCATAGATATGAATTCATGCTGCGATAGTATGCATTTATTAATAATTTATTATTGTTGATTATTTGTTTATATGTTAAAGTATAGTTTTAGAATAACTGCTCTTCTGATTTATTTTATAATTGGTTTTAATTTTAGTTAGATTGGAGCATCAAATACTACCCATTTTTATATACACACTACCACAATCAGCTTTATTTTAACCATTATTATATTTGATGTAATTGAATAATTATTTTTCTATCTGAAGCTCAAACACAAATTTGTAAAGACAACTATTTTTATAAAAAGTACAATATAAATAAGTAAATATATATTTTTAAATTAATAATCCTAGGTTTTCCTAATGTTTTGGTTCTTTATCTGTGAAAATTCACAAAACTTATTTTGTTGTACAAACATTTGGAACATTTAACCAGGGTTGTCGATCGATGATGATAAATATCGATTATCGGCTCATTATCGATAGTCCGATAATATCGATAAAAATTTGTTCGATAACCAATAATTATCGATAAATACGTTAAGCAAAACCGCCGATATTTGGTCACTATCGGACGGTTACGGTTCGATATTCTCCGATATTTTATAATAAAATTTCCATACTTTTTTTTTACATTTTTGATTAAAATTTGGAATTTTATATTTTTAATTGTACTTCAATAGTGCATGCTGAAATAAGCGAAATAAGGTCAGGGTGCATTATATGTCCAATATAATAATGAGAAGCTAAAAAATCAGGTTTTTGATTAATACATAAAAAGATTATTTTCAAAATTTTTAAAAAAGAACCAATTGGCCAACAAAAAAAGATTATGATTAAGAACAAAGTTATAAGACGATAATTTCCTCATATCTTCTCAGTATTAAAATATTTCCATATTTGCAAATTAACGAATCTTAATATGTAATGAAATATTAATGCAATGCTACTAAAATAATTTGCGTTTTTTTTTATTAAAAGAATATCAAGTCTAAAAATATTTAGAGAAATGGAGAGAATTTTATTAATTTACAAAAAGTTATCGTGTTCACTTTTTGATAAATTTAATTTTTTTGCCAAAATAAAATTATCTTTATTGATTTTAAATTTTATACTTAAATATTATTAGAATTATAATATATTACTTATCTTTTATTATAATAAAAGTTAATTTCCTATGAAATATAAAAAATCTTTTTTAATAATTTGATCATTTGTACATACAAGCTTTTTTATATGTCATTACTTGAAAAAATAACTTTTATATAATTATATAACAATTAAATAGCCATAATTTCTAGTAAATATCTTTTCTTTACCTTAAAAAAGTTAAAAATATCGGTCATTATTGGCCATGATAAAAACCGTTTTTATCGATAATGATATTTATTATCGGATAGTATCGGTTATTCTACTCTACTCCCGATAATATCGATAATATTGGCAACGTATTTAACCGTTATCGGACACTATCGATAAACATCCCTGCATTTAACACAATATAATAATTTTTTTAGACAATTTTCCCTAAATATTAAAAAATAGTATCTAATTTAACAAACAATGATCGTTACACGATTAAATTGCATTCAATTATTTCCTAATTTTAATCAATCTCATAATGTCAGGCCAGGATCCGGTTCAAATTCGCCTTCCCGAAGAACAAATGCAACAATTCATCAAATTACGACAAGAAGATGAACGCCTTACAGAGAATCTTAACAAAGTTACCGCCCAACTTGATCTCGAACTTCGAAATCGCCGAACTAAGTTTGTTACTCGTCGAGAGATTTCTTCATATCCAGAAGATACACGCGTCTTTCAATCAGTTGGTAAAGCATTTGTACTTGGTACAGTTCCAAAGATTTGCGAATCCCTCCGTGATGATCTTAAAAAGAGTGATGATAAAATTCTCAAAATTAAGAAAACAGGAATTTTCATTGTTTCTCAACGTGATGAAACAAATAGTCAGATCAGCGAACTTGTAAAACCATTTATGAAATAAGTGAGATTCAAAATATGATAATTTTTTTTTTACATAAAAGTAAATTTTTTTTTTCATAAGACAGTTTATTTTCTATTTAATGCAATATCAATTTATAAGTCAAAAAAATTCTTTTTTCTCACCATTTAATTCAATCGAATAATCAATCTTTGGAAATGAATTTGGCTCACTTAAGCATTTTATAAACAATTTTCTCAAAATACATAGCACATTTCTTATTAATATGCAAAAAAAAAAAAAAAAAAAAGAAATGCGCTAAGCTTTTTATATTAATATGCCAAAAACAAAAACATTACTATCATAATAGTTACATTACAAAAAGCTTTAATTCATGATATTAACATATAAACAACAAACATTAAAATAAAATTAATTGGACTACTCTCTTTTGATTTTATAATTGGTAATACAGGAAAAGTGAGTAAGTCTTTGAGGAAATTTGCTGATGTTATCCATTATATAATCATAAGTAGAAATCCCATTAACTTGAAAAAATATATGATAGATAATCAAAACCATCATTGGAATGGCAAGCCCTAAATAAAAACCAATTGATACAGCATATAATATCCAAAAAATCAAAGGAGTTACCTTTTGCTTCAAATATTTTGTCGCTGAACTTAAATAAATATTTTTATTATTTTTGTATGTGATTCCATAAATAATAAGCTGAGTCATTGCAATAATAGCTGATGTTACAAGAAGTAAACATCCAAAGAAAAAAATATAGTAATTTGATTGAGTTACACAATTATTAATATATCGACAATGATGATCAAATCCAACGCGACATTTATTGCACATTCTGCAATGTTTTGCATTATTTGGAACAGTTTTTTTACAGAATCTGCAGTAGTGCCCAAAATCTTTTGAAAATATTCTAGGTAGAGGATGCGTCGTTAGGGTGGCACCTACAAATAGTAACACACCAAAAACGTAGGTAATAAGAAAAAGTGGAGTCCAAAAAGCGTTCCATTTTTTCGTTGAAATCGCAAAATTAAAAACAAAATAGCAGACGCAAGGCGAAGCTGTTAAAAACCATGCAAGAATTTGGTGAGAATCAAGAGGCCACGAAACGCCGTTATGCCGATGAAAATCTCTAGGAGGAGCCTTAATTGGATTAAATTTTAATTTGAAAACGTTTTATATTCAATATTCAGAACTATTTTAAATGAATTGAAAAATTCAATTATATAAAACAAAAAGTTGAAATGACCGTTTAGTTTTTAAAAAATCTAATATGGCAGTCAAAATCACTCGATTAGCATGCAGTTTTAATCCCCCATCTATCAGTATTGAATATAGTGATAAATCAAAACAATTACAATATCGTCAATTTCCAGTAGTATTTGGAAATTTCTCTTTACCAGATGCGTTATACACAACACTTGTGACAGATTATCCAGATTTCTTTAACAGTAATACAATATCTTTAAACAAGCTTAAAAAATTTGTTCAAATTATTATTAAAAAAGCCCCTACTGTTGACTTATCAAACGTGGCTCAAACAAATGAGGAAGAATATATAAAGTACAAACAACAAATGAATCGTGAATTTGAAATGAATGCAATTAAACCAGGAGATCCTCAATATCAATATGACTTAAGAGCTGATATAGAACCTGATGAACCATGCGAATGGGATGATGAATAAAATAATACATTTGATGATCAATAAATTTTTAATTCAACCAACACATAAGTTATTTGATAAGTAATAATTTTTTTTATAATTTATTAATTGAGAAATATAATAAACAATTTCATTCATGGTAATCCAATTTTTATTTATTATGGTTAATGATTATTATTATATCATTTTAATAAATTATTTATGAAGTTACAAATTATTTAGATATAATGCAAGTTTATAAGAAAAAAAATTCTTATTTTAAAACAAACAAATCCAATAAATATATCATTTCTTTTATCACTTTTAATAATAATATATAAAAATATAAATACAAAAATCAAATATCACTACATTGCAGAAGCACCCGGAATAAGACTATTAAGATCATCTTCATGCCTTTGAGCAAGCAATGCACAAGTTGACTGAGCAATATCTCTGCACATTTCATCAGGATCATTTTCAGCTTCATTTACCAAATATTCACCAACGTCATCATTTGCTCTGTAATTCTTCATTTCACGCACAGCGCAGGAACAAGCAAATAAAACAGCTCTTCTAGCGTTTGGTGGCCTGACACCGCTCAAAACAATGACAACTTGGAGTAGATCAGCACACATTCTATCAAGTTCGAGAACAGACTGTCCAGCTGCTTCAACAATGATTGCTAATGTTGTCATTGTTTGAGCTGCTTCAAGTCCATCTTCTTCAATTGCTACAGATTCAATATCCATTGCATTCAATATTCCATAAAAATAAATGAGCGCACACTTACTGAATTTATTAACAGCACTAACAGCTGTGATTTTAGTTCTGGCTCTGCCCCATCGCCTTGTGTGGGCTTCAATGAGCGTCACAGTCTTTTTCTCTGGTCGAGGAAGTTCGCTCATTTCTGATGCAGCATAGGCAATGGCTGATATCAATTGAAGCTTTCTCCCGAGGGAATGCGTGCGCTTCTTACGGAGTTCAGCAATAACCATCTTTGCCACTGGAATTGGGAAAGTTGTCATTAATGCGACGAGAGCCTGTCGACGATGCTCATCAAAATCATCTTGGTTATATTCATTATCAACACTGAGAAGAATTGTGAGCAGTTCTTGACCAAATTGAGTGAGTTCGTTTTCTGTCATCTTTTTGATGATATCTGCTGCTGTTGAAATGGCTGTTTGGAACTTTTTAAAACGATCTACATCATTTTCATCTGTACGAAATTGGGCGATTAGTTCTCTTGGATGAAGAACACGTGTATCATCATGACCTTCGTCATCATCAATCGCATAGGGCGTTAATTCTTCATCATCATCGTCATTATCATCATTCTTTTGCTGTTTGAGCTCTTCAGCTTCATCAAATGGTGCATCAATATCAATATCAGAATCAGATGATTCTTTATCATTGCCATCTTCTTTATTCTCGTCATCAGAATCTTCATTGAGCATCTTTTTATTCATTAATTCTTTTTCTATTCTATCCATTGGATCGTTCCCGTCTTCCTCTTCTTTGGGATGAAGTTCATCAAATTTGACTGGTTGGTCAGGTAATAAAATAGCTGTTATTGTTTCACCTATTTGAAGACCAAATCGGCGAATTTCTGGTGATGAAATACTGATATGGGCAGAAACACCAGACATGATTAATGATGTAGCTTTACATGCTTTTAACTGATCTTGATTAGTTCGTGGTAAGATACGAAGAATGGCAAGCGATAATTGCCTATGAAGAGCAGTAGACATTTGAGTAATAAGCTTATGACGTGACCAAATGTCACCACACTTTTCTAGAGTATTTAGAGCTTCGCCTTGACCGCATAAAAAGTCGACAATAGTGAAAAGAGCACTATCACTTAATACTTTCTGTGTTAAAAAGTGGGTGGAAATCAGTCGTTTGACTCGGTCGCTCTTTGGATATATAACTGCTAAAACAGAAGATGCAAATGAGCTTTGCTTTTGTTTATGTTCAGAGCTAGTGGTATCTTCAATAAGAGATAGCAAAAAAGGTGAAATTGCAGATTGATTCAAATGAATTAAATCAGAAGCAGCTTCAGCAACTTCAATAACAGTAAATTTCCTTTTCCATAAATATTCCATTAAATTTAAAACAGAATATTTTGATAATATAAATGCATCAAGTTTTGTTAAAGATAATGATAATCGTTCGAAAAATGGCTGATGCTTAAGTTGCTGAGGTATAGGTTTTTCTTCAAGTGCTGATGCAACACGATCTGGGATCGAAAATATTATTTGCAGGACTTCGTTATAAATTATACTTTCGTTACTTTCTTCTTCAAAGCCTCTGCTTTCGAGTCTTTGGCGAGCGATGTCTATTGTTTGCGAATATAACTTCCTTTTTGACCACTTTTTAAGATACTTTATAGATGCCTCTTTGGATTGTGAATTTTTTAAGCACGATACAATAATTGATAAAACAGAAAATTCAGGTGAAAAAAGCCAAAAATCAATACATTCAAGTTTAACATCAACGGGAAAAAGATTTCCAAAAGTTGGAATAACTGAGGATAAAACTGCTTCAAGATAAGGTTGTAATAATAATTGATCTTCTTTCAATTGATCAGAAATTGAACGGACAAGTTGCGCTACTTTTTTAACATCACGCTTTTCATCTTTAAGATTTGCTATTTGTGTTTTCATTCAGTGAAAAATAGATTTTTAATTTTATTTTCTTTTTTGGCCGGCTAAAAATCGGCAACTTTTTCATAGATTACAAAATTATTAGGCTAAATAATGGCCAATTTTTTTTTTTTTTTTAAAAAAAAAAAAAAAAAAAAAAAAAAATAATATAGTGAGTATATACTTTTTAATTAAAATTCATAAGATCTTATGAATTATCATTCAATTTCTCTATTTCAGTGATGATTTATTCTTTGTCTTCTAGCTTGATTTTTTCTAGTTATGAGGAAAGATATTATTTGGAAAGGCTTTAATTCAACTTCGAACGACAAAGCACTGTTCTTTCCTTTTGAAATAACCTTCTTTCCAGTTGAGAATGGAACTTCGAGAATTGTTACAACTTCTGGATCGGTCCAATCGTCTGCGCTGAGCAATGGGAAAGTAACTGTTGCTTTACGACGAGTTCCAGAAGATTCATATAATCTGCAAATAAATCCATCTTCTTCTTCTGCAATCTTAAGAGTATCAAGAACGATATTATGATCAGATACGGTCACAAATTCTTGAGTAGCAGCTAATTTTCCATGCTGTGACTGTTCATTCTTTGTTGTAAGAACTGGTGGTGTTATCAAATCTGTGTGAAGATCTTGAATCCTGGCTTCAGAGAAGGTGTTGGGATGGAAGACAGCACGATAAGTGAATTTTCTTTGTCCAAAGTCTTCCCACTGATCTTCTTGCATAGCAGCCTTTAAGAGAGACATCTTAATTTCACTTTCATGAACATCAAAGCCAGATTTGATATCGCTCATTAGTGTAACGCCACGATCTTGTTCAGCTAAATCACACCATCTTCCAAATACTTCAAATTTGGCCATATCGCGTCTTGTGTTATTATGTGTAGGACGTTGAAGATTTCCAAATTGAATTCCATAACGAGCATTTCTTGATCGAATGTCTGTTGGAAAACTGACCTTCAAATGCTTGTCATGCTGGGTCCAGTTGATGAGAGTTCTGAAATCAATAAATGGATCATTTTGTGAAAATGTGATTGTTTGGTTGATTGTTGTTGTATAACAATCCTTTCCATCAGATTCTTCACCATTTCGTTTGATATGATAATTGACTTGAACATAAGAATCAGTAAATTCAAATGAATCTAAAACTGGACCTTCGAGCTGCATTTCGCGATGATAAAGTTGGATGTCCCAAGCTGGATATTGGATTGATCGATCTTCGTAAAGTAAGAATTGGTTGGCAAGTCTGCCTTCTGCAATATAATCAATTCCTGTCTTTTTGTCAATAACATGTTTGATTCCAAATGTTTTTTCATCAAATTCAACTGTGAAGAAAGGTGTTTCAACCTTACGTTCACTTGCATCAAACAAAACTTTATCTGATCCTTTCTTAGTTACAGGATATGATGTTTGGATAAATGGCTGATGAATAACATGTTGTTGATATTTCTCATCAAAAGTACGCTCATATTGAGTAGTATTATCGTTATCATAAAGTACAGTTGTAGATTCTTCTTTATATGCCCATCCTCCACTTGGGATCGATTGATCATGAACATATCTATCATGGGAGAGAGTATTGAAGAGAATTTGACCTTCACTACCTTGAATTAAATCAGATAATTTTTGAGATAATTCATCTTCTAAGTCTCTTAACAAATCTAAGTCTTTCTGTCCTGCTTCAATTGTTCTAATATTGGCTTCATTAATAGAAGAACCAGGAATGCAATCGTGGAAGTGGAAAAGAAGAGTATCTTCCCAGACAGGCAAGATTTTATCCAAATATGGTTGGAATGAATCTCTAACTGACTGAGATGGTGTTGATTGTAATGTATACAAAGTTGTCATCAACCATTCAACATTATGAAGATGGGCTTCAAGATTTCTATTTTGTCTCTTAACTTCTTCGAATGATGTATATGTTCCTCTGTGATATTCGAGATATAATTCATCATCCCAAACAGGCAACTGCTTTGATACATTTCTAACTTCTACCATAACTTCCTCGATAGTTCTAAACTTAAGACGAGGTACTTCTTGAATACGTGGCAACTCGTTAAAAATGTTGAAATTCCAAACCATTTCTTCGGTAATACCACCACCACCATCACCATTACCTGATGTATGTAAGGCAGAAGTTCTGATCAGATCATTTTGCTTGTTTGATTTCCATGTTCCAATAAGTTCTCTAGCTGTTGAAGTTCCAGTATATGTCATTGCACTACCCCAGGAACTTGGTGTAGTAATGAAATGACAGTTAACAATTGATCCATCAATTCCTCTCCATTGGAATGTAGAGTAAGGGAAATCGGTATATTCACTCCAAGATATTTTAGATGTTACAAACGAGTCAACTTCAGCTTGAAGTAATATCTGTGGAAGATTTGCGTTGAATCCGAAACAATCGGGCAAGAATAAAACAGTTTGCTTGAATTCAGGGCCAGCATGCCTATTGAAATATTGTACACCATATAAGATTTGGCGTGCTAATGATTCACCAGATGGATTATTTGTATCTGGTTCAAGCCACATAAGGCCATTTATATCCCACAAACCTTCTTTTGCTTTCTTTATGACGCGATCAAAGAGTGGTTTAATGTCTTCCTTCATCCATTTATAATGCTGTGGTGCTGTAGCAAGGAATTTCCATTGAACTGGATTTTCGAAATCGTGTGGTGGATGTTCTTGGAGGTAAAGCATTGACATTGCAGTATTCGAAACTTTGAAATGAGTAATATTAATTGGCCAGAGCCACATTGTATCAATATGAGAATATCCAACTATGCTGATTGTAGGATCACCTTCTTGTGGTTTTGGCATTTCTGCTAATCCTTGTTTTAATGTATCAAGGGCAGCTTTCGTTGAGTCGTAAAATGATTTGTACTTGGTATCTTGAAGACGAATATCAAATAAATCGAGAGGATAGTGAAGTTCTCGAATATCGAGCTTTCTAACTGCTCTATCAACGACACGAAGGAGTTGTGGCTTATCTGGATTAGTATCAGAAAGTTGATTAATGATTTCAATTAGGTATCTAAGTCTTTGGTAGAATGCTTCTGTATCTTTGTGAACGAGATATATACCGAAAGTCTGTAATGTATGCATAGCTTTTGCACGGCCAGAAAAGACACGAAGTTGCAATGTATGATTAGAAAGTTTATCCCAATCGAGCATAGCACCATTATGAAAAGAGTCAATTGCACAAATTTGGGAATCACCAATCCAATATCTTCCCTCTGGCCCTGAGGGAGTATCATCGTCACCTGTGTTTCCAACCCAGTTATTACTAATATCAAATTGAAAGCGAACAAGATGCTGGCTTTCGTCGTATCCTTCAGGCAATTCTAATTCACCTGTGAAGGCAAGCCATGTATATTTTGTATAATTGAAAGGCAACGGTTTTGAAGCATCAAACGATTCGAATTTTAATGGTGGATCTTCTGAAAGTGGAGGCATATGTGCAGGTCTAGCATCATTGCATACTTTAGCTTGCTGTGCAGGTCGAAATGCGACATTTCTACGCGTATTAATCAATTCGAGATATTTTTGGAATTTGCTAAGTGTATGATCTGGATCAACAACTAAGAGTGGATCACTTACACAAAGTAAGAAGAGAAGAAACATTTTATAGAAATTTAAAGATTCAATGATTCATATCACATTTTTTTTAAGTCAATAAAATAAGGCCAAATTAAAACGGTTTGGAAATATTTTAGTAAATAGATTTGAAATATAATAGTTAAATTAATTCGCATTTTAAATTGATGAGCATAATTGAATTAAAAAAACTATTATATCAAAAAGTTAAACTTTTTAAATTAATTGCAGTTAAATACAAATTGTGACTCACAAAAAATCGAACTTTTTATTCAAATTTGAATTTATATCGTTTCAAAACAATTCAAATTTACTCTAAGCAAACGATATAATTTCAATCATTTTCATATTCATAGGCAATCATCAAAGATCCTTCTGTTGACGTTTATATATCTAATCTTTCAAAGTTATATATTGTTATAAAAATAAAATTTCAATATATATTTGGTCAAATTAAAACAAATAAAAGATTTACAAAATTTATAAATTAATAATAATAATAATATAACACATCGATAAATTTAAGGTAACACTTTCTTTGCTTCTTTTTGTAACACATTTTTAACAGCATTACCAATTTGTGATCCAGTATAATCTTTTAGAGGTCTAAAAGCGCTTAACAAAGTCTGAATTGAATTATCTCTTACTGTTTCTATTGCATTTCTCAAAACTTTAGGAGCTTGTTTTCTAATTTTCATTACCTCTTCGAAATCGTCCATATTAATTCCAGCCTTCAAAGTTTCATTTTCTTCTTGCATTGGCCTCAATTGCGCATTCATATTAATTTTCTGCATATTTGCCTCTTTCAACTTCTCCAAGAATGGTTCTTGTAATTTATATGATTCATTAGCCTCATTCATAATATCTTCATAATTTTTAGCTTCCATTTCGTTACACTTCTTTTCAGTCTCTTCCAATTCATTTTTAATTTCTTCTTGTAAAGAAGCAATTTTTTGTTGAAGTTCTTCAATTTGTGCTTGAGCGTCATCTGTCCTTTTCAATTCTGCCTTTATCTCATCTTCTTTGAATTCCATTTGTTTCAAAATTTCTTCTTTTTCGAAGGTTGAAGTAGTTTCAATATTCAAAGCTTCAATAAGAAGCTCTTTTTGTCTAAGTTCTTTTTCTTTATTAATTGAAGCACGAACAACTTGTGCAACACTTTCACGTAGGACGTAATCAGGAAGAGTCAATTCGGATCGATTTGCTTGTTGAATATCAAGACTTTTAATTAGAGACTCAAGTTTGGAGAATCGTTGACGTGCTAATTCAACCATTTGATTAGCATCTTTAAATCTGATTCTATTATCAACATAACGAAACCTTCCAGGATCATTTTTGTTCTCTTTCTTGAGCTGGATGAGGATGTCTTCTGGGTTTTCTTCACCTTCTTCTTGTTGTGTTTTCGGCTTGAGTTTTGACTCGAGTTCTTGTTGCGTCTTTGAAAAAGATGTCTGACTTGCTGTGCCAGAAGATGCAGCTGAGCCTTTCTTTCCTTTCTTCGTCTTAAGCGTGATGGAATTGAGAATGTCAAGAGAGGCTCCTCCATCGTCATCAAGACCATCGAAGTTGAAGAGATCATCTTCATCGTCATCAAAGAGATTCTTCTTGTTTTTCCCTTTACCTTTGCTGGCCTTCTTCGAACTCGTGCCGAAAACGTCGAAATTGGAGCTGCTGTCGTCTTCGTCGTCATCAAAGAGCTTCTTCTTCTTGCCACCACCGCTACTTCCTTTCTTGGCGGGCTCTGCAGATTCAGAAGAGGCAAACAAGTCATCAACAGAGTTCGGAGTGCTCTTCTTCTTGCCGGCTGCACCTTTCTTGCCTTTGCCTTTGAGCTTGGTGCTGCTCGCTTTCTTGGCTGTGCTTGGCTTAGGCGCTTCTTGCACTGGAGATGCGTCTTCGTCGTCGTCAAAGAGCTTCTTCTTCTTGGCCGATGAGGAAGCTGCTGGAGGTGGTGCACTGGGCTCTTCATCATCGTCGAAAAGCTTCTTCTTCTTGGATGGAGCTGGCGCAGCTTTCTTTTTGGGCGGCGCTTTTTTCTTGCCTTTGGCAGCTGGCTTCGAATCTTTTGAAGCTTTTGCTTCTTCAACAGGAGTCTCTTGCTGCTCCTCTTGAGATGGTTCTGTTTCCTGTGCTTCTTCTTGCTGCGGTTCCTCTTGTTGAGCTTCTTCTTGCTGCGGTTCCTCTTGTTGAGCTTCTTCTTGCTGCGGTTCCTCTTGTTGAGCTTCTTCTTGAGGAGGTTCTTCTTGCTGCGGTTCCTCTTGTTGAGCTTCTTCTTGAGGAGGTTCTTCTTGCTGCGGTTCCTCTTGTTGAGCTTCCTCCTGTTGTGGTTCCTCTTGTTGAGTTTCCTCCTGTTGTGGTTCTTCTTGAGGAGGCTCTTCTTGTTGAGTTTCTTCTTGTTGAGTTTCTTCTTGTTGAACTTCTTCTTGAGGAGGTTCTTCTTGTTGAACTTCCTCTTGAGGAGGTTCTTCTTGAGGAGGCTCTTCTTGTTGAGTTTCTTCTTGTTGAACTTCTTCTTGTTGAGTTTCTTCTTGTTGAACTTCTTCTTGAGGAGGTTCTTCTTGTTGAACTTCTTCTTGAGGAGGTTCTTCTTGTTGAACTTCCTCTTGAGGAGGTTCTTCTTGAGGAGGCTCTTCTTGTTGAGTTTCTTCTTGTTGAACTTCTTCTTGTTGAGTTTCTTCTTGTTGAACTTCTTCTTGTTGAGTTTCTTCTTGTTGAACTTCTTCTTGTTGAGTTTCTTCTTGTTGAACTTCTTCTTGAGGAGGTTCTTCTTGTTGAACTTCCTCTTGAGGAGGTTCTTCTTGAGGAGGCTCTTCTTGTTGAGTTTCTTCTTGTTGAACTTCTTCTCGTTGAGTTTCTTCTTGTTGAACTTCTTCTCGTTGAGCTTCCTCTTGTTGTGGTTCCTCTTGCTGAACTTCTTCTTGCTGAACTTCTTCTTGCTGAACTTCTTCTTGAGGATGTTCTTCTTGCTGAACTTCCTCTTGTTGAACTTCTTCTTGCTGAACTTCTTCTTGCTGAACTTCTTCTTGCTGAACTTCTTCTTGCTGAACTTCTTCTTGCTGAACTTCTTCTTGCTGAACTTCTTCTTGCTGAGCTTCTTCTTGTTGTGGTTCCTCTTGCTGAACTTCTTCTTGCTGAACTTCTTCTTGCTGAGCTTCTTCTTGTTGTGGTTCCTCTTGCTGAACTTCTTCTTGCTGAACTTCTTCTTGCTGAACTTCTTCTTGCTGAACTTCTTCTTGCTGAACTTCTTCTTGCTGAACTTCTTCTTGCTGAGCTTCTTCTTGTTGTGGTTCCTCTTGCTGAGCTTCTTCTTGTTGTGGTTCCTCTTGCTGAGCTTCTTCTTGTTGTGGTTCCTCTTGCTGAGCTTCTTCTTGAGGATGTTCTTCTTGCTGAGCTTCTTCTTGTTGTGGTTCCTCTTGCTGAACTTCTTCTTGCTGAACTTCCTCTTGCTGAGCTTCTTCTTGTTGTGGTTCCTCTTGTTGTGGTTCCTCTTGTTGTGGTTCTTGTTGTTGTGGTTCCTCTTGCTGAACTTCTTCTTGAGGAGGTTCTTCTTGTTGAGCTTCTTCTTCTTGTGGTTCCTCTTGCTGAACTTCTTCTTGTGGTTCCTCTTGCTGAACTTCCTCTTGAGGAGGTTCTTCTTGCTGTGGTTCTTCTTGAGGAGGCTCTTCCTGGTGAGTTTCTTCCTGCGCGTTTTCTTCATGTCGTGGCTCTTCTTGATGTGGCTCTTCTTGATGTGGCTCTTCTTGATGTGGCTCTTCTTGATGTGGCTCTTCTTGATGTGGCTCTTCTTGTGGTTGCTCCTCTTGCTGAACTTCTTCTTGTGGATGCTCTTCCTGTTGAGTTTCTTCTTTATTCGTTTCTTCTTGCTGAACTTCCTCATTCTGTTCCTCTTGAGGAGTATCTCCATGCTGCGTTTCTTCTTGCTGTTGTTCGGCTTCGCTTTCGCGAGATTCTTCAGTTTCTTCATGCTTTTCTTCTTCTGTTTGCTGATCAATTTCATCTTGCCCTTCTTCTACTTCCTCTTGCTGCTCTACAACCTCGTTATTCTCTTCTTCTTGATTTTCTTCATCGCCAACATCAGGCGCTTCATCTTCTTCTTCGTTTTGGCCTTCTTCTTGATGCTCTTGTTTTCCTGTTAGTTCAACAAGTGCAAAAACATAAGGACTAACATAGCCAACGAAAAACGATCCAATTTTTGGATCTTTAAAAACTGATGAAAAGGATCCACAATCAAATTGTTCTAAAACCATCTCTTGCTCTTGAGCTATTGGACTTTCGATTTTAGCTGCACTTAAATCAAATACAGCTAGATTAATAAGTGCGTCATCTTCTTCTGTAATTTCTAAGGGTTCTGAACCAGCTTCAATTAATTGCGATGTTTGATTTCCTGTTTTGCTTGAAAGAGCGATTAAAGTAAAAATTTTGGCTTCTTCTGGCGATGCAAAAAGGGCTAAACAACGAATATTTCTTGCATCAAGAAATGTGCAATATACTTTTGTTTGAATTATCCAGTTTATAGATGGCGTAACTTGAATAAAAGTAACTGGTTTTTGTTGCGGCCCTATAACGCAAATTGTTATTTGTCTGTTTTTTCGCATTGCAACAATTGGTAATTTACCAATTTGTTGATATTGATTTGTATTTGGATTTAACATTGAAAATGTAACCATGGCAGATCTAATTGTTCCATCTGGAGCGCTTTCTCTGCATCGATAATTTGATGGATTAAATTTGCTCATTAGAGATTTTCATGGCACTTTTTCAATTAAAAATTTTTTTCTTATTGATTTGCATTTAATTTTAAAAATTGATGTATTGATAAATTAAATTTGGAATGCAACTTCTCAGAATGAAAATGGAAATTGTAAATAATAAAATAGTTCTTTTTTTATTAGCTAACTTAAAAATAAACAAATAAAGCAATACCATATTATCGAAGCATCTCTAATATATACATACAAAACGTTCATTTTGAATATATTCTTTATACTTTTCTTTGATTGATCTGAGAATAACTATTTTTCTAATTTGATAATTAAAGTTTTGAGAGCAAAATATTAATAAAGGCATTTTTTAAGGCATAAAACAATTAGAAATTGCAAAATGAATATTTTCTTATAATTAAATTTATTTATACACAGTAAAAACTTATTTATAATTTTGAAATTTGAATCATTTCCGGACAAATAAACATTGAAAATTTATTTTCATGAATTTATTATATAAAAAGCTATTTCCTCCTGAAACTAAATATGATTCCGCTCTTAAACCTATTCCAGATAAATATTTATTTGATGATTTTTTTAATTATATACATCCAATTAATACCAAATTATTTCCTTATCCAGATGTCAATTTTATCAATTCTAAGTTAATTCCTCATTTTACTGAATCAGTTAAAATCTTACAGAAAAATATTAATTCTCTCAATAAGGAAATTGAAAACGAAAAAAAAATAGCCAAAGATTCTATGATACAGTCTCAGGAATATTTATCAACAAATTATCAAATAAATTTTCTCAATAAAGATATCGTTAGGAAATTGAAAATTTTAGTTCCCAAAATGGAAGAAATAAATCGAACAGTTATTTTTACACAAATTTCATATCTTGAACAACGATTAGCGACCTTGAAAAACATTGAAAAAGTCGCTAATTTTTTGTTGACATCTCCTCGTTATTATTATATTAATTTAAAATTTATTCAGCATAATGAAAACTTTTCGAAAATTGCACCTGAAATTCATTTTGAATATAATTCAATTAAACAGCAAGTAGATTGTTTAAAAACATCTTTATCACTAATAAATAAACCTTTTTCTCATAATCAAGAAAATGTAGATTTGTCAATACACATCATTTCTCAAGCAATTACTTTAAAAAAGACTGACACAAAATGCGTTCAAAATTCAGAAGAAATTGATTTACTCCGCTATTTCCTAGAATCTTCAAATTCACCAATTCAATTTTCATATTACGATTCATCTGCAAAAGACATTGACATTCAAATTGCAATGATGACTAATTGCTTACTAAATTTTTGTCTAATTGACATAAAAGATAAACAAGTATTTGATATTGTTTATTATATTTTAGTCCAATTCTTCTTTGAAATTTTCATAAAAAAAATTGACAGAAATCCTTTGAAAATTGAAAGCTCTTCTCAAAAAGTTAACAACAATCTGAGTGCACTGAAAGATATAACATTGAAGGAATTGGGACTTTCCTCTCAAAATGATGAAATGGAGAATTTAACGGTTAGAGAACTTTTTGAACGAAATGAAAAATTGAATTCATTATCTATTGAATTAATGACGTGTCACTTTTTGATAAATCCCATTGAAATTTTCTATGGCATTAGAAAAATTGGAAGTGATTTGAAGAGCATTTTTGGCAACGAGGAAGATTTCTATGCTGCTTGGAAAGCTCTGCTCATTGCATCTGATGTTCCGTCCGTTAACTTGATATTCAAAAAACTCTCTGCGTGGAAAGACTTGCGGCTAATTTCAGAATTGTATGACGATGTGTGCAAAACACCAAATCGTGTCATTGAAGACTTAATCAAATTAAAATGAACTCATATTATAATTATAATTATTTGTTTGAACTAAAAAAAAAAAAAAAAAAAAAAAAAAAAAAGAATACCATATTAATTCTATTCTCATTCAATTATTTGAATGTCCTTACAAAAAGTCTCTTTTGCTTATTCAGTACCTAATTCTAACTCTATCTTTTTACAAATGCAATCAAAATTTATAAACTTCTCAATTTTGAAAGAATATTCAAAATTCAATCATCATATTAACTTTTTGAGAAGTTTTCAAAATTATTTTTCATTCCAAGATTTTCAAATATAGGATGACATTCATTGTGAATGATTCACTTCATATTTATATGTTATATTCAATAAACTCGAGATAAATAAAATAAAAATCAACACAATATTTGCGTTGAAGAAACATTCATCATTCTTAGCACTAATTCAATAATAATAATAATAAAATAATAATATTGAGTTAAATAAATCATGATATTTTAAATATAAATAGAATAACTATAAATCCATTAATATATATTAAATTCGTTGACTTTACAAGTCAGGCCTAAGGACTCTTTCTTTTGTGTCTTTCATAACCAAGTAGAGCTCGGAATAAAAGCCTCCGTAGTCCTTCTTCATTATTTCTGCTTCAAAATCGAACACATTTTTCAAGTAATCCTTCCATTCGTCACATTCCTCGAAAATCTGGAATTCTTTTGGTTTTGATCGTTTTTTCTTAGTAATATATTTTGACATTCTCAAGTTCAATTTCTGTGCGATTTCAACCAATTTGTGGATGTGACCAGAGAAAGGCAAATTGATACTTTTTTCAGAATCATAAATATCAATTATTCTGTGCAAAATTTTTGTTCGATTAAAAATGAATACAGTCAAATGGGTGAACCTGAAAAAAGTCCTAATTAAATCAATCACGACATTGTGAAGGAACGAATTATATGGATATTCAAAGAACTGATCAATTAAGAAGCAAGCTGTCTTAATGATCAATTTGGATCTCTTTTTGACATTAAGAACAATATGATTTTGATCATTTTTGTTCTTTTTGTCTTTCTTAAAACGATCATCACTATTATAAGGATGAATGTGAACAAAATCTGTATTATTAATATTAATATTACAAACAGTTTTGGTATTTTCAGGTGATTTAAATTCATCTTCTTCGTCTTCATTAATTGTTGATAATTCATTAGTATCTTCTTCTTTAATCGTTGTCATTATTTTTGATTTTGGTGTTGAAGCTTCTTCTGTTTCTGCTTCTTTTGAAGATGCTTGTGATTCATCTTCAGCTTCACTTTCTTCATCTTCTTCAATTCCAACTTCCTCTTCTTCTTCCTCTTCAGCTTCTTCCTCTTCTTCTTCATTGTTTTTCTCATATTCATCATTGCAACTCTTGCCATTCGTTGACTCAGTTGTCATCGAGTTTTCATCTGGATCTTCTTGTATAGTGAAACAGCTGTCTGCCAAAAAATTTGGCCTCTGTGCTCGAGCTGAATTTGGATATTGATAATTACAGCTCAGATTATCAAACATTGATTTTTGGCTAAAGTTATTGTTGACTGTTTCATTTAAATTTAATTCACTCAATCTAGGTGCATTATTATAATTATTTATGTAATTAAAACCAGAGCTTAATGCTGTTAAACTTCTCCTTGGGCGATTATTTAAACCACTACTGATTGAAAAGTTACCACCTGCCTTAGTTGCTCCGTTATTGTCTAAGGAATCATTGATAGTATTATTTAGATTCAAACTTTGCAAATTCAAACTTGTTAGTTGATTCTTGCTTATAGGTGAGTTGTCAGCTGAAACAGCAGAAGGCACACCTTTATTCAAATTCAAATTTAAATTCAAACTGGCAGAAGAAGAAGAATTAGAATTGGTTATCGCAGATGGCGCTACAGGCGTTGATATTGCTGTTGGTAGTGGCGATGGTAGTAAGTTTGTATTTGCGTTTACTGACGCATCTGGATCAGATGAGTTGGAATAAGAAACAGAGGCAGTAGAATTGAGTGAGTTTGCTGCACTGTGAACCTTTTTTGGAGTATTAAAAAGTGCTTCCATCGGATTGGTATTTGCATCGCAACGACATGAATGTGAATGTAGACTTGGGCTCGACTCTGTTTCTCTATCTTCTTCACGTGGTGAGAGGGCCGAATTGAAGAAGACTGGAGTAGACTGAAGCAATGGATAAAGGTCACTTACGGGCGGTGCTCCGAAATTGCCATTATACATTGGAGGAGCATTCTGATTTTTTCTGAAATCATCAGAATTTACTAGATCAAGCAACGATATATTATCTTCTTCAATTGGATCATTTGAAAATGAATAGTCGCTTGCTATCGAAATATCATTATTATTGTAATCAATGGAGTTGCAACTTTTTGTACGATGGTGAAATATGAGATCTATTTGCGGATTAGAAGGGGCTTGGCTGGCAATTTCCATCAAAGACAGATTTTCACCAGTATCTGGATTTTTCGAAACAGGTGAAATTTCAGATTCAGGAGCATGAATAATCCGCCTATCTGAGAAAGAGTAGTTATATTGTATTTGCTGGTGAATTTGTTGAATTGTTTGCAAGTTATAGTTTGTATTATCTTCACTGATCTGATTCAATCCACCTGGTGGCACCTCAACTTTCGAGAAGTCGTAACGAGATGAGGATGAAGAAGAGGAAGTTGGAGTGAATTCAAATTTATCCTCTTCGTTCTTTGGAATATGCAAAAGTGGAATTTGGTTTCCTGCTTCAACCTTCCAACCGTTTTTATTATTTGGTGCGTTGTTAAAGTAGTTTTTGATGTTTGGTAGACTCCGTTTGATACTAATTTTGCCACATCCAGAAGCTGCCGTGAAGCCTTTTGAGACGTTTATTACTTCAGCGTTTTTGAAACCACCGCAATCGAACTTCTTCTTATAGATGCGACCGCTATTACTGCCTGAATGTGATGTTCTGTTAATATCATTACAAGTGAGAACACTAGTCGAATGACGTGGTTTCCTGAGATGAGAGTGAGTCGCACTTGAAAAATTAGGAATATGAGGAATATTCTTCCTTTTGTCCTTTGATTTTGATAATGGATCATCAGAGCCAACTTCAGAGTTACCAGCCGCAATTTTCTCTGGATCAATTTGCACTTGTACTTGGGGTTGTGACTGTTGCAGTTGATTTTGGACATCATCTTCTGATATTGTGTCGATGAGAGGCGCATATCTTTTTCTTTGGAACTCATTTAATGTCATTGGCTGCTCAATTTCACCTTCTTTTTCACTTTCAACGTTGTCTGTTTCTCCATAATTCCATTCATTTTCCTCTTCCTCTTCTTCTTCTTCTTCGCCGATGTCATACTGATTTTCGATTACATATGAATCTTGACTTCTTGACACGCCTTTGTTTAAAATAGATGCTTTTTGTCTAATATTAAATAATTCAAGTGAATCAGAAAGATGGACACTTTTCTTCATCTTATAATTTATTGGTTCTGGAATTGATTCACCAGCAACTCCGTATAAATCGTTAACAATGCTTACAAAAAGCGTAATCATTGATATATCAACACTTTTTATATATTGTTTCACTTTCCCGGTGGATAAAGTCTCACTAGGCTCTTTAGTTTTATCAGCTTGATATTCCGAATTGATCTTCATTATACATTTGCAGATTTCTGGTAACCGGCCATTTATCGCCTCAATTGCATCTCGACTGCTTTGATTGCTTTGCTTATGCAAATTAACAAGGAGTTGAAACGCACTTAAAATATGCAATTTTTCTTCATACATTGCTGAATCAAGAAGAGCAAGGATAGTGTCTTTCTTGAGAAGTGGTGTGACAAGAGAAGAATTTCTTGAAAGATTGCACGTAAGATATAGTAAAATTTTAAATACGTTATTATTAATTGTGTCTATAAAATGCGAGTTATTATTAACTTGGCTATTAATTTCGTTATTAATATTTGTAGTTTCTGTATTGTCATTATTTTCAGTACCATCCTTGCATTTTGTGTTAATAATATTATTAGAGTTGGTAGAATAATTGTTTTCTTCTTCCTCTGAATGCGGATTATTTTCTATAAAGGTGATTGGTGAATATAATGATGATACTCGCGATTTTGGATTGGTTATTGCTAATTTATTTAGTAAGATTTGAGTAAAAAAGTTTTCTTCAAAAAAAGTAAGGGCAGAATATGTATGAGATTTGATTATATCAAATAGTAAATCAAAAAAAGGTAAGTAATGTATATTGTCAACAAGAAGCATAAAAAATAAAATTCCTCCGCAGCTTCTAAATTCTGTTTTATAGTTGAAAGAAACAATTTGATTTTTGAATTTTGATATATGAGACGTATAGTCTATATCTGATCGAAGAAGTAGTTGCCCCAGTACCCTACAATACCTTCCTCTAACTATGCATGATGAATGCTTGGATTTGCTTTCAAGGAAATTAAAAACAATATTCAATAATTGCTCGTCAGTTGACATCATAATTTTAATATCATCACAATTTGATTCAAATATTGATTCGGCATTGGTGTAGAAATTTGGATCATATTTCTTATCATTTTCTAGATAAAGATCAACCATATAAGATAAATTGAAATGAAGAAATTGCAAAAAATCATCGCTTGGACATTTCGTTTCGTTTTGAATGCTAGTATCTGATATAATATTAACAAGTTTGTCTGCCTCTTTTATCGGCTCTGGAGGCAAAAGCACGCTCATTTTTATCTTTGAAACAAATTCAAATATCGATCAACGAAAATCATGATTTCAGATATTAACCAACGGATTTAAATGATTATAATTATAATTATAATTTAATTTTAGTTTTTTAAGATTATTCTAATAATAATATGGATGAATTGTTTATTTACTAACAAAATAAAAACTATATAATCATATGAACTTTCAAAAGTTTTATCAGAATTAGTATCAAAGTTGAATAAGTAATTCAATTTCTATTTAAAAACCAAATATAACTCTCAATTCACATCATAAAAATTGTTAATATATTAAATTTTTCTGAACGCTATAAATTTTATAAAATAATAAAGGTTTAATTGATTTTAATATTATCTGAAAAATTAAATATATTTATGAAATAAAAAAAAAGTTATGGTTTAAAAAAATTATTTCAAATATTTGAATTCATTTCAATTTTTAAAAATATAAATATCTCATAAAAAAACTTTAATAATTATATAAATACAATAAAAATGAATTTTATTATATACTAAAATTCTATTTGTGCAAATTATTAATAATGATTAATAAAACGAATATATTTTTTTTTTTTATTATGCCTTTATATCAATGATTTTATTATAAACATACAAAGATGTCAATGGCATAATATTTTTCCAATATCTTACAATATAATATCATATAATTAAGCAAGCTTTTATTGAATAATGATACGAAAGCAGATTTACATAAAATATAATATTATTTTCATATTATAATATCAATTAATAAGAAATCTTGATACATAATTTATTAGATTTTGAGATATGCCAATTTAGTTAAAATTTTTAAAAAATTTTGAAAGTAGACTTGTTATTTTGAGAATCGATATCAAAAACGTCACTTTTTTACATCTGATACTCGATTATCAGTTTACAAATCTGATATCGAGATTATCGATTATCAAGATATCAGATTTGAAATGTGATATAAAAATAATTGTAAACTTGATATCAATTACCGAGATCTCGAGATCTCAAACTGATTTATCTTTTTTTATAATTGTTATTTGTGATTTTATTATATCTAAAAATAAATAATAGAATGTATTGATGTTTATTTTAAGATTAAAATCAAAAAATACATTCTTTTTTATGAAATATTTGAGAATGAATTACGATCATATATTTATCAAAAAGTTTAATTAAAAATTCTGATATCAAAAGCTGAGAAAAAAAATTCTCAATCTCTGAAATCGATCTCGAGAATCTGTGTATATTTATGTATCGATATCAAAAAGTCAATCAATTATCGATCTCGAGAATCGGAGAATAACAAGTCTATTTGAAAGGAAATAACAAAGTTTATGATAAAGCAAAGAACTTTCAGAAGAGTTAATTAACGGCCCCCTTGTTAACTAATTATTCTACTAAAAACTATTCAAAAAGCTGAATAATAAAGAAAAGATTTTCAAATACTTTTAATAATCAATGAATTTGCCTGGTAATTATTGAGCATGAACATCAAAATTGATAAGAAACATATGGTAAAGGTATTGACCTAAAAATTAGAAAAGAAGAATAAGGTGGTTTCAATGCTTATCAGTCACAAATATTTCAGACAACCATTCGTAAATATGGAAGTTTAATTTCGTTTTGCAGAATTATTAGGAAATGCTAATTCAATTCAAATTTATTGTTGATTTTACAAAGGATATTTTACTTCTAGGTCATTTGTTTAAACTCATACAAATGTTTCAGTTCTTAATTCAAATTTGAAAGCTTAAATGACTTAGATTAAAATGTCCTTTTTGTTATCTAAAATAAATTTATCTTAAATATAAACAAAATATCATACGAACACAAATTTCAAGAAATGAAAAAATATATTTTCCATTATGAATCAAACATGATGGCAGAAATAGAACCATCAATCATGCTATAATACCATGTGATTTAAAATTTTTGCCGGCAAAAATTTTATTTTAGGTAATGATATCTTGAGAAATATCTTAATAAAAAAATATTTTATTTAATATATTGATATTAATAATACTACATTAAAGAAAAAATAACAATATAAAAATAAATATTTATTTTATTCAAAGATAAGGAGATAAATTTTTTGAAAATTTTATAAAAATAAAAATTCAGAAAAAAGGAAGTCGGGAAGTAAAAGTTTTTTTACGGTGATATTTAAAGGTGAAAGTTTTTTAAATTATATATTAAAAATAGATATACAGGTTCGATCTCCTTTTTTGATGCCATTTTTCATTGACATTCTGACAAATTTTTTCCATGAAAAATCGAGTCAAAATTTTTGGGGCATATTAAAATTTTGCTTTTGATAGAAACTCATTTTTATAAATGTCTTTCAACCAAACCAACGGCTTTGGATTGATACAAAATAAGCCCTTTGAATTACCTATAATAAAACAGCCCGCAGTAGAAAACGACTATAGCGATGATAATGAAGAAAAATTAAAAATAACTACTAAAAAAAATAGAAAAGAAACGTATGGCAAAGGTATTGAAGCAAAAGTTATAAGAGAAGAATTGGGTGATTTTAATGTTTATAAGTCGCCAGTATATCAGGCAATCATTCATAAATATGGAAGATCAATCCGTTTTTCAGAATTATTAGGAATTATAAATACAATTCAAATTTATCTTAAATATAAACATAATATTGTATTACCACAAATTTCAAGAAATGAAAAAAGAAGTTTTCCTTTATTAATCAAATATATTGATAGAAATAGTGAAATAATTATGCCATGGGTTGATCGTATGACATTATGCGATTCTAATTTGCAAAAAATATCTCTTGATACTAAATGATTTAATTAATAGGAAGAATTAGACTGTTCGAAATTTGCTCTTTTTTTGTTTGATAAAATAATTTTTAACATCTTTTTTTTTGTGTGTAAAATTTTCTAAACGGTTTTATTCACAATTTTTCTAATATCTCACAAATTTGAGACTCTTCTTGATTTTATACATCAAATTTGAATGTATCATAAATATAAACATTTTTTATTTATTATTTAGCAATGTCAAGTGCATTTGATAATTTGGAAATCGATAGTCTAGCAAGCTTAAGCTCATTAGTTTATAGCAATTCAAATCATGAAGAAGAAGAAGAAGAGTTTGAAGAAGAAGAAGACGCAGGTATATCAAGCAAACCACCTTCCCATCTCCATTGTCACCCAGATGAGGAACTTCCCCCAGTTGCGGTATGCATGTGCGAAAAACTTTTCCATCCAGAATGTAATAAATGTTCAAAATGCCTAAAACAATGCATCCGAGGGAAAGCTTTTATAAATAAAATTGATGATTCTCATAATTTAAATATTTTATGCATGAACTGTGCAGAGGAAATTGATAAAAATAGAATCATTTGCCAAGTGTGCCTTGAAGAAATACAAAAAGAAGAAATATCAAATAAAAAGGATAGAAAAAATACTGCTACTGAATTAAGAAAAAGGTTTTGGGTGCATAAAGAATGTTTACACTGCCAAATATGCGGACTTTCGGAAAGAAAAGCATACCAATGTATAAAAAATAGGGACAAAACTAAAAATTACATTATATGTTTGGACTGTGCTTCAATAATGAATGGAGGAGGAACCTTAAAAACAATGGATCCTTTTGTTGGAAGATTTATTGATGATATTTTGCCCTCTGATTTTTGCAAACAATGCCAAAATTGTCATCAAAAACTCACATGTAATGGATTTGTATTTGCAAACCAAAGGATTTTATGTGTAAACTGCGGTAGATCTTTAATTCAAGAAAAAAAGATCAAAAAAATCTAAACTTTTTTACAAAATCCTTAAATGATTTTACAATTTTAAATAAAAACTTATTTTTTTTTTTTTTTTTTTTTGATGTTGTAATGCTTTTTTTCTCAATCAAATTAGCCCTTCGGCGGTTTTGTAAAATACGGCTATTTGGTCGTTCATTGAATAGTTTATTATACAAAACTTCTACGGCACACGGCAAAAGTGCAACTTTTTGAATACTTTACATAAAAAAATCTTCAATTACGGCATACGGCCGAAAGGGATACAATCAAATTATTCAAAATTCTTAAAACCTAAAAGAGAAGCAATATCATTACTCTTTATTTCAATAATCTTAAAAGACACAAAATAAACATTTTTAATTTTATATTATTCCTTTTCTTTATCGCCAAAATATTCCATAAAATTTTTGGAAATTTTGGGTGGAAAATTTTTCAATTCAATTTTGATGCATCATTTAATTTAAAAATAAGCCAATAATTCAAATTCACATTCTCTTATGATGAATTATAAAATGTGCTATGAAATTGACTCAGAAAAGACCTATATATTGACTTTTAATAAAAATGAAACTACAAGAGATATCTTATACAAAATAAAAAATAAGCACCAAAACAAAGAAATCAAATTTATCCATTTACAATGTAATCCTATTGATGAAAATGAAATTTTCTTCAAATTTTACAATCCGCTTAATATTTATATAATTACTGATGATGGCATTATAACAAGAAATACAATTAATTAAAAAAAATTATAGCAAATTCATATTTGTTTCGATATCGTATTAAATTTTACACTACTCAAATTTATATATAAAATGAAAATGAATCATATAACTTTTTAATATACATATGAGCAATATACATATTTTAAAAGAAGATAGAATGCATTTTTTGTATATTTGAATCAAATTATGCTTTTCCAGAGAGTTTACATAAGCAATAATAATATATAGTTTTATAAACTTTTAAATTTGATTTTAATTGGAGTTTTATTTATCATTACATCTTTAAAATGCCATTATATTGCAATTTGAATAAATTATAAGTAAATATTAAAAGATATTCTTGGTTTAAAATATTTGAAAAAATTGTTTGAACGATCAAATATTTCATTCAAATTTGAATTACAATCAAACATTTCAAATGAATATTGGTGAATATAAAAAAGGATTGATCATCACAATTCCAAAATGGATTAACATTTATGCAATTGCTAGTATTTTCCCAACTTTATCAGTATTTACTTGCTGGGGAGTTTATTATGGTTTAGGACATAATGATTCAGTGATTCGAACAATCTCAGAAACTGTCAATCCATTTCCAGAGAATCGAATTTTTCCCGTTACCATGTGCATGGAATGCATTTTTCTTAGTATTGTAATGTGGCTAAGAAATTCTATTACTGAAGCTTTTAGCAAAGAGAAAAATATTAAAATGAATAAACGCTTGTTTTTAATGAAATTATGCTTACCACTCATGGTATATGGTTTAAGCACATTATCATTGCTTACTTTGCTTGATCATGCTCCAATCCATCTTTCATCTGCATTAATTTTCTTTTCTTTTGCATCCATTTATATGTTTCTTTGTGATTCAACTGGAAAAGAACTTGGATGGAAAATTAATACAGTATCGCAATTAGTGACTTTTTGTATTCCAGCTGTTCTAATTTTACATAATATTGCTATTGGCGTTTATGGACCAAAAAGTAACATCATGCTTTCAGCTGGTGCATTACTTCAATATTTAATGTGCCTTTGCATTTTCTTAAAGATTTTTATCTTTCAGTTTGAAATTCCCAAAGTTACAATTACAAATTGCTTTGATGATTATAATAAGAAGCAACAATAAAAATTAGTAAATTTTCGGTTGAATATATATAGATCTTTTTTGTTTAACTAAGTTAGAAAGTATGATAATCTCAAAATATCATTTATTGAATTTTGAAAATTCTCACAAAATTGATATGGTTATTTCACATTTGTTTTTAAAATAAAATTTATAATAACTTTGTTCAAACAAAATTAAAATAAATGAAATTTTAATTATAAATAATAATATAAATATTATTTATAATATTCAATTTTTAACTATGATAAAATCGTTTTGCAAAAGAAAATGGTATTTACATCTCATAAAATTTCTTTTCAAAAATTTAACGTCCATTTTATCAAAAAAAAAAAATTGACTGTATCAAATGATTTTCTTCTTTATATTATCTTTTGGAAAATCAAACTTACCAAACTACGATTATAATTTAAGCTTATCATCAAATTATTTTTTATATTTAAAAGAAGATGGAATTGACATTAGAAATTCGAGCTTAACATCAAATAGTTCAAATATTCATTATTCAAATTCAAATGTTATGAATGGGACGCTTTATTTAAATTTAGGTGTTTTTACTAATTCTGAATTCAAATTATTTTTAGCTACTGAAGAAATAAATCCATGCAATTTAAAATTATACATTGATAATTTAGACGCATCCATGAAAAACTTGCAAATTTCATTTTATTCATCTTCTTGGACATCTGTAAATAATCTAGTTAATATTACTTTTAATGCTGAAAGAGACTTTCTCTATTTAAGCAACATTAATACTATTAGCAATAATGTTAACCTCAAAATTTTTACATTAAATGAAAATCAACTTATTGCCAACTTTCCTCTTGGAAATAAAGAAAAATATATTATATGTTATCAACATTTTGATTGTAGCTCAAAAGAAGATTTTTTACTTCAACCAGATGAATTATATCTTTCATCGATTGACGACAATAATTTGCAAAATGTGGTGGACAATCTCATATCAAGTTCAAAATTACAATTTATACGATTTTTTTTTAATGAGCAATCAGAAGAAATTTCATTTCCAGTAATTCCAATGGGACAAATTCAACAATTAGAATTATATGGATATTCGTCCCGATATCAGAAAAAAATTATATTAACTAAGGAAATTGAAAATCAGACGCTCTTAGTTTCATGCTGGATTATCAATAATGTTCAATTCTCAACTGAGTCCCCAACATCACACTTTTATTTTCAAAAGGTTATTGTAAATAACACTGATAATGTTTTTCCAGAGCAAGGAACTTTTTTTGTCGACATAGCATATGAATACAGATTTAATAATACATACATATTCCCTTTTCAATACGTGGAAGAAATCAATCAGGCAATATTTGAGATCAAAACCGAATTTAATCGATTTGATAATATACAGTTATCGGTCTCTGAACATATATTAGTTTCAGGAATTGAAAAAAACTCATCGCCTGCTCAGTTGACAACTCTTCCATTTTATTCAGCTTTAATAACCTGCATTTTAATTCAACAGCAAGAAAATGCCAAAAACAGCAAGATTACAATTGAACCATTGAATGCACTTCGACCATTTAGAATGGTTATTGAAAATTGTGATCCAATTCATATTGAATTTACTAATTGGAATCAATCTAGCTATTCTGATTTCACTTTTGAATTTTTTACAAGCAAGCCCGATGATATTACAATTACTCGAACAAACTCTGATTTTCTTAAATATCTTCATAGAAACAGAGATGGAACAAGATTATTTTCAGAATATCCAATTTCACATAGAAACATCGTTTTTTGCCTTTATTCAGATGAATGCGATCAACCCGATTTTTGTGATAGAGAATTTGTCCAGCTACCAATTTCAGGTGAGAATTTAACTGATGTAAAATTAAGTTTCCATAAAAAGTTAGAAGAGTTGAAAACTATTGATTTCATCCAATTTGTTTTAATTCTAAATAAAGAATGCAATAATATAGAACTTAATTTAGGTCAATATTTGACTGTCAGTCATTTGAAAACTTTTCGAATTATTTGTGAAGATGACTTAATAAACGTACAAATGAAAAGCTTACCAAGCGTACAGGATATTTTTTGGGAGATTAATAAATGCCATATTTCAGCAGATTTATCTGAAAATGAAACATACTTAATACAAGAACTTTTATCAGTTGACGATGGAAGGTTTGATAATGAAAAAGTAATAATAGCAAACATCAATTATATTGAAAACATAGATCTAACTACTAGTGATCAAACAATCACTATATCTGATAATCAAATTGAGTATCTTAACACAATTGCAAAGAAAAGCAATACAATTAAATTTATAATTAAACCATCTTCTTCCAATAAAATTATATTTGAGCCAAAAATATTTACATGTATGGAAGATGTTAATATTGATTTTCAATCGTTTGATGAAAACAATTTAAACATAGCTGTAGCAGCTTCTGACAAATGGAGTCAAGTAGGCTCCGATCAAATTGGCATAATTAGGATTAATGTTGAAAATTCTGAACATATCGTCTTCAAGTCAATTATCGAAAAAGCTTGCTTCAAAGTTTATAACAAAGAAGCTACACCAATACTATTAGAGCAAATACCTAAATATTCAACAAAGATCAACATTTGTTATGGAAATGAAAAATGCACGTCTCAATCTTCTTTTACTATCAGTGATGATATAACTCTTCTTTCAACGAAATCAGATGAAGAATTTATTCAATTAATGAATTTAATTAAGTTTAATTCAGAAAAAATATATTCAGAATTCACTCTTTCTTTTGTTAGAGAGAACGAAGACTTCGTTGTTAAATTTCAAGAAATACCAACTGACCAAATCGATATACTGAATCTAAATGGATTTGGCTCACTCAGCTCATATATCTTACTAACAGAAGAAACAGAAACAGAAGGCGTCAAAAAGTGGTTTATTGACAAAGTTAGATTTCATATTTCTTCAGAAGTTACTAAGATCTTCACATTTCATACAATAACCGTCAATGATACTTCATCTGTTTTTCCAACCGCCGACAACTTCAATTTTGGCATTGCACACTCCATCATAAAGCCAAATTACGACACCACAGCCTTCCAGATAGTCAAGAATCGTATTGGAACCTTCATCTACGACATCTTCCCAGAATTTGAAAATTCAGACTATTCAATTCAATATAACTCTTCAAATGTCTTACTAAATGGGACTTCCATATCAAATCCGCCGCTTGAAAACTTCTCCTTTTATGTGCACTCAGTGAAAAACTCGAGCAACCACAAGATCGTCATCAGCAGGGAAAACAATCCAACGTTCAAAACAGTCAATTTAATTTTTGATAGTTTTGAGGACCAAATATCAATTGAATATATTTGTGATTCAACTTGTGAGAACGAACTTTTTGTCTACAACTTTTACTTCCTGGAAGGAACACAAATAAGCCACAATCAAGGAAGCTGCTTGAATGTGGAGACAAATGAAATAAATTATCATCCAAGGCCAACAAATTCACCTCAACCGACTCCTTCAGAAACACCCCTAAAGTCAGCCACGGAGTCAGCGTCACCAACACCTTCACCATTGATTGAATTGACCTCTTCTAGTACTTTTTCACCATCAAAAGTTTTCACTTTTTCAAACACATTGAAAACACATCCACCAGCGAAAACTTTCTCTCCTTCGGGCTCATTTAAAGAGACGCCTTCAGCCTCTGAAATTACCACATTGAATGAGACGATAGAGACGATAGCTCCAGAGAAACCGTCAGAGCTTCCAGTGGTCACATTTGCGTCTAATTCGACTTCCTTTGAATTGACAGCAAACGGCTTCGTTGACGATTTCAATCAAACCGTCAGAAAAGCCGATCAGTCAATAAACGTCGTCTCCTTCCAGCAGCAGCAAATCAGCATCACTGAGAGCAGCGAGTACGAGTCGCAAACGCCTCTTTACTTCAAGGCTGAGAAGGAGAATTCAGTCATCACTTTTTCTGAGAACGTTAGCACATCAAATGTTGGCGTTTTGTCTGATAACTCACCAACCGTCCAGCTCTCAAAAAGTGAAAATCCGGTGAGTTTCATGAACAACATCTCAGTCGGAAAAATCGACATCGATCTCCCCGAGACAGTTGTTGATAACTTCTTGAACTTCAACGAGGTGAATAACAGGCAAGGGTCCTTCTCCTTGGGTGTCCCAAGGACGATCAATTTGGTCTCATTCGCTTCAATCACAATGTCGCAGATATCGTCGTTTGCAGTCAGTTCTCGCGCCAATTCTCAGCGAAGAATCAATGATGAAATAGAGGACGATAGAATAACCGTTGAAGTAAGAGATTTGGTTGACATCACCTCACTTTCAGATGCAACTTTGTTAAGCAACATTGAAATAAGTGGAAATTTGAGAGTATGCGATGATTCCTCCTTGAAATTGACAAAAAATGTCACTTTTTCTGAGGTTGAAATTGTTTTTAAAACAATCAATAAAAATAGAGAAAAAGCGGTTATTTCTATCGGTTTGGAAGAGCCTTTTATATCAATCCCTTCAAAGATAACCGTCTCTTCTCAATTGAATGACGGTTTGATCGATGTATCCAATTTTCCTCTAATTGAGGCAAAAAATTTCTCTTGTTGCGAAGATTGGCGCAAAAAAGTCGAATTCCAAAATGGAAGAGAAGGCGATATCGAATCGAGTTGTGAAGAAATTCAAAGTGACTCAGATGAGGATATTAATACAACCGTTCTTTATTTGTCGGTAAAGGAAAGAGCTCCTAAAACAGACGAATTAACACCCGGAGTTATTGCAGCAATTGCAGTTGCATGTGTGGCTGCAGTTGCTTTCATTATTTTGTTGGTTGTATTCTTGTTCAAACTTGATCACCCACCTGATGTTTCTACAGATATCACAACACAAGAAGATAGTATTGGGTTGTAATGCGGACAAATAAGCTTTCAATTTTTATTATACAATCATTCATTTTTTACACATTGTTATTATGTTATATAAATATTGTATGCGTTGTTATAATCAATTTTGTAATAATTATTGAAGTAATATTTATTTTCTTTACTTTTCTTTTTTTTTTTTTTATAATATTTCTTATAATAAAAGCACTACTAAAAGATAATATCAAGCTATCTTGTTTATTACAATAAAAAAAATCTATTATACTTTAGAATTAAATTGGATGGCTACTTGATGATTGGAAAAATTCGCCAGATCTAGTTGGAGTAAAACTAGTTTTAGCTGAAACGGATGATGGAGCTCCACTATATCTTGGAGCATAAGGAGATAATGCTGCATCAGCATTACTATTGCCAGCAAGACCAGTATTCTTACAATAAGCATGAGCTTTGGTCATTAAAAGCTGAATATCATATCTTGCAGCATCAATTTCTGCATTACTTGCAGCGAGTTGCTGAACAAAATCGGATTCAATAGTTGAACTATTATTATAAAGAGATGCTCCACCATATGCATTTGAATTTGATAAATCAGACATATTTAATGTACTTTGAAATGTATTTGATTGTGAATAATGCGAAGAAGTTTTGGAAGATTGAGGAGTCCTATATGAAAACATAAAAATAAAAATAAAATAAATACGTTGTACGTTAAGGTAACTTTTTCAATTAAAAATATTTGTCATAAAATTTCAGCTTTCTATGCTTTTATTTCAACCAAAATATATTTTTAAACATCAATTAAATTATATATTAATCATACAATTATGGTTAAACATTCTATTAGTTTTTTTTGTAAAATTCCACAATCAATATTCTCTTAATTTGTAATTAACATTATTCTAAATAAGATATTATTATTTAACATGATTATTAAAACAATTTTTTTCAATTAAAAACAATATCAGTATGTAATTTCTAAATCCAATATTTAATTAAAACAAAATTGGTAAAAATCAATATAAAAATAAAAACTATTCCTTATTATTTTGCATTTTTTCTGCCTCATCGAAAAGCTTTTTGAAATTAAATTTATAATGTCTATCATCATTTTCATCATCGTATTTTCTCGAGCCCATATTTGATCGTACTGAAGCATTTCTCCTTCCACTTCTACTATTTGGTTTTATAGGATTATGAATAACTAAATTTTCACTCTCAGTTATAATTTCTTTATTGATCGTTTTGGTCAATCTTTCACCTCCACCATTCAAATTTGAATTTCTTCTTTGTGGCCCTGAACTTCTATTCGCTGACGATGGCTTAACTGATTCTTGTCTTCTTTTTCTTTTATCTTTCATTTTACTCGAGCTTGAAAAATCAACAGCGACGTTATCCTCATCGTTATTATTATTATTTTCTTCATCACTCAAATTATTAGAAAGAGCGACTTTTTTCTTCTGTCTATTAGAAATCTTTGGCTTTACTTGCTTTTTGATCTTTGGTTTTGTCTTATTTCCGCTACTTTCATTTTGATCAAATTCTCCATCATCGCTAGTTTGAGCAGTTCTTCTACATCTGCTACTGGGTCTGCTTCTTGGGGCAGCAGACTGGCTAAATGCTCCCGAGTTACTAGAAATCTGTTCGAGGAAGTTTTCAATTATTGGCGTCTTTTTATCAAATTCAATAACAATTATTGATCTGACGCCATTTTTAGCCAAAGTTTTGTGATTTATGACGGCCTCGTCGACGCTCAGTCTTCTTTTCCTCTTCTGGTTGAAAGTTCTAATTCTGTTATGTGCCTGACCTTCGGAGTTATCCATCACAATGCGAGAAATGGGGCCAGACAAGTTCTCAGTGATACGAATTTGATCGTCATTCAAAAGAGACTCGCGAGACAAAGTTTTCTTCTTTCTTTTAACAGTCAGACTGTCGTCATCGTCATCGCTATTGTTCTTACTAGTTGCTGTTGTCTTTATTCGCAAGGGAGCGCTCTCACTTGCCGCCCTTCTCTTACGCCTTGCAACCTGCTGCCTTGGCTTTGCAGCAACGTCGCTCTGCAGGTTTGGCGAAGTTTTATTTTGCTGGTTGTTTATTTTAATGCTGACGTTGAATCTATCGTCGTCATTGAAAAAGGCATTTGAATCGCCTATCGTTTTCGCTTGCAGGCTGCTCTTTCTGCGTCGAATGACAGGCGAGTGCACGACTTCGTTTTTGCTCTTGTTTTGAGGTGGCGATGACGAAAAAGTTTCAGTTTTTGTTGTTGTCGTTGGCGATGAAGATATGGGCGAACGGCGCGACTTTGGAGTGATTGAGCCACTTCTTCTCTTCTTCTTAATAGGCGTCACTTTTTTCGGTTTTGTTAAAGTGTTTTCTTCATCGTCACTCGAGCTATCGTTCTTCAGGATGAGACGCGGCTTCACCGGCACTGGCGTGTGCGTGTGCGTGTGAATTGGGGAGCTTGTTGGCGAGCTACTTTTTGAATGTGGACTCGATGAATTCGAACTTTTTCCATTGGAAGGTGAAATTTTTCGCCTTCTGATTTTCTTCCTTCTTTTTTTGTTCATTTCTTCTTCATCTTCGTCGTCATCTTCTTCCTCTTTTTCAAAGGGAAGGTCAATCTTTCTCTTCTTGATCCTCTTTCTGTCATTGTTGTTGCTGTTGCCAGCGCGGCCTTCATAGATCTCATAGCTCTGGTTCTCTTGTATAATATTCGGCCTCCTCTTAAGAGGAACTTCCCTCAGCGTTTGTGAAGACTTGCTCATGATTCTCTTTGTCACTTTTCTTTTTTTCTCGGTATTCGTGATTTCAGTGTCTTCTTCTTCTTTCAACTTTTTGACCGTTTTTCGATAGTTCTTAATTTTCAGTTTAACTGAATTTTGGGCAGTTTTATTTTGTGAGCTTTTTTGGTCTTCCTCTGATTCAAGGTTTTCATGATCCAGCTCGAAATCTGACAGTTCATTTGCAATAAATTCTACATTTGACAAAACCGTTTTTATTGTTTCACCTTCATTAAGTGAATTTTTGTTGTTATCGTTGTCGATTTTAGATTTCTGATTATCATTTGATTTGGCATTGACTTCAATTTGCTTATCTTCGCTCTTTTTGACTGATAAATGGTCTTGCTTTTGAGTGTCTGGCTCCGAGGAAGATGATGAAAGGTGAAATGCCATAAAATTGGATTTTCCTTTCTTGTTGGCTTGGCTGGCTGCAAATTTATTCTTGATCTTGTCAACGGATTCAGAATCAGATTCAGAGAGAAGTAAGTCTTGGTCTTTGTTTGACCTTCCACTTTTTTGGCTATTAGGACTACCTGGTTCGTTTATGGTTTCAGATTTAGTAGTAGTTACAATATCAACTGAGATGTCTTTTTTGATACTACTTCCAGATGGTTTCTTTTCAGTTTTTTTACTTGAGTCTGAATCAAATGATATATCAATTTGAATATTGCCACTTTTACTGGTAATAGTGTGCTTTTGTTTGGCTTCATGCTTCGAACTGGAATCTGAATCAAATGAAATGTCTTTAGGATCGGGATTTTTCTTCTTAGCATCTGAATCAGATGAAAATTGTTCTTTTATTTCCTTTTCAGGAGTTGGTGGTCGAATTAAACTTTTTACCATTTCTTCATCGCTTCCTTGTTCTTCGTTATCTTCTTCTTCTTCTTCCAGAATATCAAATAAATGATTATTACTTATATTTGGATTAGAATTTGGCGTATGGCATCTAGGAGAATCTGAATCAGTAGCTGATGAAAAGTCTTCGAGATTTTCAACTAGAACTGGCTTTGAATTCTGTAATTGATTTTTATTTTCATCATTTAAAATTGAATCGTTATTTGGTTGCGAATTAACTTGAAATGAATCATAACTATTATTTTCAATTATATCTACTTGTTCACTAAATCTATCATTATTTTCATCTAAATCGGAAAAACGAACAGTATGCTGAGTTTTATTATTATTGGAATTTGAAATTTCTTTCGATTTTGGCGAAAAAAGTTTTTGTAAAAGAATTTTTGGCGATGATTGAGTTTTTGCAAAAGAACTTTGAGCTTTTTCATCTTCATTATTAGTTCCTTCATTGTTATCAGCATTTTTGGATTTGAAAAATGGAAGTGATTTGAAAATTGTCTTTTTACCTGATTGTTCTTCGTTTGCTTCATTTTTGTCGTCTTCTGAATTTAAGAAAATAGAATTTGATTTTGGACTAACTGTATTGCTTCGTTTCATATTAGTTTTCGGCAACCAAGAAGATGAATCGTTTGACGAGATACTACTATTATTTTTTATCTTAGTTTCATTTTCTTTAGATTTAGTAAAATATGATTTAATTGATTTCAAAATATTGGGCTTTTTTTCTTCTTCAGTTTTTTCGTTTATTGTAATTTCTTGATCAATAATTGATAACTTATCCTCTTCGTCTTCTTCTTCATTCTCTTCTTCTTCTTTTTTATCATTATCCTCTTCTTCAGAGCTTTTCTTTATAACAAAATCTTCTCCATAATTTTTGCATGACAAACTAACTGCATCGTCTAAAGCTATATTAAGAAATTTGGAAATAAATTCATCTAACTGTGGCATGATATTACTTGTTGAATTAACTGCAATTTCATCTCGCGATTTATGGTTAAATCCTTCTTCCATTGCTTTATTTTGAGGAAATCCTTCAAATACTGTTTGTAATGTATCTAAATGAGCAGACGCTATTTCTCCTACGACTAAATCATGAAATTGATTAGATAATGCATTATTAACATTTTTTGCGCGATACTCAGATTTGTCAACAGTAAGTAAAGGGATATCGTCATCACCAGAAGAAAAAGTTCGCGTAGAATTTGATGCTGAACTATCCCAAGTATTTCCATCACTTTGAAAATCAACAATCATATATAAAAAAATAGCTGAAAAGAGATTTAATACGTAAAAATTTTCGATGAAAAAAAAATATTTATTTTTTAATTTACAATATATTGATAATACTTTTATTATCCATGAATATTTTAATCTTTTTTAAATAAGTTAATTAATTATAAAAATAATTTATTGATTTATCAACAAAATATTACTTTTTTATTGAAATATCTTTGCTTTAAACCAATATTAAACTTTGTGAAAAAATAATCGTTATATAGGTACGTTATATTCAATTTATACAAAAATTGTGATTATTCATTCAAAAAAGTCAAAAGAAAGAAAAAAAAAAAAAAAAAAAAAAAAACGCATCCTTCTTAATTTTAATAAAAACAAAAAATGATTTTTTTTACATTAATATAAATTTAAAATACATGATTATTTATTCCATTTGAATTGGAATTGATGCAAGACTGTTATATCTACCTTTTTTTGAATTATTTGTTTCTTCCCTTTTCATTAATATAACTATTATAAGAGCCGCAAGTATATATATAACACCAAAAACTGAATTGCAAATAATTAATGGCAAATTAGAACCACCAGCAATGGATTGTGCCACAAAAACAACCCATCGTTGCCCATCATAAATATCTGTTGCGTAATTCATTGTAACATTTAATGTATATTCTCCTGCAGGGAGTTTATCTTTAGTCCATGCTAATAATTTTCGAAAATTTGGTGTTGGTGATGTTCTATACCATACAATAAACCTTTCGCTTAATATTCCGTCAGGAAATCCTTCTAAGTTTTCCATCCATAAACTTTCATTTGCATATTTTGGGTTTAATTCCGTATATAAATGACCAATTTCTCCATCCCATGAAATTCCTTTATCATTCCAATGAACTCTATTATCATCGCTTCCAGGAAGAGAATACAAATCTGTAAAAAAATAGATAGCCCGAAGTCCACATGGAGCTAATGGTATACTTGTGTTTTCTACAGTAGTTAGAGGTTCACAATCAGATAATTCTTTATCGTTCAAATATTTCCCATATAATTGCGGGTAACTTCTTGAGCCACGAAATCGAAAATGATTTTGATAAAATGATCCTAGTTCGTAATATGCGTATAGGCGATTTTCAAGTGGAGTCGTTATTTTAAATTTAATAACGCAAGTTTTATTATATTCACAAACATCATCATAACGTATACGAATTTCTTTCCAATCCTTTGAAAGAAACATTAACACTAGCGAAAATATTATATGTAAAGTTGAAAATGCTAATAAAAATGGAACTGGATATCCTGTTAAACTTGGTCTACAAGCTCGCATATCTTGTTGACATAATGGTTTATCGAAAATTTGATCACCAATATTCTGTAAAAAATTTGTTTGCATTTAAAAATTTTAATTTGAATAAAGGTGAAATTATTGAAAAGCTAAGGCCAATTTTAGTATTTTTCAATTTTATTAAATCCGCAACAAATTTTATTTGTATATATATAATCAATGAGTAATCAAAGCACATTTTATACTAATTTAACACAAGTTAAATGTCCAATATGCGACGCTTCATTCGATTTTAGTCCTAAAGATGACAATCCTAACAGCTATTGCTTTCATTGTACTAAATGCCATATGTGTTTTTGCGCATCATGTGGTTCATTTCCATTTCATTACAATCGAAAATGCAACTCAAGTGAAATTTTAAAAATTAAATCAAATTCTAATCATGAACATTACCAATCTCTTCAAATTTCTGATCACTTATGTGAAAAGGTTAATCTAGATGATATAACTTTTTCAGATAATTCATTTTCGCATCCTTTTCTCAACCAAGATTTTATAGATGAACTTCACTCTATTTCATTGAATTTCTGCAAGGCCAATTTAATTCCCCTAAACCGTCAAGATATTAATAATGATCTTAAAAAGAAGATATTTGATCGAATGAACGTTTATCTTTGTAAAAATCATCGAAAACCAGTCATTTTTATTTTTGGTCATAAAAATGAATGCGAAATTGAAAACAGTGAAGCTTGTCCAATCTGCCACTGCGACCAAATTCCAATCTGTCCTGAGCACAAGTTCACCCACATGTCGTACAAGTGCTGCAATTGCTCGTCAACAGCAACTCACGTTGAGTTTATTGATAGAAAATTTAGGTTTTTGTGCGAAATTTGCCACCAGACTTGCGGGATGAGTGAAGCTATTCGACCAAGCGAGCAAGGAGAGAGGAAAGGGAGGTTTTATCCTTACTCAAACATGAACTCCAAAATTGTAGGAAGATGTAATATATGTGAATGTTTGTTTGTACTTTAAAAATAAATATATTATTTCAATTAACCCACTTTTTCAAAAAGTGTTAATTGAAAGGAATTTTATATTATGAAGCCTACTTTTTGAGCGGAGCTCAAAAAGTAGGCTTCATAATATCGTAAATTATTTTAATGATCTTTTAATAAAGTTTTTTTTTTTTTTTTTTCTCCTGATAATTTGAAATCGTGTAAACTTTGTTTCTTGAGCAACTCATTGAATAATATTGTCAATTCCACCAACATTGATTTATGCTGACTTTTCAAAAAATACAATTTAATGACACCAAGTATTCGAATGACGAAGCTGATAAATTTCTTTGTTGATCCATGATCAACAACATGAATCGATTCGATACCACATTCAAAATTTCGAAGGCCAAGAAAAGATGACTCTATTAATTGAAAATTGTAAAGACAATAACGATGATGATGAAAACAAATCTCCATAATCATCTATTTGTAAGACATAGTAAGGATTTTGAAAGAAAAAAATACCTCATATAAAAGTGCATTTGAAATAAATAAATAAAAAAAGGAAATAAACAAAAATATTAATCATTTCATAAATTTTAAACAAAAAAAAAGAATTTGAGTTGGTTTTTTGTGCTTAGAGATTTTTAAGAATATGAAGTTTCTATTTTTGTTTCATGATTTTATTTATATTCGATATCAATACTATTTATAATTATAATATGAAGAAAAAGTAATTAATGAATTTTTATTAATTGCTATTTTAAAGTGAATAGAAAATCATTTTGAAAGTAATTGCTTAATTTCATAATTTTCAGCATAGTCGATTGGTTTTTCACCATGATTATCTTCAATATTAATGTCAATATCTTTCTTTTCGAGCAAAAGTTTTATTATTTCAGAATTCCTTATTTCAATTGCAAGATGCAATGCTGCCTTCTCTTCCATTTGGCTATAATTAGCTGAGTAAGCTGAATTGAAAGATATGATCTTGAATGTAATTGAAAGATATGATTTTGAATGTAATTGAAAGATATGATTTTGAATGTAATTGAAAGATATGATTTTGAATGTAATTGAAAGATATGATTTTGAATGTAATTGAAAGATATGACTTTGAATGTAATTGAAAGATATGATTTTGAATGTAATTGAAAGATATGATTTTGAATGTAATTGAACGATATGATTTTGAATAGTATTGAAAGATATGACTTTGAATTTCATTAAAAGATATGATTTTCAATTCTTTAAAAAAATTATGAAAAATATTAAGAATATTGATGTCAAGTTTCTCATTCATAAATAAAACTTTTATTTTCACAATTTCAATGTTTTCTTTTTCAACGACCAAATATAATGCTGTCTTATAAATTATTATTTGATCAAAATTTCATTCAAATATATGATTTTAAATTATATTGAAAGATGTGATTTTGAATTAAATTGAAAGAAGTAATTTTGAATTCCATTGAAAGATATGATTTTAACAGAATTAAAATATTATCAATTGAAATTGTATTAGCAGAATATTGAAATTACTTTTTGGTTTATGTCTATATCTTTATCTTTCATAAGGTTATCAACAAATGCACAATAATCGTACTTGCACAAGTTGCAAAATGAAGACTCACTAATGGAATCATTATTTAAAAAGGCGAAATTATAATATTTGAGACTTTGATTGATTGTATCTTGTGAATTTTCTTCATCATTTTGTAAGAAGTTGTTTATGAAGTAATTTGCAATGTCGTTGTGATGGCATTTTATTGATTCATAAAAGACTTGCTTATATGACATATCTTCTATTTTAACATGGTTGTCTTCCAGAAAGTGAATTATCTCTGAGTTTTGACCATGAATGGCCAAAAGCCACAACGATGACGTCAATTCAACACCTTCAAGTCGCAAGTGGTTCAAAAAATACAGCATACTCAATCAAAGAAAATCCTTCATCTTCTGGGTTTGATATTTTTGAGTTCTTTAATAAAAATGAATTTGTTTCATAAATAGATGGTTGAATTTTAGCGTTAAGTGAAATTCCACTTTGAGTAACGTACATAACAAATTCAGAAATCAAGTCTTTTCGAATCAATTCACTGATTTGGCTGTCATTTTCACCTTCCTTTCATTTTTCATAAAAGTTTTCTGGCAATTTTTTCTTTATTTCTTTAACCCATTCATTTTCTTTTGTATATGGATCGTATTCTGGAAACCAATATTCATTGATGAATGGGAGAATTTCCGGCTGAAAATACTGTGGATATTTGGCTTCTGTGAATTTCTCTGTCTTCGTAATTTTTTTTGCTATATATTCATCAATAACAATTATTCGTTGTTCAATGAGAAATAAAAGAATCCTTTTGTTGCTCTTAAAAATATTGAATATTTCTGAATTTGAAAAATATTTTTTGACGCTTTCTTTGAAAAATAGCAAAATTCGTTCAATTTTGCTGAAAAAATATGGGAAACGATGATAATTATTCTCGATTTTGGAAATTAAGTGCAATAATAACAAAAGATAATACTGATCTTCAATGATTTTTGAACTATTAATTTATCTTCGGGAATTAGTAATTTGTCCTCTGATTTAACTTCTTCTTCAAGAAAAATCAGAATACTTTCTTGAATGTCCGTCATCTTATCTAAGTATTCCTGCGAACTCATGATTTTTATAAAATAATCCAATTACAATAAAATTTGAATAAAAAATTTTAACGTATTTCATTCAAAATAAAAAAAAATTTTTCTCAAAGAATTTAAAGAAAATCAAAAAAGCATGTGATACATTTCTGAGTATATAACCATTAATAATTTGTTTGTATAAAGAATAATCTCATTATTTCAACATTAAAAGCAATTATTTCGAAAATTTATTATAATTTTGAAATAATAGTAACGAGTTAAAGCTTTACTTGAATCATAACAAAAGACGATAAAAAGAGTCTTTCAATATATCAAACAACAACTATTATAAAATCTATTGAATCGAATGCATTTTGTGGCGGCATATTGTTGAAGCAAATACACTGCATCAGTAGACTACATTTTATAAGGAGCGAAGTTTTCTAAATTGCGAGTCATTTTTGCATACAACACAATTTTTCTGAATAGTATTGAATAATGGAAATAATCATCTCAATTTTGAAATAAATAATTATTAATTTTCAATAATAAATTGAAAATTGAATGATATGCAAAAAAGAAAAACAGTTTATTAATTCCATCATCAGTAATTGTCATTAAAAAGAATACACTCGGAAATTGTTCATCATAGTCACAAGCATTGAAAATAGTGCATTCATCATTGACACAAATTGAGATTCAAAACACAGTTCAAAAGCTAGGTGAGATTTGCTTTGAACGATGCAACAAACTTACTAATTTAACAATGAATCAATATGAAACACGAATTGAAAGCAGCACATTTGAAAAATGCAATTTACTTAATCACCTAATATTTTCATTATCAATAACAGCAACGAGTCAATTCGATTACAAAAAAAAAAAAAAAAAAAAAAATAAGAACAATAACAGAAATAACGATTCCATCATCAGTCAAAATAATCCGTTTGAAATAGTTTTTTTTTTTTTTTTTTTTTTTTTTTTTAACTGTTCATCACTATCGAAAGTTAACATTCCGAAATCGGTCAATTCAATCCGAGATCATTCATTTGAAGGATGCTCATCACTGTTGCAAATAACAATTTCATCATCGATAACAAATATCGGAACGCATGCTTTCAAGGGAAGTTCCTCTCTTACACAAAAAATGCAATCAAGCAGATCCAATCCAGTTGAACGTATAGAATTTAATGCTGCTCATCACTTACTCAAGTTTTCGATCCACTGTCAACTCGATTGGATCTGGTGCTTTTGAAAACCGCTCCCAATTGGTCCTGATTGAAATTCCACCTTCAATTACAGAAGTTGCATCACGTACCTTCAAAAAAAGCACGTGATGCTCATCACTTACTCAAGTTTTCATTCCTCAATCAGTTGAACATAAAGAATTTAATGCTTTCTAACAATTCCAAGTTCTGTAAAGTCGATTGGAACGAAGTCGTTTTGTAAGTGCATTTCATTGCAAGATATTTCGATTCCTTCATCTGTTGTTGATTTTGAAGAAAGCGTTTTCGAAGATGCGCACATCGTTGAGCAAAATCGAAATATTGTCCAAATTGAATGAGATTCCATCTTCTACCTTCAGAGGATGCACTGCACTCAAAAAAATTGTGAAAAAAATTCAATATGGTTCTTTTGAAAATTGCTCATCTCTCAATGAAATAAGAATTCCATCATCAGTGTCGTCAATCGGATCAAGCACGTTTACAGGATACATAAAACTCGCTAATGTTACAATTGATTCGCCGTTGAAATTTGTCGGGTTTAGTGCTTTTGAAAATTGCTTGAATATATTGAAATAAATGGAATCTGTTCAATCGAACCTTCAACGTTCTTGGGATGTTCATCACTTGGCCAGTTTTCTATTCCTAATACATTGAAATCAAAAGAATCAAAAGGCTTTTAAAAAGATGCTATGAATTGAATTAGATTGCTGTATCATCACTTTTAAGTTCAATTGGATCAAATGCGTCTGAAAATTGCATAAAATTGCAGAAGATCTTCAATCGATGGGGGAATTTGAATTCATTAACTGCAAATCATTACTGGAAATTTCAATTCTTTCATTCATTGATATGTCTTATCTTGGCATTAATCAGAGAACAAATATAATTAAAAACAAAATTAATATATATTTATTTTGGAATTATCATACTCTAATTGTGAAGTCTGCTTTTGTTAAAAAAGCTTAAAATATATTTAATCATAAGTTTGTATTTGGACAGCTTTGAGCAAAGATATATTGATGAATTTTATATTAATACAGAATTTTTGTGAATAATAGGCCAAATATCAATTATAATTTTAATCAAAGCTTAGCATGAAGATTGTTTTTAAATTTCCAAAAATGGACCAATGCAAGGCCATTACAAAAGAATTTTTGAAGCGCCCGTGCGCATTATTATTTTCTGTTCCTATTGATCCGATTGCAGAGGGACTCGAAAATTACGATGAAATTGTTAGTAAACGAATGGACCTTGGTACAATTAATAACAAATTACAGAAGCGATTATATAATAATACAATTGAATGGTATAATGATATGTGCTTAGTTTTTCAAAATGCAATTGATTATTACCCTTTTGAAAGTAAATTATCAATGATGGCGAGATATCTTTTAGAAGAATTTAAGAAATCTGCATACGGTTTAAATTTTTCTTCTGAGCAAGTGTGGCTAGATTCCGTTCAAACTTTATCTTCAAAACTAACTAATATTATTTCACAGCCGCCTTCATTTCAATCGAATAATCCAAATATTTCTTCATTATTTCAAAGAGCAGAAAAAACTCAAGAACCTGATAAACAAGCGATTGCAAGCTATGTTGATAAATTAAATACAATTACTGCTAACGATAACATTCGAGAAGAAGTTATCGGTATATTAAAGGAAGTTGAAGGAATGTGTCTTGCTGAAATAACTAGTCATCCTGTTGATCTCGATAAATTAAAACCAAACTCATTAAAAACGTTGGTTGTTTATGCAAATGAGCACCAGTAATATAATTAATGTATTTTAATAAACTCTGTTTTCTATCGAACAAATCTTGTTAAAAGTTAACAAATTTTATAATTATTTCTACATATATAAATTCATGACCATATTACAAATGATTTTACATTTCCTATTTGAATAATACATATATAAATATTAAAATTTTAAAAAATTCCAAGAAATATTGCCAAGAAAATGCTTGACGTCAAGGAAATGTCAAAATTTCAAAACTTTCATTCAAAAAGTTAATATGCCTAGGGTATTTTTTTTGAATTCTTATTTTATTTTGGTAAAATGGACTTTGATGAAATCGAAAAAACTGGTGCTGAAGTGAGAGAAATTCTCATAGGTGATAAAGAATGGTTTGACAGCGTTATTAACAACTTGAACGAAACAGGCGAATTTCAAGAAGGCCTGATAGATGAAATTGTTGATTATTTACATGCTTTTGAAGATGAAGAAATAAAAAAACTTGCAAGCCATCTTAATAATATTGTAATTCAAGATGGACCTGATAATATCTTAAATTCTATATTTTATGAATCTAACGATGATGTTGATATTAATACCCCAACAATCCAATCTACGCATACACTATCATTTGAAGATGATGATATCAAAGATCAAGAAATCGATGAATCTGATCCAAAGTCCTATTTCACCAAAATGATTAATGATATAAAGAACAAATTGCAAATATCATATGATCTTTCCTATTTATTAAATAAAAAACATGGATCACATGCAGTTTCAAAATGGATTGAGCACTCAAAAGATATTCTAAATTCTTTACGCATTAAAGTTGGAGGCGAAACTGTACCAAATTTGAAATCTTCATTGTCATTCAAAAGCATAGGAATTGGGGAATGTCCATTATGCTATGAAGATCGCGAATTATATCAACTCTATTGCGGACACACAATATGCAAACCTTGTTTAATTGATGAGATTAATACACAGATCGATTCTCTTAAAATACCTGTTTGCCGACAAAGCAACGAAGAAGACAATACAAGTTGTGATGCTGAGATTATGCCCAATGATGTTTATAGCATACTAAATGGTTGCCCAGATAAAACCATACAAAAATATACAAAAATTTTCATAAAAGACCAAATAGATCATGATGAAACAATACGGCCATGTCCATTTTGCGATTCAATCATTACACCAACTTTTTACATTTCTAACTATTTTGCACGCTGTCCAAATTGCTGCTCTGTTACTTGCCTTCATTGTCACGATGGATTTCATGGCCCTCTTACATGCGTTCATAAAAAAGATTTCTTTGACACTTTGAGAGACAAGATGAGTCAACTTGAAGAAGACCAAGAATCTTGGTATTTTAGAGAGAGACGTCTTCAAGCTTATAGAAGGGAGCATAAGCAACCTGTCTTTAAATATTTTGATGATCTACTTGCTGAAGTCAAAAATAGAAATAATAAGGCAGATCAAGTAGAAATGCAAAAAATTCATGAAGCAAAATATTATATAGCAAAACTTAACAAAGATTTAAACGCTTTAAAAATTAAGGAAAATCAAATATTGAATGGTAATGATTCTTCAAAGCTTAGTGAAGTCCAAGAAAAAATTGCTACTACAGAAAAAGAAATTAGTTCCAAAGAAGGCTTTCTTCGTATTTTAAATTCTTTACATGAAACAAAACAAAATGAAAGAAAGAAAGATTTATTTGATGTCGATACGGAAAAAGAATATTTTATCAATGCAGTCAGTAATGAATCTAAATTTGACTTTTTCTTAGATCAGTACAAAAATCTTGTTAATGATGAAGCATACAAAAGTTTAAATGTCGCTGTTACAGATGAAGAAACAATCAAAAGAAGTACAAAATTATGCCCGAAGTGTCATGCTCCAATAGAAAAAAGCACAGGCTGTAATTGGATGAAATGCTGGTGTGGCTTTGAATTTTGCTATTTTTGTAATGAACCATGGAAGCCAAATCACTCTGATCATCATAAATGCCCAAAATATGACATGATGAAAGATTCAAGAAAAACTAGTAAATCTGATTGCGGCATTGATTTCAATGATATGAAAGATATGAATTTCTACCCACCTCCAATGAACCATGAAAAAAGGAAAATGTACATCAGATACAATAATTTGGTAATGCAGTACATGAATGCTAAAGAAGATTATGAAAAGGTTAATATCAGCTTCCTGAAAACTGAAAATGATATTCCTAATAAAAGTATAAAAGATTTACCTTATAATAAAATGCCACCCAAAAACAAGCTCATCAAGTCCTTATTAATGAAAGGGAAGTCAGAAAGCTCGGCCACTACTTTTGCCAATCAAATTATTAATACCATACTGTTTGGTAAAACAATAGTGATGTACGGATTTCCTCAAATGTATTATATTATGCTACAACTAGATAATGCAAATCTTTTTGAATATAACTTATATATGCTTGACAATGAAATTAATGATTTAATCAATTTAATTAATACTAATCCTGAGGAAGCAGAAGTTTCTACTTATGAAAAATACAAATTGAGCATTGAACTACAATCCAAAAACATTTTAGAAGATGGTGAAAAATACTAATTTTTTTATTTTTAATTTTTAACTAAAATTTTTTTAATTATAATTTATTCTAAAATTATATGCTATTTCAATATTGAACAATTTCATCAAAAAGCATTATTTTTAACAAAATCAAAATTGAGCAAAAATTTTTTTTAACGATAGGCAAAAATTGTGAGCAAGATAAATTTAAATGGAAATTTTTAAAAATTTTTCAAAATTTTTATATACTTTACATCAAAAATTTACTATCAAATAAATTTGACAAAAACAATTCATTTGATCAATAGAATGATGAACAAAAAAAGAAATCAACGTCATTACTTCAGCCACCATGACGTAATCATCACAGAGTTAACCAGAAATGATATATCACGAGATTACTATTATATTAATAATTTAATCAAAGAAGTCTTTAACTATTTAAACGAACATAATATCAAAAACTATCAAAACTTTATAGATTTATTTAGAAATATAGGTTTGAAATTACCAGCAATTGTTAACTTGATGAGCGGTTTAAAGAATTATATTACAGATCTCGAAACTCAACAAAAAAAGGCACCGTCTTTAGGATGGCTGAAATATCGTGAGTTAAATAAAGTTAATTATGAAGGAAAAAATATGATATTTAATAGATTTGCTAGTGAATATCCTATCGAATTTATCAAATTCACTAAATTTTACTTAAGTCAGAATTATCCTGATTTGATCAATTTGGATTTTTTAATACGAGAGCTTAAAAAAAAAATAGATGAAGTTAGATCTCAAGATATTAAGAGTATTACGTTAAATACAGAAGATATTGAATCACTTGGTATTAATTTTAATATGGATAAAGAGGAAGAAAACATTAATTTAGAATACTTATATGATGAAGAGGATCTATTTTCCCTTTAAATGTTAATAAATATAAATATCATATTAAATCATCATGATTTAGCATAATTATAATTCATTTTGAAATTTTTTTTAATTCAAAAGAAAAATTTTTTTGTTAACCAAAGAAAAAGTGAATCTCACAAATAAGCGTTATTTATCGTATGAAAAAGGCCAAATTAAAAAAAGATGAGTTTTACAATAAAAGATGAAAGTGGATTAACATTTGAACTAGACAAAAACAATTTTACTGCGAAAGTTGTTGAGTCTAATGTTCAAGGAAAAGTTTTTATTCCTCGTTCAATCAATCATCAAAATCAAGAATATATTATCACAAAAATAGCAGAAAATTCATTCAGGCAGAATCAAAATATTGAATCAATTGACTTCCCAGAAGATTCACAATTAGATTCGATTGGCGAATATGCATTTTCTTTTTCCAATATTGAAAGCATCACTCTTCCACCCAGTATCAAAGAACTCAAATATGGCTGGTGCAGCCACACGTGGAATCTAGTCAATATTTCAATATCACCAGAGAACGATAACTTTTCGTATCTTGATGAAGACCATCAAATTATTGTTGGCAAATCAAGGTCAATAATTGACCATTACGATATTTTAATATTTGGCTGTCGTAACATTGAAAAAATAGAAATTCCATCCTTCATCCGAATCATTTGTCCTTTTGCATTTTCTGGCTGTGAAGGACTCAGAAAAGTCACTTTTTCAATTGATTCAGAATTGGAGATAATTGGTGATTTTGCCTTCTCATTCACTAAAGTGAAAAAAGTCAGGATTCCATCACAAGTGAAACACATTGGTTGGGGTTCCTTCTCTGAATGTCATTACATCACATCTTTTGATTTTTCTGAAGATTCACAACTTCAAACGATAGGAAAAGAAGCTTTTTCAGCCTCGTCGCTCGACTACATTTCAATACCTTCTCGCGTTCGAGAGATTGATGAGTGTGCCTTTGCTGAATGCGACAAGCTTAGCTGTGTAGATTTTTCGGCTGAGTCAGATCTTTGTGTGATAAGTAAGAATGCGTTCTCGCATTCAAATATTGAAAGCATTTTGATACCCTCAAATGTGACTAAAATCAGTGAAGGAACTTTTTCTGAATGTTACAATTTGAAAGAAATTGAATTCTCTCAAAAATCCAAATTGAAGATAATTGAAAAAGATGCATTCTCTAATTCTCTTCTCGCGAGTATTTTGATTCCTGCTTCAGTTGAGTCAATCGTTGGCGGTTGGTGCAGTTACACAATGAATTTGAATAAACTGAAAGTTTCGCCTGGAAATCGAAATTTTCTTTATATTGATAACAAGCTTCTAGTTGGCAAATCACGACCAGACAACGATTATTATGATGTTCTTTTGTTTGCTCGACGTGATATCAATAAAACGGTTATTCCATCGTTCATCAAAACTATCGGCCCTTTCACTTTTTCAGATTGTAAAAAATTGAAAAAAATTCAATTCACTGAAGACTCACAACTTTCGCTCATTGGAAATCATTCATTTAATGATTCATCGATCAAAAAAGTGACAATTCCAGCAAATGTTACGGTTATTGATGAATATACTTTTTCAAGTTGTAAGAATTTGAAGACGGTTTCTTTTCAAAAAGGTTCTCAATTGAAAACAATTTGTAAATATGCATTCTCAAGTTCATCAATTGAAAGTCTCTTTTTCCCCGAGAATCTTGAAGAACTAAAAAGTGGTTGGTGTTGCTATACATGTAATTTGAATGATATTGAAATATCACCTTTGAATTGCCACTTTTCATACGTTAATGACGATCACAATTTAATTGTTGAAAAATCTGACAAAAATATTGACTGTTTTGACGTGATTGTTTTTGCTTGTAGAAACATTGAATATGCTTTTATTCCATCCAATATTAAATGCATTAATTCTTTTGCCTTCTTTGGTTGTTGTAATCTTAAAACAATCATTTTTGATGAAGATTCACAGCTGCAGTCGATCAATAAATACGCCTTTGCTCACTCTTCAATTGAAAACATAAAATTTCCAAAACAAGTTGAAAACATTGGAATTGCTTCTTTTACAAGATGCAAAAATATTAAATCAATTCAATTTCCTTTGGAATCACAACAAATTTCAATTGCAAAAAATGCTTTCGCTCAATCTTCAATCAAAAATCTTTTGATTCCTTCAAAAAGTTGCAGCTTAAAACAAAATTCTTTCTCTTATTGCATGAATCTTTCTTCTGCTGAGTTTCTGAGTGAATTTGTTGTAATTGACATTTTTTGCTTTTATCATTCTGAAAATTTTGTACTCATTTCGTTCCCTAATGCTAAAAAAGTGACAGTTGATCAATCTTCTTTTTCGGAAGTTTCAGATGAGTTTTCTTTGTTTTCTTTGGCTGAAGTTGAAATTTTAAAATATGACTTTTTCGATCTAGATGAAGAAAACATGAATGATTAAGATAAAAAAGATTTATAATAATAAAAAAAAACACTCAATTTTTTTTTTTTTTTAATTACAATTTTATAAAATTCTTCAATAGAAGATAGACGTGAAGAATTTTATATATATATATATATATATACTATTATATATAAAATTGTATTTACAAAGTAAAGTTAATCTGAAAAATATTCGTCATCATTATTGAATATAAGAGGTTCTTCATCTTCTGATGATTTTGTAAATTTGATTACGCTAAAGCTAACATTTGAAAACAATTCTTGCTTTTCTTGTTTTGTTACAAGCTCGATTTTTTCTTTGAATTCTTTCAATAAAAAAGATAAGTTTTGTATTTCGGAATGATTTTGCGATAAATAAGTTTCGACGAAATCGTATAATTCTTTTGGGTACTCGCAAGCGAATCTATTGAAAACTAAGTTTTTTCCTGTATGATCAACCTTTCTTAATTCCCGAATTTTTAACCATTCAATTTCTTTACTTTTATTTAATTCTTCAGAAACATATTTTCTAAATTCACTCATCATTGAAACAATAGATGCCATTTTAAGTCCTGAATTCTTGAATAATTCTATGAACATTTGATATTCATTAACATTGTGCTGGTTTAAATGATCAAAAATATTTTTCATCATTTTATTAATATAGCTGCAATCTTTTGAACTTTTCGTTCTTGATTGCTCAAATAAGAGGTCATCATGATTTCTAAATGGATGATGCTGCCTTTTTTTGACTTGTGTTTTGATCATAATGAAATCATTTTTCAGTCATAACGAAAAATTTTTTAAAAATTATCAAAAGAATAATATTTTTCAATGTGGAAAATTAAAAAAAATCATCAAGATTTATCTATTTATGCACTATTAAGTGTAAATAAAAGAAATTTGAGAGAAAGAAAGAGTTTTTTGGCAAGAATATTAGTTTGCCCCAAAATTTTTTTTTTGTTTTGTTTTGTTTTGATTTTAAATATGTTAATAATAAATTATATATATGGCATCTTGTTAAGTTCAAATGCCACTTTTTTTTGGTGAAAAATTTCTGTTTAAAAAGGCCAAGAAAAAAAAAAAAAATGGAATTTAGACTTAACAAGATGCCATATATATAATTTATTTTAAAAACCATTTTATCTATTTTTAATTAGGGGAGTTAAAAAATAACATTTCATTTTAAAACTTTTGAAGACAATTTTTTTCACTTTTTGAATAGCTCATTCAAATCAATGATGCTGGATATGGAAAAAAAAAAGTTTTCATAAATTTGAATAAAGTATTCAATTTTCTTTTTTTGAATTATTCAAAAAAATCCAAAAATAAAAAATTTTTTTATTTCATTTTTTCTTTTCAACAACACCAGCAATACTAATTATCATGCCAAATGGGAATTCTTTTGATTTCCCTCTTTCCGATTCTGCTTCGAGATCATGTGCTTGTGATGATTGTCCTGGCTCCTTTTTTGGTGTAACTAAATCTTCTTCAACAGAATGATGACAGAACATTACATGCATATTGTTGATGATCATTCCATCAAGAAAGCTGCAATTTTCAATAGATTTTTAATTGGATGAATTCAATTCCAATTGAAAAAGTTCAATCACAATTTTGTGAAAGCATAAAGGAAGAAAAATATCGCTTGCAATTTCGGTTACAATTTATGAAAATTTTATCGCCAAATGTTGTCACAGATAAAATTTCTCGTTCAATGGGCTCCAAATTGTAAAGCAACCTCAAATTTTTATTGAATTCAACGAATTGATAAAAAGTGAAATTTTTGATCTCTTTAATTCTGTATGGAAAAAGTTTAATTTTGAATAAGATTGGAATGCTTGATCACAAAGAACTTCCAAATTTCAAGTGAATTGAACAGATTCAAGAGCTAAGATATTGATTTCTCTCACTATTTACCAGAAGTTTCAAAGTTCAATTGCGTCCGATATTTGAAAAAGTTCTTTCTTCAAATTCTAGTGATTGAATTGGATGACCAAATATCATCTTTATTTATTTATAGCAGTTTTCAAATATCGTGTTGTGAAAAAGTTTTTGAATTTTGGTATAACTCTAAGTTAATTTATATTTCTTTCAAGCATGTTTTATAAATATGTAATATATTATCTAATGCATGATATATTAAATTTTAGTGATTAAATGCTGACTTGATAAAAAGTAATAAAATATTGAAAAATTATGAAATTTTTTTTTTTCTACAAAAAATGTGAAATTTGGAATTTTTATATTTTGCTATTGGATAGAAATAAATTCAGTAAATAAAAATATGAATATAATATGCATATGTATTTTCTCTTTTGCTCAAAATATTTTATTTAGTAAATAAACTTAATGATTGGAGAAAAATTACATTATATTTGTCTCGATACAAAAAGACATTTTTTGGAAAAAAAACAATACAATCAAAAAAATTAATGATGAATATAAATTCTCAACATGCCATTGCATTATTCACATTATAAATATTGATTCTAATCTAGTTAAAAAGATAATAATTGTATATAAGCATATGAAAAAAAAAAAAAAAAATTTTTATATATACATTAAAAATTCATTGAAAATTAAATTTCAAAAGTTGTATAATCAAAAAAACTTCTGACACCATTGAAATCTTTTTCAACCAAATTAATATTAAAAGTAGTTGTAATAAATTTACAATTCTTTTTGAAAAAAACTTCTGACACCATTGAAAATAAAGGGACAAATTAGCAGGAAAAGATACTTTTAAAAAGATATATATACAGGGTTGGACATACAAAATGGGAAAGTCTCTCAATCTTCTCAATCCACTTTTTAAAAACTTTTTTTGAATACCCATTCAAACTGGTTATCGGCGTTTTTGTTTTTTCCCGCCAAAAATTGAATTAATTGCCTTACTATTTGGGAAATTTTGAATAGAAAAATATGATTTTTCGATTTTAAAAAAATGTATTATTTATAATGTTATTTATTTATTTTTTTAAAAAAATAATTAAGTTTATAGAAAAAATTTTGAGATATTTACATTTTATTTTTGTTTTTTAGATTTATTTTTTTGCCTTACTAAATGGGAATTTTGACACTCTAAAATTGAATGGTTTTGCCTTTCTAAATGGGAAACTTTCTGAGGAAATTTTGTATGATTTTAAAATTTATTAATAACTCAATATATATTATATTTCAAGAAACTTTATTCTTATAGTTTTAATTTATATTTAAGAGAAGGTTTTGTTGAAATGACGTTGATATTGAATTTTATGTGAGATTAAATATTCAAATATTTTGTATCTTTTTCAAAAAATAGGTTTTAAAATATACTTGCAAATATGAAGCTTGCGTTGAATTTCATTATTTAAAAAGTTATAAGTTATACAATGAACATTGAGTGCTTCTAATTTTAATTTTAAATAATAAGGAGTATTTTCATCGAATTTAGGACCTTTTATGCAATTTTATTCAAAGAGAAAACATGGCATCACATTTTGAGCAATAAAAAATAAAAGTTATTGAATAATTTCTTTTTAACTTTCTTTTTGATTTTATAGATCACCATTATTAGTATACCATTGATCCTATTCCAAAATAAAGTCAGAAATACTTGTAGTTGCTCTTTTTCTTGTATCTATTTAAAACATAAAACGAATAAGGATCTTTAACTATGCTTTAACTATACTTGAAAATTATCTATCTATATTACTATTATGATTCTTTGGTATTTTCATGCCTGATAAAGTTATTGGATCAAAATTCGCTTTTGGAGTAGGATTTTTAAACATTAAAATATCTATTTTCCAAATTGATTAAAAGAGAAACTTTTTCTGAGAAATTGCCTTTCTATTTGGGAAGATTTGAATTGTAGATCATTATTAAACAACATTATTCACATGCAACACAGTTGTTAAATAATTATGACAAGTAACATTACTTTTATTAAAATATATTCTCATTAAAATTTTCTTAAAAATATTATTTTTTCAAAATAAAGATATCAGGTTAATCGTTTTAAATAATTTAAATAATATAATTATATATAAAAATCTATAAAATATTACATATATAATTGACACTTAATCTTGTTTTACTATGCAATTTTTTGAGATATTAAAAAAATTAATGTATAATTTTCAGTATTCAAAGTTTCCCATTTAGTAAGGCAATTCTACAGAAAAAGTTTCAAGGTAATTTTACGCTATTGAAAAAAAATTGAATGAGATTGAATGAGTGATACTATTCAATTTTTTTTCAATTCCTATTTAGTATGTCCAACCCTGTAATATAATTATATTAATAAATTTATATATTTAAAAAATATATGTGATATTTATTGATTATTTTTGACCCACATTTAACCCTTGTGGACTTTGGACTATTTAATTTTTGGACTTTATTAGAGGACTTTTTTAACACTGTAAAAATCTAGGCTTTTGTGTCCATATAAAAAAGTGTCCATTTAAATTCAAAAAGTGAGCTCTGGATACAAAATTTTGTTCGTTATTATTTGAGAACTACTGAGTGTCCAAAATATCCATTTGGACACATTTATTTCAATTTTGGATACACTCTTAATTTTCAATTAATTAATTCCAAAGAATTAAATGGATATTTGATCGTCGTGGTTAAATAATAAATGAGATTGTAAATATTATTATACATAAATATTTATTTATATTGTTTAATATTTTTATTAATTTATTATTTAATCTTTGTTATAATATTATTTATTTGATTTGTAAATTACATATTCTTAAATTTTATTCAATATATTATAATATTTTTATTATTTTTTTTTTTTATTTTAAAAATATATTTTTACATATTTATATAGTTATGAAATTTTGAAGAAATAATACATATAATTACATTTTTACGAAAATATTTTTAATTTTGTTATAGAAAAAAAATTGAGAGTATTATTCAAAATTCAAGAAAAAAAAAGATATCTACTCTCACTTTTTTTCTTTAGCAAGACAAATTAAAAAATGTAGAAAAATGAATATGATATTTTCGTTTTTTTACAAAAGAAATATTATATGTCCAAAAAAAAATTTATGGACACAGATATTCAAAAAATACTCTCAAAAAGAGGATTTTTAAAAATTTTGTATCCATTAAAATTCTTAAAGCTTCATCAAAAAGTTAGAAAATGGAAACTTTTTTATATGGACACAAAAGCCTAGGCAGAATGTCACTTTTTTGCCCGAACTTTCTTTTTTTTTTTTTTTTTAAGTCACATTTCATTTGAGCTGATAATTATAACGTAAAGCTAAAATTACCCCCGGCGAAGGTTTAAGATTAATTAAAATATATGTTTGTATACATGATAATCACAATAAAAATATAAATAGTTATCCCCATGAAAATTATTATAGATCTAGATATTTATATATTATTATTTTTATTAAAAAATATTTATATCTCGGTTAAATTAATAATTTTTTTTAATATTATAATATAATAATATATTATATTCAATTTAAGATATGAATAAATAATAATAAAATGAAAAATACATTACCATTAATTAGAAAATTCAAAAATACAATTTTTTTAAGAATTCGCCTGTGAACAATGAAATGGCTTAATAATTGACAGCAATGTACAACATTATGTGTATGTTATATGTCATTAAAAATATAATAGATTTTATTAACTGGTCATTAAAAAATCTTGTTTTTTTAAATTCAAAAATACGTTATTTTTAGTTCTCTCACTTCTATCCAAAAATTTCTTAACAATTTTTTCATCGTTTTGTGAGATGACTTTTTTTGTAAGCAGCCATGCTAACTAAAACATGGATTGTTATGAAAAAAAAAAAAAAAAATAAGAGGAATATAAATCAATGAAAATACGTTAAACATTTGCTAAACTTTTTTCACTTTTTGAGAAACTTTTTTTTTTTCATCCATTTAGTAATTCAAATTTAAATGAAAAATAATCTCCCAAAAATAATCAATTCAATTTATTATTTGTATTTTTTTTATAACAAAGATATCAATATCTTTATTATTAATAAATACTATAAAATGCTTTTAAACTATACCCGATAAATAATTGATTAGGTTTTATTTCAATTTATGGAACAATGTCTAACAAAATTTGAATAGGAAACAAATTTTAAATTAAATAAGTAAAATTTAATTATTTATTACAACTTATCATATTATATATTCATATTTTACTTTTTATGAATAAAACACTTTGTTTTAATATAAATATCAAAATATTGTACTGATATTATAACTAATAAATGATATAACTTCCTTTTATTAATTGGATGTATTCAAAAGTTTTCAAGAACCATTACAAATAATGAAGTGCTCCCTCTTAATAGCCTTTTCTTTTATATTTTGTTCAGTTGCATATGGCGCATCATCTGCTGCTGTTACGCAAGCACTAAAACAATTTACACCCGAATTAATTATAGTGTTTAGAATGGTTTTTGGTTGTTCTTTTTGTTTTATCGTAATGATTTTTAGAATGATTTTTCAAAAAGGATACGCTACAAATGTGCGAGCTCACTTTTGTTCCGGATTTTGGCCACTCTTTCATTTATGTGTTGGAGGTTTATTAAATCTTGGAATTCCGCATTCACTCATTTCAATTGCGCAACAATGGATTCCTAGTGCATCAGTACAGCTTTCTAAGCCTTTGACACCGGCTGTTTCACAAATTTTATCGCATTTTCTCTTACCAGACGAAAGGTTTACTTGGATGAAATTTGCAGCACTTTGCTGTGCTGTAGTAGGAGTTGTTTGCTCAGCAGTTCCTTCTTTTTTGCATACTGATTCAAGTAATGATACAATACATTTGGCAATTGGTTATGTTCTTCTTATAGTTGCTGTTTCACTTTTTGGAGTTGCATCGGTTTATCTTAAATACAAAACTCCTAATACTGATATAACTGTCTCCTCTCTTGTTCAAACAGGAATATCGTTCGTATTCGACATCATCTGGTCCTTGATTATGGATGGACCAAAAAAAATACAGTCCACGCTCGTAAATGCAACATGGTATGGTTGGATATGGCCCCTCATGCTTGGTGTTCTTGCTTCTGGTGTTGCAGTTCATTGCTTTATGTATCTTGTTAACAATCTTGGTGCCGTTGGTGCTAACTTCATTCCATTTGGCCAAATTCTTGTTGGTGTTACTCTTGGTGTAGCTTGGCTACATGAATGGGCCCCATACAAAATTTGGGAAATTATTCTCTCTGTCATTGGAATTCTGTTTTTGGTTATGGCTATAGTGATCGGATTTTGGCATACAAAAGAACCAAAGCACAGTACACGGGAAGGAGAAGAGGAAGAAGAACTTCATCAAGAAGAAGAAGAAGAAAATAGGCATGCTCATCTTGAAGAAATCTAATTTTATTGAATTATAATATTGGAACTAATATTATTGTTTTTATTTCAAAATAAAACTTATTTGTTTGATCATTTAAAAGATTTTTTTAATAATTTAAGGTGTACTGATTTGAGAGGTTAAATGGTCATATCATAACACTATAAAAATGCTTGATTTTGGTAAATATAAACATTTATTTTTAAAATATTGTAATTACTACAAACGCACAAACTATAATAAGCATTTTGGGATTATGTAAAGCGAAAATCATATGGAAATGCAGAAGTTGATATGATATCATTTAAAATTTTAGTAAATACATTTTTATATGATTTTTATTATTGTTTATTTAATCATAATAAGAAATTAAAGTTTAAATCATAAGCCCCTCTATTAAAAATAAAGATCTTTAAAAATATTATAATATATATTAGATAGTTATCTATTTTTAGACGGTAATGTTAACCAAAATCATAAACGTACAAAAAAAGTTTATAATTAATTTGGGGCAATCGCTTATGCATACACCACTTTTTGAATGGGGAAACTTTTTCAATGAGTTGATTCAAAAATTGTGATAAAAAATTGAATGTAGAAAAAACGTACAGATTTTGAATGTAAATTTTTCAAGTTTTTGTTTAAAAAAAATCCAAAAAAAAAAATAGATTTATAATAATAAAATAGGGAGTTTTATAGTTTATTTAAAAAAAATAAGAAAGAAAAAAGAAAATAAATAAATAAATAAAAAAGATAAGTATTCTATCTTAAAGATAAAAAATAACATGAATAATAATTATGTATAATATAAACTAGAATGCGTAAAATAATAAAAAAGAGTTAAAATAAAGATATTAAACAAAGCAAATATAAGAAAAACGAGATGAAAATTGATTTTTTTGATTATTTTTGTGATGATACACTGAAAAAGTAAAAACTATGGTACTAAGAAATGCCAATATAAGAACAATGTAATGAAAATCTAAATATTAATGCGTAAAATAATAAAAACGAGTACAAATAATGGTTATAAGTAATGATAAGATAAGATCAACGAGTTGAAAATATCACTTAGAATAAAAAAAAAAATGCAAGGTATCGATGGAGATATTCTGCAGTAATCAAAAAGTTGCCTATTAGTAAAAATAGCTATCTGATTATCATTTTTTGAAGATTGTGATATATCTACGATAAGATAGGTAATCCATGAAAAGGACCAATGTTATTAAGAACTCGGACTTTTTTTTTATTGTAATCGTTTATTGGAATTGCTCATTCCGGTGCTGTCAAACATTAGAAATAAAAATAAACGTTCAACGGCACTTTTTTTATTATATATATATAAAAAAAAAAAGAAAAAAGAAAAAAAAAGAAAAAAGAAAATTAAAAGCAATAGATTGGTTATCAATTATTACATGAATTGTATATATAAAATATTATATATAAGAAATATTGAAAAAAAAAAAAAAATAATAATAATAATAATCATTCGTCTGTAAATTTTCAAAAAATTGATTTTTTTTTTTAGTATTATGCTTTAAAACAGTCTAATAATCATGCATTATATCATATTTTTATGAAATATAATAAAAATTTAAAGTTTTTAAGTTTTTTCTTTTTTTTATTTAAAACCATGACCTATAGGTCATGGTTTTTTTTTTTTTTTTTTCTTAAAAAAAAAGGACCATATATGATTTCAAAAACTGGAGCTCCAGCACTGTTCGCTTATTCACAATATAAATATTAACTAAAAATATACAAAGTAAATAACCAACCTAAATTAAAAAAAAAAAAAAAATAGGCAGTAAATAAACCGAAACTGATAGCATTTTGTTTGAAAAAAAAAAATTATGAAATTTTTGAATGAGACCAAGTTTTTTGAGCTTTTTAAGAATTTTTGAAGGCTATGTCCAGGGGGACATTTGAAGTAGTAGTAGTATGGCTGGCACTTTGTTGCTATGCTCTACTGTTAACTACTAGAACTGCTTCACTGCAAACTCGTATTCGACTCGCCTAAGTGTAGCATCTTTATTTCTAAAAAAAAAAAAAAAAGAATTACATGAACTTATAGTTTAAAATGCATTAATCCTTGATGTGTTTATTATAAAACACATTGATTTGAATTAATATATTTAACGTAGAAATCATAATTAACCTTCAGTGATGTTATATATGTTAATTATAGAGGAAACTTTGCTTTTAAATGTTATAGAGTTGCAAATGAGAGCATACTGAGCTGAACAATATAATAAAATGTATATTATAATCAAATAATTTATCATGATAAGTAAAAATGGGTTTTCTTAACGCAAAGGTTTCAGAATTTAGTTTTATCAAACATTATTATTCAAAATACAGAATAGTTTATCTTATAATGATTTTTGCAGTTAAGATTCTCTAGTTTCATTATTCATAATACAGAATAGTTTATCTTATAATGATTTTTGCAGTTAAGATTCTCTAGTTCCATTATTCATAATACAGAATAGTTTATCTTATAATGATTTTTGCAGTTAAGATTCTCTAGTTTCATTATTCATAATACAGAATAGTTTATCTTATAATGATTTTTGCAGTTAAGATTCTCTAGTTCCATTATTCATAATACAGAATAGTTTATCTTATAATGATTTTTGCAGTTAAGATTCTCTAGTTCCATTATTCATAATACAGAATAGTTTATCTTATAATGATTTTTGCAGTTAAGATTCTCTAGTTCCATTATTCATAATACAGAATAGTTTATCTTATAATGATTTTTGCAGTTAAGATTCTCTAGTTTCATTATTCATAATACAGAATAGTTTATCTTATAATGATTTTTGCAGTTAAGATTCTCTAGTTCCATTATTCATAATACAGAATAGTTTATCTTATAATGATTTTTGCAGTTAAGATTCTCTAGTTTCATTATTCATAATACAGAATAGTTTATCTTATAATGATTTTTGCAGTTAAGATTCTCTAGTTCCATTATTCATAATACAGAATAGTTTATCTTATAATGATTTTTGCAGTTAAGATTCTCTAGTTTCATTATTCATAATACAGAATAGTTTATCTTATAATGATTTTTGCAGTTAAGATTCTCTAGTTTCATTATTCATAATACAGAATAGTTTATCTTATAATGATTTTTGCAGTTAAGATTCTCTAGTTTCATTATTCATAATACAGAATAGTTTATCTTATAATGATTTTTGCAGTTAAGATTCTCTAGTTTCATTATTCATAATACAGAATAGTTTATCTTATAATGATTTTTGCAGTTAAGATTCTCTAGTTTCATTATTCATAATACAGAATAGTTTATCTTATAATGATTTTTGCAGTTAAGATTCTCTAGTTCCATTATTCATAATACAGAATAGTTTATCTTATAATGATTTTTGCAGTTAAGATTCTCTAGTTTCATTATTCATAATACAGAATAGTTTATCTTATAATGATTTTTGCAGTTAAGATTCTCTAGTTTCATTATTCATAATACAGAATAGTTTATCTTATAATGATTTTTGCAGTTAAGATTCTCTAGTTTCATTATTCATAATACAGAATAGTTTATCTTATAATGATTTTTGCAGTTAAGATTCTCTAGTTTCATTATTCATAATACAGAATAGTTTATCTTATAATGATTTTTGCAGTTAAGATTCTCTAGTTTCATTATTCATAATACAGAATAGTTTATCTTATAATGATTTTTGCAGTTAAGATTCTCTAGTTCCATTATTCATAATACAGAATAGTTTATCTTATAATGATTTTTGCAGTTAAGATTCTCTAGTTTCATTATTCATAATACAGAATAGTTTATCTTATAATGATTTTTGCAGTTAAGATTCTCTAGTTTCATTATTCATAATACAGAATAGTTTATCTTATAATGATTTTTGCAGTTAAGATTCTCTAGTTCCATTATTCATAATACAGAATAGTTTATCTTATAATGATTTTTGCAGTTAAGATTCTCTAGTTTCATTATTCATAATACAGAATAGTTTATCTTATAATGATTTTTGCAGTTAAGATTCTCTAGTTTCATTATTCATAATACAGAATAGTTTATCTTATAATGATTTTTGCAGTTAAGATTCTCTAGTTCCATTATTCATAATACAGAATAGTTTATCTTATAATGATTTTTGCAGTTAAGATTCTCTAGTTTCATTATTCATAATACAGAATAGTTTATCTTATAATGATTTTTGCAGTTAAGATTCTCTAGTTCCATTATTCATAATACAGAATAGTTTATCTTATAATGATTTTTGCAGTTAAGATTCTCTAGTTCCATTATTCATAATACAGAATAGTTTATCTTATAATGATTTTTGCAGTTAAGATTCTCTAGTTTCATTATTCATAATACAGAATAGTTTATCTTATAATGATTTTTGCAGTTAAGATTCTCTAGTTCCATTATTCATAATACAGAATAGTTTATCTTATAATGATTTTTGCAGTTAAGATTCTCTAGTTTCATTATTCATAATACAGAATAGTTTATCTTATAATGATTTTTGCAGTTAAGATTCTCTAGTTTCATTATTCATAATACAGAATAGTTTATCTTATAATGATTTTTGCAGTTAAGATTCTCTAGTTTCATTATTCATAATACAGAATAGTTTATCTTATAATGATTTTTGCAGTTAAGATTCTCTAGTTCCATTATTCATAATACAGAATAGTTTATCTTATAATGATTTTTGCAGTTAAGATTCTCTAGTTCCATTATTCATAATACAGAATAGTTTATCTTATAATGATTTTTGCAGTTAAGATTCTCTAGTTCCATTATTCATAATACAGAATAGTTTATCTTATAATGATTTTTGCAGTTAAGATTCTCTAGTTTCATTATTCATAATACAGAATAGTTTATCTTATAATGATTTTTGCAGTTAAGATTCTCTAGTTTCATTATTCATAATACAGAATAGTTTATCTTATAATGATTTTTGCAGTTAAGATTCTCTAGTTCCATTATTCATAATACAGAATAGTTTATCTTATAATGATTTTTGCAGTTAAGATTCTCTAGTTCCATTATTCATAATACAGAATAGTTTATCTTATAATGATTTTTGCAGTTAAGATTCTCTAGTTTCATTATTCATAATACAGAATAGTTTATCTTATAATGATTTTTGCAGTTAAGATTCTCTAATTCCATTTTTCAAAATATAATGTCTTGAATCCAGAAGATTTCTTTTTTAATGGTTTATATTTCAAAAAGTTATATCGTGTTACTGCTCTTTTGATTCCATATTATTATATTACTGAGACTATGGATACAATTTATTCTTATTGAAAAGTAAAAACAGAAACCATAAATGAAGATAAAAATGTTAAAGTATTTGAGTTTCATTCAAATTGAACTACAATTTGTTAAATAATAGCCTACTTATTATTCTATAAGAAATTAATTTTTTTTTTTTTTTTTTTTTTTTTTTTTTTTTTTTTTTTTTAAATCAAATTTTTATATGGTTAAAATCATGATCGTCATAGGTCATTGTTCAGGTTAAGTCCATTCAATTTTTTTTAGATGGACTCGAAGAGTAAGAAATTTTAGCGAAATATGAAATTGATTTGTATTTCATATTTTCATGAGTAGAATAATATTGTCTAAATAAATATTGAAAATAGTGTTTTTTACATAAAAAATAAAAATATGCTTTTATTGAAAAAGTGAGTCAGAAAAAAAAAAAAAAAAAATAAAACGATATTCCGATTTATTATGTATTCCTTAAAATGATCATCATCATAATAATAATAATTAAAAGTAAATCAAAAAAGGTAAAAATAATGTAAATAATTAACATTTTATTAATCAAAAGGTACAATTGAAAATCATAACCTAGATTAAACATCAGAAATATCTTTAAAATTTCTATTTAACTATTTAGCAAGGCTAATGAAATGTAGACTTTGAATTATAATCTCAGTTTTCAAACGATAATTAATATAATTATAATATAATTATTATATAATAATAAGGCAAATAAAACAAATTTTTACATAACATTGAACAATTTAATGTATTTATCTGGTCAGTTCTCAAGCCATTACTATTTGCATATTCAATCATTCGAGATTCTTTTCTTAATTGTCTTAGCACTAGATTTTCTTGGCTTCCTGCATTTACCTTCTGTGCATCTGTTAGCATTATTCTTTTCATTTTCTCCTTTTTTATACGGCTTTTTTAATTTAGGTGCTCCTGGCTTATCGACATTATTACGAGGGAATGTTGTGGATCTGCCTGAAATAAGTAAACTATCTGGTGGTATTATAAATGAACTTTCTCCTGATTTTTGTTCTTCATTTTGTAACAATAGAAGGCATTGTTTAAGTATTTTTTGAATTGCTTTTGATCTCTTGGCTACGGAAAAATATCTTTCGAATCTATCAATACATGCCGAATAAGTCCAATTACCATCTTCTAGTAGCTTAATTTTTTTGATTGAGACCCTATTTCGAATAGATTTACTTATATCATATTGATAACTATGCAACCATCTTGGATGAATATCATTAATTGTTAATAAAGGATCATTATTTTCTTTCATTCTTTTGAACAAGAGGTGGCGACATGGAAGTCCTAAAATAACATGAGTATCACAACAGGTTGGTCCGTATTCTTTATGAAGGCGAAGGTTTTCTAAGATGTCATTCTCTTTTTGTATTCTTTCTAACGCATAAGAACCTACTTTCACTGAGTGTTCAGGCGACAATATATGATCTTTAATATGAAAGTCATCTGTATTTATGGAATTAGTGTATTCATTTGCTGCGGATATATAAATTGATCTTACTAATCTTCCTAGCGTTTTAATTCGGTGCTCATTGAAATTTTTTAATTTACCAAAGAATCCTTCAACACGATTGCTTGTAGAATTTTCACGGTGACAGTATGTAGCTGTAATGCTTGGCAACCAACGGTGTTTACATGATAAAAGATTGGATATTGTAGAATAACCTTGGCTTTTGGGATCTTGATCTTTTAGGTATTTTTCGAAATCATCAAGTAGTTCTTTTTCTGTTATTTGTTTATGTACCATTTTATCGAATCTTTCTTTCATTGCGGCTGAGACATTCGTTCCGATGTTTTTACCTATGTGTCTGAGACAATACATTATATGAGCGTGTGGCCAGATTTCTTCAATTGCTTCTATTTGTGTTTGGTTTCTATCTGTAACAAAAACTCTTATATCGCCAATGAATTTCTTTAGATGTGAAAAAAAAGCAATGAATGATGGTTTGCATCTGTTATCCATAATCGCAAAAGATAACAACTGATTATTTTTATTTTCGTCTTCTACTACTAATGATAATAATGGCTTTCCATAATAGTTCGTACAACTGGTATCATCTATAATGCAAACGTCATTTGAGTATGTGGAATAAAGAACAGGATTGTGTATACAGTAACAGTGGCGGAACTTATTATTCTCATCAATAATTACAATATTGGTCCAATTATTGTAATCTAACATAACTTGCAATAAGTGCTTCATTTCATTATCACGCAATTTCTTGAGTGCCTTTCTTCTTGCTCCAAATAATATATCTTTCGAACAAACTAAGCCTTCTTTTTCTTTTATTGCTTGTGCGGTTTGAAAGTCATTTGTTGCATTTTGAATTCTTAACTTTTGTATATATGGTAATGAGTTTCGTGTTTTTCCTTTCTTTACTTGTCCAATACAATGAGTATGATGATGCTCCATTTCTTCTATATAAACTTTATGAGAAAGATCATCATAATATAACTTGATACAAGCTTTGCATTGAAATTGAGTTTCATGAAAACTACAAGCAAATATCTGAGTGGAACGCGTAGGCCCTGTTTGTTTTGCAACAAAAGGACATCCATGTGCAATTGAAATATCATGGACATATGATAGTAACAAATCTAATGAATCTACATTATTATTGTTGAGTTCCAGGAAACAATTTACTAACTCAGGCGGAGTTTCTCTGGTATTTTCATTAAGTTCATTTTGAGGTGGATCTTGAATTCGTATTTCTTTTGAGAGTTCCGGCAACTGTACTATTATGTTATTGGTTTCGTAAATAGTTGGCTCATCATTTAAATTAATATCATTAGAGGATACAACTTGTGTATTACGCTTTTGTGAAAAATTGAAATAATTGGAGTTATTCATTTTACTTTGCCATTTTGTTTGCTGCATCATTTGATTATAACTTTGTATATCATCCTGTACTGTATGATGATATTGATTTTGGCGTTCTGGTTGAAATTGATAAGGAGTTGCTATATTAATCATTGAATGATATGGAGTCGTTAATACCTGTGGTGGCTGGCATTGAGGCACTAAAACCTGTGGTTGAAATTGTGATGGTTGAGTACTTTGGAATTGCAATTGTTCTTGAGGAATTAATTGCATTGGTTGAGATCTGTAAATTTGTGCTTGTGGCTTCAATTGCACTGGTTGAATATTCTGAAATAGTGCTTGTGGTTGTTGCTGTAATTGCATTGGTTGAGTATTCTGAAATAGTGCTTGTGGTTGTTGCTGTAATTGCATTGGTTGAGTATTCTGAAATTGTGCTTGTGGTTGTTGCTGCAATTGCATTGGTTGAGTATTCTGAAATTGTGCTTGTGGTTGTTGCTGTATTTGCATTGGTTGAGTATTCTGAAATTGTGTTTGTGGTTGTTGCTGTATTTGCACTGTTTGAACTCCGTGGACTTGTGCTTGTAGTTGTTGATGTAATTGCACTGATTGAGCATTCTGAAATTGTGTTTGTGTTTGTGATTGTTGCTGCAATTGCATTGCCTGAGCTCCTTGGACTTGTGGTTGTGATTGCTGATGTAATTGCACTGATTGAGTATTCTGAAATTGTGCTTGTGCTTGTGGCTGTAATTGCACTGATTGAGTATTCTGAAATTGTGCTTGTGGTTGCAACTGAAGGGCCTGAACTCCGTGGACTTGTGCTTGTGTTTGTGATTGTTGCTGTATTTGCTCTGTTTGAACTCCATGGACTTGTGCTTGTGCTAGTAGTTGTTGATGTAATTGCACTGATTGAGCATTCTGAAATTGTGCTTGTGGTTGCAATTGCATTGCCTGAGCTCCATGGACTTGTGCTTGTGCTAGTAGTTGTTGATGTAATTGCACTGATTGAGTATTCTGAAATTGTGCTTGTGGTTGCAACTGAAGGGCCTGAACTCCGTGGACTTGTGCTTGTGTTTGTGATTGTTGCTGTATTTGCTCTGTTTGAACTCCATGGACTTGTGCTTGTGCTTGTGGTTGTTGATGTAATTGCACTGATTGAGTATTCGGAAATTGTGCTTGTGCTTGTGCTTGTGGCTGTAATTGCACTGATTGAGTATTCGGAAATTGTGCTTGTTGCTGCAATTGCATTGCCTGAACTCCGTAAACTTGTGCTTGTGGTTGTTGATGTAATTGCACTGATTGAGCATTCTGAAATTGTGCTTGTGGTTGCAATTGCATTGCCTGAACTCCGTGGACTTGTGCTTGTGCTTGTGGTTGTTGATGTAATTGCACTGATTGAGTATTGTGAAATTGTGCTTGTGTTTGTGATTGTTGCTGCAATTGCATTGCCTGAGCTCCATGGACTTGTGCTTGTGGTTGTGGTTGTTGATGTAATTGCACTGTTTGAACTCCGTGGACTTGTGCTTGTGCTTGTGGTTGTTGATGTAATTGCACTGTTTGAACTCCGTGGACTTGTGCTTGTGCTTGTGGTTGTTGATGTAATTGCACTGATTGAGTATTCTGAAATTGTGCTTGTGGTTGCAACTGAAGGGCCTGAACTCTGTGGACTTGTGCTTGTGTTTGTGATTGTTGCTGTATTTGCATTGCCTGAGCTCCATGGACTTGTGCTTGTGCTTGTGGTTGTTGATGTAATTGCACTGATTGAGCATTCTGAAATTGTGATTGTTGCTGTATTTGCATTGCCTGAACTCCGTGGACTTGTGCTTGTGCTTGTGGTTGTTGATGTAATTGCACTGATTGAGTATTCTGAAATTGTGCTTGTGGTTGCAACTGAAGGGCCTGAACTCTGTGGACTTGTGCTTGTGTTTGTGATTGTTGCTGTATTTGCTCTGTTTGAACTCCATGGACTTGTGCTTGTGCTTGTGGTTGTTGATGTAATTGCACTGATTGAGTATTCGGAAATTGTGCTTGTGCTTGTGCTTGTGGCTGTAAAACATTTTGAAATTGTGCTTGATTTCTTCTCATTTCCAATGTTTTTTCTTCTATTCGATCATAATAGCGTTGGATATTCTTAGGAAGCGTATAATACCATTGCCGAGGCAAATAATAATTCATCCATTCAGGGCAACCTGGAAATTTTTCTTCTTCTATGATGGGTTGTGGAGTAGATGCATATAAATAATTTTTAACATATTGTTGCATATTGTTAATGAACCATTTTCTTACAGTTCCAGGATTCCAATGTTGGCTAATAACTGAAAGCTTTGCTACAACTTCGTGTACAATATTTGATCGTTCAATAGTTCTTTGAGGGTAACTAAAATAGTTCTTAAGTGCAGGAACCAATAGTTCAATCTCTTCTTTTGAGACATGGTACTTTGTATTTGAATCTTGCATTTTAAAAATAAAAAATGTTAAACGTCTTTGTAAAAGATATTGCGGTTATGAATGGTCTGTGTTGTTCGCTGTTTCGTTGGTTTTTTCGTGTTCGATGCACTGATTGAGTTTCTTGTAGCTTGCTACTGTGTTTCTTTCTAGTAAAAGTAATTGCGAATTGTGAATGGTCTGTGTTTGTAGCTGTTTCTTTGCTACATGTTTCGTTGTTTTTTTCGTGTTCGATGCACTGATTGTGTTTCTTGTAGCTTGCTACTGTGTTTCTTTCTGTAAAAGTAATTGCGAATTGTGAATGGTCTGCGTTTGTAGCTGCTTCTTTGCTACATGTTTCGTTGTTTTTTTCGTGTTCGATGCACTGATTGTGTTTCTTGTAGCTTGCTACTGTGTTTCTTTCTGTAAAAGTAATTGCGAATTGTGAATGGTCTGTGTTTGTAGCTGCTTCTTTGCTAAATGTTTCGTTGTTTTTTTCGTGTTCGATGCACTGATTGAGTTTCTTGTAGCTTGCTACTGTGTTTCTTTCTAGTAAAAGTAATTGCGAATTGTGAATGGTCTGCGTTGTTCGCTGTTTCTTTGATAAATGTTTCGTTGTTTTTTTCGTGTTCGATGCACTGATTGTGTTTCTTGTAGCTTGCTACTGTGTTTCTTTCTGTAAAAGTAATTGCGAATTGTGAATGGTCTGCGTTGGTCGCTGTTTCGTTGGTTTTTTCGTGTTCGATGCACTGATTGAGTTTCTTGTAGCTTGCTACTGTGTTTCTTTCTGTAAAAGTAATTGCGAATTGTGAATGGTCTGTGTTTGTAGCTGCTTCTTTGCTAAATGTTTCGTTGTTTTTTTCGTGTTCGATGCACTGATTGTGTTTCTTGTAGCTTGCTACTGTGTTTCTTTCTGTAAAAGTAATTGCGAATTGTGAATGGTCTGTGTTTGTAGCTGCTTCTTTGCTAAATGTTTCGTTGTTTTTTTCGTGTTCGATGCACTGATTGTGTTTCTTGTAGCTTGCTACTGTGTTTCTTTCTGTAAAAGTAATTGCGAATTGTGAATGGTCTGCGTTTGCAGCTGCTTCTTTGCTAAATGTTTCGTTGTTTTTTTCGTGTTCGATGCACTGATTGAGTTTCTTGTAGCTTGCCACTGTGTTTCTTTCTGTAAAAGTAATTGCGAATTGTGAATGGTCTGTGCTTGTAGCTGCTTCTTTGCTACATGTTTCGTTGTTTTTTTCGTGTTCGATGCACTGATTGAGTTTCTTGTAGCTTGCTACTGTGTTTCTTTCTGTAAAAGTAATTGCGAATTGTGAATGGTCTGCGTTGGTCGCTGTTTCGTTGGTTTTTTCGTGTTCGATGCACTGATTGTGTTTCTTGTAGCTTGCTACTGTGTTTCTTTCTGTAAAAGTAATTGCGAATTGTGAATGGTCTGTGCTTGTAGCTGCTTCTTTGCTAAATGTTTCGTTGTTTTTTTCGTGTTCGATGCACTGATTGAGTTTCTTGTAGCTTGCCACTGTGTTTCTTTCTGTAAAAGTAATTGCGAATTGTGAATGGTCTGCGTTGGTCGCTGTTTCGTTGTTTTTTTCGTGTTCGATGCACTGATTGTGTTTCTTGTAGCTTGCTACTGTGTTTCTTTCTGTAAAAGTAATTGCGAATTGTGAATGGTCTGTGCTTGTAGCTGCTTCTTTGCTAAATGTTTCGTTGTTTTTTTCGTGTTCGATGCACTGATTGAGTTTCTTGTAGCTTGCCACTGTGTTTCTTTCTAGTAAAAGTAATTGCGAATTGTGAATGGTCTGCGTTGTTCGCTGTTTCTTTGATAAATGTTTCGTTGTTTTTTTCGTGTTCGATGCACTGATTGTGTTTCTTGTAGCTTGCTACTGTGTTTCTTTCTGTAAAAGTAATTGCGAATTGTGAATGGTCTGCGTTGTTCGCTGTTTCTTTGATAAATGTTTCGTTGTTTTTTTCGTGTTCGATGCACTGATTGTGTTTCTTGTAGCTTGCTACTGTGTTTCTTTCTGTAAAAGTAATTGCGAATTGTGAATGGTCTGCGTTGGTCGCTGTTTCGTTGTTTTTTTCGTGTTCGATGCACTGATTGTGTTTCTTGTAGCTTGCTACTGTGTTTCTTTCTGTAAAAGTAATTGCGAATTGTGAATGGTCTGTGCTTGTAGCTGCTTCTTTGCTAAATGTTTCGTTGTTTTTTTCGTGTTCGATGCACTGATTGAGTTTCTTGTAGCTTGCCACTGTGTTTCTTTCTAGTAAAAGTAATTGCGAATTGTGAATGGTCTGCGTTGTTCGCTGTTTCTTTGATAAATGTTTCGTTGTTTTTTTCGTGTTCGATGCACTGATTGTGTTTCTTGTAGCTTGCTACTGTGTTTCTTTCTGTAAAAGTAATTGCGAATTGTGAATGGTCTGCGTTGTTCGCTGTTTCTTTGATAAATGTTTCGTTGTTTTTTTCGTGTTCGATGCACTGATTGTGTTTCTTGTAGCTTGCTACTGTGTTTCTTTCTGTAAAAGTAATTGCGAATTGTGAATGGTCTGCGTTGTTCGCTGTTTCTTTGATAAATGTTTCGTTGTTTTTTTCGTGTTCGATGCACTGATTGTGTTTCTTGTAGCTTGCTACTGTGTTTCTTTCTGTAAAAGTAATTGCGAATTGTGAATGGTCTGCGTTGTTCGCTGTTTCTTTGATAAATGTTTCGTTGTTTTTTTCGTGTTCGATGCACTGATTGTGTTTCTTGTAGCTTGCTACTGTGTTTCTTTCTGTAAAAGTAATTGCGAATTGTGAATGGTCTGCGTTGTTCGCTGTTTCTTTGATAAATGTTTCGTTGTTTTTTTCGTGTTCGATGCACTGATTGAGTTTCTTGTAGCTTGCTACTGTGTTTCTTTCTGTAAAAGTAATTGCGAATTGTGAATTTTAATTTTAAATAAAATAGAGCAAATTTTACGGTTATGGCCTTGCCTATTGTTTTTTTAACCTCACACAAAAAGTTGAAAAATTTATAAATTAATTTTTGGAAAAAAAAGTTTAAAGACCTTTTTACAAAAAGTTTATAGACCTTCTTTCAAATGCTATCAAAAAGTTTAAAGACATTATTTGAAAAAGTTTAAAGACTTTATTTCAATGAATTGTGAGCAATTCAAAAAGTGGTGTATGCTTAAGCGATTGGCCATTAATTTGTTATAATTATAAAAAAATTCATTTAGAAGATATTGCTGAGAAGAATAATTTGAAAAAAAGTGTATTTGCTTTATAAGTTTTTTTATAGTTTATTTAATCAAATGTAATATTGACAAATCCATTTAATAAAAAGGTATAAAGGTCTCTATTCAAAATAAAATGATACAAAATAGTCTTGACGGGTATCGAACTCGCGACGCTGGCCTCATAAGGACCATGCTAAAACCACTGAGATACGAGACTTCTTGATATATTCATTTATATGTAACATTATCTGAAAAAATCATTCTAAAATATAAAAAGAGATTTCTTTATCACATATAGAAGAAACCGAAAGATATGAATAAATGAAGCGATGGTTTTTTATTAACACATAAACTAGAATTTTTATAAATAATTAACCCGATGGTCTTCCTTGTTGAGCATAAACTGATACATTGGTGCCCATTGTATTTGATGGAATATCTTTTAGACTCTGTATCGCTTCAATTTCTCGCATATTTTGAATCAGGAAGCAGCAAGGACATAAAAAGTCAGTCATACAATCACAACAAAAACGTGGCTCCATTCCTCTTGCCTGTCTAATATTTTCTCGTGCCCATAAATTTGAAGGCCAGTGGAAACAATGACAACATGTTAAAGATTCGCCACGAACATCAGCCCATACACGTGCTGATGCGCATGGGTAACAAAATAATGCGCAACAACAGGCCGAACAATCACCACAGCATCCGCATAGAGATGATTCAATTTGTCCTGTTTGTGCAGCACTCGTATAATGAAGCATTCTATAAAAAATGATGTGAAAAAATTCAGTGATACGGAAAAAAAAATTAGTTCAATTTTTTGAATTAAAGGATTCAATCTATTTGAATACTACATTTTATTTTGAATACTTGCTATCATATTTCATTCAATTTTCAAACAATTTTTACCTATTTACATAATCACTTTATTTGATCCTAATAGAATGCATTTTACTTACATATTTCAAAATAGTGATGGTGCCTATAATATTCTTGATATTATTTTTTCAACATTTTTTTAAATTAATATGGCTTTTGTTATCAAGCTTTCAAGGAAAAATAAAAAAGAAAAGCTTATTAGAAATGATAAATCTAGAAATTAGCTTTTGTTATCAAGCTTTCAAACAGTATTATTAAAGGATGAAATAATATATTGAAAAATACTTTAAATTTGATATTAAAAATTTCGGAAGAAGAAAAATATCAATTGTACTAAACAGAATATTTTTTACATTAATAATGCTCCAATTTTGCTTATGATACATACTTTAAAACATTACGATTAAATTTTTTTATTCATGCCATCTTTTTGTTTGGTAATAGAGAAATCAAAAGAAAGGATATCATACAAAGCAAGTAATCATTTAAAATGATTTTTTGCCAATGATTAATTGAAATATAATTAAAAGTATTATTATTAAAATGAAAGAAAAAGTTATATTAACTGATGCTTTAGTTTAATGAAATGATCATAAAGATTTAATGTTTAAGACAGTTTATTAAATATAGTTATTTGGTAATCCTATCAAGAGAGATGTCATTTTCTTTGGCAGATGCAATAGGATCACCGCCTTCCTTATATTCCATGATTTCGTGAAGATCATGAACGAGTTGATGGAATTCTTCATCTGTAACTTTTTCAGTCCAAATTCCAACTTTAATGATTTGGGCTCGAATATTGAACTCTATTCCATTAATTTTGTCAATATTTTTGAAATATTTTTCGTTATTGCAAAAAACTGATGCGCATAAGCGAATCCATTTTTCTTCACAAGCTTTTTGAATTTTATTCAATTCTTGGTTATCAGCACGTCGTTGCTTTTGATCTCCTTGCTTTTGAGGATGCTTAAATTCGATTGAGATTTCTTTTCCACCAAGGTTTGCTTTATCTTCCCATAATGGTTCTATGCCTTTTTTGAATATATAATACCTACAACCTTTCTGAAGTTTCCAAGCAGGTTCAATTGAAGCAATGATAGCCCAGAAGTCTTCAAAAGTATTAAAGTCATGCAAAATGTTTAAATAATTTTTCCAATCAACATTTTTATCCGCGTTATATTTTGCAGGAATCAAATAATAAAATGTCCAAACTTGTTTCATTTCGTTCTTTTTGATAGTCTTCTTGAGAAGGCTGGGTGGTTTGTTATCATTTGAAGTTGACATTTCGAAATTAAAACTTGGCCAAAGGCTCTATAAATTTTTGAAAGAAAATTTTTTCTCTTTCTGTTAAAAATATTTTTCATATGGATTGAATATTATTAATTAGAAATTTTCAAAATATTTGTATTTTGTGCAGAATTCAAGATTTTGAACACAATATATTTGCTATGTATTCTTTTAAAATTTTGTGTGATCTATTCTTTCAATAGAATGAAGTGCCACTGGCCCAATGGATAAGGCGTGTGCCTACGGAGCATGAGATTCTAGGTTCGAGTCCTGGGTGGCACGTTTTTTTGTAAAGAGAAAACTTTAATTTTATTTTTTACCGTTGTTGATTGAATTAGCTCATAGAATTCATAAAGACAATATTTCTAATAAAATGAGTAACAATAATACAACCCAACAAAAGACAATTGATAGTGATGATGAACCATGGACACCAGAAGAAGATTTTCCAGAGGTATTTATTCGTTTAGATGAAAATAACAATTGTATTATTAGTGGTCCACCTGAGAAAGTTAATGAACTTAAAAAGCAAATTGCACAAATTGTGATGGAAGGTTCAAATAACGTAGATGATGAAAAATTGAAATCTATTAAAAGCTTTGAATTTCAAGTTCAATGATAATCATTTCTTTCATTACAATTCCCATGTGAAAATTCATATATTTATATTAATTTGACATTCATCATTTATTTTTGTTTTGTTTTTTTTAATCATCAATTGATAATAAACATCCATATTATCCTATATATTTTTAGATCATGTGATGTTGTATCATAGTCTTGTCTGCTTTGGAGCAAGAACGTTTCATTATTAATCGTAGTTATTTTTCTTTTAAATCAAATAATTCAAAATATTAACAATCAGAGTAAATGTACATATAAAAGATTTTTATGAAAACAAACAAACATTTCAAACAATTTTTTTTCACTCTGCGCCTTTTGTCGTTCTCCATTCTTCATATTTTTTGAGTGAATCTGGATCAACAGAACTTTTCCTAAGAGATACAGCTTTTTGAAAGTCATCATCTGTAATAATAACTTTTGCATCATCAGCATTCATATTTGCCCATTCATCAGGATCGATGGAGTCGAGTTGCCTTTCAAAAACAGCTTGTGCAGCGTCTCTGCATAAATTAGTAATATCAGCACAACTATATCCATCTAAGTTTTGAGCCCATTTGTTCAAATCAAAACTTTTATCATCTATTAAATCAGTTAAATGCATTTTCAATATTGCTAAACGACCTTCAACATCAGGAAGAGGAATATAAATTCTCTTTTGGAACCTTCTAAGTAATGCCTCATCTAAATCCCAAGGGAAATTTGTTGCTGCAAGTACAAAGACGCTTGTTGAAGAACTATCATTACTAATTGCACCATCAATTCCCTCAAGCTTAGTTAGTAGCTGAGCTTTCATACGGCGACTTGCTTCATTTTCATTTCCACTACCACGCTGTGATGCAATAGAATCTATTTCATCAAAGAAGATTGTTGATGGTGACATTTGATCGGCAAGATCAAAGAGATAAGAAACAAGCTTTTCGCTTTCTCCATGAAATCTTGATGTAATCGTTGCGGATGTAATGTTAAAAAAAGTACGATGGCATTCTGTAGCAACAGCTTTTGCTAAAAAAGTTTTACCTGTTCCTGGAGGTCCATAAAAAAGAACAGATTTCCAAGGCGATAAGAGACCTTTGCAAATATCTGGCCGCATTGGCAAAATTACAAGATTCTGTCGAAGCAAACGTTTAACTTGGGCTAATCCAGCAATCTGTTCCCATTGAACATTTGGCTCTTTGACAATAATTCCCATGTCGATAATTTGATTAACAAGCGGATCGTCAAGATTAACTTTGCTATTGCTATTGTCATTATCGTTATCATTATCTTTTTTTGTGGCATCGACTTTTTGTGGTGGAGGAGGTCTTTCACGCCTTGTTTGTAGTACATTTCTTTTGGATTCTTGTAGAATCTGCTGCTGCTTTTCTTGTTTTTCTTGTACAATTTGCTGCTGCTGTTCATGAAGTTGCTGCTTTGTTAATGGCTTAATTGGTGTGATACTAAATCCTGGTGGCTGCGCATTTGATCCTGACTTTTTGTTACCAAAAAGCGTTTTTCCATCAAAATTTGCCCTTCTATCTCTTCCTCTCATTTTTCTTGATGGAGGAAGATCAATTATATCGTCATTATGACTAAATTTTGGAGGAGCAAGTGAATTATCAAAATCTCCAAAAGGCTGTGGTAAATCTGGCGTGTCATCTTTATCAAGTTGATCAAATATATCTTCGAGAGTTGTTTTAATCCTGAAAATAGATGCCTCTTCTGTTGAAACGTCTTTTAATAAAGAATTCCATTTAGGAATTAAAGTAGTATCTTTGCAAGAATCGATTTCATAATTAATGGCTTGTTTAACTATATCATATGTTTTTAAAGCTGTGTCGTAGTTTTCGAGTTTTGCATGTTCACGAGCTAAGTTAACTTGCTCAATTATTGGGTTTTCTTGATTTTTTGATGATCCATACATTCGTGTAGGTAGACGTTTATTAAACTAATTTTGAATGGTTTATTTCTGAAACTTTTTAAGTAAAACATTCGAATCGCCCTGTTTACTTACCAAAAAGCTATAAATAAGTTTTTTCACCAAAAAAAGCATGTCATAGAAAAAATAAGATTTAATAAAAAATAAAGAAAATAAAGAAAATAATTGTGTAAAAGAAATTTTTAGTAAATACGATCCCAAACTGGATCATCTTTGACCTTGTAGATACGAACAATCCAATTTTTAGAAGTAAAGGCTTCTTGGAAGAGAGATAGTTTGAAATTCAAGTTTGGAACTGGTGTAAATCTTGTCATATCCATTCCCTTTTCAACTGATGGATGGAAAGAGAAGCGCTTAAAGTTATAATAGCAGAACTTGAACATCATAGAGTTCGACATGTTTACTGTCATATGAGGACCAACAACGGGTTCATATGGTGAACTTTGATACATATTTCCAGAAATGTTATGGAATGTTTGATTAGCAATTTTCGGCATCCATAAGAATTTGTTAATATCATCACCATCGTAACCACTTGCACCACCAAAAATGACAAGCATATAATCAGCATTCATTAAACGTGCAAGCCTCCAAGAAATTGGTTCGGGAGAACTCATTGTCATTCCAATAATACCAATATGCGTGAAATTATTTGTGTTACCATCTGCCATGCATCCACGGCCACCCATTGATGTAATTTGATATCCGTAGTCCCACCATGACATAACACGCTGATCACGACCTGTGTTAGTCCAAAGCCAACGATATGCTTCACGATAATCGTCTGACATTTCTTGACCAGTTGGGGTTCTAACTGGGAAGTGGATGTGATCACCTGAGTATGAAAAGGCGGAGAACCATACGCTGTGAAGTTGTGTAAAGACCATCGTAGAGAAAAGCGTAAATATAATGATATGGGATATAAAGCGACGTGTGTAATTACTGCTATTATCAAAGTTATCAGTACTTGAACTTGCGCTTAATGTAGAATTCTGATTACGTTTAGATTTGCCAGTTTTAGCTTTAGGCTTCTCTTTTTGTTTCTCTTCTTTTTCTTCTTCTTCATTATTATCCTTTGATTCATTCTCTTCAGCTACCTTGGCTTTCTTCTTCTTATGAGCTTTTGACTTTTGAGGATTGTTTATATTTTCAGTGCATCTGAATGATGCACGCAATACATAATGAATACCAATGCCTGAAACGAATGCCATAGCTGGTGTAAAGACTAAAACAAGACGAACCATGATGGAAGCAAAGTAGAGTGTAGAAAGGCCATAGATAAGGAGAAGAATTTGTGACTCATGTTTTTCGTCGATACCATTGCGTAGAATGAAATAGCATCCAACTGGGAATAATATAATAAGCACGCCGCAATCCATAAAGTACATACCCCAGCTTGATGGTTGATGTTCAGCAACAGAAGCGATGATGGGTATATTCTTTGACGCGTAAGAAGGATCAAACATCTGCAAAAGACGACCAGAGAAACCACCGAGGAGACCTGTTGAAAGGCCAACAGTGAATACAATGAATAAGAAAAGTGGCAAAGACAAAATAGCTGATACTACTACTGCAGAGTATGATGGTAGGGAAAGGATTGAATTGAAATATGTAAAAAGACCCCATCCATTGATTCCAATAAATACACCAATCATTGCAAAATGCTCTGGTTTTCTGACAATTTTATCCGAAATAAATGGAATTGAAGCGTTTTCGATGAAAGAAACGATAAACCAAATTGTGTAAGTGATATGAAGTCTCCATGAATAGTGTCCTAAAGCAATTAAACCAAAGGTGAAAAGAGGAATGCAGTTTGCTATAAAAACATATCCTCCCCAAGTTAGAGACATAAATCCGTAAGCAAGTCCTGATAAAGTGGCAAAGAAAATTGATCCGGTTTTAAGAGCGAGAGTAAATGTATATAAACATAAAACGAGAATAAATAGTGCAATGCATTCATAATCATAAGAGCCTGCCATTGAACGTGATATCATTCCTGGAACAAATGATGTAATTACAGCAAACATGCAGCCAAGGGATGAGTCTTCAACTAATTGACCAAATAGAAAAGCAAGTAAAGTTGATGCGACTGCAAAAACTGGACCAGTATAAACGCATATATCGAGTAAATCAATTTGAATATGACACTTTTGCAAAGTCCACTTAATTATTGCAGATGTATACATGAGTCCTGGATATGAAGTTTCACCAACTGGACGTCCTTGAGGATACCAAGAAATATTATCAAACCAACCTAAAAACTCGTAAAGTCCATGCTCATTAATATATTGCGTACATCTCCAATTGAAGTGTGGATCGAATTCGTGAATAATCGGTTCAGCAATGACATTTGAAAAAATTCTGATGCAAAATGCAAGAATGCATGAAAGAAGTACGATTGTAAAACGGATAAAGTTAATAACTTGCGATTTTTCCATTTTTTTCATTTGATGAAATTTTTTCAGAGAGCGACCAAATACGCTTTAAACGGTTTCCACTAACAATAACAATAAAATAAGCTTTTAAGTGAAAATAATGATATATTTGAACTATTCATAATTCAATAAAGTAAATTCTTATAATCAGATGATAAACTATTTATAATACATTATTATTGAAAATCAATGAGAAATAAAAATAAAAAAAAAATACATTTTAAAATGATTCAAATAATATATTAAAAACTAGACTAGTGTAATATAATCAAAATTTTGAAAAATATTATCTAAATTTGTATAAGCACTTTCAGAAACTCTTTCTGGAGCAAAAGAATCAATGTCAAGTTTGAAATCATTTGAAAAAGAAAGAATTAAAAGATTGTTATCAAATATAAAGCATGATTTTCCAATTTTTATAAATCTCTACATTTAAAATTCAATAATCACTCAAAAATGTCTGAACCCAAAACCCAAAATGGTGTTTCTTTGTTTTTTTTATGTGTTTGAGGTATATTTGTGATCTTCACTTTTGTGCCGTCTTGGCACAACAACAAATACAAAAAAACATTAAGTACATTTTTCAAATTTAGAGAATAATATTAGCTAAAAAAAATTGTTATTTTTTAGATATTTTATGTTTACTAAATAGAAAATTATATATTAATAATATATTTATAGTTTTTTTAATATTTAACTAACTAGTTTTCACAAAACCCAATAATTTTTTGTACTAATTATTGCTTTTTTTGTTTTTTTGGGTTTGGTATTGTACAACTTATAAAAAATGTGTTTGCTTTGTCTTTATATTGTTTAATTATTCAATATATTATTTTTCTGTTTTGTTGTCTTCTAAATAATAAATTTATTGAAATATAAATATTTTAATAAATATAAATAATAAATTGAATTAAATTCAAATACTTTTTCGTGTTTTATATTTAATCATTATTTATCCCATTTAATAATTTTATAATCATATATAAAATAAATATATTTTATTAAATTAATATATATTATTACAAATAAAACATTTACTATTTTATATATCGATTAGCAAATGAGTAATTTGTTCAATGAATAAAATTTGAAATAAACCTTGTTCAAAAAACATTACCTCCCTCTCAATTTAAAATAATCATATCTTTATATTTTAAATATGAATTACTCTTTTATAATTTAATTAATAATATGCTAATTATATAATATATTATTACAGAAGAATAATGCAATTAAATTGTTTGATAAAAAAGATAAAATGATTTATATTTTTCATTCAAAGAAAAATTGAATATTATGAAAGAAATTCAAAGAAAGTATTCGTTATATTTCAAATATTCTGAAATCTTGTTGAGAAAGTATATGAAAAATAAAACAACCATTTAATTTTTCTTAATTTATCATATTTTTTATAAAATTTACTTTTCGCACTTAAAATAAATAATATTCTATTAAGATTGGATTTTACATAAAAGATCTTTTTTATTCAAAATAATTGAAATATTGGTAATAATCTGTAAGAGCTATGCTGCCACTTTTACATAATTAATAATATAAATATTATATTATAGATATATTTTAAATATAAATAAATAAAATATCATTGATAAAATTCATAAATAGTTAAGATATTTTAGTTTTATATTTTGTTAATTTATTTTTTTTATTTGAATCGATGAGCTTTAATTTTAAAAATTAAATAAAAAATAGATAATTGTGAATATATCAATAAATGCATTTTATCTTGATAATAAATGATATAGAATTACTTAAAATATGTATTATAATTTATATAATATATATTTATATAATTATCACAATTAAACAAAAAATAACAGCTTTGAATAGTCATAATGCATCTATTTATAATTATAAAAAAATTCTAATTGAACTTTTTCTGAATGATGGGTTTCACTCAAAAAAAAATTAAGTTTGTTTGGGTTTATCTCAAAATTTAATAAAGTTTGTTTGGGTTCAATTTTTTTTTTGAGAAGGTTTGTTTGTGTTTGGACGATCATTTTCAAACCCAATTTTTTTTTATATGATTTTGTGTTCATACATTTTTGAGTGAATGCATTTAGCACATATTCTTTCGATAGAGGCTGGAGTTGATCCAATAGATTCCAGCTTTTTGCATTCAGAAAAAGTAAAATCATCAATTGAATAAAGTGATGAATAGACATCGCATCCTCTGACTTTCATTCAATTATTGATAATTATTTGAGGAGAACGATCAACAAATTCTTTGAATTTTTCAATAAATCTACTTTTTTGATATGTTTATTTGTTGTTTTTTGAAAATTAAAAAATAGTTTTATATTGAAAAATATATTAGGAAATAATATAAAATAGTTTTTAAATATATTAAATATCATGTTAAAAGTCCAATTAATTAAATAAAAGGTATATATAATGGCATAAATTGTAAATCTCAGATCATTATTACATAAATAAAGGATACACAGAGTCAAAAATTATTGATAACTCGTATATATTTATAGTAAAAGGATACTTTGTAAATTATCATGTATCAGTCCAAAATATTTAGATATTATAATATTTTATTGAGTAGTTCATTTGAATTTTCAATTGGTTTGGTTATGCAAGCGGGAATATTCGGTCATTATGAGCTATTATTATAAAAAGAAAGTTGGTTTATCATAAGAAAATTTTTTTTATAAAAACTCATTATCTCCAAATGATCGTCTAAATTGGCTATTTCAATTGAAACGATCATTTTTTCAAGTAATACATATAATATTTTGATGCAAATTGAGAACTCACAAAATTGCTCGCGCCTTTTGAAAGCTTTATACAAACCCCCTTCAATATATAATTTGTTTTGAAATAACTCATATAATATATTATTAGTGTTCATAGAAATATTGAAGGATATTTGAAATTGGTAATAAGTCTAGTGAAGAATTTTACCAATTTCAAATATTAATGATTTCAAATTTTTGCATAAATTAAAAGCGAATGGTAAAATTTTAATTTGACTGATATTTTATGAAATTTTAATTGCATTTACAACGTTTCTTCTTACAAAAAAGTAAATTGAATGTATTATCATATGATTACTTTTCTAAAAGAAAAGAATCATTATAAAAAAACTTTGTATTAAGCGCATCTACTTCTATTATGGTGAGTTTTCCAATATGATTGAGCCATTCTGCATCAAAACTGATTAAGCTTTTTGATATAAATGCTTCAATTGAAAAATCATTCGGAACTAATATGTTTAAAGCATGAATCATGAGGAAAAGTTACATATATTTCCGTTAAAATAAAATGCATTTATAATAAATTGAGTTATTTAAAATTTCTTTTGAATTATAAGTGATAAATTTATGGATGATAACAGTTCTTCTTGCCTTTGGAGAATATACTACTTTTGCAAATTTATTATTTTTATCTATTTCAATCTTTAGAGCATTTTCGAGTTTATCATACTTGAATATTTTTCATGTCAAAAATTGTGTGGGAATTTGGTCTCGTTTTGTTTTAAAAAAAAAATGTCACAACTTTATATCAAAAACAATGAAATTTTGTGTAGTTAACGTCTTTGATAAAAAGGTTTCTTCAAATATCATAAATATTCATATATTTAAACATATTCATTTCTACTCTGTAATTAATACAAATATATATTATTTTTAAACTTTATTTTATATATATATTCTCATATGATGTATAATTCTTTTTTTATGAATTGGATTTGTTTTGTTCATGTATATAAAGAATGCTTTGTAGCTTTACTGCAGTGTGTCAATTGTGCTTTGGACGAGGTTGTATAAAAGATTTCCCAAACCCGATTAAAAAGCGTAAAAAATTAAAATTAAAATAAAAATGGGTCAAAATTTTTTTGAATTTCAATAATCTTATAGTATTTAATTAAAATTATCAAACAATTCGTACAACATGAAAAAAAACGAAAAAAAAAATTATGAATTGAATGAAAAAAAATTTATTTGTCTTATATTTAAATCAATATCACTCAAAAAATTTTTTCTTGAATACATATATTTATACATGGATTTTCTATTCATTAAATGATAGGTGGCACTTATCCTAAACTATCTTGTCTTTTTCTGAAGGGACTGTCATATTCTATTTTGAAAATATTTTTAATAATTTCATTTTTATATAATGGAGGCACAGGACATATATGCTTTATATAGAAAAAACAAGATCATTTATAAAGATGCATTAATGAATCATTATTTTGATTCAAAGAAGTACTTAGAAAACATAACAAAAGACATTCATATATGCTCCCATAATCCAAAAAATATGAAATTCATCTTCATTAGTGGCATTAATGAACTAGAAAGTTGTATCAACAATCATCTAGGAATGGAGGCTTTAAAAAACATCTTTTATAATAACAAAACAATTGACTGGAAAAAGAAAAGCATTATTCTCAATTTTATTTCGAAGATTCTCAATTGCATTGATACTCTCAAGCCCTGCCTTCATTATTTAAAAGAAAGCTCAAAAAATGGTTTCACTTTTTATGGTGACATAAACCCATGTATTCAAGAAGTAATTAAATTTTTAACAAGTGGAAATCAAATGCAAACAGAAGACATTGATTTATCTAATGTTTTAAACCAGCTAACATTGATTATTGAAACATTTAATCAAAATATCAACTTAATCAATGTTTTCAAGGCTTCTCAATACAAATTTCTAAATCTTCTTATAAACATCACAAAGTGCTACAACGAATTTTATGCACAAAACCCAAATTTGAGCCAAACTTATCGACTTAAAAACATTTTAATTGATCAAAACTTTGATCCAATATTAGTGTATTCAGTAGTTGATCACAATGATGCAACAGCCAATAAATTGCTAATTAGCAGCCTTCTAGCATGTTTAGCTGATTATTCAGATCAAATCAAAAGGAATCTTGATTCGGACACCAATAATTGCTTCTATAAAAAGACAGAATCTCTCTGTAACATGTTATCCAACATTGAAAGTAAAACAATGACAGAATTAGTAACTTTTTTAAATGAAATGATAACAAAACTACAATTGTCCAATTTGTCATTTGAGATAAATGACAATGTTGATCTAAATGCTAACAACATTGACGGTTACATTCAAATTCTATTGAATATTTCAAAGTATCACATCACCTATGATTCAAAAACAATTCGTGAAATAATCAAGAAAATATTTTTGTTTTATGATGACGATTTAGATGAAGAACAAATCAATGAGATACTTCAAATGGTTAGCAATTTCAAAGATGGTGAAGATTTTGATTCATTCATTGATGAGCATATGAAGAATGGTGAATATTATTATTGTGATTCAATCTGCCAAATGATAATCAAATACCTAATTAATCCAGAGTTGCTTGCACAATATAAAGATTTAGTTTTATTTGATGATTGGCTTGAAGAAGATGAATTTGAAAGCAATTATTTGTCTTTTTTTGATCTCTTTAATTACTCAAATTACACTGCTTATTTCAAGTTCGTTTTGGACAGAGAATTTAATTTCTGCATTGAAAAGTATTACAATCAATGCATGGCAAAAGACGCAATTGAAAAGGAAAGAAACATCCTTAAAGAAAATTACTCAGAATTCGTTATCAATCTGGTCGAAGACTTAAAAGATAATAGAATCATTTTGCCTTTTTACGGCTTCCAAACGCTTGATTATGTTCTTTACTCACAAGATCAGAATATGCAGCTAACATTCGTTGACATGATCATCATATTTTTACAAGTTGCAACTGCATTAAACACATTACATTTGAACAACGAATTCCACGGATACTTGTCAACAAGCTCAATTTATGTTAATTCTAATAAAAACGTCGTCATTGGTGAAATTGCTTATGATAAACGTAACGAAGGCGACCAAACAAGAATTCCGGAAAAAGTTTTTTATAGAGCACCTGAATTTTTGAGTTATAAAGATAATCCTGACGATATTAATAGCAAGAAATTAAGCGATATCTACTCATATGGAATTATAATGTACGAAACAATTACAAAAATTGCACCTCGAAAGCATATGAGAAATAGGGCTAGATTCTTAATTTATAAAATAATGAATGAAGGAATAAGAAATTCTTTCTTTTCTGAAGATAATATGTCTGATGTTACAAAAAAAATGTTTGATTGCTTCACAGTTGACATAAGAGGAGATAGCCTAATAGGAATGAAAGAAATAATTGAGAAATGTTTGAGTAGAGATCCAAATGATAGATATCAATCATTTGATGAAATTATTCAATCTATCAAGAATTTGCCAATATATCAAAAAAATAAAAAAGAAATTGATTATAGAATAGAACAAGCAAAAGATGCCCCTGACAATAAGAGCCAATTATCTGATCTATTAGAAGTTTATTACCGAGGCGATAAGAATTCTGTTAAATTCATTGAGAAAATATTCAAAGATCTGAATGATTTGATTTATACTGATAATTTGAAGCCTTTTGTTTTTAATGAAAATGACGATATCATTCAAAAAGTATATAATTGCTTTGGTATTAAATTCATTCATGATTTGTAAATAAACATTATTAAAAACAACTAATTCGTATTTTATTTGAAGGTTTATCAATAAATAATTGCTGAAAAAAACTAATAAAAAAAATTTTGCAAAAATTTTTGGCAAAATTTTCAAAATTTTAAGACAAAAATTTTTTTTCTCTTTATCAATTCAATTCAAAATTCAGACTCAAAATGGAAATTTTGATCTTGGTAAAGATGAAGAAATGATTGCAGCCTTTATTATTATTATTATTAAATAAATAAATGATACTCAGCTTCCTTTGCTCCTTATTCCAGTTTCATATTGAATTTTGAATGGTGAACGTTTAGAATTAAATTCAATGAATCCGATCATATAAAATCAAATCATTGAATTTTTTATTTAAATGTCTTGATAAATAAGACAAAGAAGCATCGTTTTTGTTATTAAATCTTGATTGGGAGGATGAAAGAATTGTTGAAGATAAAACCAGAAGCAAGTTCTTAACTGCCTTAGACATCTGTCATTCCAAGAAATTAAGAATATCAGCACTTTAAAAAAAAAAAAAAAAAAAATGCGTTCAAATTATCATCAAATTTGGAAAATAACTTTCATTTAAAAGCACTTATTAATTGAACATCTGTACACAAAAGTTTTGTAATGTCTTTGTTGAAACACCTGAAGTAAACAGCGAGTCATTTTTGCATACAACTCAATTTTTCTGAGTAGTATTGAAAAATGAAAATAATCAACTCGATTTTGAAATAAATAATTGTTGTTTTCAATGATAAATTGAAAATTGATTTGTGAGCAAAAATGAAAACCGGTTTATTTTTTTATATTTAAAAAAAAAACAAAAACAATGATCTTTAACAACATTATATAAAATATTTTATATCTTTATTAATAATATACATACAGTTAAAATATATCTGGTTTTTGGCAAATGAGTGAGACACCTGATGAAACCAGCAATTTCTCAGCAACATCGGATTTAAGCGGAATTTCCCACTGCAAATTCTCTGCCACTCCGTCAACAACATTCATGTCATTTTCGAGCATGAAATGAGCCGATGGAATTGACCTATACAGCGGGCAAATGAAAACGTGCTGACTTTTCCCTTTCGTTTTCACAGGGACGCACAGCAGCTCGGGCATTGATGAAATCGGCTGTGTTTTCGAATTAGGAAGAACAAGTTTTCCTTCATTAAAGTCCCAATTTCCAGCAACCAGAGAAAGCCCAGATAGCAGCAAACCGCCAGCTGCAGCATTCACGCCATCGAAGCTTTCTATTGAAATATTTTTGTTCATTTTCAAATTTTCATCAGAATTGAAAACGAACTCAAAAGACAAGACATCAGTTGTCATTTGTCTCTGGATTGCAATTTCATTCAAGTAGCTAAACATGAGGGATTTCAAGTCAGAAACATAACGAACATCGACTGGTGTTGGCACCATTGAATTCTTGAGCCATTTTGACAGCATTTTGCACTTTTTATTGAGATATTTAAGAAATGATGTGAAGTGATTAGATGAACTCATTTTGATGTCATTTGCCCACTTTTTAGGGAACTTGTTTCTTCTATATAATTCAATGAATTCGTTATTCTTTGAATGGCACAATGTTTCGTTGATAACGTCTTCCATTTCGACGATAAGTTTGTTGAAAAGTTGAATCTCGCCGTAAAGAAAGATTTGTGTCGGTGTTTTCATTGAATCTTTTGACACTTTTATCGTCTTTGGGAACTTGCTAGTTATCAATTCATTCAATTTTGATTTCGCTTCAGAAATTGAAATGAGTTCATTTTCATGACTAAGCTTTATAAACGGTTTTGACACCCATTTTGACATGCACCAATTTTGATACAAATTTCCAATCGTTCTGTTCATCATCAAGATTTCTGTTGTTGCAAACAAAGGAATCTTTTCAAGCGCATGACTGTAATTCAATGACGATACATCGTTCGGTATCGTCCACTTGTCAATTTCATCAGAATTTGGATCAATGAAGCAGAAACCGTCATTTATAATGTCAGCCGAACAGCATGAAAAAACATGCCATTTCAACTTTTTGTAATCATACTGATCAAAAACGCCTCCTCCAATTTCAACCTCCAATAAATCATCACGAATGTTTTTGATTGGAATGAAATTGGTGTCTGTCGTTTCAATGAGCTCCTTCAAACGAACAAAAAAGTTCCTCAATCGGACTTCGTCAATTGGAACGTCGAAACTGAATCCAATCGGACTCATAAACATTCGAAAACGAATCAACGAAAACAAGAGCGAATACGAATAAATCTGCTTCTTGACTATCTGTGAATTAGAGCTTTGCATCGCTGAAGCATGATGATTGTAAATCTCAAACATTTGTTGCCTGATGCTTGGAAAAGCTTCATATTCAACACGAACGCACTTTTTGAGAATATTTCTGGGCAAACCGTTTGTCGTTGAACAAATCAAAACAGCACGAAAATCACGATTAGGATTTCGCGTTGCTATCATGTTAACGACATCGTTTAGAAAAGTGGAAATGTAAGTAGAATCGATAGAATAATGAATGGCAATTGTCACATCCTTCCTCATCGATTCTTCAATCAATTTCATTGAGTTGCTTAAAACTTGCGGATCTTCGCACAATGAAATTGACACGTATGAAGAAGCCTTGCTTCGAAGTGTGATGTAATACTCGAGCAGTTGTGTCGCATCTTTCATGTTATCGTCTGGATTCAATTGAATCAAAACAGGAACAGATGACGAAGTCGACAAAAACGATTCAATTGAAAAGTACGAAAAGAACTTTTTGTATTCACTTCCGTAAATTTCGGTTATGTAACGGTCAACAAAAGAAAAAATGTTGACAATGTTCGTGAACTTAAGATGATCGATAGCTTGACCGTTATGCCAGTCAATAACCGTAAAATCACAAAAACCGTCAAATTCAGATTCAATGTGTTGAAAAATCGAAGGAAGGTCATCTTCAACGACGAGCCCTTCAAAAAGTTGGCATTCAAAGCCTGATATGAAGAAGAACAAAAGTGACTCATTTATCGACATCGTCGGTAGAACCCATTTCAATATATGATTGGTCAGTGAAGCGTTAATTTTATTGAAATGTTCAGCTTGAAGAATTCCTTCGTGAAAACCGAGCGAAATAACGGTTGATGTAATTAGTGATATGAACTGAGGGAGGGAATAAAAGTGGCAATTTCTGACACGTGGCATAAATCGACTTAATGTTACCCAGAACGATAAACAAAGGCGAATTGACTTAGTGAACAGTTCAACCGTCATTTTCAATTCATTCAAAATTGAGGTGAAATCCGTTACAACATTTGTGGCTGCAAAATAACATTCTTTAGCTTGAAGAAGCTTCTTAATCTTGTCATCATCAGAGAGATAATCATACTTCTTATCATTGTGGATTAAGTTTGTTATCTCTTCAATCGAGTCGAGCGTTTGTCTCTCGTATTTCATGATGTCCAAGTTGTTCATCAATTCTGCACGCTGCATTGAATTCAATCTAGGCAGCATTTCGGGATCAAAATGACTCAAGAAGCAACAAGTTATATCATGTTGAACGGACTTTAATGATCTCTCAGAGACATCAACAAGTGTCGTAAAAGCTCGAAGATTCGCCGGAATGTCAATTGGTTTTATCTTCGTTGTGAACAAGAAGAGACGAAAGTTTGGATCAAGTTTGATGACTTTATTTTTGACTGATATTTCATCAACCTTCTTTGAAAGAGAAAAAGCAGACAAGAAAGGAATCAGTTGGAAATCAAGGAAGTCAACATCTTCAAGAAGAAGAATATAACCGTTTTTGGCTGAACTTTTGAGAACCTTAAATAAGTTGCTGCTTTTGATCGAGGCAACAACGATCATTTCAGATGAATTAGAATTCGGCATCGTGATTGAACTCATTATCGAATTTGACAGTGATATTGATGCAAATGATGTAGCTGTTGGATTGGTTGATCGTGAAAGTGGAACCGACGTTGGAATTGTGTTGAATTCGGGAACAATTTTGCCTGAATTTATGAAGGCGTTCAAAATGACACAATCTGGATCAATGATTAAAGGAGTCCTTGGAACAGACTTGATCAAACGAATGTCATTTTGAATCTCAGGAACAGATTCAGATTCACCAAAACCGCCAGCATTGAGTAGTGCAAGTTGGCCTTCAATGAATTCCAAAGGAGATTCAACATTGGCAACCAATCCATGTCTTTTTATTTCATCGCATAAGTCGATGACTAATTCATTTCTTTTTGCTGTTTTAATTGTTCCGAAATACGTGACAAAAGCAGCAAAAATGATCGAATTGCCAAGAACAAGATCAATGCTTTGATCAAAGTTGTCGCTTTCTTGTTTCCACTTGTCACCAAGAACATCCAATCCTTTGTAAATGTTCTCGAGAATTCTTTTCTTTGAATCAACAACTTCGATTTCTTTAAGCAAATGTTCACGTGTTACAGCAGAATTCTGAAGATTTTTTAACTCATGATCAAGTGATTTATTTCGTTGTGAAAGCTGCCCTTTTTCGGTTGCCATGTTATGTGTGAAGTCATCAAATTCAAGCATTAATTGGTCGTACACTTTTGTGTCTTCATTTAATTTCGCTGAACTTGAAGCATAACGATAAACAATGTCAATGTAATCATGAAGGATTGAACAAGGCATTGAAATGCTGTCAAAATCGGACTTTGTAAACTGACTCTCAGTGAAGATTAAAGTTGCTTTCTCTAAAGTTGAAGGATCAACTAATTGAGGATCAATTCTTTCTTTGATTTGTTCATAGAATTGAGGATCATAAAGAAGCCTCTTTCCATATGGTTCGTACTGTGGAGTAATGTTCATAAATACGCAAAACATTTCAATCAATTCTTTAAATGCAGGCGAAGGATTGAGGCCGCTTTGACGAACAAGTTCAAGTTGCTGTGGTGAGATTGATTCAAATCTTTGTCGAGCCAAATCAAAACGAACTTTTAGATCAATCATTGTCGTTTTAAGTGGCAACAATTGTTCACGTGTTTGTTTAATTTGGGCTGTTTTTAAACGTTCTTCATCTTCCAATTGTTGTTTTCTCAGTGAAATCTCACTTTTTTGATCGGCAATTTTTTTCTTGTAGCTTCCATCGTCATTATTCAATGCATGCAAAGACGAATCAAGATTTTTCTTCTTTTCGTCCACAATTTTTATTTCTTCTTCAATTTTTTCTTTGAAACCGATTGCCACTTTTATTGAAGAAACTTTTTCAGTCATGCTTTTATGACATTTTGAAGCGTAAAAAATGAAACTTGTCAAAAAATCTTCAAAATGACAATTCATAATGTGTGGACAATAGCTTCGAATGATCGAGTGAATCTTAGTGAAAAGAATCGGCATGTTTTCAGGTATTTGTTGAGCTATTTGTGTGATTGACGGATTCTTAAGGAGATCTTTTGCACACATTAAATTGAATTCATCTGTTCGTGGCAATCTTATTTCAACAAATGAACTGTATCTAGATGACTCGAATGAATAATCAGCTGCAACAATGAAATGTGTCCTCAATTTTAATGAATTAACAATCTGTTGATAAATTGTTTGTTTCTCTTCCATTTTAATCTTGAGTAAAGTTCCAACTTTGTAGTAAATGTCGTCGATTTCACTTGTAGTGAAATATTCGTAAAAATCATGGAAAAGGAACAAATTTGAAAGGAAATTAGTATCAACTTTGTTTTTAGAATCAATTCTAAAGAAAATTACGGTGTGTTTTGTTTGCATGATGCTTTCAATCATTGCTTTTTGGATGATTTTCTTGACTTGTTCACGTCGCTTTTCATGCGATGTTCCATCATCTAAAGGAGAAATGATTGGAATTGGATAAAACGAACAATCTTTCAAATAGGATACAAAGCATGCCAATCTGTAACGACCCGAACCATGATCGCCTTTCAAAACAACAGAAGTTCCTGGATAAGAAATTGCTCTTAAAAGCAGCATGATTTCATTAACAACTGGTCGATGAAAGGTCCATTCAAGGAATTTGTTTATTCCTTTTGTTTTGTTGTATTCATCAAACTTTTCATACAACATTGACCGAATCGTCGACAAAGGACGACTAAAAATGCCAGCAGAACAAGATGAGAGATCATTTGACATGTTAATTTCAGGATACATTAATTCATTGCCATCCAAAATATCAGCAAATAAATCTTTCAAACTGGTGTCATTGAAATTTGAAAGATACAATTCTTTCAGTTGTTCTTTCATTTGAACACTTGTTATTTTGTGATAAAGCAAATAGTTCAATTCAAACAAGAAAGAACGAACGCAGAACATCAATTCTCTTTCATTTGAGGCTGCTCTTTCATTTAATAATGCAATAAGCTCAATGACACGTGTGAAGATGAATGGGCATTCTTTATTATTGCAATACTGCTCGCTGAACTGTGAGAAACATTCAACCAATTTCGGAGAAATATCAAATTGTGAGGATATTTGGCTGATGACATAATTGATCGTTTGTGGAGCAGGCTCATTGAGATGCATGATGAAAAATTGGGACAAGAAACGTGAAGGCATTCTCGATATATCGTCTGTTAAAACAATGACGAAAAAGTGCTGGACTTGAAGAAAATCAAGATATTTCGAATCATTCCTCGATGAGGAAGGAATCGAAGAAGTCGAAACAAGCATTCGAATGAATTCAAGTGCATGCAAATTCTCACTCGGAACGTTGTCAAAGATCAAAGCATACGTCTTTGTGTCGTGAAGCGTCATGTACTTCTTCGTGATGATCGGCGCTAACGAACTAATGAACTTTTGTAACGTGTAGCCATTCGACGAATTGGTCACTGGAATCGTGATCGGAACAATGTCGTTCGAATGGAGGAAAACAAACCGAAGTAAAGATGATTTGCCGCTTGATTTTGGACCATGAATGATGAAATGTCTTTTCTTACGTGCAAGTAAACGTGACTCACAAATAACTGGCAAATATTGAGCAGCACAAATCGAAAAGTCAGAAGGAAGTTTGAGTGTAGGACATTCAATTCTCACTTTTTGAATAGGCTTCTCAAGCAGGAGTGAAAAATCAATAGGAATCAATTTTCCTTTGTAAAATTGAAGTGTCTGTATCGATGGACGTTGGTAGAAATCCCAAAAAGGATCTGGAGTGTTAAATCCAACCCAATCTTCTGGAATTTCAATGAAAAATGTCACTCGAATCCAGTTGTCAAAAATATTCAATGCCGACGGCCAAATAATGCCTGAAAAAGCAGAATAAAAAGCAAGAATCAAAATTGTTTTAATCTGGCTTTCATCGTACTTTTTCTGCATTGATGACTGCTCGTAGTAATGAAGAGCAAGCTCCATCGATAAGTATGACATGTGATCTGAAATAAGCTGATTACCGCCCTCAGTTTTTGACAAGAAATTTTCGGTTTCAAAAACGTAATGAACAACTGTTGGTGCAATTTGAATGAACAACTTTTTGAATGTTTCGGCGGTTTTGTCATCAATTTTGCCTTTGAAATTTCTGAGGGCACGATTGAAAACAATTTCAGGATCGTTGATTGAAAAAGTTTTATCAAACTGCAAATTATTCATCGGTAACAAAGCGCAATTCATCATCATTGACGGATTCAAGTTATTTATTGAGTCTGTTTCAATTATGACTCGAAAGTTGTCATCGACGTAATAAGAGTCCATTGAGTTCAATCTCATCAATTGCGAATTTGATGAAAACATGATTTCATTCAAAAAACGAATAAATTTGTCAGTCAAAGGGCCATTGAATCTCAGAATATTATGATGAGTTTTATCAGCTTTTGATATATTATTAAAGAATGAATGAAGCTGGCCTGTAAGCCAAGCAGGTCCTTCTTCACTTGTTGTCATTTCGCCATACATTCTCGTCCAGATGTCGTTTAAATAGAATGACTCAAAAATTTTATACTGGCACAAATTTGTAAATATATTTCTATCTTCAGGTTGATTCATTAAAGCTTTAATTGTGTCATTTAAAATGTCAACAAGAGAAGATTTTCCACTGTTTATGTCGCCATAAATAATGATGCATTTGTGATTCTCCATCATGTGATACAAAGAAATTGTTTTTTCAATCAAATAATCTGACAATTTCGATGAATATTTGTTATTTATCACTTTTTTAATGGTCTCAATTAATACAGCATCTTTTTGATCAGATGGGAATGTTGTTCGATTTAAGATGTTCAATTTAAAATCGAAATAATTATTGAAAATTTGAAAATGACCATACAAAATTTGAAAGAATGATTCAATATGAACGGTGTCAATTCTGGGAATGAAATAATCATAGACTGATCGAGCACAAACGAATTCTTCTGCTGTTCTTGATGATTCATAATAATCAACAACAACATTTTGGTTTTTCGTAAGCAAAAGAATTCGAAGTAATTGATTCGCATTGTCCAGAATTGAAAGAAGAGGTTTGAGAACAAAATTCAAATTCAAATATCTAAATGTTGAAATGATTGAATTAACAACCAAGAACAATTTCAATGAAATATGTTTCGAGGCTTTAAAACCATATGAAATAAGCTTGATTTCTGCAATTAATCGAATGTCAGGAGGACTCATTGCAACTGGTTTCAAATAAGAACGAAATTGATGAGGAATTGTCTTTGATTGGTAAATTGTTCGATCACCAGTGAAAAATATGACTGGATATGATGATGACATTTCATATTTATTACCAGAGATATAACATGACTTTTCTTTTGCATTTTTCTTATTCATAATTTCATGCACTGTCTCATATAAAAAGCACAAATTTTGTTGGGAATAAAAATGAAGACTATGAAAGGTCAGCCAGAAACCAGTTCGAGCAGCACCAATCAACAATCTCTCCAGAATCAAATTCGTTTTATTATGGAAACTTGGAATGTCATAAATATATGTTCCAAAAATAGAAGCGATGTCAGAAATCATATATTTTTTGCCACATGATGAAGATCCGAAAAAGTAAGGTGATTCACCTCTTGACATTGCTGATATTAGATTCATTAAAGCTCTTTCACCAGACGGTGTGTAAATGAATTGAACTCCACTTGCCCAATATTCATATCTGTGTTCAATTTCGATGTCACCTAATTCGACAGTAATAATTTTTTTCTGTTGATTAAAACGTAATTTTATTCTGTTTTTCCAATTCAATTTCGGAGAGTTGTGTTGAACTTTCTCTGAAAGATTTCTTATTATCGACATCTGTGAATTAAGTAGTGCTATAACAGCCGATAATTTTAATATTTCAGAGTTCGCAAGTGGTGATAAAATAGTGTGTGATAAATCAGCAATCTTTTTAATCAATGAATTTTCATAATTAGAGAATGCTCGTGAATTATTGTCAAGGTTCGCAAAGCATTCATCAATGTCCTTTGTAAAAATGACATGCAATGTTAATAATGCTATATATGTCGGCATTCCTAATACCCAATCATTCAACGATATGCTTGAATATGATTGAAGTGAAAACTCAAGTTTACTTTTAACAAAATCATGAAGAAAATTTATTAAGTTTTGAATCCACTTCTCAACTTGTCCACCACAGAAAACTCGTTGATCAAAAACAATCGATTCAAGAGTATCTCCAATGAATCCATAAATTTTTAATCTTGAAAAATCTTGGACATTTGGTGCTTTAGGTTCAGAAGACACATCTGGCTTTTCTTGAATTCGATAATCAAAGCTTTTAAAGTGCATAAATAACTTGATCAAATGACGATCAAAAATCGCAAAATCAGTTGTTGAAAACAAAGTCAAAACTTCATCATTACTTAAGAAATACAAACGTGGCATGGCTTCTCTCTTTTGATCAATGAACTTATTCAATGAAGAAAGAATTGATTCCAAGATTTTATTATTATCAACAAGCATGTCAAGAAGACTAGGAAAAGTACAAACAGAATATAATGTTGTGTTTTCTAACGTGTGCCTTACAAGTGACATCCACCTTCTTCGAACAGTTTGAAATCTTTTCGATTTCGCTTCAAGAATTGATTTTGTTTCTTCTTGTGCAAAGAAGCATGACAAAATCGTCCAATTTGATTGGAATGTTATCCAAGCATCTAATACATGTGCATAATTTTCAAGCATTTCAGATAAATCTTGAATTTCTTGTCTGATTGTTTGAACATGTGGAACAGACAAAATTTGTTGAAGACGAATTTGAGCGTCTGAAATTTCTTGGAAAAGTTTATCAACATCGCCTAAAAGAAGAGAATCATCTGCTTTTACTTGTGAGTCAAGTAAAGGAAGTTGAACTTCAATCCATTTCATTTTTATGTTTGAAAAGTCTGTCTCAAGTTGTGATTCATTTTGTGCACTGCTTGAAATTGTCTGGATTTTTTCTTTCTGAGAAAGAATTCCAAGCTTTGATAAACCGTTAATTGTGATTTTCTTTGTGTATAAATTGGAAACTCCGCATTCATCGAAAAGACGATTCCAGTGTCTCAACTTCATATTTCCATTTGCCAATTGTTTAAGTTGATCAACCATTGGGACGATAAAATCAACTTTTTGATTAAGGTCATTCAAAAGTGAAATTGATGGATTATTTGGACTGATATTTGAATTCCTTAAGTCCAAAACCATGTTGTTTAATGAATCAACTTCTTCGCCAAATCTTGCTATGTCAACTTGAGCGAAAGGAACATCATCCATCAATGCTTTAACATCATTATATTTACGAATTGAACTATAAAGATTTTCATTGTAAATGACGGTTTTTTTAATGTCTTGAAAAACTGATAATTCATTCAATTCAATTCCCATCACATTTTGACAATGTTGCAACGCAGAGATTTCTGGCTCAAGATGCAAAACTTTATGTTTTAATTGCTTCGTTTCGGGAAGTAATGAATCAACTTTGGCACTTTTTATATCTTCTGGATAAGTCATTACTTCCTCATTCAATTTATTCAATTGTCCTTCATGAATGTTAATTCGTTGTTGAAGAGCAACAACGAATTTGTCTTCATTTATTTCTTTCAAGTTTTTCGCTGTTTGTTTGTTGTTCTTGAAAATTTTAAAAGCATCATGAAGAAGATTTTTGGATGATTCAATTTCTGGTGTTTTTTCATATAAATCGGCTTCTAATTCTTCAAGAAGTGTTCTTAACTCGTCCGTTAAAGTGATTTCAACAGCAAGATAAGGAGTGATGACGCCGACAGCTTCAGTAAATTCACAGAAGTCAACATATTGTTCCAAACTTGCAGGTTCTTTCTTTAATTTCTTCGAACAATAAGAAAAAATTGAATTCAGCAATTCAATTTTCTTCTTGAAAATTGTGCATAATGTCGAATGGAGTGTCTCAAGTGCTCGAGCTGGAATTGGTGTCAAAAAGTTCTTCATTTGTCGACTGTCAATGAGCAGGCATCCACGCATTGTGCATGTGTGAAATTGAGACATTTTTTGAGAGTCTTTTTTAAATCTTTCAATGTCGTGTCGAATGGATGTTGTATCGACTGTTTTCTCTTTGGAACGATTGTAAACAATTGGAGTTGGCAAGTCAGTATCACCAATCAATTTAGACAAATTGTATTCAGTACTGTCGCCCCCTCTAAATTTCACAGATTCTTCAGGAGTCCAATCTTTTCCGAGCCTGAAAATTGTGAAATATTCAATGTACATCTCACTTGATTCTTCGGCACTTTTATAAGAAGCAGTTAGCAAGTCAAGAATTGTATCTTCAATTCTAGAATATGAAGTGTCAGTTGATCTGATGCTTTCAAAAGTTGGCCAATTACGAACTTTTTCTTTAGGAATGATGTGATCGACAATTTTTGACATTTGATTCAATCGTGGCAAATTATTCAATGTTATAAAAGACTCATTCAAACATGTTCTAACATTTTCAATGAGCGTCTCTAATGGAATATTGAATGATATTTTACCTTCATCTGAAAATGATACTTCAATTAAAAAAATGCCAGACTTGTCTTGTGAAATATTTGACGCTGCAATGGTCCAACTTTCAGAGCAACTTTTTGCCATCGATTCAAGAAGCATGTAATCAATCATCCTTATAAAATTAGATAGAGACGATATCTCACTTTTGACCAGTTGAATTCGCCTTTCTTTTTCCGCATGAACTTTTTGTTCGAGAACGATAAGTTGCTCAATATTCGGATTTTTTCTTTTTATCTCTTGAAAGTCGGTGTCTTCAACTTTGACTCTTTCTGGGTCGTTAATTGTTGTGAATAAATCACAAATAATTCTGGTGACTTCGTTTAGAAATTGTGAATATTCTTCAAAAAGTGACTTTTTGTTGCTCTCTATCGTCGAGTGAAGTTCCTCTAAAGTGTACTTTTTTTGCGGAATGAAAGGTAGTAAATATTTCTTGATCATTGTGTCACTGGTCGATTCTAGTATTGTTAACATTGTAGAAAAAAAATTCGAATTGGACCAATATGGATGTTTGTAGATATATTGCGTAATTTGATTATATCGTTGTTTCATGACAAACTTCTTCCAAAATCGAAAAGGATGCCAATAATAATATTGTGAAAAAAATCGTAATTTACGTATAGAAGCAAATATTGACGATTCTTTAGCCCATATGTCTATCGAAAATTGTTCGGTATTACCATCTGGTAAAATTCGAGTTACTCCACTTGCTGACATGGTAAAATATTCTTCTTTAACTTCTGCAAAAGGAACTTTTTCTAAATCATACGGATTAAAAGCGGGGTCTTTCCGATTGCCAGTATAATTAAGATAAATGAATTGATGTCCTCCACCTTCTTTCCTTTTTGCAAAATACGCAATTGGATCTTCTTTAAATGATATTGAAGCTCGCTCGTTTTCAATCGACTGTTGAACTCGTTGAACTGATGTTGGAATTGATGTACTTTTAAATGTTGTCGTTGTTGGACGACTTAAAAGAGAATAAGATGTTTGTGCTTGATCCATAGCTGTTATAGGTCGAATTGTACGAGGTCTTGTTTTTGATTTTGCGGTTTTGTTACGAAGAGCAAGAAGTTGAGGATTACGATCTTTTAATTGAGCATCTGAATCTTTATTTCTCGATGAAATAATATCAAATTCATTTGTTGTAGTGTCGAGTTTTTGAGCGCTCCATAGATTTCGACGAGGATGCGCCGCTGATGCTGATGTATGCAATCCTCTATTAATAACTGTAGGGCGATGTTTTGGAACTTTGATTTCTGTTTTTGAATCATTTTTCGAGGACATTTAATGATGAAATTGCAGATTTTGATAACGAATTTTGATATTTTCAAAAGATTCAATTTGATCATTGAAAATTGAATAGAAAAAGAATTTGAAAAAACAAAGAAATTAAAATAAACATTTTATTTATACATTTACATATTAGCATTATCTATTTTCTCCATTGCTCTAGATAAAGAACCAAGATATTCTTCGATTGTATTTGTCATATCAACAAGCTTGTCTTCAGCTTTAAATCCTGAATTCTTCTTTTGATTTTTTAATTTTTTCTGTTTATCTTTTTGAGTTTTTATTTTTTGATTAATTTCACTAAATTCGGCTTCTTGCTTTTGCTTTTCTTTTTCGAGAGTTAATTTCATTTGCTCAAGTTCTTCAACTCTTCTTCTCATTTCAGCAAGTTGTTGACGTTTTTCATCTAAATCACGTGAATTTGCTTCAAGTTCTCTTTGTTTTTTGATGTCTTTAGTAATTGGGAAGCATTTTTCAACTGAATCAGTCAACTTGATTCTATTCTTGTTAATAAAATCGAGTCTATCTTTGCTTTTTTTAACAAGTTTCTCATATGAGATGGCTTCGAGTTGAACTCTGTCTAGTTCATCACTTGCTTTTTGAACGCAATCTTCAAGTTCTTGAGGATTTAATAAAAGAACTTGATTCATTTGTTCAATTAATTGGTTTTTAGTAACGATGTTGTTTTCAAGTTCGCTTTTTTGAATTTGCATGTCATTAAATTTCTTATTTAATTTATTAATTTCACTTTGATATTCTCTTTGACCCATTTCATATTCAGAGATATGGCAACTAAGTGTTGTTTGAGTACTACGTAATTCTTCTAATTGTTTTGCTCTCTCTTGAAGTTTTTCTTGCTGATTTTTAACTTCAATTTCCATTTCATCAATTGATTTTTGTAATTCTTGATTCATTGCTTGTAAATCCTGTTTTTTATTGTTATTTTCAATATATTCATTAAATCTTAATTTTTCAAAAAATGCAAAATTCATTAACCCGCTAAATACATGAGTTAATCTTTTTTCTTTGGGAGCATAAAAATCTTTCAGTGAAAAATCTCTAATTCCTGCTGCTTCTAAAATTTCCTTTAATTTATTGAAGCAATTAAGAAATTCAAAGCCACTAATCAATTCATCGTCTGCGTTATCGCATACCTGAAGATCTGGTCTGGATATTTGTTGTGCATTTAAATTTGTTAAAAACATGTAATAAGTTTTGAATACATTTTTAATTAATGTTGGTTTTGGGTTTTTAATCGCATTTTCTGTAACTTTGATTTTTGCATCGTTAAGTCCGCTTACTATATCTTTTAAAGGTAATTCTTGGAATGAATACATTTAGATAATAATGATTGTTATAATCATAAACGTACATAAAATTTTTGCAATAGATTTCCTTGTTAATATGAGCTTTGACAAGTATAATTATTCAAATTCTTTTGTTTATAAATTTCATTTAATAGTACGCTAATAATTATTATAATAAAAAAAAATTGCAATTTTATTATAATCTGTTTAATTAACAACAAATATAAAAAAAAAAACAAAATATTAAATAACAAATAAACAAAAGAATTCGCAAAAATATCACTAGTATAAAATTGCTGTTAAATATCCAAACCTCTCAAAATACCCTTCATTGTAAGAATGAAATTGGCCATTAAATTTTTCAATTCTTTATCTGGTTCCTTTGCTTCGAAAATAAGTATTTGCGTTTGAGCGTAAATTCCTTTTCCAGGTGTAAAGCAATATGCATTTGTGTATTCATTTCCACATCCGGCGATTTTTTCAATGACTGTAATTAAGAGTTCGTTAGTTTGAAGAGGCAAATCCCAAAACATTGAAAAAACTGATGAAATTAATTGAAAAACTGATATGACATGATTCAATGGATTTGGAAGTTGATTGTTAATTGTTTGATAAATTGCTAAATCATCGACTGATAACATTGTATGCAACTTTCTTTCAGGTTTTGTAATAAAATTGGTGGGATAATCAGGAAAATCGAAAATAGATGCATTATGATCAAGATCATCCAAATAAAAGAAGGCTGTTTGTAATGCTGAAGAACGAATATCTAGCATAGTACTGAATAAATTCAAAGTTTTAACTGTCCATTTAGTAAACCATGACTCAATATTTTGTGAAAAAACACTATCACTTCTGATTATATATTGAATTAAAGTCGAAATTGTTCTTGTATGATGTATTGATGTAAAGAAGAAACGAATGGTTTCAAATTGAATAAGAGATGGTGATTTTTTTAAATTTTCTAGCAAATTTTCAGTTAATTTTGATGAGTAATTATTTAATAATTCTGATTGATTTTCAATATCATTTTCAATTTGGCAAAAAATTGTATCAATATACTTGCAAAGCTTTAATGGATGAGAGTCATCAAGAATTGTTGGTGATATATCAGAAAAAAAGCAGAACAAATCAACGAAACTATCAAGAAGAACACCTAAAAAATAATTTAAAATTGGCTTATTTTGAATAATTATTTGTTTTATAATTGTTCTTGAGTTTTCAGCTATTAAATCATCATTTGGATAACTTTTAATCAAAAATAATAAAAATGGATAATTACCATCTTTGTCTTCTATTTCATCAGCCTTAAAAACGTCTAAAAAGTCGTTTAAGAAGATTGGTTGAATATCTTTATAGCACAGAAAGAGAGAATTTAAAATAGATATGGCGCAATCTTTATCAATATCTAAAAATGTACACTTTTTAATTTTCATAAACGAAATAAAAAATGAAAATAGTAATCCTTTAGACCTTTTGTATTGTGAATCAAGAAGCATATTATGTATGTCAGTGATACAATTTTGAGAGAAACTAAGAGCTGAAGTCTTGTCTATTTGTTCAAGTTCGTGATAAATTGTTAATAATTTATCCCAAAAATTAATTGAAGAGTCGTGAATTTGATTGTCGGGGTCTTGGAAATCAATTTTGACAGCATTCCATTCTTTAGAAAGACGACTAAATGAAATACCATCAACAATTGGTTGATCAGAATCGGGTTCTATATCAACAAAAACAAAATCAGAAGACATTACGAAGATTTTAGTAAACCATACAAAAAGTTTTCTTCTCAAATAAAATCAAAAGAAGAAATCATAAAAAAAAAAAAAGAGATTTATTATTTAAAAACCTAAAAATTAAAATACATATTTCCATAGCTATTGTTTTGGGACAATTATGTAATTTGCTCTCATTCCCATTAATATTTAATAATAACATTTAAAGTTTATCTTTATCTGTTATTATTTGTGTTATATTTGAGCTTATTCTACCCCTAATTTGTCTGTTTGCTCTTGTTGTTGGATTTTGAGGTAAAGCGACGATATCTTTTTGAATTAAATCAACAAGTTCATCGAATTTGATTGAGTTATGAGGCATGTTTGCTTTGCATTTAGCAACAAAAGCGTTAAAAGAGGACGTTATTTTAGAAATAAACTCATGATCTTCTCTACTTTTTAAACATTTTCTAATTGTTTGAAGAGTTGAATTAATTTGACCTTTTTTATCGTCAAATAAACTAGACGATAAACTTTCGTCAATTTGTTTATCAAACAAATTTTCAAAAAACTCTTTTCTTTTCTGAATAACCGCCATCCATTTACTTACAGAATCACAGTTATTCGGTGAAATTACATCGTCGTCCAATTGCTTCAGAATTTCGTTCGACTTTTTCAATTGATTTGCCCACAAAGTTACAATTTCATTTGGCACCTCAAAAACTTCATTATCATCCTCATTCATTCCACTTTTTGATTTGTTGTCAATTTCCTTTATTTCAGATTTCAGAGCTTTACTTTTTGTGTTCAAAACGCGGAAGTAAAGATTCAAGTTGTGAATTGATGAAAAAATTTTGTTTGTGAAGATAAACAAAGAGTTGAATTTGAGGGATCCTTGACTCTCATTCTCATCATCTTTACTTTCATTCTCCTCGTTGCTTAATTCATTGAAATGGCCAGATCTGCTGTAATAGAAATCATCGGATTCTGAACGATGTGAGCCCGAACTGAAGGAGACAGAACTACTCTTTCTTTTTGGTGTTTTTTGATTCAAAGTCAATCCTTGGAACTGAGTCAAGTTTTGATTCTGTCTTGGTCTACTCAAATATTTATTCTGATTTGTGAAGAAGAGTGATATGAAGTCGCTATCGTTCAATTTTTCATTCAAAATTTTCAAATTTGTGAAAATTAATTGATGAAGTTTTTCAATGAATTCCTTGCCTTCGACCGACTCAAACTTTGACGGCGACAACGATAGAAGCAATTCAATAGAAGGCCGATCAAGTTTTTTAGCAAGATTCAAAGCATCTCTTTGAAATTGCTTGATTTTCATGTTCAATGTCGACTCTTTGTCATTCTCGATGTAAGAGTCAGTCTCATCGGCCTCATTATTTGAATTGTCAGGCTCGTCCAACTCAATAATTGACTTATCATTCACAATTGCCTCAAAAAGTTGATGCAGGCATTCAATATCTTCCATCTCAATTGAATACTTGATCGCTTTGTAGTCAATTTTGGCACCACTCGAAATCAGCATAGAAAGCGAGCTCGAATCGTGCTGATGAATGGAGTAATAGATGGGACGATCACCTTTTGAATTGGGTATGTTTGGATCTGCTTTCTTCGACAAGAGAAGTTCGAGCGCAACGTTGTTCCCTGAGGCAATGGCGGTTATAATCGGGGTGGCCCCAACTGAGGCTGTTTTGAGGTTCTTATCGGCGCCTGATTCGAGAAGTATTGAAACACATTCGTTTTGTTTTAGTTTGATAGCGTAATGAAGAGGTGGGATGATGTTTCGGCACTTGGGAGTTGATGTATCGGCTCCATGATCAAGAATAATCGACAATTGCTCTGTATCGCCGCTGCTGATAAAATGATGAAGGAGAGATTTATAAATATTAAAAAAATTGAAATTCCATTGGAAAATATTATATGAAAATGTTATATAAAAATGTGGTTGGAATTATTACATTAATAATAATAATAAAATTTCGTCTGGGTCTTTTCCTGAATAAACAATTCGTTGACTTGATATTGAACTTAGAGACATTTGATTCCAAAAAAAAAATTGATTATGAATAAATTCACCTTTGAAAACGTTAAATTATAAATTTTAATAAATCTTTATAAATTAATTGTTTTTCTATATTAATTGTAGTATTATTTGATTTTTGAATATTTAATTAAAATAAATTTAAAATTATTAATTATTATAAATTTATTCTTCAAAAGAAATTGTAAAAATAATAAAACCATAAAAATTCAATGATTATTTTAAAGTTATTTGAAACTTTATGAATCAATAATTTTAAATTTATTTTAATTAAATATTTATAATAATTAATAATTTTAAATTTATTAATAATATTATTCCAAAAAAATTGAATATTTTCTCATATTCATATTCAATTTTTATTTTATATTTTTTTTTACAAATAAAAAAAATGTTTGAAGAAAACTTAGTTGAAATCATTATCAATGAACGAATACTTAGATGTGAGAAAAAAGAAGTTATTCGAATTAGTCCATTAGTACGAGAATATTTTGAAGATAATGAAGAATCCAATCATTTTGTTACAGAAGTTGAAAACTTTGATACACTTATAAAAGGCAAAACAGGCAATAACAACAGAGATAGAGAAGAAATTGAGATCAACAATCTTCAGAAAATATTAAATGGGAAACAAATCGAAGTCAATTTTGACAACTTCGAACTTTTTTCAGCTTTTTCAAAGCACTTCGGTATTTATACTCTTAATCAAAAAATCCATGAATTTGAAAATTATCTCGACAACATAACGAAATATATTGAAGGGAATGAAGAATTAGAAACACTTAAAAAAATCGAAAATTTATTGCGCTCATTGAATTCAGAAAATTTCAAAGAAGAAATTTCAAAGGAAGAAACGGTTATGTTTCTGAGAAGCATTGACCAGATGCTTCTTATTCAAGCAATATATGGAATATTCTTATTAGGCACGCAGCAAACTTGTAATAATTTTATGATTGAATTAATAATTGAATTAAATTCAATTAAACCGGAGATTTTGACTAGCTTTGTTCAAATGATCATTAACAAAGTTGACAACACTCAATTTGCTGACATTCGAAACTACCTCAACAATGAATTATTTTTATTATTGCATCAACTTTTTGAGTATAATTTGGCCAATGAAGGTCAAATATCACAAAAACTGTCATTGATTTTTGTCGACTTTTTGAATGATAATGAAAAAATTGTTTTGAATGAGATGTTCAAGACAATTGATGAAAGTTATCTTGATGATAATTATAGACTTCATAAGAAAGCATGTGAATTAGGTGTTTATCCAGACGCTTTAGAAATATCGATTCGTAATGATGACCTGTCAAATTGTCAAAACATCATTGCACACAGATATGAAGACATCAACCAACTTGTTAAAACGAGCATTTATGAAAAGAACAGTTTTGTTAATGATGGAAATTGTTCTTTACTTGAATACGCCGCTTTTTTTGGAGCACGAAATTGTTTCAAGTTTTTGTTAAGCAATCGAGCTGAAATGGACAAACAAAGAATTGGCAAATTTGCAATTGCTGGTGGAGATGAAGAAATCATTCATATTTGTCATCAAGCAGAATGTTCATTCAAAAGAACCGTCAATATTGCAATTCGATATCATCACAACGACATTGCAATTTGGTTGATTGAAAATAGACTCGATTCAATTGATTCAAATGAATCTTTCGATTCTGATAAGTCGCCTTTAAAACAATCTTTGGAATCATTCAATATTGAAATGATGGTTTATTTGCTCGAAAGAGGACAGGATGTTGAAAGCATCGTCAATTTTTCTTCCTTTGCGAATAACATCATCCTTTTGAAGTGGATAATGAAATATTATAAAGAGAACAATATTAACGTTGATCAATATATAACATATGACATAAAAGGTGTTTTCAAATTAATTGTTTTTTTCAAATAAAACAGCATTACATTTTGCTGCTGAAAATGGGAATTTAGAAATTCTTAAGATTTTGTTGAATGGAAAAGATATTGATATAAATTTGAAAGCAATTTTTAAAAATATAATTTAATTTAGTTTTATAAGTTGGGTTTTGTTTTATTATGTTCAATATTAACATGATTTTAATGGTGTTTTATATGTATATATATTTATAAAACTTTGTTGCATTTGGCTGTTGAAATGAATCATCTTAAAATTGTTCAGCTTTTATTGAATCAAAAAGGAATCAACATTAATTTAAAGACAGTTTATAATCTTTATTGAATTCATGAAATTTGAAAATGATAAAGGTTTTCTAATTATATTTCATATAAACTTTTGTTTTAATGGAATTTTTTGAAATTATTTTAAATCAAGTTTTTTTTTTGTTTATTGTTTTAAATTATGTTTCAAAAAGTTTCAAATTGATGGAGTTTCTAATGAATGATTTATAAAACAGCATTGCAAATAGCTGCAGAAAAAGGATATACAAAAATTGTTCAAGAATTATTAGCACAAGAAAGCATTGATATAAATACACAAACAGTTTTTAATTTCTACATATTCAAATGATGTTTTCATGGGTTTTTTAATCTAATTAAAACAAGAATTTTTTTAAATGGAATTTCACTTTTTATTGGTTATTTAACTGCATTACATTTTGCTGCTCAGAATGGATTCAATGATATTGTAGCTCTTTTGTTGGATCGAAAAGAAATTGATGTCAATTTAAAAACAATTTTTTTTTTAATTGTTTTTTTGAATAATGTTTTTTCATATTTATTTGTTTTAATGTGATTTCAAATAAGCTTTTAAATAGAATTCTAAAACAAGTCATTTTTTTTTAATGGGATTTCAAATAGCATTTTTTTTTGTTTACATGACAGCATTGCATTTAGCTGTTCAATCTGGTCATATAAACGTTATTGATGTTTTATTAGGTTTTAAAGGAATTGATCTCGATGTAGTTGACAATATTTTAACTTAAATCATTCAAACTTAGTTTTAATTCAAAATTCATGGTTAATTTTTTTGAAATCTTTTGAAGAAAGCCAATTGAATGTTCAACCAATGAACAAGTTCTCAGTGCATATCAAGAACTCAGAAAATAATATTTCAGATGTTCTACACCCCGAGCTTATTACATTTTCAAAAAAAAAAATGTAATAAGAATTTAAAAAAAAAAAAAGTCGAGGTACCAAAAGAACTTATGACCCTAATTAAAAAAATTATAAATAAGAGTATCTTGTTTAATCACAAATATATATATAAATAAAAAATTTTTTTAAATTTATAATCTTATACTTATCATATATTTATAATTTTTGTTCAAAAAATCAAAGATTTTTTCCTTATTACAGTATTTCTCATATCATTGAGAACTTGTTCAAAAAGGCAATAATGAGCCGTTTAAAATAGACTTTAGCTCGGGGTGTAAGATGTTCATCTTCAATAGAAATATTTGTAATGAAGATTAGAATTTAAAGTATAAATAAATATAATATAATATAATCTTTCGTTTTCTAATCTTTTATATGAGTGATTTTTTGCTTAAAAAATGAGTAAATAGTAGCCTTTACTTTTTTCACATCACAAATTTCTTAACGTAACTTTTTAACGTTTATATTCTTTAATCCCTATTTTGGTTGTTGTATTTGCATTTTTTTGGTAAAAATATCAAGTTTTCAAATTAAATTTTATTAAAAAAAATCAATGAACAGATAAAATTAAAATTTTGAGGCACTTAAGTTTATATTTTATATAATCGCTTTTTAGTATTGGTTTTATATGTTAAAATGAAATTAAAAGTTTATAAAACAATATTATAATAGTAAATAATCTAGAAATCTCGAGTAATGTGAATTGGTTGGCTCACAGAGTGATTATATGCTTTTTATAAAATGGTCAATCATTTCACCTTTACAAAAAATGATTTTTAAAAATTGCATTTTACTTTTACAAAAATGATTTTATAAAATAATTTAATTTCTAATTTATTTATTCACAAAAAATTATTTAGTATATTATCTTTTTTCAGAGATATGATTATTTTATGTATTCAATATTTTCAATAAAAAATACATTGTACAAACCTTGTATTTTTTCTATCGTTCTTTGTAGAACAAGGTTGGTACAAAAAGTGAAGTCTAGTAAATAGATATTATTATTGTATTTTAGAAAAGGTGGAACTTGGTCAAGCCTATATTATCTAGAGATATTTATTACATAATTTAGATCAAGGTTATGAGAGGCATAAGCAGTGTAAGCAGTGTAACCAAAGCTCAAGAATTGATTTTGTATGAATCATGAACTATGATTGAAAGATTTTCTTTTATTGATTGTGTTTCATCATAATTGAGTTTTTTGAAATTTCAATCAAAATATTTGTTGGAAGTTACGGAATAATATATACCAATGCCTTTATCTTGAATGATAAGTAATAATTAATGTAAATAAGAACCTTTTCAAAATAAAGACATGTGTTCTTTGGCAATTTTGTATAAAAACATCATTTGAATGAGTATCTTGTATTGTTAAGCATTCTTTGGAAAATAAAGAAGAGAAAGAAAGTAATTCTATATATAGATAAGAAAGATTTACTAAATAAGTTCATACTGTGTAAGGAATGGTTTCATTTCCTTTGATATTGAAGTAAACATAGTTGGAAATCCATTATTATGATACAAAGGATCATCAATTCCTCTTGGAGGATTGAAAAGAACAATTTTCGCGCGGCATCTTGTTGGTTGAATTGATAGAATATTCTCTAAAGTGGATTTATCAAGAGCAGCAATGACATCAAATCTGTCAAAATCACTTTGTATGATTTGTTTTGCTCGTATTTTGCTTATATCTATTCCATTTTGTTTACAAATTTGTTGTGAACGAGTATCTGGTTGCCGGCCAGTATAGGAAAATGAAGTTGCAGCGCTACTGACATATAATGAATTGCCAACTAAATTTTTACATATTCCTTCGCATACAGAGGAGCGGTAAATATTTTCATGGCATACAAAAAGTACAGCTTTTTTACCTGAAGAAATATTAAGAGGGATGAAAGATATCTTATAAAAGTATTTTGTATTTAAATTCAATTATCGAAAATTTTATATAAATATACATGTTTATATATTTGTACTTAATATATAAAAAAACTATGATTTATGTCGTGAAAACAATTTCTAATTAATGAAATCAAAAATTTACAATTCAGAAAAAAAAAATTTCAAATAATAACGAATAAAAAACGAATTTTTGAGGATTAGATTTGTTTCGTCAAATGGCTTCGAAAGAGGATAAATCTCAGCAAAAAAGTCAATCAGGATCTTTGGAAAGCATTAAAAAAGGATTTGCTCCCCTTTTTTCAGGTGGAGCAGCTAACGAATCAAATAGTGATAAAAACACAAAAAGCAAAGACGCTCAATCTAATTTATCGAATGATGGTGGGTCATTAAAATTACCAAATTTATTGGGAAATATTCAAAGTGTATTTTCAGAATCAATAGGTGCTGCATCCAAATCTGCAAAAGAAAAAGAAGGAAAAGATCAAAATGACGAAAAGAAAAATAACTCTCTACCTATACAAAAATTAGATGATGTCATGAAAACTGTAATAATACAAGCAAACGATGAAATTCAAATCCAGGCTAAAAGTAGTCGTAAAAGCGAAGATCAAAAGGATAAAAAAGATCAGAAAAATGAAATTGCTAAGCATGGTAGATCTGGTTCTCTCACTCTCGATCTTGGAAAGCCTCTTGAAGAAGTTACACTAGTTATTCATGAATCAATAAAATCGAAATCTTCAAGAGAAACAGATCCACAATCAAAAGAAAATGTAGAGCAACCAAAAATCGAGAACGTTCTTTTTCAAGCCTGTGAAACAATAAATGACTCAGTGAAGAAAAATGCAAGTTCAAAAAATTTGATTTCAAATGAAACACAAACGCAAGCTGAAGAAGAAGAAAAAGGAGAAGTAAAGGAAAATAAAGGTGAATTAGAAAAATATATTGAAGATAATATTCTAATTACATTGATAAATCACAAATCTACCGCTGGTACACAAACTGATCCAAATTGTATGAGCGAAGAAGAAGAAGAAGAAGCCAACGAGGATGATGAAAATAATGACGATGACATTCCACCTATTCAAGTCACAAAGTACAGCCCAGAAGAACTTCATGAAGCACTTCAAAAGCAAATTACTACGCAACAACTTCCACCGCAAGAAATGCGCGAAGCAGTTGTTGATTATGCTCGAAAACAAAGTATATTCAAATTAATGGAAGAAGATTACGATACTGCCTCCAAAATAGATGATGCCATTGCTGCCAATATACAAAGTCTCAAAGATGATCATCATAACATCGAAGCAGATATGTTAAATAATCATCTTAAGCATCGTCTCAGTGAAGCCGAAAGTAGCAAAAGTAGCCTTCAAGATCAATGGAGAAAAAAGATTCGTTCGTTCAAAGAAAGCGAAGAAAACGAGCTCCAGAAAATTGCAGAACGGCATGAACAAGAACGTCGACTTTTTGAAAGCCATTGGTCTCAATCAGCAACATTAATGCCATTTTCAAAACCATCACCATCACTTCTTCAACTTCGATCAATGCAGAAAGCTTTCGCTCTTTCGCATGATTTCACAAATGCAAGAAAATTAAAAATATCGGCCGAACGAAAGCAAAAAGAAGAATCAATTGAAGCGAGCAAAAAAGCCTCAAAATCGATGCGCAAAGAGTATCAAAACCTCGTTAATAAGCAGCAAAAAGAGATAAGTTGCTTCAACGAGCTCAGTAACAGAAAATTGGGACTTTTGGAAGCACAGAGAGACACCGAATTGAGAATTAATGAAAATGTCAGATTTCAATTGGCTTCAAGAGTGAATAAATCAAGACTTATCAAAAAGCCGATGGTAATGACTCCTTATGCTACTGTTAAAGTTGACGTTAGAAGCGCTTCAGTGACTCCAATGACATATAGAACAAGATCACAGTTTGCTAATTACCGGCAATCTGTGGATATGAAAATGCTTGATGTTAAGATTAATGATCTGCACTCAATAATGAAGCCTCTGACACCGGCTGTTCAAAAGAATCAGAAAAAGCAAAAGAGTCCAAAAAAAAAGTGATATAGTTTGATTATATTGTTATAAATTATATATTATTGTGAGTTTTGTGTATTCTTTTTTAATCTTATCATATATTTTTTTTCAAACGAGATTTTTTTCTTTGGTTGTTCTATATAAATTTTAATAAGTATATACGAAAATCAATTATTGATTGACTTAGTGAAGTGGTTTTATTGTTGCTTGTAATTCATATTTTGGATGAAGGTACAGAGTAAATAAATGATAAATAAGTATTTTATAATAAGAAGAAGAATTAATCAAGTTTTGAAAAAAAAAATTGTTTATTTATTGTAAAAAGAAATTGTACGAACACTTTTTTTGTTTTTTAATCTTCATAATCAAGTTTCTTTCTGATTGTTGTGATTTCTGGATAAAAATGTTGAAATAGTTGGAGAACTTCTGTAGGAATTGCTGAGCATTTTTCACAATCGCAAATTGAAGCTTCGCCTTCAAGTGAAATCACAGCGCATCCATCTTCAATACCATGAAAAATGATATCACTGCCTTCTTTTTGAAGAGTAGGACGAATAATTTTTTCGACTATTTTATCGCATTCTTTCACAAGTTCTTCATTTGATAAAGCAAAAAATCTAGAAAAGAATCCTTTAGATGTGCCTTTTGTAAATGCAGAGATCATTTTAGAAATGAAGATTAAAAAATGAAATAAATAACGATTCAAAAAGTGAAAATTAGTAAAAATTAAAAAATTGTTTATTTTGCTAAATATGAAGTTTATTTGGAAATCTAAAATATTTTGTTAAATGAAACCATATAGTCCATTCTATTTTTTGAGCAAAAATTAAAATTGCAGATTATATGAGATTTTGTTTTTTGAGGCAAAAAAAAAAGAAGTGCGAGAACTTAAATAACGTATTTTTGTATAATTTAGTATGTTCATTATCTTTGTATCTTATCAAGAATACTTTAATATTATTTTCATTTTAATATTAATAAACTTTTTAATATTCCATTTATTGGTATAAAATGAAATTGATTAATTATTCATCAAAATACTGATTATTTAAAAAAACAGAAATTTGTTGTGTTATCTCGATATCTGATATACAAATTAATATTATTTTTATATTTATATGATTTATTTAATATTATATATAATATATGTTGGTTATAAAGAAAAATAACTTTTTTAAATAATAATATTTGCATTTTATAAAATATTTGTTTTATTTGAGCTTATTTTGAGGGATAGATTGAATTTCAAGGGGATAACTATTATTATATATTTATATATATAAATATATTATATCATATTAAAATATAAAAAAATATCACTCGACAGGCGTAGCTCTATTTTAACTTTTATAAAACTTATTTTTTTTCTGGGGAAAACGTTATTTTTAAATTTTTGATAATTTTCGGTTCACTTTTTGATAATCTTCGAATGACTTTTTGATAACTTTTTGTTTATTTTTTGTTAAATTTCGGTTCACTTTTTGTTAATTTTCGGTTCACTTTTTGATAATTTTCGGTTCACTTTTTGTAAACTTTCGATCGACTTTTTGATAATTTATGATTTATTTTTTGTTTATTTTCGGTTCACTTTTTGTTAATTTTCGGTTCACTTTTTGATAATTTTCGATTGACTTTTTAAGAAGTATCAACTTTTTAGGTAATTCAATTTTATTTATGTTTTGTTTCTTTATTTTATTTATTTTAAAGTAATTTATGCGAAATTTCAAGAAATAAAAGATATATAACACTTCCTAAATACTTATTCAAGTATATTCTATACATATGAAAAGAAAATTTAATATGATTTTTCCATAAAAGAAGTTTTCATCAAAATTTATTGAAAAAAATTATAATCTACTTAAATAAAGTATTTTCCATAAGTTAATCACTTTTTTTTCTAAAAGAAAGTATATTTCTCAATATTAATTGAAGATTTTTTTTGATTATTTGATATATTACCCAAATAAACTTTATATTTACATAAAATAATCTGTATTTATATTCATTTTCATTCTTTTTTCTTATTCCTATTTGATCAACGAGATAATCATTATATCTTAATTAATGTAAAATAATATAAAGAACATTTAATACACTGATATTAGATTTAAAATAACTTGCATTTATGTTAAAAAGTCAGTTACAGTTATCTATTTGATCCAAATATATTATCTTTATTAATTCCATATTCAATAGTTTACAATTAAAAACTAAAATGTTTATAAAACTACACCTGTCGAATAAATAATTTTTATTTTATGTTTTTTATATTCTATATAGAGTAAATAATATAATATTAAAAAATAAAGGATATTGGAGACTTTTTATAGTTCCCGCACTTCTAAAAAAAAAAAAAAAAAAAAAAAAAAAAAACCTTTATTTCATTGTCTAATTATTGTCTATAGTGTATATATTTGATGTATTTACGTTTACACCCCGAGCTTATTACATTTTCAAAAATAAAAATGTAATAAGAATTTTTTTTAAAAAAAAAGACGAGCTGCCAAACGAACTTATGACCCTAATTAAAAAAATTATAAATAAGAGTATCTTGTTTAATTACAAATATATATATATAAATAAAAAATTTATTTAAATTTATAATCTTATACTTATCATATATTTATAATTTTTGTTCGAAAAATCAAAGATTTTTTCCTTATTACAGTATTTCTCAAATCTTATTACATAAATTGAAAAAGCCCAAAATGTAAGAACATTAATTTTTTGGTTTTTAAACGATTAAAAATAATATATTTATTATTTAGAATATTCAAACATTTATATATATCAAAATAAATATAAAATATTATATTAAACCATTTTATGATAGGAATAAATGGACTTTTTTATTACTTTAAAAATTGAAAGAAATTTATTATTATAAATATATAAATATTTTGGTTATTTATAGATATATAAGATTTTTTTTATGAAATTAATAATAATATTGTATTATAATTATAGATATTATGATTATCTAAAGCAAAATGTTCGGTTGAATTAAAACGAAATTTGTCTTTTTTTGTATCTTGATATTAATAATAAATGTTTTTATATATAATCTTAAATATATAAGTATATTGTGCAATTTAATTGTCGTGAGGACAAAAAGATAATGCAATATATCCAATATTTTTGTAAAAAATACTATATAAAATACTCTGAAAATATATTTAAAGTATTGAATCCTTAAAGCAAAGTACTCAAACCTTAAAGCAAAAAGTATTCAATTATTTGACAAATAAAATAATTTCAATACTCCTTAAAGCAGGAGTATTGAATTCTTATTACAAGAGACTATTGAAATTTCAGCCATATAAAACAAATTGAAAGGTCCTTATTACAGCTCGTTATTTTTGGAAAACGTTAAGTTTTTTTTATTAATTTTGTTAACCAAATTTTAATATATATATATAAACGTGATAAAACGAAACTATTTTCTTCAAAAATGTTAATGCGTTATATATGTTATTATACATCATATATAAAAATTAATAAAGTAATAAATTTAAAATTTGTGACATACATTCCAAAGAAAATTGCAAAACATTGATTTTTTTTACATTATCTACGTTTTTCTCAAATAAAAACAAACAAAAAATAAAAATAAAGAGTTTTAACAAATAAGTAATATATGAAAAGTTATTTTATTTTATTTATAATCAATCAATGTTAATTTAAAAATGTTCAAAAAAATCTGAATAATTCAATGAAAGCATTCAAAAAGTTATGAAATTCAAAGAAAATAATAATCCAAAATCCTATGTGCCAATAGGTCAGATTTTAACATATTTGTTTTATCTCCTAAGGACAAATTTAAGCATCATAAAATAGATCAGTCTCGAAGACGAATAATGAAAATAAAATTGAGAGTATAACGATCATTTAAAAAATACAATTATCTTGCAAAATAATTCGTAAAATTATGTTTTTATCTTAAATATAATATTATAAATATTTTACTTAAATAATATATTATTATTCATTCATATAAAAAACAAAATTGTTAAAAATAAATGAATTTTGGAAAATACGTTTTTTTGAAACTTTTGCGTTTTATTACGTTTATATATATAAATATAAAGATAAATTTGTTAACCAAAAAACTAAAAAAAAAAACGTTTTTATTTTCATGAAATATGCTCTTTTTTGGCTTTTTGAATAAATGATATTTTGATGTAATAAGAGCCGTTTAAAATAGACTTTAGCTCGGGGTGTATTTACGTTCTACCTTTTAAAGATTTTGGTGTTGTTAATATCATCATATAATTAAATAATCCCTTTTCCCAAGCTGTTTTTGGTTTGATATTATTGTCTACTTCTTGATCGTATGTGAGTGAAATATCTTTTTGGATTCCAGTATATCTTTTGATTTCATTTTTCAGATCGATTAACGATTGATTATCATTCAAAACATAAGTAAAAGGTTTATCATAAAGAATAACAACACTTTCCTCTGGGATTGGTTTTTGTAGTCTCAGTTTATCAGCATCATAAAATAGTAATATTTTATATAGTAATTCATCATGTGGAAATGTAATGAATTGTTTAATATTATTATCAAAAGCAACCAATTCAAGCTGTTCTTTAAAAGCATTTTGTGAGCTAATAAGTAATTGTCTGCATGTATTATCTATAGATACATGGATTGTAATAGATTTCACTAATCTGAAATATCGATCGGTCTGGTAGATTGGGATACTGTATAAGTCTCGATCAGATTGTTTATTCAAGAAAACGATTAATTTGATTCTATGTTTAGATATTTTCCATAAATCTTTGATTTTTTTGTTTAAGTTTGAAATTTTGAATACCTTTTTGTTAATATCAATATAAAAATAGATATTTTGGTTTTGAATATTACAGTAAAGTTTGATTAACTTTTGAACATCAGATAACGTATCATTACCATTAAATTCTCTGGTTATCTGTTTAGCCCTATTTGCTACTATTTCAATTGAAATATCATATTTTTTCTCAACCATACGAAATATTGCATGAACTTCATTTTCTTTGGAAAGTGAAGAAATACCGTTTCTTTTGAATCTATCTTGAAAAGTATATATAAATCTTCCATTGTATTTAGTTTCAAGTTGCTCTTTAATTATTTCCGCTGCTGCTTCATAATTTTTATTTTCAATCTTAATACGGAATTGTTCAATTATATTGTTTGTCTTAGAATCAGAATATTCACAAATTAGGTATTTGGTATTTTCATTTTTTTCTGGATTTGATAAAGGAATGACATCATCATCATATCCATCTTGAGTACTTTGACTTGATGTCATGTGATTATCATCTTTAAGAATTGAATCGCTTGATGTAATGAATGAATCATTGCGATAAGCTTTAAATACTTTATCACTATTAAAAGTGTGTGAATTAAGGTAGGAATTATTTGATTGTTTGAGAACTCCTGATGTACTTTTCATTAATGGTGATTGTAAAGATGAAGTATCGTTGTTATAATGAGGTTTTGGAATATGGAAAAGATAAGAATCATAAATTTTGTCTCTTTTCAAAGAAAAAAGAGTTTTTTTATTTTGTTTTTTATCTAAATATGCATTTTCTTGGTCATCTATTGAATATTTTTGGCCAATGTCATTTGTTTGCCAGCAAGAATCATTATTAGAAGGATTCTCTTCAAGTATGTTATTTTGACTATCTTCCTGAGTTGATGGAGCAGAATTAAAGTTAACATCAAATCTTGTATTAGAAAATATTGGATACTTTCTATAAAACTCAATCATTTCGATATCTTGAACCAAAATAATGAGTTCTATTGGCATTCTCGGATCGGAAAAAATGTTTTGAGCTTGTAAAAATGAAATTCCTAATAGAGATGAATCGTTACAATTTATCCAACCTTCTGAATCACGCATAATAAAATGATATTGTGTTGACCTTCTCTGTACAAATCCATAAAAATAATACTTTTCATCATTAATAATAATTTGATCATCAGCATTTAAAAAAATTAACTGGTTTTCCTCGTTATTAATTTCTAATTGCAGAATTAGCATCATATAAGAATTCAGGTTTAATGATGTCTGTAAATTTGAGCATATCTCATTAATATTTGTTGGGCAATTGATCTTCACCAATTCAGATATAAAAATAATTTGATGAAATGAAGGCGGTAAATTCGAATAAACTAAAGTTAAAAATTTACTTGCAGTTGATGGAAATTTAGGATCGATTTGAAAATAGCTGATAATTGAGTCAGCAGAAATATTATTTTGAGTCTCTTTAATTTTCAAGTATAAAATATTTAAAACTTTAACTAAATAATTTTTGCTATGTTGATCATTTGATAGAAGCTGTGTAAATGGTCTGAAGTGTAATAAGATCTGGAGTGTAGAATTAATATAACTTGTAGAACATGGGTTGCGAATCCCTCCAGCAAATAGCAAGCACATAGCAAGATATATTTATATTTTTTTTGATGAAGTACATCAAATCAAAAATGAACTTCACTTTCGGACATATTTTGATAGAATTTGAGTTAACTGAATTTTTAAAAATTCTTATTAAGAAATAACGATTAAATATTTTATTTTGAATTCGTCAGAAGATTTATTTAAAGTTAAAAATACAGCTAGCAGCCAAGACGCTTTATCGTGCTCTTTAAGTGCTCTTGCTGATAGGAAATATTATAAAGAAGCGCTTGCTATTATAGATTCTTACGAATCAACTTTAACGCCTGAATTGCTTTTAATTAAAGCCAATTCGTATTATGGATTAGGTAGATATGCTGATGTTCTAAGTATTATATCGATAGCCGAATATATAGATTGGGACACGTATGATATTTATTTTTTAAAAGGGAAAGCTCTATTTGCCCTAAAAGATTATGAAGCTGCCAACGAAGCCTTTAAAAAGTCTCATAAAATGCACCCAACCAACGCATCTCACGAAGCCGTCTTAAGATGTCAATTAAAACTTTTTCGCGAACAAAATCCAGACGCTAATGTCACGTTTATACATTCATGATATTTTCGCATTTGTTTGCAATATATTTTAAAAGGATATGCATATTTTGATTTAAAGCGCCTTTAATTTATAATTTCCTAAGTCTCTCCCTTGCATAAGGATATCATAAAAAGATCAAAATAAGCAAATTATTTTTAAATGTTTATTAGAATAATTAACAAATTTGATCATTAAAAAATACAATCAGTAAAATTATTATTTTTGTAAACCAAAAATTATTAGTTGATTGTCAATCAATATATTTTATAGAGCCAATTCATATAAAACTGGTAATAATAAGTAGTGCTTTGATCTCTTATTTAATTTTTTCCCTTTTTTATACCAGAGCTTTCCTTGTGTAAACTTTTCTGATTGCATATTATAGCTAGCACGGTCTAATTTGTTGAGTTTCTTATTTTTGTCTCTGGCTTTATATAAAAAGTATATATATTATTTTATTTGTCTTCTGGTTCAGATGCAGAAAAATTGGATGGCTCTTCGATTTTTTCTGAATAAGAATCTTCTTCTAAATTTTCGGTAATATCATTAAAAGGAAACACTATCATTTTCATGGGTTCAAATTCAAAAGCATCTAGCAAATCATATTTCAAAGAAAAAGATATGAAAAACCTTAATGTTAAAATATAAAATGAATGTAATGCTTCATCTCTTTTGATTTCTTCCAAATGATCATAATAGCAATGTCCATAAAAACGAAAGAGTCTATTAACAATCTTTTTTTTAATGAGTGTTCCGTTGTCAATTTCCTCTAATGAATTAGGAATAAGAGAATTCCTGTCATTAAGAATAAGGTATATCCACTTAAAACTTTGACTAATATAGTATCCAGCAGATGTCAAATTAGTATCTTCATCAATTTCATCTTGATCTTTACCAATAGGCCAAAGATAAATGCGAGATGGTCCAACAGACATTAGACTACAAGTTTGTTCTGTACAGAATGATGATATTGTATACTCATATAAAAAGAGCGCATCATGGTAAAAATCGATCAAATTAGCTTTTATCCATATCTGTTTAAAAAATAAATCATTAGCGTTAGAATCAATATATTTTCTGAAATACTTGGTTTCGGGGACTTGTAGTGCCTGTTGATATTTCATTTTTTTGATTAATTTTCTTTTTCTCTTAAGAATCATTGAATTTAGCGAATCCCTTCCTAAAGGTATTACGTCCTGTACATATTTTTGAAAAAAATTATTGTAAAAAATCTTTGAAAAGCTCATTTTTAAAAAGTAAAGAAGGAATGTAATAGGTGAAAATATTTACCTTTTAAAGGTGAATTATTAAAAAACTTTATTTTATTCATAAACTACATCTTTTGTTCTTTTATTGTTACATACACGCTTTCGCTTCCCTTCTTTCCTTCTTTGAAGTTCCATAAATCTGCTGAATTCAATTGAAAATTGTTTATCTTTCATCATAAACCATCGTTCATCAGGAGGTCTATTCCACTCTTGATAAACGCGTTCCATCTCACTCGCAAGATGATCTGTTTTATGCTTTAACTCTTTCCTCATTGTTTCAAATGCATCAAAAGCCATTAAGTCATTTTCATATGGGGTAAAACAATTATTAATTCTGCCAGTTTTTGGAATTGGATACTGTTCTTTTGATATTACATTTGTACCTCTTAAATCTCTCATTGCGTTCAAAAATTCGATTGGTTCAACGCCTGCGCCATCCCCTTCCCAGTATGAAAGTTTTCCGCGTAATTCTGATTGGTTAGGTGCATATGTATTAAGTAACGTTGTTGTTGTATATGTTTGTGTGTCAGCTTTTGTTTTAGGTTTTCTTCTACGATCGGTATCAGAATTTGGTGGTTTCTGTCCATGGCATTTATACCATTCAAGTCTGTCTTTTTCAAGTCTTCTTAATTTTAAACCATACATAATTTTGTCTTTTGTTTTTTTAATTAACGTATTTTATTTGAGAATCGTAAATTACATAAAGTATTCAAATTTTAATATGTATTTGTTATTTTATTCTTGAATATATAGAATAAAATGATTATTAATATATGTCATTATAATAAAAAATATGTTTTATAAGTAATTTAAAAATTATTAATCAATATCTTTAGGAAAATAGAATCATTTTTTTTTTGTTTTTTAATTATTGGCAATATCATGTAATAAATACAATTATTATTTGAAACTGAAAAGATTTGTTATAATTTTATATTATCAAAAAAAAACTGGTCAAAAAATAATTCATAATTAGATCTTCTTTCCAAAAGTTTAATTAATCCTGTCCATTTTGGATTTTATCGTAGGATAACCGTTATCCTGGATGGGAAAAAATTCAGCTTGGATTTTTCATTTTTTCAAATAATAAATAAAGTTTTATTAAATGGATTTTTATTCTCAAAAAGTTCTTAATGTAAACTATAGAATGGATTTTTTGAATACTGTAAACCATTGAATGGATTTTTCTGAGAAAATCCAAAATAAACCATTGAATGGATATATAAAAAAACAATTCTATAGTTTACATTTATTTTTTTGGGTTTTTTGTAATTTCTGTCATTTTCTTTATTTTGCATCAAAGAAAATTAAAAAACCCAAAGCATAACTAATTTAATTAACAGAAAATGCACAAAAATATGCAAAAATAAAGAATTTATTGGTTTTTTTTAATAATTCTATATGGACAAATAGTAATTCAAAATAAAACCGTTATCCAAAATTTAAAAAAAAAAATCCACAAAACGGTTAAAATATCCAATTTGGACACCCTTAGTTTAATATTCATTTATGATCTCCTTTCATATTTAATTTTAAAAAAAGGTAGAACTTTTTTTCATCAAAAAAGTGTAATTTCAATTGAATGTTGTGTTTTAAGGTCAAAAAAGCGTAATTTTACCTTAAAAATGATCGTAAATATAAAAAAAAATTCAAAAAAAAAAAAAAAAAAAAAAAAAAAAATCACTTTCTAATTATATCACTGTATATAAATAAAAAAGCAGATAATTGATTTCAAAGCTTTATAAATAAGAGTAAAGTATTCGATTGTGAATAAAAAAGATGTTATTGGGTTGATTAGATTTCAAAATATCTGGTCAAATTTTGACCTTTTATATCTTATTCTTAATGAAACTCTCGAACAATAAAATGATTATACATCTTTTTTTATTTAGTTTGTTTAAAAATAAACGATTAATTATATTTGGCCAATGATGATCTCAATTTCAAAAAGATATTTAACAATGCAATGATATACTCGCACTTTTATTCATTTCATTTTAGCATTAAATCAATTTATCTAAAAAATTCAGCTCTTCAAAATCCAAATTAGAAGATTAAGTCAAAAAAGAATTATTTGAAAAATATTTGATGTGTCATTTTGAACTTTTTAAATGAAGAACCATTGAAAAAGTTGTATTGTTTGACATTTTCAATTTATTCAAATTTCATTAGATCAAAGGCTTTTGAAAAAATAATGGCAGAGCACATGTGTATTATTTTTCAATTTGATAATCAGCATATAGCTATTTTATTTTTCATTGTATATCATTTAAGATGAGTCTATTGAAAAAGTTGTAATAAATGCCGCTATTGTATAATAATTGATTGCATCAACATTAATATCAATAAGTGTGAAAATAATTGATTATATTGATGTTTATTATTTATGTTTATTATTTTTGCCTTTTCAGAATATTAATAAATGTATGGAAACTCGAAAAAAACGAAATAGAAATAACTAGTGGTTTTTAAATCATCATATTTTATAATATGTTTTTATATTGAATTTTATATTATTATAATAGCCATAAAATATTATATTTAAATTTTATTGTGAGATATATGCAAAATATATAAATTGAATAAATAAAAACTATTAAGTATTCAAAAATACGATTCAAGTAATCCATTATGTAACTCAATAAAAATTTATTATACATTGGAAATATGAATGAATATAAATTATTATATATATAATTATTAATTATAATTTAGGTTTCGAAAAATTAAATAAGATATTGGAAATTTAAACTCTGGTTTTAATTTCAATAAAATGTTATTAATTTTATTGAATGATTACATACAATAATTTGAGAAAATAAAAATCGATCATTATTTTCATTAATAATGAGAAATTAAAATAGCTCATACAATTATTTATGAATGCTTTATCAAAATATTTTTATACCTTTGAATTATGGATGAGTTTTTAATTTTGAATGCATTTGGAGATTTATAATTATATATGTATTTATTTGTAAATAATTTTTGTGTTTCATTTTATATTTATTTAATCATATTTATATCATATATTTAATATAAATTCTATCTAAGAAATTGTTTTAATAAGATAAAAATAAATAATCAAAATTTTATACTCACAAAATATTTGAAGAGCTTTTATGTAAAAATTTATGCAAACATAAATATCCTAAAATAGAAACATATTTAACCTAATTGGCTCGGTAAAATCTCATTATTTTTTATATTATAAGGCATATGTTGTTTGGAGCTTGTAATATTATTCCAGTCTTTCCAGAAAATTCTAGATTTTTTGTGAGAACCAAAAAACGTGCTTATTCAAAAAAATGAATATTAAAATAAAATAGACGTTTATTTGAGAGGATTTGGTTTTCAAACATTTTTATCTTTTTTTAATGGCTATATCAAGTTTCTTTGCCTCGATAAAAAACCATTAATTTTATTATATAATAACATATCCGAAAATTATATTAAACGGTTAAGCCAATCTCTCCAGAAAAATCTCATTTCTTTTAGTCGTAAATTTAATTTATAATATCTTCATAATTAGTGAAATAATAAGTGATATAAAATACAAACTAGCATTCAAAAACAATAAAACATATGTTAAGCAAATACAAATGCACATATATGATGGTATCATGCAGATATTCCATTTTGATGAGAAAAAATAAATTGGTCTATAAAGTTAAATATATATAATACATCATAAGTATGATATGGATAATCAATGTTACCGATCAATATTTACTATATAAAAAGATAAAAATATTTCAAAAAACATTCCATACATTTATATTAATTCTATTAATTTTTTTTTTTAAAAAAAAAAGATGATAAATGATTATTTAATCATTATTTTCATGATATATTAACAAAAGATTTTAATATGATTCAATAAATTCTTTTTTTCAAATTACAGAAATAATTAATCAGTTTTAATGTTTCTTATAATTGGGTATGATATTTAATTTATATACTTTTTCTAATAATTTTACTTTTCTTTTTCAGATATACAACTTAAGAAAATGTTGGATGATAATGAATTAAAAACGGAAGTTAGCAACGGAAAAAGAAAAATTCAAAATAGTTTAGAAAAATTTGAAAGGAAATGGACTTTTTGAGAATGAGAAGAAGAATTCATATGATTTACTATCATTTAACAATTTTTTTTCAATGAAATCATAAACAGCATTTATTTGTCTCTGTGTATTATTTGAAAAGAGCGCTTAAATTACTGTTTGGGCCAATTTAAATTTCGATATCTAGAAATTATTTTTCGCGATTTTTCAATAATAATACGATTATAATAATAATACATAATTGAAAATAATGCTTTTTACCATGTTTTTTCGAATGGTTATTTTTTTGAAACTAGATGGTTGCAAAATCGACCAAAATTCTCAAATTAATTATAATCCATACAATCTTTACTCTTTAAAATAACTCTAAATTTATTAATATTAATAAATTAATTCATGAAATTAATTTCATGTTAAAAATCATAATCAATAAAAAATTTGAAAAAAAATAATAGTGTTCGAAGCAAAAAAATACGTTTTAAATCATTTCACAATCAACAAAAACGCATTAATTATGTTTGATACAATTAAAGAAATGTTAAAAAAAAGGTTGGTGCTGTTCTAAGCATTGGACGGCCTTTCTTTGTCTTTTTATTAGATAAAATAATCATATAAAAAATCGGAATAATTTATTCAAAATTGAAAGAGCAATTGAATTTGATGTATTAAATTAATTTTGAGTATATCGTTTTTTTTGTAGTTTATAATTTTGGACAAAAAAATATCTATTGCTAAAAATATATATAAATTATTAGGATTTACTATATAAAAAAAAATTTGACATGGAGTTCTCAATTGTTATCAACTCCCCTATCAATACTCAATAATAAAAAGGATATTAACTTTTTCAAAGCCATCATTAAAAAAGATCATATTTGAATAGAGTAATATTAGTAATTATTATTTCAATGTTGCGAATTCTAATTAACTTTTTCGGCTCAGCTCATCTTCGTGAAATTAGATTCAACAGAGATTCGTGTGATAAAGTTACAATAGAAGACTTGAAAAAGTACCTCCCTGACCAAAGATGTGAGCTAATTTTACTAAAAGTTAATAATACTTACCCAAATATAATAATGCAAGATAAGAGGACAATCGGATTTTATATGAATAACTGTGGTACTCGAAAAAATCCCATCTCTGCTTCAATTGACACCGATCAAAACGATGTTGAAGTTGTTCATATACTTTCTTGTTTGAATTCAAATCAGTCTTCCTCGTTAAACGGTCAAAACAAATTGCAAGATCTTTTAAAATCGAAAAATATTCAATTGTTTATTGAACAATTCAAAATCAGATCAGATAAAAATCTTATGAGAGAATCTATGCGACTTAAAGACATCCGAATGATGAAGCTTTCACAAAAAGAAGAGGAAAATTATTTACAGTATCTTCAAGTTGAAAGGCCATCAAAAAAATATCCAACAATATTGAGCAATATTATTTTTAACTCGCCGCGGGAAGACCCACTTCCATATTATTTCTATGTTTATTAATATTATTGCATATTTTATATATATATATGTAAGATGTTTTGATTGTTTTTTTGATGAATTAATTTACATATTATAAACATTTCGTTTATCAAATAGTTATTTCTCAATCTATGTATTTTTGGGTGTTTTTTATATGATAAAGATTATTTTCGTTTCCAATCGAGTCCAGCCACGTGAAGTGTCAAATTCACTTTTTCTGTATACCGTTTATAAATTTTTGAATCTGTTAAAATTTTATTATATGAAAATGAATATTTAAATTATCTTTAAATACATGATTTTAATTTTTCCATTTCCAAAATATTTCATATTTTATATCATTATTAATATATATTAACATTTAAATTTATTATTTTTTGTTTATCATTATTAAGATACATTAACAATAAATTTTGTTTTAGTTTTTGATAAAAATAACTTCATATAAACGGGGAATCAAAAGTAGGACCACTTTCAACCTTATATTGGCCTTTTGAACGGTTATTTTTTCGCCTTCTCAATTTAGAACATTTCTCCATTCAATTGGTTGTATGAGTTTTGATTCTTCTCAATTTTGCATTTTTCAATGCAAAAATAAAAAAATTGAATAAAAAGATTTTTTTATTGAATGGATAATAAAAAGGATGAAAAGAATTGTCTTCCATCATATAATCCAAGTAAGAATTTGCTAAAAAGTGCTCCAAAATATCAGAGGAATTAAAATTTCTATTTGTGTTTTTCAGATTAATTTAAATTTGTGGTAGATCGTAAAATTCTTTTTATCCGAGATTTTCCTCTCAATTTTTTGAATATTTTTTAATTGTTTTCATAATGGCTGTTTATAAAGGAATATATTTTTATTGATTCTATGTAAGCCCACGGTATGTTATTTCACTATTCTTTTTGGAAAACAGCATCAATTGGTTAGAAACAAGCTGATATAGGGGACTGAAAGATTGGCAGCTATCCCACATTTGATATTCTTTTCCATTTAATATTTATATAGTGAACGTTTTTTAAATTCAAATTAGCCATCAAAGCATGCTTTATGCAACGATTCTGCTCCTTTATAATGAAAATTAAAAAGAATTGAAGCTATTGTAACACATATATTTCAACATTAGTAATAAGTCACAGAATTTTTATTGCCCAGCTGTTTGATTTTGCATCATTCCCAAAAAAAGCTAAAAAGGCTTTGAAAAAACTATACTTTATTATAATTTTCAGAAAATATTGATAATTTTATGGAATAAATGAACAATTTGGAAACAGAAATCGTGATATTTAAAGGGAATTTCACAAATATTTATTTTATCCTAATTTTGGACAAATGCGTTTTTCGAGATGTATCTTTTGAGTATTTTGAAAGTTTACAATAAAAATCAATCTACAAATTAAAGTATAAATATATTAATCATAGTAAATTAAATATGCATATCTTTGAAGATATGATATCACGCAAAATTTATTGTTAATTTATCAAAAACTAAAACTGAATTCAGTTTATTTTTCCAACTTTTTGAGAAAACTAGATTATTTTTTTGAATAGTTACATAAATTGAATTTATAGAAAATCTTAACGAATTGAATTTTTTGAAATAATGGAACTGTTTTTTTTTATAAAAATTATGTATTTACATATAGATATATTCATATGAAAAAACATTTTACTAATAAATAACAAACAAATTAAAAAACTTATGGACTTCATCAACCAGAAACATTCCATAAATTCACAAAACCTAAATTATCACAAGAAATTATGCTACTGCTATTTGAATTTGCATCATAATATGATGTTGCACATGTTATCTTACCAGTATGTTTGTGAACTGATGACATCTTATGTTGTGTTTTTAGTGGAATACGAACAGAAAGATTTCTCTGTGCATTAGAAGAATCCAAATTACTCTCACTTATAGATAATGGAGAAATAAACGAATCATAAATTCTTCTTGATTGATAAAGATCATATTTATTACTAGCTTCATAAAGCTGGGTGTTTAAAGTAATAAAAGATGCGCTTATATCATCAATTGCAATAGCTCCGCCAGCAAAAGGTATGGCAGTTCTAATTTTGTGACTCTTATCAAATTCATTTTCGCTACAATTGTAAGTGAGGATAGGTTTATTCAATGGTTCACGATACACTTCAGCAACTTGTTCGTCATCATCATTTAAAACCATAAATGATGATGATGAAAATAAAGAAGATTTTTTTGATTGAGGAAATTGACTTGATAATTGGTCAGATTTTGAATTCATAGGTATTATTTTCGTTAATGAGCTTCTCTGGAGTACATTAAATAAAAATGGTTGGAACATTCTTACATCAATCATTGACACGAGGCCAGCGGAAAATCCGACACCGACCATCACGTCATTCCATGAGCATAAATCAGCAATTCCTCCGATTTCCGGGTCAAACGATAAAGACAATGAAACATCAGTTGTTCTTGTATCAATTAAACGAACGGTACCTATCTTATTTGCAAAAACAATGCAACTCTCAGATATTGGTTTAATTGATATAATCGAGTCATCAGCATCGTCAGACATAGAAAACGAGGAAGCAGGTTGATTCAAATTTATCGAGTTAAAAGCCACTGAACTCATTGTCGAAGCCATATAAAAAGAAGAAAATTGAGATCCATTTGATTTCAAAGTTACACGTTTATTGCCGTCAAATAGCCTTGTTCTTTGACTTGTTGAAAGGTCATTTTGATCAATTGCGCCATTATCATATCCGATGATGAAAGATCCGCTATTTTGAGATGATGATATTTGGGGCATCATTGTAGCAGCCGTTACCTTTTCCCTCAACACTTTGCTCCTTATTTGAGTGAATTGTTGTACATTATTTACGAATCGTTCATTATGAAATAAAAAGTTAAAATTAATGTCAACAGTTTTTGGATTTTCTTCTTTAAATCTCTCATAAATTGGAGGTAGTGAAATCCACCTCACTCTGTTTGATTTTTCAATAACAATGCATATATTAGATGTGCAAAGGACATGTGAGATTGGAATTGTTTCAGCATGAAAGCTTGCAATGAATCTTGGTGAGAAAAGTTGCTTTTTATTTTTCACTTTTTGAGAGTTAAATTGGTCGGTTGGTATTAAAGGAAATTTCATAATATTATCTCTTCCGTTAACCGATGTATCTAAATTTCTAGATGACCAAAACTCGCCATTATTAGAGAAGTTTATTCTTCTTGAGAGACTTGAATAACTTTGTGAGTTAGAAATCCTCGATATCTTTTTAGAATCATCCAAATAAGTCTTAAAGAAAATGAAATCTTTCAATTGATAAGATAACGTCTTCATGAACCGATAAGCGCAATGTTCGACTGAAGGATCAACCGACTTGTTCATGTATTCAGATGCAATATTGTAAAATTGGTATCCAAGCGAGTACGAGAACAGTTCTTGTGGATCAAGTTGGACATCAGAAAGAGAGTAGATTCTTTTGGTCGACTCGATGCAAAGTCCGGTGAGAAAAGTGAAAATGCTGACAACTAATTCGCACTCTTCTTGCGTTTTTTCGGTGAGTTCAAATGAGGAGCTGCTGTCTCGTACGAAGACAATCTCACGTGACAGAATGTGAACAAGAATGGGAATCAGTGACTCGTTGAATATTTGGTGATACTTCTTACGTGACTCGCGGTCGTGCTTCGAGCACTTGTAGAACTCGAGGATGATCTTCAGCGCCTCCTTCTTGTAGAAAATGTCGGTGCTGTTGTACATTGAAAGAATGTAAAAAAAAAATGAGTTGAGAACGCCGTAGCCACTCTCAAGTGAAAGGCGGTCGTAGTCAGCGATGCTGGAGTCAGTCGGAGGTTCGTGGCCTTCTTCGTCCCTGGCTTTCGGATCATCTTCGTCATCGTCGGAGTAGAGGTAGGCATTCTGGTTCTCAAAAGAGTCAAACACATCATCGATATCGACCTTTTTCTTATGCTTGTGAGTTTTGTCTTTATCTTTATGATCTTTCTTTCCTTTGTCTTTCTTTTCTTCTTTTTCTTTGTCTTTCTTTTCTTCTTTTTCTTTGTCTTTCTTTTCTTCTTTTTCTTTGTCTTTCTTTTCTTCTTTTTCTTTGTCTTTATGATCTTTCTTTTCTTCTTTATTTTCATGTTCTTTGTATTTGTGTTCTTCTTTGTCTTTATGTTCTTTGTCTTTGTGTTCTTTGTCTTTGTGTTCTTTGTCTTTATGTTCTTTGTCTTTATGTTCTTTGTCTTTATGATCTTTCTTTTCTTCTTTTTCTTTATCTTTATGATCTTTCTTTTCTTTATCTTTCTTTTCTTCTTTATTTTCATGTTCTTTGTATTTGTGTTCTTCTTTGTCTTTATGTTCTTTGTCTTTGTGATCTTTCTTTTCTTCTTTATCTTTGTGGTCTTTGTCTTTATGTTCTTTGTCTTTGTGATCTTTCTTTTCTTCTTTTTCTTTGTCTTTCTTTTCTTCTTTTTCTTTGTCTTTATGATCTTTCTTTTCTTCTTTATTTTCATGTTCTTTGTATTTGTGTTCTTCTTTGTCTTTATGTTCTTTGTCTTTGTGTTCTTTGTCTTTGTGTTCTTTGTCTTTGTGTTCTTTGTCTTTATGTTCTTTGTCTTTATGTTCTTTGTCTTTGTGATCTTTCTTTTCTTCTTTATCTTTGTGTTCTTTGTCTTTATGTTCTTTGTCTTTGTGATCTTTCTTTTCTTCTTTATCTTTGTGGTCTTTGTCTTTATGTTCTTCTTTGACTTTTTCTTTATCTTTAGTTTTATGTCCTTCCTTATCTTTGTCTTTGTGTTCTTTTTTCTCTTTATGGCTTTCTTCATCTTTATCTTTTTCTTCACCTTTATCTTTCTTTTTCTCCTTATCGCTGTGCTTTTCTTCTTTTTTTTCTTTTTCATCATCCTTTGTTTTTTCTTCGTCTTTATGTTTCTCTTTATCTTTAGTTTTCTCTTTTTCCTCTTTATCTGACTTTTTATCTTTATGCTTTTCTTTATCTTCCTTCTTATCTTTCTTTTTTTCCTTATGTTTATCTTTGTCTTTATCTGCTTCCTTATCATTATCTTTATTCTTATGTATTTTACTATCTTTATGCTTAGATTTACTTTCATTTTCGTTTTTAGATTTTATATCTTTTTCATTTCCAACTATGTTATTATTGTTGGAATTAATGAGACGTGCAACGGCTATCATTGAGTGAGAAAACGCTGAGAAAACGTAACTAGAGCATTCTTGTCCAAAAATACTTGAAAATGATGATGAAATAGGCAAGAGGGATTCTTCAGGAACGAATCTTTTCAATCTGTAAACATAGAAAGGGGCAACACTTGCCAGCCCAATGAGAAAGTTTTTGCTTCTGTTCATAAGAACTAGTCTATCTAATTCAACTTTCAAGTAGCATTCAATGTAATCCTTGAGCGAAGGAGGAAACTGATCAATCGTTTTAATTACATCAAGAATTGCAATAATGCATTGTTTGAATATTAAAGGAGATTGAATATTATTTTCAATTATGGTTAAAAAAAGTGGAATTACGCGGGTCATTTTTATTGTTGCTGAAATCCCACCATTTTCTGGAAACTCAATGGAATAAAAAATATTTTCTGGACTTGTCTTTGTAGTATTATCAGTTGCGCGTGTATAAGTGACAAATTTGGTGATTTCTTGAACACAATAAATTATACTTTGCACATTTCTCATTTTGAGGAGTTGATCAAAGAAGAAATTAAATAAAAGGAGCCTTCCATTTTCGAACAGCTCATGTACAATTTTTGTAAATTTCGGTATTTGCTGTTGTGGTTGTGAAATAAATGATTCATCATTTCGATATTCGCAAAATAATTTTGAAAAAACAGAGAAAAAATTATCAAATAATTGATCAAGCCTGTTCATCGTTTTTCGTCGTTTTTCAATGTCCAATGAAATGAGACCAACTATAATATCAATTATCTTCTGATCATTTATTGAGCTGAGATCTTTTCGAATATCGATTTGTCCATTAGCGTATTGATGAAGTTTGGATAAATCAAATAGATGTTCACCATTTAAGTATAAAAATGCAATAATGCATCCAAAGCTAAATATATCTGCCATTTTCAAATCAACCTGACGAGTTTCATCTTCATCAATATCATCATTTTCATCAGACTTTTTTTCATCACTGTCGTCATCTTCTTTATCACTACTATTGTCGCTATCTTCTATTTTATTTTTAGATTCGGTATTTTTTGGAGAATTTTTTTGGTGTGGAGAGTTTTGTGACGATGATTCTCTAGCATCTTTTTGACGAATTCTAGATATTCTCTCTGGTGCTAAATAGCATCCAGAATCAGGAAGAGTTGTAAAATAATGGTAAAATACATGAAGGCGAGATTGTTGAATACGGTTTGGTTTAAATGGAGCTGGATCTACGATACATAAATCCAAATCATGGCCATTTATAAAAATATTGCTTGGCTTTAAATCACCATGTGCTAGTCCTATTTTATGAAGTTTGCTGATGATATTATAAATTTGATAAAAAATAAATAACTTTTCGATTGGTTCAAGTACTGGCTGCTGGTATGAGCAAAATTCAACAAAATTATATGATTTATGGAATTTTGGTCGAAATAAAAAAATCATGTTTTCTTGAATGATATAAGTAAAATTTACAATTCCATTCATTTCTGTGCTGTGTTCTGAAAGTTTTCGAAAGTAAATTTCTGAAGATTTGACGGTATCCAAATTTTGAAGAGGTTCATTATATACATAAGCTTTAATAATAATATCTTGATTTTGTGCATTCTTACCATCAAATACCAGAAAAAATTGTCCAGCATCAAGATGAGAATTAATGATAATTTTTTGTTTTTTCAAAGGTTGTGTATACCAGTCATGAAAAGAAGGTATCACAACACTGTTTCCCATTTTTATTTCCAAATACAGACAAATATGAATTTAAAAAGTTTCATGATTTCTGAGATTAATGAACTCTTACGATCAAAAATTTGCAAATTAAATCAGCGAAATTCTATGTTAAATAAAAGTAAATTTTAGAATTATAAAGTATTAAATGAATTAAATATAATTGAAAAATATTTTTTTGGTTTTATAATAAAAAAATCATATAAATATGAAGATATAGTAAAAATTTTTTTTGCATTCAAATTGATTTTGTTCACAAAAAAAATTTTCAAGAATATGCTGCAAGCCTTGAAGTTTAAGGGATAAAAGTTTATATCAATATTGTAGCTGATTAATAAAGTCATAATATAAATGTAAATTTTAAAAAAGCAATAGAAATTTGAAAATATAGGTTCAGTGAGTATTATAGTTGCAAGAGTTTAAATTTAAAAACAAATCATTTAAATTAATGATAAAAAGGAGAGGTTTTATAGAAATATGTCTGTAATATGCAATGATATAAATAAAGATTAAATTTAAATTCAGTAAGTTGGAATTTCATCTGGAGCAACGCCAATTCCATGAGTGCAAAATCCAATCTGTCTAAGTTGATTTCGATCAAGTATATTCCTTCCATCAAACACAAAAGCAGGCTTCATCATAGAATCATAAATTTTCTTATAGTCATAATCTCTGAAGCATTTCCATTCTGTTAATACGCAAAGTGCATGTGTTCCCTCTGTGCATTCATATGGATCATTGCAAACATGGACAACTTTCTCAAATCTTTCTGGAGTTAAAGTATCATCTAAATACTTCAATTCGTCATACATTTGCTTGTCAGTTACTTTAGGATCAAATATATTGAGAATAGCTCCTTCTTGAATCAATAAGTTGCTCACATATATAGCAGATGATTCACGTGTATCGCCTGTATTTTCTTTAAAAGCGAAACCAAATATGGCAATCTTTTTATTCAAAAGTGTGTCAAACATTGTATGGACAATATTATCTGTAAAACGTTTTCTTTGATAATCATTCATATCAATAACAGATTTCCAATAATTTGCAACTTCTTCGAGTCCTAAAGTAGTAGCAATATAAACAAGATTTAAAACGTCTTTTTGAAAACATGAGCCTCCAAATCCAACAGAAGCCTTCAAAAATTTACTTCCAATTCTTACATCAGCGCCACATGCGCGTGCAACTTCATTTACATTTGCTCCTGTTTTTTCGCAAATAGCTGAAATGGAGTTGATTGATGAAATACGTTGAGCTAAAAATGCATTGGCTGTTAATTTTGAAAGTTCAGAAGACCATGTATTTGTAACTAGGATTTTTTCTTTTGGAACCCAATGAGCATAGATAGAAACCAAAACATCAGCAGCTTCTTTGCCAGCTGGTGTCTCTTCGTGACCAATAAGGATACGATCTGGGTTTCTAAGATCATTTATAGCTGTTCCTTCAGCCAAAAATTCTGGATTTGATAAAATCTGGAACTTGAGGCCGTGAGCTGAATTTGCATTTAAAACAGTTCTTATTGAACGAGATACGCCAACAGGTACTGTTGATTTTTCAACAACAATTGTAGATTTTGTTGCGTATTTTCCAATGGTTCTTGCAGCAGATTCAACATAATCAATTAAAGCTGCCTTACCAGCTCCAATTCCAACTGTTTTTGTTGGTGTTCCAACTGCAATAAAAATGATGTCGGCTGATTGAATTGCTGTTTGTAAATCTGTAGTAAAGTGAAGATTCTTTCCTCGTCGAGCTTCAACTATTTCTTCAAGTTGAGGTTCTTTGATTGGAAGTGGTGAGTGACACCATGCATTAATCTTACGTTCGTCAACATCAACAACTGTAACATGAATTTCAGGGCATTTTTCAGCAATAACAGCCATTGTTGGTCCTCCTACATAGCCAGCACCAATGCAAACTAAATTTTTAATCGACATTTATTTGATATTTTGGGTAATAAAAAATGAGTATTAAAACCTTATTATAGAAATTTTTATAAGGGTAATTTGAAAAGTTGAGATATTTCAATTACAAATAAAAAATACTCTCATTTTTCAATCAATTCAAATTTTGTTCGACCATTTTGTCTTAAAAAAAAAGAACAATTCCATCTGTTATGCCCTTAATTTAGATTATATTTACTATATCGTTCTTTTTATATTCGTAAACTATTCATAAAAGGAAATCAAATGGGCAGTAGCTTTGCTAGATATTAGATTTTTATGTAAAATCGGGTTTTATTAAAATTCAATGCAATTGAAAAAGCATATTTGAAATTTTCTATATCGTAAAAAAAATAACTGAAACCATAGAATTGAAAAGTTCGAAAAGTCGTTAATAATTTTTACCTATTCATTTTTCAAACATAATGTTTATATCTTTCTTTAATCGAGTAGATTACTTGGTAAGTGTATAAAAATCAGTTATAAAACTTATTCAAAGAATATATATATTATTATATTTGCATGTTTGGTATATATATATTCTCCCACTGAAAAATATTACAAAACTAGGATAGTATACATGCAAAGCGCATTTTGAATGTTACAAATAAAAAAAAAAAATTAATATGTATTCATGAAAAGAACTTTATTTACAAAAATAAATAATAAAATGAATTTAACAACATCCACCTGAAGATTTTTCATCTCCGTTTAAATTTTGTCCTTTATCCACTGGAACTGTTTTAACTTTAGTTGTACTATATTCGTATGCCTTTTTGCCAACAAAATTGAAGAAAGTTTCGACACCTTCACCTGTTCTAGAACTTGTTTCAAAATATCCTGTGAATTCAAGTTCTTCAGCTTTCTTTTCACCTTCCTCACGTGTAACTTTTCGATCATCAATTAGATCAATTTTTGTTCCAACAAGAACAATAAATGGGATGTCATTTTTTGATTCACGAAGTGTTACAAGCCAATCATCAACGCAATTAAATGATTCTCTGCTATCTACTGAAAATACGATGCATGCGACAACTGCGTTTCTAAAGTATAATGGCACAAGAGTTTTAAAACGCTCTTGTCCAGCTGTATCCCAGAGCTGTAATTTAAATGTTTGTGAGTTAAAAACAAATAATTTTTCGGAATAACATGCGCCTATTGTTTCCTTTGTATGATCACTAAAGATTCCATCAACACCTCTATTTACAAGACATGTTTTGCCAACTTGTGCATTGCCAAGTAAAACTGCTTTTGCTTCATATGTTTGGCCCGAATATTTATCTCCCATCATTTTCAAATATTTGATAAAATGGTTCTGACTAAACGGTCGACTATGGAAATAATGAAAAAAAGAAGCGATATTCAGAAAAAGTTTAGTTTAAAATACGAAGTTGAATTACTATTCTCACAATAAGAAAATAAACAGCAGATTAAGTTTAAATTCGCCACTATATGAAATAAATCAATATAGAATTTCAAAGCATTCAAGTGATGTGAGATAAATTTAGAAACTATTGAAAAATACATGAAATAAAATCACCTTTTGATAGTTTATTTTATTTTTATTTCAATATTTGTGTTACATAAAAATAAACCTTTTAAAATGATAATTAAGTTCGAAAAATATATATCTGTAAAGTTGGAACCTTTTGTTAATTTTTAAGCGCATTTCCTCTGTAAATAGCCTTCGAAATTGACTCTGTGAATAAATATTTCTTGTTTTAAAAAAATGCTGGAAATCTATTCTCTTGAAACTTTTACATATATTTAAAATAATAAAATATTTTCTTGCAAGCGTTGCTAGTGTAGTGGTTATCATGTGAGCCTTCCAAGCTTGAGATCCGGGTTCGATTCCCGGGCAACGCAAAATTTTTTTTTAGACAAAGCAATGAACCATATAAATTCAAGAAAAACTATGAAACAATTTAGTAGTATTTTAATTTAACAAATAAAGAATATTTTCATTTTGGAAGTAAATCAATATACGTGGGAGGATTAACTACAACACGATTCTCATTTACAACGGCAACATTGCAGCAAAGCGTTTCACCTATATAATCATGTCCGTGTGCCTCATGAATATGACCAAAAATATGTAAGCATGGTTGAATCTTCTCAATAATTGATTTAAGTTCTTCATCACCCCAATGTTCACCTGCTTTTGTCTTGTCACAAATACCTTTTGGTGGTCCATGGGTTATTAATATGTCAATATCATCATTTTTCTCATCAAAAATTAATTTTTTATATTTTTCATGTCCTTCGTTACCTTGGAATTGAAAAGCAAAGTCCATGAATTCAGATGTATACGGACTTCCTAATATTTTAAGCCCACAAATTTCAATTTTTGAATTTTCTAAGTAATAAAAAGATTTTCCTGAATCAGAGAGAAAATTTTTTTTAACATCTTCAAGTGGTGTTGTGCAATTTTCACTGTTCAAATTACAATTTTTAATTATTTTATCTTTAAAGTTTGATAAATTTGCAGTGTCAAACGTTAGATCAAGATTTCCTGGAATAATTATTTTATATTTGCATGGTAAAGAGAGCATCCACTCTTTAAACGATGACACATCATTTGGATTTCCGAATATTGAAAAATCGCCTGCAACAAGTAAAAAATCAGCAGGAAATATTTGAGATTGAGGAATATCTCGGTGGTGTCCATGGGTATCTGAAATGCACATTAATCTTATCGTTCCGTTCTGTTTCGGTTTTGAAGCGTCTTCAACGATATGAGCCGAATATTTCATTTTCAACACAAACAAATTTATGATAATTTAAAAAGTTTGTTAGTTTCACTCTTTATGAATGATTGTTAACTCATCATCTATTAGGTCTATTTAAAATATTTTGATATAAAATTGTTCTGTATGCTTAAAAGAATGTATAAATGATATTTAAATATAATTATTTGCAACTACTCAAAAATTTGAATATTATCGGCAATTTCATGAAAAATATTTATTCTCTTCTTATATTAGAGATTCAGATGAAGTATTTAATGATATATTAAACTAGTGATGGAAAATATCAATTTTATTCAAATAAAAAATTGCTTTTTTAATTTAAATTCACACGTTAAGAAGAAATTTTCATATACTGATTGTCTAAAATAAGCTTGTAAATTTGGTGAAATAAACGTTTTTTGGGTTTTAAAAATCACCAAATGTAACCATATTATTGTCAAATAAATTTTTTTAGTATTTATTATTGTCATAAACCATTGAATTATTTGAAAGAGGAATTAAATGAGTTTTATCAAAAGTCATATTAATGATCGATAAGATTTTCTCAGTAAAAAAATGTTATTTTTTGAATATTACAAAATAATTGTATGATTTTTATAATATATCATATAAAATAATAATAAAAAGCTCATTTATATTGACGATGAAAAGCCAAATAACCGATTTCTCCAAAAGCCCAGGTCTTGGGCTTTTGGCGACAGCATTCAATTTTGAATAGTTTACATATATTTTGGAGATCACCAAAACGGTTTTTTTGGCGATGGTGATTTGTAAAGCTTTCAAAATATCAGATATAAATTAAAAAAAAAAATAAGATATAAATATATAATAAAATCAATAAAAGCATTTTTTCAATTGAAAATAAATTTTTTTCATTTATATTTTAAATATATACCGATATAAAATGTATTTAAAATATTAATAGTATTTATATTTTTATGAATATATATAGCCGAGTAATTAAATAAATTCATTGAATTTATTGAATGTTGATTCGTAAATTGAATTATTATTTAATCAAATATCTTTTAATCATTTTATTTTAATAATTCATAAGAAATAACTTTTTAAAAGATTTATAAAAATCGCCAAAAGACCAGAAAGAATCACCAAGACCAGGTCTTTTTTTTACATTTGGGTATATTTTACAAGCTTATCTAAAAATAAGTTACCCAAAATTTTTAAAATTTTCGAAAATAACGTTTTCGAGTAGTTTTTTTTTTTTTTAACCAAATAAACTTTTCTTCTTTCTTCAAGAATTTAAATATTTTATATAATTGAATTAAAATTACTTTAAAAATGGACAAAAAAAATAAAAAATAAAAACAGAAATATTTTTTCACCTTCCAAATTTATCACATATATAATATGGTTTGTTTTTATTTTTTTGGCTAAATATATGATTTGATTTTATTCTATTTAAATAGAGATAAATTTAGATATTTTTTAAAAAATTTTTATACAATTATTTCGATTCTATTTCAAATTAAATCAAATTTTAAATCCATGTATCGGAACTTTGTCAACTTTTTGATAGAATAATTTTACATTAGAATATTATTTATCATTCTATTATATTATACACATATATTTTGTTTCAATTACAGACATTTGTTTTTTATTATTTTAAATATTCTTCACAAATATATAAAAAACAACTTTTTAAGAGATTATGTTTTCAAAATAAAAATTTTAAACATCCATTTGACGATTTAGAGAGACAAAAGACTTTTTTAGGAGCAATACGACCATTACATTTTTTAACGATATGTAAAAATTCGATATTTGCCAGCTCGACAATAATTTCCACTACCATATTGTAATATTCATTGAATTAGATTATCTCTCAGATTATTCCACTGTACTATATTTTTTGGTGCAAATCTTAGTAGTGTTATCTCAGTCATCCATTTTTCTATTACCCTCTATCAATACATACATATCATTTTCATACATTTCACGACTCCTTCTACTAGATTATTAATTCAAGTCATAAACAAAAAAATGGCCGCATAAAAGAGATTATTGCACAATTTCTGTCAACACATGAGCGTTAGAATAGCCAAGTCCAATAATGGGTAATGTTTTTTTGGACCATTCAAAAGTGAATAAAAGTTAAACTTTTTGATAATATGCTATAACTTTTTGAATTTTTTTTGAGCGTTTGGGTAAACTATTTTTGTTCTTGGACTATGTTTTTTTGGGGTCACAGGTTCGATTCCCATCTTCTAGTCAAAAATTTTTGGGTAACTTTTTTCTGGACAATCAGTAAATATGCAGTTTTGAAATAATTCTCTTATAATTGGTTATTATTTCAAAATATATTATTCGTAAGATATTATTTTATTAACTAATTAAAAATGGTGCAAATCCCAACAGTTAATTTTGAGAAAAAGTTGATTCTTTTAATTCGGAATCGATTTTTCATTTTATTTGAAGATTCTAACATTACTAATCGATTCGAATTAGGTGAGCGAGTGACATACTTAACTAATAGTAATAAATGATTCGTTCCAATATACAAACTAGATCCACTTAGCACGATTAACTTAGAAGTTACCTCGATATTTGGTTTCGATTAATAAATGTCAAGAATATATCGACAATTAAGTCCGATTATGTTCCAATTAGATTTATCGATTCCACTAATTATTTTAATCTTAACGAAATAAGAGACTCTATATAACAACAGTATTTTAAAGAAATCGCAGAAGAAAAGATGTTTATACATAAATATGATGATATAATAAAGTCTATTAGAAACAGATAACAAGAATTTGGACTCTGTCATACAAAGTGTTAAAGAAGAAGAGGTTAAGTTATTGGAAGAGGTTCAAGCAGATAATCAAATACGTATGCAATTATATAATTGCCAAGGAAAAGAGTTAACGAAATCGAAAACCTTTTACAAGAGTTTATTGGACATGGAAGATGATGTTAGGATTTACATCTACGGATCTCGAGATAAAGATACAAATTGCCGAACCAGATATCTACTATCTGTAAGTCCAGAGAATAATTTAACACCGACAACATCATTACAGTTATATCACACTGATAGAGAACTTAAAGATTTCATCAATAATCGTGGATATGGTTCTAGTAGTATATAGGAGTCGGTTTCCGTAAACCTTAAAGGCTCACATCAACACGAATTCCTGCAAGGACAATCCCCGTTCTAAAAAAAAATTTTTTCTCAAGATGGGTCTGAAATTTAAATCCTTCCATATCCTCTACTTTCTTTTTTAGTTCCTCTATTTATTTCAGTAATGTATTAATAATAGAGGTAACGGAACTATTTTTGTAAGTATCTAGATTAGGAGGTTGACTTGGAATTGATGGAACCGAGGCAGGAGGATGCAACACATGATAGTTTGCAAATTGTTGCTTGAAAGCATCACCAGTTGGCTGACCAGGATGCCAATTAGAATGGGTTGTGACATCCCCATGGTCCTTGGGGGCTGACAGGCGATACCTTGAGGCTGTAAGTAACTTACCTGAGGCTGGAAGTTACGACCATGAGGCTCAAAGTAACTACCTTGAAGCTGATAGTAACTTGAATCCGAATAACTACCAGGCTCAAGGCAGTTACTCTGTTGTCCTTGGAAGTAACCTCCAGGCTCATGTAAGTTACTTCGTTGGTTAAATTGATAAAAGGAATGAGGTTGGATTGGAGGTTGTTGTTGTTTGGGGAGTTGTTGGTTTGGAGGTTGTGGTTGTTGTTGTTGGTGGTGGTAATATAGTGGTTGTAGTTGTGTTTGGTAGTTGGGAGGTTGTGTTTGGTAATATTGTTGCTGTAGTTGTATGTTGGTTGATCGATCAGATGGATCATATTGAGGTAGTTGTAGCTGATTAGGAGGTTGTTGTTGTTTTTGGTTATATAGTGGTTGTTGCTGCTGTCGCTGGTTATAGGAGGCTAGTAGAGCTTGCTGCATTATAGTCTGTGTCAATGGTTTCTTCAGGAAGCTTTTAGAAGACCCGGTAGTATTTTGATAATGCTATTGATGACTGGTAGCGTTTGAGTGAACCTCATGAGAGAGGGCAAAAGAAACATTCTTTTATTAACAACGGTTGTAACAATCTCATCATGTTACTGACAGTTAATGGATTTATTACTTGAATGCCATTGAACTGTAATTGCTTTATGAATGAGAATAAATTCTTTGATGAGATTAATTAAAGTTGATTAATCGTTTCTTTGCATGAGAACATGGGCTTAATTATATACTTGTTTTTGCTCAGGTGGCATTTATGCTTTCGGATTGTATTTTGGCGGAGCACGAGATCAATCATAACGCAAAGTCTTGAAATGGGGTTGATTTCCTCCTCTCATTTGTGATTTTGAGTTTGAGTTTCATTATTGATTACCTCTATAATTATTTTTACAGTTATTATCATTTCCATTATTAGGGATATTTCTTTTTTAAAAATAAACTTGTTTTCATTTTTCATTTTTTTTTGCAAGAGTTAGAGTTGAAGTTGTGAGCTGCAGCCTCTACGGACCTCGACTCCTATATACTACTTGTGATATGTGTGTTCATTCTTCCAATTTCTCGTGTGTTTTGAACTAAATCTTTGCGTATAGGGACAACATTGATGAATTCATGAATATAAACGAATTTCTGACCATTGTTATTATACATTGCATAATGATCACCCAACATCAAGAACTTGCATATGGCATATAATTGAGAATTTGAAAGATAAAATTAAAAACGTTGAGATGAGCCAAATAAATCAAGATATCGAAAGATAATTATTCCATGAGATGGCTTTAACAAGAAATAACGACAAATGTTTAGAATAATTGCAATCAATCAATCAAATCAAATTATAACAAAATTAGTATCTTTAAAAATGCTTTTCAAGAAAAACTCTAGAGAACATCAACTAAATCATTTTCAAAGTATTTATTCTTTCTTGGATACATATCCAACCTTTTCTCGGAAAGTCACAATTCAAACATAAAAAACATACTAGGCAATTGTTCTTTGACTCTTGTTGAGATGCTGATTGTGATCACAAAAGCAGAAATGAGACGAAGAACTAAAAAAGTATATATTAAAGAAAGAAAAGTCGAAAAGTCATCAATCAAAGAACAATTGAATTAATACAGACCTTTAAAATAGAGAGAAGCATTTTGGAGTAAATTGTTAGGTCATTTCATAGAAGTGACAGCTTCAGTTTGACCCACCAAGGCAATTTATTGATCTTCGAAGAGCTAAAAACATCTGATTTATATAAAGTTATTACAAATGATTATAAAAAGAATTGTACATATATAGTAAGCTTTCATCAACAAGCTTGCCATATTCACATATTTTGAAAGTCAAGAGAGAGATTCAAATAGAGTTTGGCCCTCATAGTAGTTTAATTGCTCCAATATTGATTCTTTCAGAATTAATGTATGATAATGTAATGGCAAAAAAATTAGATGAAATTTCAATATTTCGAAATGACCAGCAAAAAGTGTTAAAAAGATATACACAGATATGACAGCAAAACAGCGGAAACCGACTCCTATATACTACTCTTGTATACCTTAAATAATTGCTTTTTAAATTGTTAGATCCTACAAAGTATCCAAAATGCGAAGAGTTTTATAAGAAAGAACCTTTATTTGAGCTGATTCATTTGATGAAGAGAATAAGCTCGCAATACATCCAGAGCTTATTGTGATTTTCAAAAAAGTGGTGATATGAAATAAGAAAGGAAAATTTTAAATTTCTATCATTTATTCAAATAAAGAAAAACATTATTTCATTCTGAAAGTATTCGAACTATTGCTTTCATCTTCAGAAATATTTAACAAAAATAAATATTGATTCTAATTATCTAAGTTTTCGCATTCACTTCATTAAGCACGGTTTTAAGCAATACTGGCTTTGGGGCAACATATTCGACATTAGATGGATTATAATCATTTTGTGGATAGCCTTCGTAGTCTAATTCAAATTCGTCTTTGTTGTTATTGATTGCAAATTGATCATCACCATCAGCTGAATCTGATTGAAATTGTTCAATTTGAATGTGCTCAGGTGTTGGAGGACGACTAAGAATGGAACCTTCTGAATCAGGTGTTTCTTTATCTTCGATTTTGCCATACTTCTTTTTACGGAAACGAAAAACTATACAGGTGACGGACATAATAATAACAATAGCTCCCAAAATTCCGAAAATAATGAATTTCATTTTTTTTGAATTTACTTGGTAATCGTTAATAGCGATAAAAGTGATATTATCATAATTAATAAATTCCCTAAAATCACTTTGATGAGAACTTCCATTGACCAACGACGTAGCAATTATTTCCAAAAAATTTAAATTTCCATGCAGGTTCTCAGATACTTTAACTAATGACGGTTGCTGGAAAACTTTGTCAAATGCTCCATTCTGATGTATCGGAAATGTTTCAGTAGATTTTGGCTGAATAATATCAATTTTATAATTTTGTGATGCTTCAAAATCATAATTAATTAAATATCGGAGGGGACTTTTCGCAGAACTGTAAAAACAAAACGCTGAAATGTTTTTAATATCTGACTTCTGTATTTGGATTTTCCCGTCATTAACGTTTTGAACATATTTTATATCACAATCTTTTGGAAAGATAGCCCAAGAGAAAGATGGATTAGCTGAATAAAATGTTGATATTTTAACTTTCCCCACTGTTTCATGAAGATAAAGCCCAATCAATACGGAATTTATTTGATTAGAATAAAATTTGTTATTTTTATATTTGCTGCCCGTTTTAACATTTGTTACATCGTATTCGATTACGGAGTCTTTCCAATCACGAATTAATAAAATTCCATATGGTTGGTCAAAATAAACTGTAAATGAATCTTCTTTTCTCAGCGAAATCGTTTCATCGCCAATTGGAGAGCCCTCATTTGTATATTCAACAGCAAACAACGATGAAAAAAGATTGAACAGGAATAGCATTTTTTATAAAAGAAGCAGAGCGAGATACGCTGATTTTGTTTTTTGAATTTTAAGTAGCTCTAAAAAAATTGAATTTTTTGAAATTCATTTTTTCAATTTTTTTAAAAATTTAAAACATTAATATTGCAAACAAAATATTTAATTTCCTTTTGTTATTCTATAAATTAAATTAAATATTAAATTTTAATATATATTTTTATATTTATTAATAAAACATTTTATCTTAATAAGATATTTATTATTATATTTTATGATTTTTATATTTTTTTTGAGAAAAAAAAATTTCACATTAATATCTAAATAAAACAAAGAAAAATGCAAATAATATTTAATTTTTCATATTTCCTATAATAAACTATTTTCATTTTTTTATATTATATGCATATTTTATATTAAGAAAGTAGTATAATAATTGAGAAATATATTCGCGTTGTTAACAGTAATCAAAGGTCAAGATAACATTCACAAAATTGAGAACTGTATGGAAGAATAAATCAAATTGAAGGCTTATATTCACAATTGATCAATTAAAATTTTTTTGCTATATTTAAACTGATAATATTAAAGAGTAATCATGCTTTCGTCTAAAACCTTCAGAACAATACTAGATATGCTTTTATTGATTCAAACAATGAATATTTAATTTTGATTGATGATTTATCATAAGCATGAATTTCACAATAGAGATTAAATTTAAAAAAATCAAGCATTTCTCAAAAATAAATCAGTATTCCATTGATTTTCAATTGAAATAAATTGAATTTATTAGCATTCAAATGGTAATTATTGTATTTATTAAAAGAAATCATTTTAATACAATTACACATTGATTATAAATAAACAAAAACAAAAATGCCCTCTATTAAAATGAGGGGATTGCATTTAGAATAATAAAAATAATTTACATTTATATTGCACTAAATTTCGCTAATGATTATTGAAAAAGCTAATTAATTGATTTTTAATCATAAATACCAATACCCTCTGATTGCTAATATAAAAAAAAAAAATTGAGGAGCTTTTTAGGTGCGAAAACCTAAAAAATTATTTATAAAAACAAACACATTCATCGTGAAGCCAAAAACATTGAATTTAACGAAAAAACGAAAAACTGTATAATAAAAGATATCCTGTAAAAAAGAGTTAGCTTTTGATCTTATTAATAACATACTTATCAAATGTTCTCAGCAGCGGATTAGTATTTGCGTAATTCGGAATGATAAAAAGGAGTATATTGAATCCTTTAATCAAATATATACTATAATAGAAATTAAATTGTTATCATTAGAAAAATTTGAAGTATTTCACCTTTTTAACGATCGTAAAGACCAAATTAAAAGTGTAAAAGTTAATATTGAATACATCATCAAATAATGTCTGATTCTGGGAATCAGTCTAAAGAGAGTTCTGAGGCACATAAAAATACAAAAAAAGAAGAAAATGTTCCTCTTCTTTTTTTAGGAAATCTTGCTCCAGATGTCAAGGATTCTGATTTAAAGTCGTTTTTTGGAAAAATTGGAACGGTTAAATACGTCCATATTCCTACAACCAAACATACTGGAGAATCGAAAGGTGTAGGATATATTCAATACGAAAATATACAAGACGCGAATAAAGCCATTCAAGAATTAGACGGTAAAAAATTTCAAGGTAGACATATAAGAGTTCAATTCGCAAGGCCATTTAGTGAAACGGAGAAAAAAAGAGCAGAAAAACGCCAATCGCAATTATCAAAATCCAAAAGAGGTTCAGATGTATATTCTCCAGATCGTACGCATCGCTCATCTGGTTTAACTCGCCGTGACTATGACATACCAAGAGATCAATATGATGATTCAAATAAAATAGGTAGTTCAATGCAATCTACAAGAAAGCAATCATCTCCTCCATTACAATCTCGACGCGATGCTTTCGATGAACGCGATCATGATTTATTACGAGATAGGGATAGAGATCGATATGAAAGAGAACGAAGCCGTGATATAGAAAGATATCGTGACACCAGGGACTATTATGATCGAGATGCCCCAATACCATATGATCCAATGGATCTCGATTATGAACGCGATCGAGGGCTTTACAGAGATAGAATCAGAGATAGAGAACGTGACTCTAGAGAAAAAGATCTCAGAGATTGGGATCGAATAAGATCAGATAGAGATTATGAAAGTCGACGAGAACCATCTATCATGTATGAATCAGTATCACGGATGCGTGATGCTGACAGAGATCTTCATGATCGTTACTATGATAGACCACGTGAATATTATGATAGAGATAATTATTACTATGACAGAGATCGAGATAGAGATTATTACCATATGCTATACTCAGAAAGGAATCCAATTCAATATGACCGCGAATATGACGTACAAACCTTTGATCCTCAGCAAGCAGCACAGATACAAGTAGCAGCACAACAATTACCTCCTTCTCCTCAATTAACTGTCCGTGATTTTGCTCAATTTAGAGCAGCCCCACCTCCACTTCCACCACCACCTTTACCAGGCTATGAATCTCGGGATTTTGATGATTATGAATACTATGGGAGAGCACAACCAACTGTTCAATCAACATCAACACCAACTCGCCTTTCTCAACCTCCATCAGCATCTCATTACATTGATTACGATGATAAATCAACCATTCCTACCGATTTACCATATGATGGGCTTGTTCAAGGCGGACATCCACCACTTCCTACTCCACCTCCATTGCCACCTCAACAACTTACAGGACATCAACCATTACCATCTCCACAGGCTCTTCAAAAAATTGGAGCTCTTGATGGAGTACGCTTACCTCCAGGATACGACCTTAGCCAAGCATATGATGGACTTTTACCTCTCAATGTAAGAGCACCAATTAGTTCGATGATTCCTCCACCGCCGCCACCTCAAACTAGACCACCACCACAACAGCCACAGCAACCCCCACCCCCACTCCCATTGAGGTTAGCTGCAACACATGGGCTTCACTCTCAATACGACCAACAGATTGATAATCAGAATCAATAGCCAAAGCGAAAAAAGAGCAGAATTATCATTTCCGACAATACATGATCTATTGATTTTTATACTTTTTAATTGATTATACTGCATTTGTAATTAATTAACTCATTTGAGGGGCGAAACCAAAAAATTGAATAACTCCAACAATAGTTTTTATGATTTTTATTTATTTTATTTGCATTAATGCAGATTTTGGCCTGTAAATTAAGCTTTTGCCCGTCTGAATCTTTTTGCTGCTTTTAACGATATATTATTTATTATTATTTTTTTACATATAATTAATAAACAACTGTATTTGTATAAAATCTGTATATCGTTTTGCAAAGTTTACTTAAATATTTACAAAAATAATTTAGCCAGATTTAAAATATTCGAAATCCGTAAAATAGATTGAAGACTCCACACATATTAATAACTATTTTTTTTTATCAGTAATTTTACGGGTTCTTAATGATGGCTTGACAGGCCTATGCGATTGTGAAACTGGGCCAATTTCATCCTCTAACATATTAATATTATGTTGCAATTCAACAATTTTTGCTTCTGAATCTCTCTTGGCTCTCTTTAATAACATTGCTGCCTTTTCATACACATCTTCTTCTGTTTGGCAAACGCTAAGTTTATTTAAATAATACTCACATAAATCATCTTCACTCATCATATTATCAACTTTTTCAATGACATAAAAAAATTTTAAAATATAAATATAAATTTATAGATTTTTTTTGAAAAAAGTACTACATTCATCAGTTACAAAACAAATTAAACAATTTTTGATAAAAATAATCTTCAAATTCAAATTCAAATTGAATTAAAAGTTATTAATTTTTGCAAAATTTAAAATCATATAAATACCAATTTTTATATTTGTTTTTTTGATGTAATGATGAATTTTTTTTTCAATTGTTATTAAAATTATTTAAAATTAAATTATCTCAAAATAAGACCAAAAAATATATGAAACAATAAGATAAATATAAATAATTATTTATTTTTAATAAAATATCTATGATGTATTAATATATAATAATAGAAAATTCATCAAAATTGCTTTTTTATAATTCATTATTTTAATTGAAAAATAATTTCACATAATAATTTACATCGATATTTGGTGAAGTAATAAAAATAAAGTAAATAAAAAAGAATTATCAACTACTATTTTTTATGCATAATATAGACCTAAACGATCATTAATTGAGAAGTTTATTGACAATTCTTTTTTTCCATTATATTTTATTATCAATGTTTACCCAAGCACCTCCAGGTGAGGAATGGTCCTGGCTTCGCCTTCTTCAAGGCTCTTACCACAAATGCACTCAAAGCTATATCAATACTTGGCTTGACAAAGCTACATCCGATGTTGATAAACCACCAAAAGCAAAACATGTTCGCAGAATCATTGTTTCATCTCTTCGTGACCCATCAATTACTCCACTTTTTATAACATCATACCTTATACATGAACGACCATGGAGAAACGATTGCCGCATTGCTGCAAAATCGCTTTACATAATTCTTGTCAATTTACAATATCAGATCGATTTATCTCCTTTTGCCCAAATTAGTCAAATGACAGATGCTGTTGTTTCATATATGATGAATCATACTCCATCAGGAAAACTTCAATTATATGCAGACGTTTCATCAAGAATTGGCTCAATCATTCACTCAAAATTACTTTTCCACAGTGCTCATCATTCAATTGAAGGCAATTTCTCAGTACCACATGCATCAAAAGACCAATTTAAAGATCCAACTTTAATTGATAATCTTAGAAAACATTTAAGATCAACTCATTATGAAGCTAGTGGTGTCATGGCTGCTGTTACCGCAAGCGAAGATTTTACAGCCACCGTTCTATGGCAACCAATGGTTGATGAAACGGTTTCAGCATACCGTCTCTTAAAATCAATTGATTCTTCCCCAGACTCTGTTTCTTTATGCAATGACGTTGAAGCAATGATCAAAAGACTTCCAGAATATCCATATATTGCAACAACAGTCATTTTCCCAACACCAGGTGAAAAAATAACAATTCCAAGAGAGAGATTTCCTAGAAATATCATGACTTAAATATCCAATTTAATATATTTAAATTGAAAAATAAAATATATATCCATTTTTATTTTTATTCGGTTTTTATGCATATCAAACTTTTTAAGGTACAAATCTAGTACGTTTAGAAACCGCAAATTTTTTTGACACTTTATTAAAACTAAAGGACATGTTATATAAAAAAATATTTTTATCTTAAAAATTTTATAAAAAAAAAATAAAGTTCAGAATTTCAAATCTGACACGCATTCAAAATAAAACTTTTTCAATAGGACAAGGGGTCTCAAATATATAACGTGCTTTCTCTCAATTTATAACGTACTAGATTTGTACCTTAAATAATCTCATCGGCGAATAATTATTTAAAATTTCAAACAATTTGTTAAAGCACATTCAAATTCTACATCACCAATTTACCTTTAATTAAGGAGTTAAAAAGGTTTATAACAGTACATTCCAATTTAGAAAACATATACTTACATTAAATTTAAAGTTTTTCTCTTTGAAAATGAAATCATTTTAATTGTTATGAATATTAATGATAAATGATTTTGACTTAAATATGGACAATAATATGCTTTTATTTTTTTATTTTTTTTAGATTTTTCATTGCGCATTTTTTACAGTAATTTATTCCAATTAAGCTCAATACATTCATTCTCAACACGTAGTTCATAAATATACAAGGATTAATTTGTAATTAGATCGATATAGCAATATAATGAAAATAATGTAAACGATATCATGACAAATGATTGGCCACAGATAAAATTAGTTCAAATCCCTTTGTAAGTCTCGATTTTATTTTTAAAATATTTATTCATAACCAATAGTATGCTATTTACATTTGATTTGGACTTTTGAAAACTTATTGACTATACCAAAAATAAAACGATTCATTAAAATTGAAATAGACTATAGGGCAAGCATCTCTTTCGGCAAGTACCTAAGTTTTCAGCATCACCCATTTGTTCCTGTTTACTATAGGGGATGACGTAGAGACGTCTCTCAACGGGTTTAAACAGGTATGTCACTTTTTTGATACAGGCCCTGTGAAATGTGAATTAAAAAACCTTCATAGAACATCAAAATTTTTGATGTTATATAAAGAAATCAAAAAAATATTTGAAACCAAAATAGGTTTATCCATAATATAGAATGGAAATAGAAGTTGAAATTGCAATGAGACCCGAGTCTATTATTTCAGTCAATGAAATGAAGTCCTTTTTTGATCAATTTGTAAAAGACAATAATGAATTATTCATTTCAAGCATTTCATACAACATGATCAACGATCTTCAAGTCAGAATAATGCAGATAGCACACTTTCCATCTCCTGATTACTATTCTGCAATTGATAATATTAAAGTTACAGGCAATAAGCCACCAATAGCAGTGCACTGTTATTTTTTGCATTACGATGACCAGCAAGATGATATAGTTGATAACGATGGTGAAATATTATCTATTGCTACTCAGACAATACTTCCATCAATTCAGTTTGCTCATGACTGGGATTCAATAATCTTTGATAATGCCAATGATAATATTAAAGTAACGCTATTGAATTTTATGAAAGCAAGTGTATTGTTTGCTGATAATAATGTTTGTCCAGAAACTGTGACGTCAAATCGTATAATCTTGCTATATGGACCACCTGGAACAGGGAAAACAACTATATGCCATGGACTTGCCCAAAAATTATCAATTTTATATAGCGATCGTTTTTCAAATGGAATAATTCTTGAAGTAAACACTCACTCATTGTTTTCAAAATGGTTTGCAGAAAGTGGCAAAATGGTGAAAAAGTTGTTTGATAGATTAAATAATATTGCTGAAGATAAATCTATTCTAGTATTTGTACTGATTGACGAAGTTGAATCAATAGCGACAGCACGACAGTCTTCATTAAACGGATCTGATCCATCCGACGCTATTAGAGTTGTTAATGCTTTATTGACTCAACTTGATAAGCTAAAGAAAAGAACAAATGTTATTGTCATGGCAACTTCAAATCTAACAGAATGCATAGATTTTGCTTTTCTTTCAAGAGCAGATATGAAACAATATATTGGAACGCCATCTAAAATGGCAAGATACATGATTTTTAAAAGTTGTATTAATGAACTTTCAGATAAAGGCATTATTGAAACAGTTTATGATCTTTTGGATTATGATAAATTACTAATTATATCTGAGGATGCCATAAATAATACTTTTCCAAACACGTCGAAATTACTCAATTCTGCTCTATTGTCAGAAGGATTAAGTGGAAGGATTCTTCGTAGGCTTCCATTTCTTGCATTCGTTTATCGAAAACTCATTGTTCCAACACCTTTTCCAGAATTCATTAGTGCTTTAGACTTTGCGATTTCGAAGCAATCATTTGATCAACCCGAAGTTGTTAAACCAGAAAAGACTATTGAAATAAAGCCAGAAGTATCTTATGATCAATCAATTTAATGAATTAAACAATAACTAATTAAAAGGTTAAAACAATATATCTTGATTTTTTTAAAAAAATGTTAGATATAGCTATATTATCAATGACAAAGAAAGTATTCAAAAGTTTTAAAAAAAGAAAAAAAAAATATGAGATTTTTTTTTCGAACTTGAAACCTCGGGTATCCTCGGAAATTGAATACTTCGGGCAAATCGGGATCGAGGATGACCGAGTAAAACGGTTATTTTCGGCCCGAAGTATTTTACTCGGGTAAACCGAGTACGGGAGTCTCCTCGATCCCGAAATTATTTTCGGGTAGATTCTTTTCAAAAAATAATTTCATAAATATTTTTATTTTATACAAATATTTCACTAACAAAAAGAATTTTATAATAAAATTAAATCAACACTAATTATAAGAATATTGAGTTGGCATAAAAATATTAGGATATCCCCAATTCACTGTTCCATTATATTTATTTCTAAAGATTCCTTCTTTAATATTAACATTTAAACCACAATAAACTGCATTTTGAAGCTGAGGTGTTTTACCCGACTGTGAATAATGAAAAATATGAATCTCTCCGAACATTAATTTATAAATAATAGGCGAAAACATCCCAAGCAAACGATAACTTAAAAAGGAATCGACGTTAAAATTTTCATGATCGTTATAATACGCGTTTATTTTGTACCAAAAATCACGATGGAAGCCTTGAAAGTCACCACAATCACGATTTCTAGGATTACAAGGTTTATTACAGCCAAAATTAAAAACGGTATTGACTATTTTATTTCTGAAAAAGTTATTTTTAACGTGCAAAATAAACCAATTATTGAAAGTGAATTTTGAGTTACTTCTCAATTTTCCGTTTGAATTAAAAGGTAAATTTGACTTTGACCTTATTGTTCTCAAAAGGAAACTTTTTGAAAAGAGATGTTTTTGAAGGCCTAAGAAAAAGTGGGGAGGCATTATCACATCACTACTTCCAGAGATTAAATATCTCCCTCTTCCTCTTCTCAATCCGATGTTCCTGAGGAAGTACTCAGGGAAGTAGGTGATTCTGTACTCCTTCTTGATTTTCTCGAGCAATTTCAATGGAATCGACATCAAAATGTGATGTTTTCTGAGCTCTGTCAAATTGTCTAGCCAACCGAATTTGCTTCGATACTCATCAGGCTGGATGCTCGTGACGCATATGAATTCAATCGAAGTCATCCCGTAGAATGACATGAGAGCATCGTTGACAATTTGGCATGCAGAACGATACCGTTCAATTATCTTCTCGCTGTCACTTACAATTGTGACATGTGATGTGTAAACATAATTGGTCGTTGGCCTGATGATGCACGACTCAACAACAGAAGCGTAATGCTCCCTGACTTCCTCAATTGAAAAATCAAACGGACCACTCAATCCACTTTTTGAGAGCATATGATTTTGAATGATTTCATTGGCCGTTTTTGAATGCTCTCTCAAATCAATGACTTTTTCTTCATTTCGATTCTTTTTCTTAATCAAGCCGAAAATGACAGATGCAACTTCTTTCGCACTTGTATATTTCTGTTCTTTTTCATATGATATTTCAGTTTCATTTACGGTTATTCCCGTTATTTTGCCACGAACGAACCTGTCAAAAATGTAGTAATTCAAATCTCCGTTTTTCCTCGTGTGAATTGAATTCGGATAGAAAATCGGCTCAAATATTTTGTCGGTTAAAACGGTTATTCCATTGTATTGAATTTGGTCGGTTACGTTCTTTGAAAAAGTTCGAATCAACATAACTTTTTGAGATGAAAAAATTGAATTGAAAATTGAATTGAGTTGTCTATCGTCTGTCAGATCAATGACAATTTTGAAATTGAGAAGTGCCAGAAGATCTGTCATGTTCTTGTCTGTCATGTTGACATGGTACCTGTTCTTTATCCTTCCGTATTTGATGTTGTTTGCTTTCAAAAGTGGCGTCAGTCGTGATCCGACTTTTTTCTTAGAGCCAATGACGAGCACTTCTGTCTCTCTGATCTCGAGCGGATCTACATTGAACATGCACGAACAGAGACGCAAATCACGCGGCTCAAAGTCACTTTTCACCTTCGTTTCGTAGTCGTTCGCAGTGAGGAAACAAGCCCACTTTTTCGAACTTGCGATTCTCTTTGGATTTTCCCGTTTTGCGCGAAATATATTCGGAATTGGAATATAATTGTCTTGATTGGCTGGTGACTGGAGTTTTGGCTTGGCGAGGGAATAACTTGATGTATCAAATAATATTTGATTGTGAACAATACCACCGAAAATAAATGAAATAACTGCATAGCCAATTAAGATTATAAAAACAAGTGTCTTAATGTATTTTTTAAAGTTAACGTGCATTTTAAGAATTCCACAGGAGATATAAAATAAGGAATACTTATAACAATATCTATATTGACCTTTATTTGACCTTTCTTGAAATTTATCGTTATGTAATTCATTAAAAAAAAAAATTCTCAATGAAATTAGTTAAAATAACAACAATATATCAAAGAAAACCTAAAATAAAACATGAATAAAATCCAAATAATATCGTTTTTTTTAAACCATGCTTCAATTAAAACATAATCATAAATATATAATAATCTAATTAGATTTAATTATAAAAAAAACAGTTCTTTTAATAAACAATATTAATATAAAACAATAATTTGAACAATAAATAAAACACTCCACACCTCTTCTTATTTGAAAATGATCAATAATTCATCACAATTAAATTTGAATTGAATTTGATCGTTCCATTTAACAATCGGCTTTATTATTGAGTTTAGAAAGCTCGTCTCTCACTCTAACAATGACATCCTTGAATGATTTCTCATCAATTGTCTGTTGCGGGTTGAAAAACTGGCTAAACTGGTCGGCAGCGAAAGTGAAGTACTTCCTCTTTTCCTTTTCGAACATCCCTTTCATTTCATCAAGTTTTTGAGTGTATTCAGACTGTGCCTTAAGGATCTGTGTCTTTGCGTTTGCCTCGGAAATTTGTTTTTCTCTTTCGATTTGTTCGTTTAGAGTTTCAATTTCCTTTGACAATTTTTCCTTCTCAATTTTTGCGTCCTCACAAAAAGTTCTCATTTGGAACAACTTTTTCTGAGCACAACTCAATTGTTTAGTGAGTTTTTCAATATCCGCCCTTGAGCTTTTCAGCTGGCTCTGAAGCTCAGTGACGGTTTTATTCAAACTCGAATTTTCGACCGAATTTGAATTCAAATTTTTCAAATTTTCGTCTTTTTCAATGATCGCCTTCTCTGAATTTTCGAGCTTCAGTTTCAGGTCGACGATGGTTGCCTTCTGGCTTCTTATTGTCTTCTTCAGATTGATGCCTTCCTCGTTCAACACCTGCACCTGCCGCTGGTACTCGTCGAGCATGCTTTTCATTTCACATAACTGGTCTCTTAACGTACTTTCTATCTTCCTCCTCTCGCAGACCAGCTTGTCGACCTGCATCGAGCTCGCAGCCTCGCTTTCCTCCTTGATTCGCTCGAAGTTGGCAATCTGGAGCTTCTGCGAGCGAATTTTCCTCTTCATTTTGAGCATCTTTGTCTCGAGGTTTGTCAGATTGGACGATAGCTTCTGAATTTCGTCGTGCTTCAATTGAAGCTGCTTCTCGAGGTCGTCAGACTTGTCCTTCATCGATGAGATTGATTTTTTAAGATGACTGTTTTTGGTCGACTTTTTCTGTAGATTTTCTTTGAGCTTCTCAAATTTTGTGTGGAGACCGTTTATTTGAGAGACAAGTGAAGGGGCGTCGATCACCTGATAGGAAGGCGTCACGCGGAGCTGGTTCTGCTGGTTGTACTGAAGAGGAAGCGAGAAAGAATCGGCAAAATGATTGACGATCAATTTCAATGAGTCGTTTTCTTTTTTCATGACTGAAATCGAGTCGATTATGGCATCGAGGTCGTTGTAATTTATAGGCTGCTTGGGCGAGAAGAGGGCAGACAACGACACCATGAAGGAATCCTTCTCTTTTTGAAGCTGCTCATTCAATTGAATCGACTTTTTCAATTGATTTTTGATCAGTTCATTTTCGTTGCTGCTATCGTCCTTTTCCTTTATACTTTTTGTCACTTTTTGGACTTGTGGGGCAGGTGATGTGGGCAGATAAAAAGTGCCACCACAACCGCCAAATGACATTTGTTGCTCAATTTTTTTCCGTCCTAAATCATCACTCAAATTTCGTATTTGTTCTTCAAGTGAGGTGACTTCATGTCTCAATCTATCGTTTTCTGTATTTAATAAACGGTTATCGTTCTCACTTTTTGTGAGTTTTTCATCATATTTTTGTATTTGGTCATTTAATTCAATTTCTTTGGTTTTGTTCCCTTTTTCAAGGATTTCTACCCTCTCTTTCAGTTTCTTGATCTTGTCTTTCTTAGTGGCAATGATTTGGGGGTCTTCTCGGCTCCTAAGAGCAAGTCTGACAGTTTGTAATTCGGTCATCGAATTTTGATGTAATAAATTAAGAGCGTTATAATCGGTTTTAATTCTTTCATAATTTCTCTTCATTTCTTCCCTTTCATTTTCTATATCATTCAATTTTTCTGTAAGAATTGATATTGTATCTTCAGCTTCAGAAAGCTTCTGGGTTAAATCTGTGTTTTTATGGGTCATATCTTCGAGATCACCTTCAAGATTAATTATTTTATTGTTGCTCTTCTCAGAACTTTTAACATCGGATATAATTGGCGTAACAAGATTTTGGATTGCAGGCAATGTAGATGATGATAAAGGAACAGCTCTTACTAAGTTAGTACTACTAGACGTTGATGTTAAGTTCATGTTAATGCGATTTTGTAAACTACGCTTTAAAGATGAAATTTGCGAATTTAAAGTTTCAATTTTATGCTTATTTTCTGCATCAATAATTGCATAATCTTCTTCTTTTTCATGAATTTGATTTTTCAATTCTTCAATTTTGTCTATATATTCTTGATTTTGGGAGCAATAATCTTTTTTAATACTTAGAATTTCATTTTTTAATAATTCATTTTCCTTTTTTTGATCTTCGAGTTTTGCTAATAATTTCTTCCTCTTCTTTTCTATATTTGCTATTTGCTGGTTTTTGACAGTAACGGATGATGATATATCAAATTTATCTTGTAATTCTTGAACTTTAAGCGGAGGTTTATTAAGAAGTGTAATCAAATCTTCAGAATTTTTGAAATGTAATCCAAAGAAATGCTCTGCAGCTGCTAATAATCTTGTAATTAAATTTTGAGATGTTTTCAATTCTACAATCATTTTTTCTTTATCACTTTCAAATTTGCTAACAATTATTTGATGGCTTTCTATGGTATCTTTCAATTTTTGATTTACTTTATCAATTCCATTTTGAAAATTGAATAAATCATTTTTTCTCTGTTCTTGCAGAACCTCTTTTTCTTCTTCATATTTTTGAGTCAAATCATCATTTGCACGAATTGCTAGCGAAAGACAATTATTAAGTTCTTCATTTTTTGATTTTAACTCGTTATTATTCGTTGATAATAATTGAATTTTTTGATGCAATTCAACAATTTGCGAATTGGAACGAATTGCTTCATCAAATTGAGCACGTAATTTAGAATTTTCTTTTTGAAGATGATCGTTGAGATCTTCAAGTTGGGCTCCACGACTTTCAGCGATTAACTGCATTTCTGTTTCATCTATCTTACTTGAATCTTTTGATAAATTCGGATCTGATTCGGAAATTGATTCAAAATTCATTGATATTATGCTATAATCATAAAAATCTTAAACGATCATCATTGAAAATAAACCGCCTAAATTTCAACCAATTTTTAATTCAAAAAATTAAAATTTGATTTCTTATTTTTAAATTTCTAATCATGAATTAGAAAAATATAAGATAAATATTTGATTTGGATACGGATAACATTGTTTAAAATATTGAAAATTACTCTAAGAATTCTTTTCAACTTTTGAAATATAACCCACAAATATATTGAAAAGAAGCGAAATAAATATTTTCAAATTTGAAAAAATTTTCAATGAAAGATTGAATTTTTTTTGGGAGATGATATAAATCCATTGAAAATCTAAATTTCAATAAGGCGAAATTCATGTCAATAGAGGTGAATTTTTTATATTAATTCAATAATCTTTTTTATTCTGTAGTTTATATCTTATTGTACCTTTAGATTCAAATATGTCAAGTAAGAATCAGGAATCAACTCCCGCGCCTTGCGCATTTTCAGGATGGCTTAAAAAGAAAGGAAGCCACCAAGGATTATGGCATCGCCGGTTTGTTGTTCTTAATGGAAATACATTGTATGTTTTTTTTTTTATTAGAACATTGAAATAAACTAACACATAGAACTTTTTCGAAAGATGCTGAAGGTAAAGTTATCGATCAAGTCGTTACGCTTCCAAATAACCCTAAAGTTGATATGCTTGAAGGATCAAATCAACCAAGATTTACAATCACTCTTTCACCAGATGAAATATTAACTTTAAACGCCGAAAAACAAGTTGATGCTAACCGCTGGATTGCAGCAATAAGATCTGTTACTGCACCACAAGCTTCTATGTCAATGGATATGTTTAATATCATATCTGTTTTAGGAAGAGGCTATTATGGAAAGGTTATGCTCTGCCAAAAGAAAGATACGAGCGAACTTTTTGCAATTAAATCTATTCAAAAGAGCCGTCTTGCAGAGTCAGGTAAAAGCGAAACAGTTTTGGCCGAAAGAAATATTATGATGAAGGCTCATCACCCATTCATAGTCAATTTAGCTTTCGCATTTCAGACTCCATCAAAATTCTATTTAGGTTTAGAATACGCTCCAGGTGGTGAACTCTTTTATCATATGGATCGACTTGGAACAATTCAAATTGATGATGCAAGATTATATACCGCTGAAATTGGTTTAGCTCTTTCTTATTTACACTCAATTGGTATTGTTTACAGAGATTTGAAACCAGAAAATATCCTTCTTGATGCTAATGGACATATCAAGCTCACTGATTTTGGTCTTTCAAAAGATATCTTAGCAACAGATTCAGGAACTGCCTCCACATTTTGTGGAACTTCAGAATATCTCGCACCAGAGGTTGTTATGCAAATGCCATATAGTTACCCAATTGATATGTGGGCTCTAGGTGTCCTTGTTTATGAAATGATTTTGGGAACAACACCTTTCTTTGATGAAAATAAAGCTAAAATGTTTACTAATATTGTTAGTGCTGAACCTTTCTTCCCAGCTCAATTAGATCGCAGAATTTCCGATTTCATATCAAGACTTCTTGATAAAGATCCAAACACACGACCCAAATTCGATGAAATCAAAGATCATCCATTCTTTGAAGGATTCAATTGGGACAAAGTTTACAATAGGGAATACAGACCAAACTTTATACCACCAACCAAAGACCCACTCAATCCAACAAACTTTGATCCAGAATTTACAAGTGAAGCTGCAGCTGACTCATACGTTCCACCAGCTGTTGGTGATGTTGGAAACGTACCAGGATTTTCATACTTTGATTCAAACATTAATAGCGTGTGAATACGATAAAAATATATTTTTATCATTTTTTTCGTTTTTGCTTTAAAAAGTTTAAATGACGGTTTACAAATCTTCTTAAAATTTAAAAAGCTTATATGATTGATGAAGAAGAAAGTGATACATCAAAGTTTAAAATCTCTTTTTTAGGACCAAAGACAGGTGGCAAAACATGTATTATAACTCGATTCCATAACAATAATTTTTCAACCCAAGTTGATTCAACGATTGGCGTGTCTTTTTTATCTCACACAATCCAAACATCAAAAACAAAAATTACTCTTCACATATGGGATACAGCTGGCGAAGAACGCTATAGGTGTATAATTCCCATGTATTTTCGAGGCTCTGCTGCTCTCGTTGTAGTTTTTGATGTTTCCAGCCAACCAAATTTTGAACAAGCAAAAGAATGGTTTAAAATAATTTTAGATGAAGAGAATGAAGTATTTGATTTATACTTTGTTGGAAACAAAATTGATCTTCCCCGTCGTGTTTCCAAAAAAGATGCTATTGATTTTGCAAAATCTGTCAATGCAACTTATATTGAAACATCAGCTAAGACTGGCGAAAAAATAAATGATTTATTTTTAATGATAGCTGAAAAAATTGTACAAAGAGAAGACTTATCTTTAGCCATTCCTCGTTCACTTACAATTGATGATCGTAAGGGAGGCTGCTGCAAGTGACAATTTTATTGTTTCTTATTGTATTTATGTTGTTTATTTTTTTATATTATTAAAAAAAAATCAGATTAAGCTCACATTCATTATACTTATTATTTTACAAAATTTTTTTATCGTATTTATCAAAATTTCACCAAGATTGAGAATTTTTTCAAATTTTTCATAATCTAATGTATTTGCATGAATAAAGAACACACATATTCTTTATTCCAGCAAAATTCAACAAAACAATCAGTGGAATCCGAATCAATTGAATCAATAAAAAGACTTGAAAGTTCAGTTTTCAATAATTTTTCAGCTCGGAGAAATGCTGCTAGAATTGATCATTATTTTGTAAAACTCCATTCATTCCGATTTAAATTATTCATTTATATTATTTCCGCAATACTAGCTATTTTTGTGGTTGTTGCCGCTTCAGTTTCAACAAATCAATTATACATTGGATTTATTAACACCAACTCAATTGCAATGATGGATATAATACACAAAAAAATATCAACGACGATTAATTCATGCCTTTTTGAGCCACATTTTTTTTCAAATATTTTTTGTGATTTATTTAAAAAACCAGAATTCTTAGTTCCAAATGGCGAAAATGCTAAAAATATTACTCAAATGATGTATAAAGCAAATTTAGCTGGCTCAGGCTATATCATTCTTTGGGAAATTGGCTTACCATGGGGGGAAGCAATATCATTAGAAACATCATCCAAAAATAATTATTTAATTCATGCTAATACAACATATGACGAGCCAGGTATTCTTCAATATTGGCCTACCGATTCACAATGTCAAAATCAATCTTATCCTGAAGAAGACGGAATCCCTATTTTAAATAACTACAATTGCACCACTCGTGATTGGTATGAAGCTGGTATTAGAGCCGAAGGTTCCACTTGGACCAACATTTACGAAGGAGTTGGTTCACATGGCCAAATCTTACTTGTATCATCAGTCAAACCTTCAATATCTAAGGATTCACAAAATAAATCCACTATTACAACCGTCATTTCTAATTCAATTGACCTAAAAATAGCACAAGAGTTCATTATATCTCAACAACCATCAAATAATTCCAGATTAGCTCTTACAACTTCATCAGGTACGGTTTTAGCAATGACAGGTGACGACAAACTAACCACAGATGAATTTACCGATTTGATTGTCACCAAACAACTCGAAGAAATCGAAGATTACATTTGGCGTTGCGTTACAAGTCATTCAAACTATCTTGATGATGCTGACAATCAATCTCAATGCATGGTGAATGGTAAAATAAAACAATTCCACCTATCGAAAGAAATAATTGAATCTGCACCAGGCGTTGAATGGGTACTTTGGTCAGTTCTCAGCATTGATGATTTTGTTGGAAATGTTGCAGTTGAGTTCAGGAGCATATTAATTGTTACTTTAGTAATTGTAATTTGTTTATGGATCTTCCTCAATCTTGGATCAATTTTATTAACAGCCTATATTGAATCAATGCAAAATAGGATTCTCAGTAACCAAGATAATTTTCTTGACTCTAAAGAGAGCAGAAGGCATGTAAAGCCAATTGGTGTAATTTTTGCCATTCAAGAACTACAAAGTCTCATTGCCAACAACACTGAGAACCAAGTTATTACGTCTGAAATCACCGAAGTAATAGAAGAGCTACAATCTCCCTATCACGAGCTTCTCTACAACAAAGATGATGTATATAATATGATCAACAATCCCGAAGTGAAGAATGCGCTAGTTGGTCTTTATGGAGTTCCTCCCACGTCATCTGGAATATCGACTTCTGCGTTCAATTCGAAGAACGACAAACCGACTTCCTCAGTGAAGTTCAATTTGAATACCCATTCAAATTTGAATAGAAATGAGAATATTGACGCAAACTCGTTCTCGAATTCTGATTCAGAAAACGCTTCATTGGGAACTCAAAATAACGGCTTCCACGACGGTTACAGAAGACAACTCGACCCAACAAAACGAATCTGCCAGCTTCAAATCACGCCGCAAATGATGAAGAATCGAATCCTCATGATTTTTCTTCAGTACAACTCACGATGCCGGATGTTTATGAATGACGACTTCCACATCATCATCGAGGCCACAATCAAGGAGATTGGCGATCCAATTGACAAGCTAGCGGCCGATAGCATCGACTTTTTGCATACTTTATGCCGAAAGTTCGATTACATTTTGAATGACCCTGATTTTGAGCTTGCTTTGATCATAACCGCTTTGATATGGCACATGCACATGAAGGATCGAAATGAAGAAGGAATTGACAGAATTAATCGTTATTTCGTGACCTCTCAAAAAGTCAAGGATTTGAAAGCAACGGCTAGAAACTTTTTGTTAACATTGTTTCCAAAAAGAATCGGAAATGACGAATATAATCAACGCTGGGATTCCTTCTGTTCTTGCGTTCTCGCTTTGGTTGAGACATCTACAATCTCCCTCCATTGCACTGTCATATCACAATTCATGCTGATGTCAAAATGGGTCACTGAAAGAGGGGGGTCATCTTTAAATTACCTTCAAAAAATCACTTTTGTTAGATTGTTGTTTAACTTTTCAATGGTGTCGTTCTTCTTTCATCCTGAACAGTTTAGAATAGCATATTCAAGGATAATCAATCCCGATTATGACGATTCTATCGAGGAAATTCAGAAATTTTCTCATTGCATATTTTCTGAATTAATTGATCCAACAGTTTCCGTGTTAAGATGCATATGTGAACCTCAATTTTTCATATCAATGCGATGTGAATAGAAAATTATTATTGTTTTGTTTAAAATAAATTGTATTTTTTTTTTTTATCATGAAATTTATAAAAAAAAATTCTATTAGTAATTATCATTTTTGCTCTTTATAAAAATTTAACATTTAATATTTGCAATATATAATATAGTAATAATATTATTAAGTTTTTATTTTTCTTCTTCATCATTTGCTTCGTTTGCTTCTTCTTCCTCTTCTTCATCAAGAAATATTGGCTGAATATATCCAGATACTTGAATAGAGGCATTTCCTGAAACAGTTAAGCTAACATCATTGATTGGGGTAAAGATATAATTAACTTGTGAGTGTTCTGATGAATATGGTATCAATGAAGCAAGTAAAACTTCTTTTGGATCACTTTTGTCTTGCGAATTGAAATTTTGAACTTTAGCGATTAGACGAACTGGCGATGTTTTTTTATCATCTGATGGTAAATCGACTAAACAAATATTTGTAATTGAGAGAAAGCATGATTCAGGATATTCAACTTTAACAGTTTCTCCTGGCTTAACAAGAACAGTCCAAAATGGATGTAAATCTTCCATTTATTTGAAATTTTTTTACCCCTCTTTTGACCAAAATGGTTAAAATTTCACTTTTATAAACCATTCCCAATATACCTTCTAATGGTAACCTGAAAAAATGGACCCGACCCGTTTTTTTCGGGTAGGGTAATTACCCACCATTCAAGTGAAGTGTTTAAGTATTACCCGATTATTTTTCTTTAATTATTCATTTAATTTATAATAATAAATAATAAATATTAATTTTTTTCATTAATAATTTTGATTTCTTGATTCATTTTCAATATCTGATTCAAACTTTAAGGAAAATTTTCCTCTGAAAAAGCTGATATAAATTCAATTTCAATTTTTTTTGATATTATAATATTACATTTATAACTTTATTCTAAACCCAACAAATAACCTAATTAATATTAAATATTCATATTATGATTATTATTCCATAAAAAAAATGAATTTTTTTGGAATCACTTAAATTGATATCATCCAAACATATGATACCGTAGCAAATTGCATCTCAAATATTATCAATAGAATATCTGACAAGAATAATAATAATATCATTAAAGAAATGGTCTGGTAAAAAATTACCATCTTTATAAATGGCCGGGTAAAATTTTACCTTTAGGTAATATGTTATTTTCCTACCCAGGTAAAAAATGACCCTACCCAATAAGGATCTGTCAAAAGGGGTCGGGTAGGTACCGCTTTCAAGGTCTAATTCCCAAAAAATTAAGAGATATATTAATAAATAAAGTCTCCATTTCAACCATTCATCTTTTCTCTTATATATCATATTAATTTTTCTGTTTTTTGTATAAATCTAAAATTCAAATATAGATATAAAATTTAATATAATTCTAATATATTTGAGTAATTCCTTTATTAAGGAAATAAATAAATAGTTTTTTAATTTATTCACACAAAATCAAAAACAAAGTCTTTATTCAATTAAAATAACATTATTTCATCTTTTCATTCACATGAATTCCTTTGGAAATATTTCAACAAAACTATTTTTCGTTTTGTAATGTAGTTGGCCTTTTCAACTTTTTCATGATCTTCAACATGCTCAACACTCCAGCCATTCCATTCTCTATAGGCATGATAAGTCCAATCCCAATGATATTTTTCAGCTATACTTATTACATCTTCAATGTAAATGTCAGCACCTTCACCCCAGCGAATTGCTGAAAATTCGCCAAGAAAGATTCTTGCACCATATTTATTTTGAAATTCTATTGTTGGCTTTAAATATTCCTCCAAAGCATTTCTATCATAATTTTTACCATCAATGTTTCCTGGATATGAACGAATTTTCTCATTTGACCATTTTCCACCTCCAACATTTTGATGAGTGAATGAGTGAGGATAATACATGTGAACTTCATATATTATATCGGTCAAAGGAAGTGGATGTAAGTAATTAAATGTCGAAGAATTGTCCCATTGATTTGATTCAATGATGATTGGTGTAATTGGATCAATTTGTCGAATTCTTTTTGCTGCTTCAAATTGCATGGATAAGTAGTCTCTGTTTTCTTCTGTAATTCTAACTTGAACTGGCTCATTTATTAAGTCGTAAGCCCAAATACCATTTTTTCCTTTGAAATGATTTGCTAATTTTTCCCATGCTTTGAAGAACGTTTGAGCATGCTCTTCATTAAAGTACATCTCATATTCATTGCGTGAATTTCTTCCTCCAGGTCCTGAATGCAAGTCGACAACAAAGTTAATATTCAGATGATTCTCTTCATTTTCTTTCAAAGCCGAATCAAGCTCGATAATTTTTTCATCTAGCCATTGAAGAAAGTTTTGAACATTATTTCCACCGTTCATTTGCCATCGAATTATGTTCGCATTCCATTTACGTAAATCAGTTAGATCATTTTGAATATATTTAGATGGTGACATAACACCTCGCATTTGTGGTTTGCTTGAAACTAATGGTGTGTATTCACATTTGAAGTTTGGAGGAAGCTCTATTGAAGGAAATATTTGCCCGTATTCGATTCTAAGGTTTGAAAAATAAACAGTGCCAGATGATGCTTGAAGACCAAAGGTAATTGAGCCTGTTTCAGAAACTTCTTTTGGTATTGAAACATAAAACTGCGCTTTTGTCCAATCAAAAGTTCCATGATTCGCAGGCGAGTCTTGTGGGTAATTTTTGGTACCATTAATCGAATAAACAAACATAAACTTGATTCCATTCCATTTTTGAGGAGGAACTGAGACATTTTCAGCTTTGATATCAACTGTAAAAAGTAACCCTTGCCCAATAAATTGCTGCAAATTTTTAATTGTATATGATACAGCAGTATATGCATTTTGTGCATCACAATAAGTAATTTTTAAAACATTCCTTGAATCTATTTTCAATTGTTCATATTGCGTGTTTTTACGAAAAGACCAACCTTCTTTAGTTTGTTCAACGCTAAAATCAGATTCATATAATAATTTCATTTTTTTATCTATCAGTCAAAGTAAAAAAAAATGAAGTCATTTTTTCTCCCAGTAATCATAGTTTTAATAAAATAATAATAAGATTTAGAATTTGTTAGTTTTCTGAAAATTAAATAAGCATTTGGACGAAAAAGCGTTTATTTTTGTAAGATTTATACAAATTTCAATATTGAAAAAGTTGCACCTTGATAGAAATATCTAAAGAATTTTGAGAATCTAATAAAATTGAGAGATCGTTAAATTATTTTTATGGAGAATTTTAGATTGTTATGTAATCAATTATATTCCAGTAATCCAAATGAAATTTTACAAGCACAACATCAGATTAACGAACTAATTCAATCTTTCCCTATTACACAAAGAGCTGATTTTTTAATAAAAGAATTAGAAACTGATTGTCCATTATACTCAAAATTTATATCAATGATTTTATTATCACAGATCGAATTAAGCGAAAATGACCACAAGAAAATACTAAGAACGATTTTTTTATATTTAACAACCGATAATGTTTCATTAAGAAATATCGCAATTAATTTATTTGCTAAAAGCTTGATAAATATTATTAATATTTCTAAGGAAGAAACTAATAATGATTTTTATTTTTCAATTATTAATCAGATTACGGAGCAAATTTCAAATTTAAATTCAAACGAATCTCAAACGATTTTATACCAATCAATTATCAATATACTATTCATATTACTCGAGAATTACCATGATGATACAACAATTTCTCTTTATATTTCATCATATTTGTATCAGCAAATGATTGAACTGCCACAAGACGAGATTTTTAAAAAAAATTGCATAATTCAATTTTTTTCAGATCACATTTCATTTTTATTCCAAACTTTTTTGAATGATGAAAGAGCTATTTCTTTTTTTACTTTTCTTAAAGCAATACTAGAAGATCCAAACTATAAAAACAGTGCATATTTAATTATTTTTAAAATTACAGAATTTAATTATCGCCTTCTCATTCCGATAATTGACACTTTTTTCCAGATATCACAGATTGACCTCAACCAAGAAGGCATTAACCATCTCACAATTTTGAATACATTGTATTCAATTTTCAAAAATGAACAAAAATCATTTCATTTTCAATCATCATTAGAAATTGCGTCAAACGGCTTCATGAATGTTTTAATTCGAATCATGAACACTGCCGAAATCAGAGAAATGCGATTTGAAGCAGAATGGAATGAATCCATTGCTTCGTATAGATGTTTGAAAAAGTTCTCAAAAAGTTTGCCATTAATAACGACACCATTTTTGATGGACTATTTGGTCAAGAGCAATTTGAATGACATTTCACTTTTATTAGTTGAAATAATTGTCACTTCATCGCCTCATGATTTTGTTGTAGAAAACATTTCCAACTTTCTCGGCCTAGTTAATCAAGGCCTCAATCATTCAGCAAACTTTATTCAATTTACGTCAATTAAGTGTCTAAGGAAAATAGCGAAACATTTCTCTGAGTGTTTCAATATCTTCTTCCCTTTTTCAGAGCGACTTTTGCCATTTATTGAGAAAGATGAATTTTTTGCACTCGAATCATTTTCTGCATTGTCATCGATTTTTTGCATTGCTCCATACGAAGAGAAAGTGAAGTACATCAATCTACTTTTTCAGAACTCAATAAATATGCCACCATTCATATCATCACATTCGATTGACTCACTTTTGCCAATCATTTCAACAATTGAAGAGTCAGGCTTCTTCATTGAGATGATTCCAACCGTTTTAAAAATGATTTCAGAAGTGAAAGACGAACTTTTTCTTGACTCACTTTTGTACTTCCTTCAGAAATTTGTATTGGATGCAGGTGAATCAATTTCACCATTCATTCAAACGATTATTTCAATGCTTATTCAAATCATAATTGAAAGGCATTCAACCGTTGCAATTCTGGCAATTGGCTCGATTTCTTTTGTTTCATTGCCAGAAATTTTTGAGCCATTTGTTAACGACGTATTCAATATACTGACTCAAATAATTCTGACAGAAGGCATGACTAATAAAAGTGTGAGGAATCAGTGCTTGTCATCTCTATCGTTAATTGCATCACATTTTAATTTGTCACTTTTTATGAATTGCATTTTTGAAGTCACAATCAAAATCATTGAAAATATCAAATTGAATGAATGGAATGATTTTGATTTTTGTTCTTCTGCCTTCTTAATTGACTTGTATATTCCACTAATAAAGAATCAGAATGAAATAGACAATTCAATTCTGTCTCATATTTTCAATATCATTCTTCATCAGATTTCTTTGATCGACTTTAAAGTCGACGAAGAAAACTCAAAATTTTCAGAAATTTCTTTCTTTCTTGAAACATCAAATAAATTCATGACATTGATTTTCATCTATTGCCAAAGAATCCTGAATGAAGATGTTTTTAATCTGTCGTTTTTATTAATTGATAAAGCGACACAACTTCCATTGATAAAAATATCAGTGAAAGAGACGATTTACGACCTTTACGCAGTTCTAATTCAGAAATTTCCTTCACAGCTTTGTGCGCTGTTTTCTCAAAATCGAAGGATTGAATCATTCATTTTGAACATGATTTCATCAAATGAATTCATGAATATATTGTCAAACAAAGCTATTCGAGTCCATCAAAAATGAAACACATTAAAAATAATATATAAAACGCGGCCTCATAAATGCTTTTTTATTTTTATTTTTTTTTTGATTACAAAATTGTTTATTGATAAATGCAATGATAATATTCTACTTCAAGTAATGATTAACAAATTATAAATCTTGCTTATAAATCAAAGCTTTGGAAAAAAGAACGACCTTTTTCTAAAGAAGAAGAAATATTTCTGTGCTTTTTTCTGATAAAAGTTGACCACCCGTCTATGGTAGTAATTCTTAGCGACCGTTTATTTTTGCACAACAGTTAAATTGTTTTAAAATGAATGAAACTTCGGATCATCTCAAATATAGTTAGTCTTTTCTGAGTATACTTCAAAAAGAGAAAATCATTCAGAAAAATGACCTGGCTTTTTTTTTTTTAATCATAATTGATGATCATTATTACTATTAATTAGAAGTAAAATATTACAATTCATTGAAAAATTGAGCTAATGGCACAATTTAACAATTATTTTATCTATTTACTGTATTTTTAGGAGTAAAAACTTGTCCTAATGACTATTCCTGGGATTACTCGTAAATTACCTGAAAAATAATCGCTAGCAGAGTGGAATAGTAAACATATATGATATAAATTTTTGATAATGACTCTGAAATAAAAATATGCCACCAATAATAGATATTCTGTGGCACAAATTTTAAGAGAATATGCAAATACTTACATATTTTTTTTTGATCGAAAAGATATTTTATTTATATATATATATATATATATATATATTTATGCTTAATATATTTAATAAATTATGAACTATTTTATTATAAAATTTTATATAAAGAGCCATATCCTTTAAAAAATATTTATAAAAATCTAGATTGCCAAAAAATTTGGAAATTCATCAATTATTGTATAACAGGATATCTAATCAAAAAGAGCTACAATAAAACAAAGAAGAATCGACTTTCAAATTATTACGAAAACCAAGATTCTAATAATTTTATTATTCATAAAGAAGACTATGTTGTTTTGAGACTTCTTGGATTTGGTTCTGTTTTTAGAACTAGTTTAATATATCACTTAGAACGATGCGAATTGATGGCACTTAAAGAACCAAATATTATTGATGACAAAGAAATTCCAAGGCTAATTGAAAGAGAAAAAGTCAACTATTCAAAGATTCGACATCCATTATTACCAAAATCATATAAAACAGAAGATATAAATGGCATTATTATTGAATTCATAAATGGTCAAACTTTAGACAATATTGATAAGATGAATTTAAATGCAAGTGAAGTGATTACAATTATTTTTGAATTGATTATAATCATTTATTATATTCATTCTAAAGATTCGATTTACCGAGATTTGAAACCAAATAACATAATGATTGATTTAAACAAAACTGTTGTTTTGATTGATTTTGATAGACTGATTCTAGACCAATTTTATAAAGATCTCACAACAAATTTTAATTCTGAATTTGCAGATCCAGAAATTCAAAAAGGGAAAGTATCCAAAGCAAGTGACATTTATTCACTTGGAAAGATAATTAGATATATTATTGATAAGATTCAAATAAAAACATTGAATGATTCTCAAAATTCAAATCTTGATTACATCATCAAAAATTGTATTTGTGAAGATCCTACAGAACGTTTTCTTATTATTATAATATTCTTTTTATTTTACCAAAGTTTTAATGAAATGATTCATATTGAGCATTTTCCTGATGCTTGCTTCACTTTGGGCTCCATTTTTTATACAGACAAATTAACTCTAAGAGACATAAATAAATCGATTCATTATTATTCACTCGCTGCAAATCAAAATCATCCTGGAGCTCAAAATAATCTCGGTGTTATTTATTATAAAGGTGAATATGTTGAACGAGACATCAATAAATCGATTCATTATTATTCACTCGCTGCAAATCAAAATCATCCAGAAGCACAATTTTATCTCGGTGGTATTTATTATAAAGGTGAATATGTTGAACGAGACATCAATAAATCGATTCATTATTATTCACTCGCTGCAAATCAAAATCATCCAGAAGCACAATTTTATCTCGGTGGTATTTATTATGAAGGCAAATATGTTGAACGAGACATCAATAAATCGATTCATTATTATTCACTCGCTGCAAATCAAAATCATCCAGAAGCACAATTTTATCTCGGTGTTATTTATTATAAAGGTGAATATGTTGAACGAGACATCAATAAATCGATTCATTATTATTCACTCGCTGCAAATCAAAATCATCCAGTAGCACAATTTTATCTCGGTGGTATTTATTATGAAGGCAAATATGTTGAACGAGACATCAATAAATCGATTCATTATTATTCACTCGCTGCAAATCAAAATCATCCAGTAGCACAATTTTATCTCGGTGTTATTTATTATAAAGGTGAATATGTTGAACGAGACATCAATAAATCGATTCATTATTATTCACTCGCTGCAAATCAAAATCATCCAGTAGCACAATATAATCTCGGTGGTATTTATTATGAAGGCAAATATGTTGAACGAGACATCAATAAATCGATTCATTATTATTCACTCGCTGCAAATCAAAATCATCCAGACGCACAATTTTATCTCGGTGGTATTTATTATAAAGGTGAATATGTTGAACGAGACATCAATAAATCGATTCATTATTATTCACTCGCTGCAAATCAAAATCATCCAGACGCACAATATAATCTCGGTGGTATTTATTATGAAGGCAAATATGTTGAACGAGACATCAATAAATCGATTCATTATTATTCACTCGCTGCAAATCAAAATCATCCAGTAGCACAATTTTATCTCGGTGGTATTTATTATAAAGGCAAATATGTTGAACGAGACATCAATAAATCGATTCATTATTTATCACTCGCTGCAAATCAAAATCATCCAGAAGCACAATTTTATCTCGGTGGTATTTATTATGAAGGCAAATATGTTGAACGAGACATCAATAAATCGATTCATTATTATTCACTCGCTGCAAATCAAAATCATCCAGAAGCACAATTTTATCTCGGTGGTATTTATTATAAAGGTGAATATGTTGAACGAGACATCAATAAATCGATTCATTATTTATCACTCTCTGCAAATCAAAATCATCCAGTAGCACAATATAATCTCGGTGGTATTTATTATGAAGGCAAATATGTTGAACGAGACATCAATAAATCGATTCATTATTATTCACTCGCTGCAAATCAAAATCATCCAGTAGCACAATATAATCTCGGATTTATTTATTATGAAGGCAAATATGTTGAACGAGACATCAATAAATCGATTCATTATTATTCACTCGCTGCAAATCAAAATCATCCAGACGCACAATTTTATCTCGGATTTATTTATTATGAAGGCAAATATGTTGAACGAGACATCAATAAATCGATTCATTATTTATCACTCGCTGCAAATCAAAATCATCCAGTAGCACAATATAATCTCGGTGTTATTTATTATGAAGGTGAATATGTTGAACGAGACATCAATAAATCGATTCATTATTATTCACTCGCTGCAAATCAAAATCATCCAGTAGCACAATATAATCTCGGTGTTATTTATTATGAAGGCAAATATGTTGAACGAGACATCAATAAATCGATTCATTATTATTCACTCGCTGCAAATCAAAATCATCCAGAAGCACAATTTTATCTCGGTGTTATTTATTATGAAGGCGAATATGTTGAACGAGACATCAATAAATCGATTCATTATTATTCACTCGCTGCAAATCAAAATTATCCAGTAGCACAATATAATCTCGGATTTATTTATTATAAAGGCGAATATGTTGAACGAGACATCAATAAATCGATTCATTATTTATCACTCTCTGCAAATCAAAATTATCCAGTAGCACAATATAATCTCGGATTTATTTATTATAAAGGTGAATATGTTGAACGAGACATCAATAAATCGATTCATTATTATTCACTCGCTGCAAATCAAAATCATCCAGACGCACAATTTTATCTCGGATTTATTTATTATGAAGGCAAATATGTTGAACGAGACATCAATAAATCGATTCATTATTTATCACTCGCTGCAAATCAAAATCATCCAGAAGCACAATATAATCTCGGTGTTATTTATTATGAAGGCAAATATGTTGAACGAGACATCAATAAATCGATTCATTATTATTCACTCGCTGCAAATCAAAATCATCCAGACGCACAATTTTATCTCGGATTTATTTATTATGAAGGCAAATATGTTGAACGAGACATCAATAAATCGATTCATTATTTATCACTCGCTGCAAATCAAAATCATCCAGACGCACAATATAATCTCGGTGTTATTTATTATGAAGGCGAATATGTTGAACGAGACATCAATAAATCGATTCATTATTATTCACTCGCTGCAAATCAAAATCATCCAGAAGCACAATATAATCTCGGTGTTATTTATTATGAAGGCAAATATGTTGAACGAGACATCAATAAATCGATTCATTATTTATCACTCGCTGCAAATCAAAATCATCCAGACGCACAATATAATCTCGGTGGTATTTATTATGAAGGCAAATATGTTGAACGAGACATCAATAAATCGATTCATTATTTATCACTCGCTGCAAATCAAAATCATCCAGACGCACAATATAATCTCGGTGGTATTTATTATGAAGGCAAATATGTTGAACGAGACATCAATAAATCGATTCATTATTATTCACTCGCTGCAAATCAAAATCATCCAGTAGCACAATATAATCTCGGATTTATTTATTATAAAGGCGAATATGTTGAACGAGACATCAATAAATCGATTCATTATTATTCACTCGCTGTAAATCAAAATCATCCAGTAGCACAATATAATCTCGGATTTATTTATTATAAAGGTGAATATGTTGAACGAGACATCAATAAATCGATTCATTATTATTCACTCGCTGCAAATCAAAATCATCCAGACGCACAATTTTATCTCGGATTTATTTATTATAAAGGCGAATATGTTGAACGAGACATCAATAAATCGATTCATTATTATTCACTCGCTGTAAATCAAAATCATCCAGTAGCACAATATAATCTCGGATTTATTTATTATAAAGGTGAATATGTTGAACGAGACATCAATAAATCGATTCATTATTATTCACTCGCTGCAAATCAAAATCATCCAGTAGCACAATTTTATCTCGGATTTATTTATTATGAAGGCAAATATGTTGAACGAGACATCAATAAATCGATTCATTATTTATCACTCGCTGCAAATCAAAATCATCCAGTAGCACAATTTTATCTCGGTGTTATTTATTATGAAGGCAAATATGTTGAACGAGACATCAATAAATCGATTCATTATTTATCACTCTCTGCAAATCAAAATGATCCAGACGCACAATATAATCTCGGATTTATTTATTATAAAGGTGAATATGTTGAACGAGACATCAATAAATCGATTCATTATTATTCACTCGCTGCAAATCAAAATCATCCAGACGCACAATATAATCTCGGTGGTATTTATTATGAAGGCAAATATGTTGAACGAGACATCAATAAATCGATTCATTATTATTCACTCGCTGCAAATCAAAATCATCCAGTAGCACAATTTTATCTCGGTGGTATTTATTATAAAGGCAAATATGTTGAACGAGACATCAATAAATCGATTCATTATTTATCACTCGCTGCAAATCAAAATCATCCAGAAGCACAATTTTATCTCGGTGGTATTTATTATGAAGGCAAATATGTTGAACGAGACATCAATAAATCGATTCATTATTATTCACTCGCTGCAAATCAAAATCATCCAGAAGCACAATTTTATCTCGGTGGTATTTATTATAAAGGTGAATATGTTGAACGAGACATCAATAAATCGATTCATTATTTATCACTCTCTGCAAATCAAAATCATCCAGACGCACAATATAATCTCGGTGGTATTTATTATGAAGGCAAATATGTTGAACGAGACATCAATAAATCGATTCATTATTATTCACTCGCTGCAAATCAAAATCATCCAGTAGCACAATATAATCTCGGATTTATTTATTATGAAGGCAAATATGTTGAACGAGACATCAATAAATCGATTCATTATTATTCACTCGCTGCAAATCAAAATCATCCAGACGCACAATTTTATCTCGGATTTATTTATTATGAAGGCAAATATGTTGAACGAGACATCAATAAATCGATTCATTATTTATCACTCGCTGCAAATCAAAATCATCCAGTAGCACAATATAATCTCGGTGTTATTTATTATGAAGGTGAATATGTTGAACGAGACATCAATAAATCGATTCATTATTATTCACTCGCTGCAAATCAAAATCATCCAGTAGCACAATATAATCTCGGTGTTATTTATTATGAAGGCAAATATGTTGAACGAGACATCAATAAATCGATTCATTATTATTCACTCGCTGCAAATCAAAATCATCCAGAAGCACAATTTTATCTCGGTGTTATTTATTATGAAGGCGAATATGTTGAACGAGACATCAATAAATCGATTCATTATTATTCACTCGCTGCAAATCAAAATTATCCAGTAGCACAATATAATCTCGGATTTATTTATTATAAAGGCGAATATGTTGAACGAGACATCAATAAATCGATTCATTATTTATCACTCTCTGCAAATCAAAATTATCCAGTAGCACAATATAATCTCGGATTTATTTATTATAAAGGTGAATATGTTGAACGAGACATCAATAAATCGATTCATTATTATTCACTCGCTGCAAATCAAAATCATCCAGACGCACAATTTTATCTCGGATTTATTTATTATGAAGGCAAATATGTTGAACGAGACATCAATAAATCGATTCATTATTTATCACTCGCTGCAAATCAAAATCATCCAGAAGCACAATATAATCTCGGTGTTATTTATTATGAAGGCAAATATGTTGAACGAGACATCAATAAATCGATTCATTATTATTCACTCGCTGCAAATCAAAATCATCCAGACGCACAATTTTATCTCGGATTTATTTATTATAAAGGTGAATATGTTGAACGAGACATCAATAAATCGATTCATTATTATTCACTCGCTGCAAATCAAAATCATCCAGACGCACAATTTTATCTCGGATTTATTTATTATAAAGGCGAATATGTTGAACGAGACATCAATAAATCGATTCATTATTATTCACTCGCTGTAAATCAAAATCATCCAGTAGCACAATATAATCTCGGATTTATTTATTATAAAGGTGAATATGTTGAACGAGACATCAATAAATCGATTCATTATTATTCACTCGCTGCAAATCAAAATCATCCAGTAGCACAATTTTATCTCGGATTTATTTATTATGAAGGCAAATATGTTGAACGAGACATCAATAAATCGATTCATTATTTATCACTCGCTGCAAATCAAAATCATCCAGTAGCACAATTTTATCTCGGTGTTATTTATTATGAAGGCAAATATGTTGAACGAGACATCAATAAATCGATTCATTATTTATCACTCTCTGCAAATCAAAATGATCCAGACGCACAATATAATCTCGGATTTATTTATTATAAAGGTGAATATGTTGAACGAGACATCAATAAATCGATTCATTATTATTCACTCGCTGCAAATCAAAATCATCCAGACGCACAATTTTATCTCGGATTTATTTATTATGAAGGTGAATATGTTGAACGAGACATCAATAAATCGATTCATTATTTATCACTCGCTGCAAATCAAAATCATCCAGACGCACAATATAATCTCGGTGTTATTTATTATGAAGGTGAATATGTTGAACGAGACATCAATAAATCGATTCATTATTTCACACTGGCTTCAAATCAAGATATTCAAGACGCACAATTTTATCTCGGTGTTATTTATTATGGTGGAATATTTGTTCAAAGAGATATTAAAAAAGGCATGTACTTGCTATTCTTAGCATCAAAAAATCGTTGTAAGCGTGCACATTTTGCTTGTGGATATTTCCATCACAAAGGTGATTATATTAAGAGAGATATCAATGAAGCAATACATTATTATAAAGAAGGTTCATCACTTAATGATGAACATGCTAAAAATAATCTTGGAGTTATTTATAAAAAAGGATTTGAATCAGAAATTACAGCGAAAACAGGGAATGCAATTCCATTCTTTGAAGAAGCGATTCGTCAAAAAAATGATATTTTATCGATGTACAATCTTGCCAATATTTATATTTATGATGAAAATGTCAAAAACGGCATAGACAAAGCAATTGAATTATTAATTGATTCATCAAGCAAATTTATTTTTTCACATATTTTATTATGTATTGCGCTTGTTAAAAAATTTGGATTTAAATTAGATAAAATAGAAGAACACATTCAAAACATCAAGAAAGAAAATTCAAATATAGATTCAAAGCAAATACGTGAAACATTCTGTTACTTGAATTTAAATAGCATAGAAATTTTCACATCTTATTATGAAAAATATCGAGATCAATTATATTTGTATGATTATTTATTCAATGCTGTTCCATATTCTGAATTTATGAAACAAAAAAAATTTCCTACTAAAAATGACAAATCTGTTCCTATTTCGGATTTATTTTGGGAAGGCTTTGGAATCGAGATATAAAATGAATACTCACAAACTTTTATTTTATTACAATTTAATTACTCATTACATGATAAAGATGATATTTACATAAAATAGCAAAAAAGATAGGGGGGTCAACCTTACCCTTCGGACGTAATTGGGATTTTATAAAATTCAATGAAAAGACGTATTAAAATGTAAAAATTGCCGAAATGAAACGTAATTACATAATTTATATAAAAATAAAAAAAAGCAAAGAGGTTTAGTTTCGAACTCAATACTTTAGCCTCAAATTAATTTAACCTCTAAGCTAGAGCTCTCAAATTTGAAAGGATAAAATACTTATATTTAAAGATAAATATTTTTATTTTTCAAAGGTAACTTTTTATTAACTTTTTTAAAAAAAAGTCGTATTCTAATTATTTTCACGTAGACGTAATCGTAAAACGTTATTGATTTTTTTTCTTGGTCTATTTTATTGAAAAAGTTTAAACAGAACGTAATTTTTAAAACCTCCGAAGGGCAAGGTCAACCGCCGAAGATGTGTCAAAAAATATATTTTTTAAAGATAATGATAAATAAATGATGGAAATATATTCCTTACTTTATATAGTTTATTTTAAAATATTTATTATTAAATTTCATCTATAGGTCCACAAAAGGCAACAACTTTTCGAAAAATAAAAAAAAATTAACCATAATTCACCATTTTATAAAAAAGTGGCTTTTATGATTATTTGAATCAAATTGATTAATATTTTAAGTTTTATTCAAGAAGGTTATTATGAAAATATTTATTTGCTTAGGTTATCAATTTAAAATTAATTTTTGAATAACAATTTAAATTATTTAAATATCATAATAATATAATCATTGATATATATTTCAATCTATCATAAAATTGATTTTTAATAGATTTTCTCTCTTATTTTTTAATATTTTTATTACATTTGCATCAATTTCATATAATCATTTAGAATATAACTATCATATAACATTTTATGTAATTAAAGAGCAGAATTATAAAATTGTCACATTTAAACTCGTTTTATAATCATTTCAATGGCAGAACAAAGTCTTTTATTAATTATCTTAATGATTTTACCGAAAATTTTTAAGAAATAACACAATTTTCAAATCACAAGTCATTACAACTTTAATGCTTTGCCTTTTTTGGCCCTATAGATAAAATTAGGAAAAAATATTTTTAATAAATAGTATATTCAATGAACTATATAGTTCTATAATTATTATACAAAAATTCTCAGATTTTAAGTTTGCTTTAAATATTTGACAAAAATTTTACGGTTGACCCCCCTATCAAAAAAGTTTCAAAGAGAACATAATGATATATCTGATGTATAAGCAATTATCTATTCAATTATATACTTTAAATTCATCAGTATTAAATAGGTCAAAGTGTAACATTATTTTCTAGCATTCTAATTTTGAGTTATAATTTAATCTCTTTGCTTAATGATAAAAATGCTTATTTATAAAAATTTATATTTATAATATGAATTAAATATAATTATTAAATTATTATTATTTATATTTTTTGGAAATTAATAAAGATACCGATGTTTTAAATTTAAATAAAACTTATTGAAAAAGTTTTTTTTTAAAATCTCAAATATCAAATGGGCGCTATGCCTCTACTTGAGTATAAATACGGATATTTTATTAACATCAAAAACTTCAATACCTGAAATAAAGAAATTGATTGATCAACAAAGTTTATTCATTTCAAATTTAAAAATTATTATTTCTTCTTGAAAAATAATTTTATTTTCCCTAATTTAACACCATCAAATAATGAATCTGCTGCAAATAACATTATCACAGGAGTAATAATCGAAATAATCATGTTTTCAAGACCAAATCCAATATAAATTAGAGCACCAGCAACAATAAAAAGTAACAGACCGTGATATTCTCCAGAAATCCCATTTCTAATAAGTTTTGCAGATGCCACAACAACGAAAGCTTTTACATAATCTAAACGAAAAACAGTCATTTCTACAATTATTTCAGAAATCAAACAAAGTCCGATTTCGCTAAACCCATATTTTACAATCAGCACTTCAGTATAAATGATAAAGTTGAGTGAAATTGCTTGTGCAATTTTTAATAATTTGAAATAATTTAGCAGAAATAATATAATTACTGAAATTAAAGTGAAAGCAATGATAGCTAGTCTAAATCCAGCTGTAACTATGGTGTCAACATCTTTCAAGAACTGACCAACTTTGGAATTAGGATGTAATTTGCCTTTTTCTGCCCAATATTCATCTTTATATTTTTCTTTGATGAAATTTGTCATTTCTGCTGCGTTATATGGAATTGGACGTCGAAAATTAGTTGGTAAAAAATATTCGTAATATTGATTTGATTTATGATTACCTACTCTTTCCATCATTAAAGCTTCTTCAGATGTCCATGTGTCATCACCAAGAGATTTTCCATTTAATTTATTATCTATTGATTTATGGTATTTATAACAATCCATGCAAACAAAGATACCCAAATCTGGCAGTCCCCAACGTGGATTTCTTGCTTTACATTCAGCACATAATTGATTTTCTGGCTGTTTTGTGAGTTTTAAAACACGATTTTTAGGAGAGCTCATATTTTAATGAATATTTTTTTGTCAAAATTTTGAATATAAAATGAGACACATTCAATCTTGAAGCTGTATTTATATATATAATTTTAATATAAATAGAATGAAACTCGACTTTCAAAAAAAAAAAAAAAAAAATTCAATTTTGACCCAGATTTATCTGAAAATTAAGTTTTTGTAAAGTATTGGGGAAAAAAAAAAAAAAAAAAAAAAAAAAATGGTTTTGATAAACTATAGTTAAGAGAACTTCAGTAATATTGTTAACCAAGAGAAAAGGTGATTTAAATTGAATAGTTTATTCGTTGTAGATTGGTTTTACAGTGAAATATAAATTATTTTTTATTTATCCTTCGAGATACATGCTCGTAAAAGATTGATTAAAATGCTAATGAAATGATTACAATTATTTTTGAATTGATATGTAGACTTGTTATTCTCCGATTCTCGAGATCGATAATTGATTGACTTTTTGATATCGATACATAAATATACACAAATTCACGAGATCGATTTCAGAGATCGAGAATTTTTTTTCACTGCTTTTGATATCAGAATTTTCAATTAAACTTTTTGATAAATATATGATCGTAATTCATTCTCAAATATTTCATAAAAAAGAATGTATTTTTTGATTTTAATCTTAAAATAAACATCAATACATTCTATTATTTATTTTTAGATATTATAAAATCATAAATAACAATTATAAAAAAAGATAAATCTGTTTGAGATCTCGAGATCTCGGTAATTGATATCAAGTTTACAATTATTTTTATATCACATTTCATGTCTGATATCTTGATAATCGATAATCTCGATATCAGATTTGTAAACTAATAATCGAGTATCAGATGTAAAAAAGTGACGTTTTTGATATCGATTCTCAAAATAACAAGTCTATTGATATGATAGTTGAATATCTTTTTTTTTTTTTTTTAAAAAAAAAACGATCAAGTGATTTTACAAAAGAAATTATTTAAATGAAATATAAATCATTAAAACAAACTAAATAATTAAATATTCAATTGCTCTCTTCTTCTTGTATTTGGATCCAAAAGATCATCATTAATTGTGCCATGATCAGTATCATAACTTCCTTTTCGATGCTTTCGCATCTTAAGCACAATAATTGCAGCCAGAATTCCAGCATCACAAATAGCTAAGACTATGATTGCTATCATTCCACCATAGTTGTAATCAACCTTCACAATTGGAGGCTTTCTTACAAACGAAACAAATGCACGACTTTCTTTTTCTTCAAGTGTCTGAGCTTCAATGTATTTGTCATTATATTTAGCGCATCTTGCTGTGTTGAACAATGAATTACTGAATCTCATTCTATCAACCATTTTTTGACAATCAAAATGGCCATCAAAGATCATGTATTCATCATTATGCCTAGGTCCATCATCAGTAACTCTTTCGATGTAAATTGCTTTTGGAGGCTCCAGCAACGATCCACTGATCATTGGAATCAAATCGTTCTGGTAAGCGATCATTTCAATGAATAGTTGTGCATTTTTAACAGAAACCGTTGTGTCAACAAAAGCAGTTGCTGTTTGCTTTATATATAAAGTGTCTGTGATTTCTATATTTGTAAGATTTGCTTTTGCGTGAGCAAGCAATGTCAGATTAATGATCTTGATCTTGACACTTTCATTTGCAGTGTTAATTGCATACAACTCTGTGTAGTTGACAACATTAACGTTCTCTATTTCAACAAGTTTTATTTCTTTGTCAACTCGAAGAGTTTTGATGTCTTCTAAATTCAATCTTCCTTTGATTTTCAATGTCGATTGTCCTCTTGTCTTGATCTCAAGACAGCCTTTTCCATACAAACTAACATTGATCTCGTTCGCTGTATCAAGATCGATTGTTGTGTTGTAATTCTCAGGAAGGATGTAATTTAGATTGCCATCGACATAATGAATAGTCATGTTGTCTTCGGCACTGATGTATTCATTTTCATTCAGTGTGATATTGAAAACAAACTCTTTGTAAGGCAAATAGAGAACATACAAAGAGTTGTTTTTGTCTGCTTCAATCCGTTGATTTGCCCTGAGGAAATACTCAGCAATTTCATAGTTTAACACAGACGTGTCTTTATTCCAACTTTCGTCAAAGACTTTCGGCGTTGTGTACAAAGTGAAGCTGAAATTATCAGGAGGAATAAGATTGTTGATGTCTTTGTAATAAGAAACTTTGATTGATTTAGCAACTTCACAAATTTTTGTTGACGGATTCAAAGTTATTGGCTGCTCGTCTTGTTCGTTTTCAGAGAGAATTTTTATTTTGTCATCTGTGTCAATGTCCACGTAGCCAGTATCGTTGAGATCAGTATCATTAAGGTCAGTGTTGTTGTTGTAATTGTAAGTGGCATAAATGCATGAATCTTTGTCGCCTGATCCAAAGTCGTAATATTGTTCATCACTGTTTTTGATACCGAATTCTTCCATGAAGTCAATGTATTCATCAGTGTAATATTTACGCGATACTGGAACAATAAATCCATCCGGATCAAAGCAACAAAACTTTTTGTACTTGTTTTGGACATCAATGACTCTCAATTCGATATCAAGTTGCGTTTTGTATGTTCGAACTATTTGAACTTGGTCGGTGAAAGATGTCATATAATAAAAAGGCTTGTCAGATTTGATTACTTCTTCGATTAATCCTTGCCTTTCTTTTTTAGAAAATGACGAATTCATTTTTAGAAAAAGGTCCTTCTTTTTTAGAAGTAGTTATACATAGTGAAGGGGGGATAGATAACTAGTATAAGCAAATGGGGCTCTCCAGCTTTGAAAGCTTCCTGAAGAGACGATAATTTGAGGTACTTTGGAGATGTTTTATATTATAGCTCCCTCGCTTTGAAAAGCTCCCTCGCTATAATAAACCATATCTCCAAACAGCCCCAAGCAACCCCCACCCAGCCACCCTACACGGAGAGCCCCATTTGCTTATACTAGTTATCTATCCCCCCTTCACTATGTATAACTACTTAATACCAACCCATCTCAAGCAACCCATCTCATACATCCACTCATGCAATCATCTCATGCAACCTATCTAGTATACTCCTACAGCAATCCATCTCACACAAATCCACTCAAGTAATCATCTCAAGTAATCATCTCCCATATCTTGTATCGCAAATCATCTCATGCAACCATCACACACATCCACTCATGCAATCATCTCCCATATCTCATCACATACATCTATTCATGCAACCACTTCATGTACACCCGATACCTACTCAAAAATAAATCTTTAATTGAATCCAAGCTTAATGATTCGTTGGCGTGTCAATATTAGTTGTCCCTGCAGGTTTAATTTTAATGTTGACAAATAATGGAGACTTTAATATGACAGGTTGGTACATGAAATCTACTAGCCTCATTTCGATGTGTTTTAGTGAATCGGTAAATGTTTTAATTTTGATTGGTTTAGATGAATCGTAATCAATTATAATAGGTGCCTGTGAGTGGATTTGTGTGAGATGGGTTGCTTGAGATGATTGCATGAGATGGGTTGCTTGAGTGGATTTGTGTGAGATGATTGCATGAGATGATTGCTGTAGGAGTATGCTAGATAGGTTGCTTGAGATGGGTTGCTTGAGATGGGTTGCTGTAGGAGTATGCTAGAATTGGTTACCTGATTTCGAGTCAATAATATATGCGTCCTTGCTCACCCGATTTCTTTTCTTTGAGAATGGTTCATCAGCTAATACAATTCTAACCCTATCATTTGTTTTGAAATCATATGGGTTGATGCTTGATTTAGTATTGATGTATGTTAGTTTATCATCTTTAGTTATATCATTAGGAGCTCTATTATCTAATCCCCTATGAGGAGTATTGTTATACGCATCAATCAAATCATTCATTTCAGTTTCATCAATATATCTATTCTCACCAATAGCATCACGAATCGTTCGCATGAATCGATTAATGATACCAAGTACATTATGATTGTTGTCTTCAGTAGTGGTGTATATTATATTGTTCGATTTCATAAAACCAAGTACCTCGTTTGATAGATATGCAGCATCTTGGTCGCTGGCTATTGAATAAATATTGTGTACATCTTTTATGAAACATTGTAGCGCGTTGATAACGGATTTTGAACCCTTGCCTTGTAACGGATATGCATATGCCTTCCTCGTATTAATATTGATGAACATTAAATAATTGAGACCTCCCTTATGCTTTTCATTAATAAATGTATCCATCTGGTATCCGTGTAAATGTTTCGATACGATTGGCATATATTTAGCTTTGGGTACCTTAACATCATGGACAATATTTTTGTCTAGAAAATCGTTAGCATCTTTCGCCGTGAAACCATATCGTTTAGCTAACGGAACAAATTTAGATTTGCTCTTTCACGGATATTTTTTAAATAATTCATCAAGTGTATTATAACTCATTTGATTTTAGATTAAACTAGCTTATGTATATAACATCTTATCAAATGGTAGGAATTGCATCTCTATACAAAATGATTCGTTTCGAGGAATCTTAATGGGGATATTATTATGACGACCTGAATAAAACTCAATCCAAAATCCTTGGTCAGTGGAGTTTAATTTATAATACTTTATTGGTATGAAATCAACTGCACTGTTTCCTATATAATGACGTGAGGATTGTTCAGCAATGGATGAACATATCTTGCATGGTTGTCGGTCCCAAACGTTATAAAAATCTAATCGTCTCAGCCACACATTTTTGTATTTTTGGGGATTATTTTGATTTGGTCCGTACCCAATATTCATTACATCGGCGAAATCGTATCTTCTGTAATTAGAATCGGTCTCCCTTTCATTAAATGTAATCTTAAAATCAATATAATATAATCCAACATTGATTGGATCTAATTTATTTATCTGGTCAGCTGTTTGTGGTGGCAGTTCTTCAAATATATAACTATTCTCTATCTTAACATTATTTGGTGAAAACAAAGTTTCAATGAATGTGTTTAGACTATAATCATAATAACCATCCATTTGCAAATCATTATTACTCCTATCAATATCGTCCTGATGGAATAACGGTATTAATTTATCAGCATTGGTTCGTTTAAAATCTAGTATTTCTTTAACAGCAGCATCATATTCATCTTTAGTCTTAAATATGAAACCATATACATCTTTAATTAGATTAATTGGACCTGTAATCGGTTTGTAATATCTTTGTAATATTTTTCCATAACTGGTTAGCGCATCTTTTATCGTATCGAGAGCAATCTTATGTTTTGTAATTGCATTTTTATTATATTCTTCAAACTTTGGTTTAATCTGTTTTTCAACATCGTCGAATAGCTTTCTAAAATCGTGCTCAGTGCCTAGCCATGAGATAATTTTGGATGAGACCTCTGCTTTTTGTTTTTCTGTAAGCATATCATATATCTCATCATTAGTCTTATCGGGATTTTTATTTTTGAGGTCATCGAATGTACATCTTAAATATTTCCTAACTCTCAAATCAAATTCCAATTTCCTTCTTCGAGCCAACATATTAATATTCCTTACACCAATAATAGTTTCACCACGATTAGCTGTACACCATTCATAGGGGAAATCAAAATAGTACCTATTGAACTTATCTTTATCGGGCTTCCCATCTTCTAGAAAGAATGCTGATTCGATAGGAATGGGTACCTGCTCATCTGTGATATTATCAATGGTTGGATGTAGTGATTTAAACCTACTATACATTTATGATTCAATTAAAGATTTATTTTTGAGTAGGTATCGGGTGTACATGAAGTGGTTGCATGAGTAGATGTATGTGATGAGATATGGGAGATGATTGCATGAGTGGATGTGTGTGATGGTTGCATGAGATGATTTGCGATACAAGATATGGGAGATGGGTTGCATTAGTGGATGTGTGTGATGTGTTGCATAAGTGGATTTGTGTGAGATGGGTTGCTTGAGATGATTGCATGAGATGGGTTGCTTGAGTGGATTTGTGTGAGATGGGTTGCTTGAGTGGATTTGTGTGAGATGATTGCTTGAGATGGGTTGCTTGAGATGATTGCTTGAGATGGGTTGCTTGAGATGGGTTGCTTGAGATGGGTTGCTTGAGATGGGTTGCTTGAGATGGGTTGCTTGAGATGGGTTGCTGTAGGAGTATTCTAGATAGGTTGGTATTAAGTAGTTATACATAGTGAAGGGGGGATAGATAACTAGTATAAGCAAATGGGGCTCTCCGTGTAGGGTGGCTGGGTGGGGGTTGCTTGGGGGCTGTTTGGAGATATGGTTTATTATAGCGAGGGAGCTTTTCAAAGCGAGGGAGCTATAATATAAAACATCTCCAAAGTACCTCAAATTATCGTCTCTTCAGGAAGCTTTCAAAGCCAGAGAGCCCCATTTGCTTATACTAGTTATCTATCCCCCCCTTCACTATGTATAACTACTGCATTTTGATGATCAATTTACTTTTATTTTTTTTAAATTTTTAAACGGAAATATAATGGAATAAAAGTGTGTGATACATTTTTTATTTCTATAAAAGTTCAAAGGAAGCAAATTCATGCTAAGCTAGAGGATACGTATGGTCCTAATGCATACTCATATAAACAGGTAAAATATTGGGTGAAACAGTTCAAATTAGAGAGAATAAATCTTTTTTCTTGACCAACAAAAAAATTATCGGGTTGATATGATAAAAATCATTTTAAAAATATTAACAAAAGCTAGAAATTCAAATTTTAAATGGATTCTCAATGGTGATGAGTTATTGCTTTTCGGAAGCGTTGAAGAAAAAATGGATCCACATTTGTATGACGATAAAAATGATCTCAAAAATAGCATAACAGAAATTTTGGACTCATCTTAACAAGAATTTTTCGAAAAAATTTTTATAACCTAGGAAGAAAGATTAAAGATTTATATTCGCACAAAAGGTGAATACGTTCAATAAAGAGTTATTTATTAAAAAAAATAAATTTTTATTTTGATTATTTTGTATCAAAGGTAAAGACTTAATGACCACCCTATATCTATAGTAGGTTAATCATCATTTACAGATTCATAACTAGTGGATTCATCAAAATTTTGATAAAATTATTTTTTAAAATGAGATATTTTTTCTGATTTTGATAGGAAAAGTTTTTGGCATTAACAAAATATTGAATTAAAAAAAAAATAATAATTCAAATTTTTCTATATAAAAATTTTACATTTGTTTTTTACTAAAAAAGCTTTTTTCATTCTCTACAAAACTTGTTTTGGGCCTAAAAGTTTTCTCCCTTAATTTTGGATACATTTTATATCATTCAGGAAATGCATATTGTTGATTCAGAGGTGGTCGAAATTTTATTCTAATGATTTTTGACAAATTATAAATTAGATATATATAGAACTAATATAGCATATTATAGTAATATAGGTTTTATGTCATGAAACCGCTGGTACATCGAAAAAATGATGTGATAAATTGAAAAATTAATTGTTCAATTTCTCAAAATTGGATGATTGAAAAACAAGTTCAATATATCCTTATAATATAATAGTATTAATTAAATATAATCTTTATATAATTAATATATATATTATTTTAATTCTTAATTTTTGATGTATTTTTCATTTTGTAATATAAAAAATTTTGACTAAAGAACAGATAGAAATTGACTCTATGGCCCAAATTAATTCATTATGTTTATTATACTTGTTTATACAATATTTATAAATATTGCAATAAATTATTGGATATCCATGAAATTATTGAAATTATAAATTTTTCATGAGATGTAAAAAATCGTTTTTTTTAGAAGTGCGGGAACTATAAAAAGTCTCCAATATCCTTTATTTTTTAATATTATATTATTTACTCTATATAGAATATAAAAAACATAAAATAAAAATTATTTATTCGACAGGTGTAGTTTTATAAACATTTTAGTTTTTAATTGTAAACTATTGAATATGGAATTAATAAAGATAATATATTTGGATCAAATAGATAACTGTAACTGACTTTTTAACATAAATGCAAGTTATTTTAAATCTAATATCAGTGTATTAAATGTTCTTTATATTATTTTACATTAATTAAGATATAATGATTATCTCGTTGATCAAATAGGAATAAGAAAAAAGAATGAAAATGAATATAAATACAGATTATTTTATGTAAATATAAAGTTTATTTGGGTAATATATCAAATAATCAAAAAAAATCTTCAATTAATATTGAGAAATATACTTTCTTTTAGAAAAAAAAGTGATTAACTTATGGAAAATACTTTATTTAAGGAGATTATAATTTTTTTCAATAAATTTTGATGAAAACTTCTTTTATGGAAAAATCATATTAAATTTTCTTTTCATATGTATAGAATATACTTGAATAAGTATTTAGGAAGTGTTATATATCTTTTATTTCTTGAAATTTCGCATAAATTACTTTAAAATAAATAAAATAAAGAAACAAAACATAAATAAAATTGAATTACCTAAAAAGTTGATACTTCTTAAAAAGTCAATCGAAAATTATCAAAAAGTGAACCGAAAATTAACAAAAAGTGAACCGAAAATAAACAAAAAATAAATCATAAATTATCAAAAAGTCGATCGAAAGTTTACAAAAAGTGAACCGAAAATTATCAAAAAGTGAACCGAAAATTAACAAAAAGTGAACCGAAATTTAACAAAAAATAAACAAAAAGTTATCAAAAAGTCATTCGAAGATTATCAAAAAGTGAACCGAAAATTATCAAAAAATTAAAAATAACGTTTTCCCCAGAAAAAAAATAAGTTTTATAAAAGTTAAAATAGAGCTACGCCTGTCGAGTGATATTTTTTTATATTTTAATATGATATAATATATTTATATATATAAATATATAATAATAGTTATCCCCTTGAAATTCAATCTATCCCTCAAAATAAGCTCAAATAAAACAAATATTTTATAAAATGCAAATATTATTATTTAAAAAAGTTATTTTTCTTTATAACCAACATATATTATATATTAGATTAAATAAATCATATAAATATAAAAATAATATTAATTTGTATATCAGATATCGAGATAACACAACAAATTTCTGTTTTTTTAAATAATCAGTATTTTGATGAATAATTAATCAATTTCATTTTATACCAATAAATGGAATATTAAAAAGTTTATTAATATTAAAATGAAAATAATATTAAAGTATTCTTGATAAGATACAAAGATAATGAACATACTAAATTATACAAAAATACGTTATTTAAGTTCTCGCACTTCTTTTTTTTTTTGAAATAATCATTTTTTCTTGAAGTGTAATAAAGATGAAATTAAATTATCCTAGATTTCTTAATTATAATGATTTATTAAATATTAATTTTATATTATTGCATGCTAGCTTTAACGATAGGTTTTTCTATCATTGAAATAAAAATGAATATCCGCATTTAGATTATAAAACAATATTAGCAAATGTTTTATTTCTAATATTTTTTATAAAGCAATTAATATTTTAAATATTTTTAAAAAATTATTATTTTCCAAGTTATTAAAAAGATATTAATAAATATTACTATCATTCAACTTTTTCAGAAGGTATTTTTTTATAATTTAATAAATTTTAATTTAAATTAAATTTATAGAAAAATTTTCCCGATTTTTTTTTGTCCATATTCACATCTAATTTATTATAAAAGGGGTCGACTCTCTCAAATTTTTTTTGATTGAAAAATAATAATATCTTAAAAATTAAATATTCTTTCTATTTAATAAATTCTTAAATCAATATCTGATAAAATCTATATTAATTTAATATATCTTATAAAACAAAATATTTGCTATTTATTCTATTAATCATTAAAATAAGTTATATATATAAATAATGTAAATAATAAATCATTTAAGAATACAAAATATTTGCTATTTATTCTATTATGATATTTGAGGCTTTTTCTTAAATGATTTATTATTTACATTATTTATATATAACTTGAAATATAATAATAATTTATAACAAATTATATTATTGATATTCAAGAAATTATTGTTTTTTATAAATAAAAATTTTGAATTAATAATTGAATAAAATGCTAGTTTTTGAAAAAATTATTTTGATAATATCTGAATTTTGAAAATATATTATATTTATTAACAAATACTTATTATTTGGATAATATATTATTTATATCATCATATTAATGATAATATATTTATTATATATAATATAAATTATATATATATTATTATAAAATATTAATTTACATTTTTACTCAGTTTATATGTATATCACAATTGAGAATTAATTATAATAACGTATTAATTCAATTTTATTTTTCATAAATAAATTTATCTTACATGATATTTAATTAATTACTTTTTAATTAATTTAAAAGATGTAAAATAAATTATAAAAAAAGAATATATGACTTAAATGTTACAAAATATTTATATATTTGGATATTTACAAATTCCGAAAATCTCTTTGAATGGTGGAAATTAGATAAGAACTCAAAAATATTTTCCCCTTTCAAAAGTTAAACTTTTTCTGTTTTTATTTTTTTTAGTGAAATATCTCTATTTTGGCTAATAGAATCGGCTTCATATTTAAAATTGCATCATGTTATTGATAATGCCAATATTATTTATTAATAATTTTTTATAATTTTAGAATTTGGTAACCGCCAAAGGTCGAACCCTTTTTTTATTATTAAAGCATTCTAATTGATATCCAGGATTACTAAGGATTTTGTCATGACAATTTTTCAATATTTATATTTTAAAATCATAATAAAATTGGCGCCAAAAAATCATAAAAAATTTTAAACAAAAATCGTGCTATAATTTGATATTTAATTATGGATGAACAACTTGTTGCAGCAAGGAAGGCAAAACAAGATATTAGAGAATCAAAAAACGAATCTTCAATTGATAAAAAAATATTATTTCTAAATAATCAAATTAATTCTCTTAAAAAAGATAATGAGCTATTGAAAAAACAATTAGATGAACAAAAAAAGTATGATTTTGATGAATTAATTAAGCAAAATATAATTCTCGAAGATTTAATCAAACATTCTCCAAATTCAGATTTTAAAAATGACGATTACAAACCAGAAACCATCAATTTAGCATTGCTGATAAGATCAATATCACAAAAAGCATATGATATATTACATAATAATTTATTTTTTCCAAATAAATCATATATTATGGTAAAATTTCACGAATCTATATCTGATTTACCAGAAAAAATTACAAATACAGAAAATGTTGGTGAAATTATTAATATATGGAAACAAAAATTTAATATACCAAAAAGTCAAGTGATTAAAGCATGTTTGGCCGTAGACGCGCTTTATTTTAAGCCTGATATTAAAATCACAATGGATAATTTGATTTTTGGAATGATTACAGACAATGATTCAAAAGTTTTTTTACCGAAAGATTCAATTCAATATTTCACAAATAAACCATCTTCATTTGAAAAGTTTTTAGCATTGAATTGGAATAAAATTATTAAGGCTGGATTTGTATTTCAAATCCAGCCTTATGATTTCAAGTATAAGCCTTTTGTGGTTCACATTTTCCCATCAACAAATGGGAAAGCATCATGTATAATTGTTGATTTATTATTTCAAATCAGAGAATTGGCCAAAAATAGAAGAATACGAATTAAATCGTTTGCCTTCGATGGTGATAATGCTTACCACCAATTACATTTAAAATATTTTAATTCTTATGTTAGTATATTGCTTTTTAATAATAAATTTCATAACGTGAAAGCTAAAATAATGCGTGTAGTGTCTGACTATTTTCACTTATTAAAGAGACTAAGATATAGGTTATTATCATGTATAATACACTGTGGATTTACAATTGACTCAAAACCAATCATAATAGAAGAAATTAAATCGATTTTAAATGAGATGGGTGAAGTGATTTGGTGTAACGATAGATATACAAAGATGCACGATAAGCTGCCCATTGAATTATTTAAAACTGAAAACTTAATAAAATTAATCGAATCTGAACAATTATCCGCTGCAGCTTATTGGTTCCCTGCTACTATGTCATTGATTGCAATTAATAATGGTGAAATTGAAATTAAATTTAGAAAATTTTTACTTGAGTGTTCATTGTTTTTTATGGTGTATTATAAAGATATTTGGGAAAAAAATGACGGAAACTTACGCCAAAGAAAACACGGTGACCTGAAAGACGTTGTTTTTTACACAAAGGAGCTTGTAATTGAATTTGTAAATACTATGTATTCTCATTTGCATTTGATGAGTGATATTAAAGATTATCATTTTTCCTCAAATGGAACTGGTCCACTCGAGCACAAATTTGGATATGCTCGTGTTAAATCACATGATGTAAACATATTGTCCAGATTTATTTATGTTATATCATCCATTCAAACAGTAGAGAATGAAGACAAAAAGGCCAAATTTATTGACTTTAATAAAAATGCTGATAAAATTAAAGGAAGAATTAATGATTTTGGCGTAAGTGTGAAAACAGAAGGTGAATCAAATGAAAATGAATATGACGACGAACTTCCATATACTCCGCAAACAGTTGCAAAAGTATTTTTATCTAAAGCTGGCTTTAATATTCAAGCGAATTGGATGATCGATGAAGATGATGTGCTATATTGGACGAGTTTTTTTTAAAACAATTCATTGATGATAAACCAAAAATGAAAAAAAGGAATACAATAACAATGAATACATATCTTTATGGTACTGATAATTGCCAAAGGGCTAAAGCAATAATAACTGGTAAACCAGTCAAGGGTCAATACCCAACAAATTATAATAAAATGAAAAAAAAAATTGTTTGATGATATATGTTTTGAAAAACTACGTGGAAAGCCAAGTAAATATTACTTGTTACAAATAGTTCACTTCATTAAAGAAATTGATCCAAATTGCGACTTTGACCCAGGAAAAAAAAACTCCAAAATCGGAAATTTATGATTGGATCATTGAAAATCTTGAAAAATATTTTGTTATAATTGATAATTATAATGAAAATAAATTGAAAATTCAAAATAATACTTTTTTTATTTAACTGATTGCATTTGATCATTATTTGGTGATCAGATATTTTAATAAAAATTTCAGCGAATTTGAATTTTTTTGATATATACTTAAAAAAGAAGCAATACTAAAAGAATATTCCATTTTTTTTATAAAAAAAAAAAACATCATCATTAAATATCAAAATGAAAAAATGATTTTTTACCTAAAACATATTATAACTAATTTTGACAATATAAAAATCATTATTTATAATTATGAACCAACGAGTCAATTGGTATAATTTTTTTTTCTATTAAGCTTTTCAAAAAAGCATTTTTTTCATCAAAAAAACAATTTTTTTTTTTAATCAATAATAGGTATATCTATTATAATTCAACAATTATAATTTAAACATCATATATTTTTAAAAAATGCTAGATTTTTTAAAAAATAGCAAATGTAGAGAAATATCAAGATAATAATCATTTTAATAATTTCTCCAAATTGACAAGATAATTTCATTCAATAACATTGATTTATTATATATATGATATAAATATAAACATATTTAAAAATCAGCCATTTTTAATCGGTCAGTTTTTATTTTGACCACCTCTGTTGATTCATGCTCTCAATCAAATTAATATGAATAATGTTGATTTTTCTTGTTGAATCCGTTTTATATTGTTGTTTTACTTTTTATGAGCTCTTTTATAGACATTTTTTTTTAATTGATGCAGTTTCAATCTGTGCTGTTTCAACTGATGTTGTATCAATTGATGCCGTTTCAATCGATGCAGTTTCAATCAATATTGTTTCAATCGATATTGTTTCAATCGGTGCTGTTTCAACTGATGCTTCTTAATAGTTATTTTTTAATTGATGCCATTAGTACTTTCTTCTTCCTCCTCTACTTCTTCCTCTTCTTCGTATTCTTCTTCTTCCTCGTATTTTCATCTTCTTCATTTTCTTCGTTCTCATTTAAATATTCTATTATCTTACTAATTCCAATTGGAATCTCATTATACTTATTTGGATGCAAACGATAATCTCTAACTTTTAGTTCTAGTTCAATTCCCTTACTTCTCACAATATTTCACTCAATATTTATTACTTTACTCATTGCCTCAGATTTTTTTTTCAATTTGCTCCTCTCGTGAATTGAAAATAGCACCTTCAAGTTTTCTTTAGATTTACCCGAATAAATAAAAATCTGAAGGTGCTATGTCTGGCGAGTAGGGTGGGTGTGGAGCTCTTTTAAAGGGACTTTTGCTTATTTCTGACGTAATGAGTTTTGAGTTGTGGACTTTGCAATTGTCAAGGTATAACCAAATTTTTTTACCTTCTGAATTTGGCCATATTTGGCACTTTTTTGAAATAAGAACATCTAATATATTTTATTTAAAATAGGAGCTATTGTATGATACTCCTTGAGGAAGCGGATAGTATATAGGGGAGCCAACGACTAACACGATATTTTAAGTGTAAAATTTCAACAAGATAACCATGAATCGTTGATGATGGCTCATGTACGTCTCGGGCTATTGAACGGACTGAAGAAAAAGGAAATTCTTCTAGTACTTGTTGAATTGCAATTGCGAGTTGCATATCCTCCCTCTCGGAATGATACTCTCGCTTGCTGGTTATGTCCTGCCCACAGCGAAAAAGTCTCATCTTTTGATATATTGTAGAACTTTTCATTGCCTCTTCGCCAAACTTACGATTTTGTGTTTCTTGGATTTCATCCTTCGTGGGATGATTTATCGTCATTTCTTGGACCTGTGCATTTTGTTTTTGCATTTTAAAAAAATGAAAATTACAAACGTGCGAAAAAATAAACGTTCGATATCGTTCAAAAACCGTTCTTTTTTATTAAAAATTTAAACAGAAAATATATAAACTTAAATGTTTATAAATATTTAGAATGAAATGAAAATCTTTATTATGCATCGAGATTATGCGATTTCGTGGGACACTGTATATCCTAATGATTGTATTCTGAGAAAGACTAATGGAAAAATTATTTTTAACTGAAGTTGATATTTTTTTGGCCATTTTCCCGAGCTCGCTAATTCAACAATATAATTGTTTATTTCGTCATTCGTTTTTTTTTTTTATGCTCATATTTTCCTTTGTTTTGAATAATTTTTTAAAGGCGGGCATGACCTATTCCAAACTTTCTTATGGTTGCATTATATCCATTATTTGAATATAATGAATAAACCTCTATTTCATTGATTTTTTTTTTTTCTAGCATTAGTTTGTTTTTCTAGTATTTCTTGAGAAATAACAAAAGGAGTATCGCATATTGGGTCTGGAAGTGGCTCAAATGGCAAAGGAAACCTTTGAAATTCTCGCTGATCTAATATTTGATGCGAGGGAGGCGTTATTTGAAGATTTTGATACATATTTGCTGTTTGAATGTTACTGTTATTGCCCCATAAATAGCTAGTTGGACTAAAGTGAAATATAAGTTCGCGCTGATCTGATATTTAATGTAACCGAGGCGTCATTTGAAGCTCTCAAGATTTTGATACATATTTGTTACCTGAGTATTATTATTTTTGCTTGGAGAATAATCAAAAGGATCTGAAGGCTTAGGAAATTCATGAAAATCAGTTTGTTGATTAGGATTTTGATGATTCATCTTGCTATAAATAGAATAAAATTAATTCAATTTTATAGTTTTATTTATAAACATTGAAAAATTGAATACAGTTAAATATTTTGAAAGTACCAGATTTTGGATAGGAGTTTATATCTTTCAATAACTCTTTCAATATCTTACACTCTTTCTTATCTTATATCTTAACTAACACCTTATCGTAGTTCATTCTCTTTGTATCGATTATGTTTACAATTTCAGCTTGTTGTTCATCAACATTTGATATCAACTTGTTAACATAGCTGTTTCGATTATATCTCTCATCAATACATGGATTTACGATTATGTAATCTCAAAAGCATGCGAAGTGTTTAATATTATTAGCAGTAGCATTTATTAATGCAACTCAATCAAACTCTTTGGTTATCTCAATTAATCCAATATGTTGTAGTAACAAGTGTGCTTCATCAATCATTAGAAAGTAATCAAATCGTTGTTCTTTCATATAGTATTCTTCTATTATGTCACCTAAACATTCAGGAGAAGTGTTGCAAGTAATAATTATATTAACTTCATTGTGTACTGCTTTGTGGAACTCTTTAAACGCATTATCGTTAACATACAACCGAATGGACTTAACATTCATATCACTCAGTATGGTATAGAACTCTTCAGTGATATTCAATGTTGGAACTATAACCATAAATTTCTCTGTTTTTGATTTAAAATTCTTTGAATGTTGATATTAACATCTTCTTGTCTTATTAATAGTTCAACAATTCCTTTATTGTAATTAGATGCAGCAATAATCAACGCCGCCTTATTAAATGTTCGAGTTAAATTCCATAAATCATTCAATTTTTCAATATGATGAAAAAAGTTAGATTTGAATATCATGAATGTTTTTGATTTAAAATGTCTTTTAAATGATTGATGTTTTTGTTGCATTTATATCAATGTTTGTTTCTGTAAAATAAAGTTTCACAAGTGTGTAATAATCAAATTCACATAAAAAATGAAACATGTTTTGGTATTTCATGTTTGCTGGGAAAAAACAATAATTGTGAGATTCAAAGAAGTTCTAGAAGGGAATTTTGAATGCTTTTCATTTTTTCAACAAATCCTTCACTGGACATTTTTTACTTATCTAGTGTTATGCAAATTAATACAAATTTTTTTTTTAAATCATCGTATTTTGAAAGTTTTAATCTTGAGAGCTTTCAATCATCAGCGCCGCTCTTAGCTCAGTGGTAGAGCGTCTGACTGTAGAAATGTGGTCATCAGAATGTCGCCGGTTCGATTCCAGCAGCGCGGATTTTTTTTTTCGTCAAATTTAAAGAATCACACTAGCCAACTTTTTACACAAGATTCGAAATCTACGCATGTTCCTCAATCGATTGGTGGCCTTGGTTCTATAAATCAATCTAATAATATATCCATGGTCGACCAATCGTCGCGTTTTATCGAAGGTGGTTTCATGTCTTTTGAACCTACTGCTGAAGCAGTTTCGCATGATCCATCCGCTTTTCCTTCATGCGCTAACGAATTTTCAATTGGACCAAATATCAATTCTCCTCATTACTGTCCGGCGCCAACGGTGGCACTCCGACCTCCCATCTCGCAAGAAAACCCGACCCATAACTGTTCAACTACACCAATTATTGAGTTTCCGGAATCTGATCCCATTGACCCGAATTCTTTTGTTCATTCACCGCCCGAAGCCTATTTTTGCAACAATGAGAACATTTCCAATGTTAATGTCAATTTTGAACTAAACGAAGCTAATCTAAATACCATGGCCAATGTCGTTCACCACGATGTGGACGTCAACGAGCAAGTTGTCAATTCTATTGCAAACGTAGTTCATCATAATGTTCTTGTTAACCACGGGATCCTTAATTCAGCGGCAAGAGTCGACAATCATATTGTCGATGTTCAACAGCAGGTTCTTCAAACTCAAGCGATCGTCAATCATCATAACATTGAAGTTAAAGAGAATACACTAAACTCAGTTGCCAACGTCGAAAGCAACCTTATAGAAGTTAAATCAAATACCATCAAATCAATAGCAAATGTCGATAACCATGAATTAGAAGTCAAGACAAATACAATTAAAACAATTACGGAAGTCGACAATCACAAACTCGACATACGCAACAACACAATTGAATCGATCGCCAATGTTGATAATCACGAAATTAAAGTCAACAAAAACGATATCATTTCAGCAGTCAATGTCGATAATCACAAAGTTCTAGTCAAAAAACACGATTACTCATCAATTGCCGATGTTGAATGTCACTTTCTCGACATTCAGAAAAATAACATCAAATCAATCGCCAACATAGACAATCATTACATCGATATACATAAAAACGACAATAGATCTATTGCCAATGTAGACAATCACTACGTTGACGTCATATCGAATGATCAAAGATCGATTGCCAGAGTTGACAATCATCTTGTCGACGTTCAAGAAAGAACGCACAATTCTACAGCTTTAGTCCAACATCACGAGGTTAACGTCCTTAACGAGCTTTGTAGCTCAACAGCCCTTGTTCAAAGCAATCAAATTAATGTTAACGAAATGACACTTACAAACACAGCCAATATTTATAGCAATAATATCAAAGTGAATCATCAGATCATTCCCTCAACAGCAGAAGTCCAGAACCATAAAGTTAATATTGTTGAGAAAACACTCCAATCTACAATCGCTGTCCCGAAATTTGTTGTCAATGTTACTGAAAAAGAAGTTCCAATTAATATTTCTACTGAAAATATTGCCAATCAGCTCCTCTGCAGTATCCTGCAAGCCACTAATCAGATCACAAATAAGAATCTCACTCCTGTTTCAATTGATAAATCCTCTATCGGCATCCAGTCGATTCTGGATAATGAAGAGTGCCACGAAATTATCGCTGCCAGCCGTCCGCATGGTAGACCGTCCAAAAAGTCAATTCCTTATTCTTCTATGAATGCTACAAAGCCTTACTCTTCTCGATGTAGCACTATTGACGATGGAGAAAACCAGCGGCCCGCACAGGCTGTCACTGACGTTTCAGATATAGACGAAGGAGAGAGAAGTGAAGTTGCGAGCACGACAACGGAATCTTCTAACTCTAGTCAGAGTGTTCCTAACTCTAACCGAAATATAAATGACAACCAACTAAGAGGCCACAACAATAGAGACAATGATCGTAGAGACAACAGTCCTTCAGATGCTTCATCAGGCGCTGAAGAAGATGAAGGGAATTTCACGCCTGAATCTCTTGAAAGAGATTTAAGAGAAGTTTCGTCATATGAAGATTTAAAACGAGTGAGAAGGAAATGGAACCATAAACTAGTAGATGCATCATTGTGGGGATCCAATGTTGATGTCGTGGAGAACCCAGTGATGTGGAATGTTGTTATATCAAGTGAATGGCCAGGTGTTGGACGCTTTATCTGTCCTCATTGTCTAACGCACGCAGACGACGTACATGCAAACATTCGTAACCACCTCGAACGTGAACACGGCACTGTCCCCATTGATACACTACACAATGCCACCATTGCAAAGATCATCGGTCGTTCGCATCTTTGGAAACTTTGTAGAGAAGATAACGAAGATGTTATTATTGAATCAGTCTACACTTGTACCGAAGTAGGTTGCAACTACTTCACAAATGTCAGAAAGAATTATCTGTCGCACATTCGTTCACATGCCCAATTGAAAGATCTTGTCCAAAAGTTTGGAGCCTTCTGGGGCCCAATCATTGACAGAGCCAAAACTGGCAAAATGCTGAAGGCAGCTGACATCTTTAGAGAACGCATGGGATTCGGTTGTCCATTTTGTGACGACTACATTGCATGCTCAGAAAACAATTTTTCAGCTCACATCTCTCAGAAGCACAGTAATGTTCGTATTGAAGGAGTGGAGAGACCAACACCCACTCGAATCAGACTTATTCCTATGATTACTCACGAATCAAACGACATTGATGAAATAGCACCAGGACTTGACTTCGTTAGATTATCACGCCACAGAGAACCTCGAGTTAATAGAAGAGCCAACGATAACAATCAACAGCAACACGAAAATGAACCAAGTACAGAAAACACCCAGATCCCACAGATAACTCGTAACATTGACCACAACACTCAAGATGAAAGGTTGAACTCGTCTGTCTCATCATCACAACCAACACAGCAATCTCAAACACAGATCATAAATGAACATAGGCAAGAAGATCCAGCTGATGTATTAGGTCTTAATTTTGACAATAACACTTCCCACAACAGTGTTAACATTATTAATGCTAACCTGCCGAGTGATTCAGATGACGACGACGGAACACATTCTTTACGAAGTGAATCCATAATGGATACACTCACGCCTGACGAGATGGCCGTAGAAGAAGTTGAAGAAGAAATACATTATGACAAGGAAGAACTATTAAGGAAAGCAGTTAAATGGTTAAGAAAATGCGAAGAAGAAGAAGAAAATGGAGTTTCTCTCCCACGTTTGAAAGCAAGACAGCGGAAGCGTGTTATTGTTCCAATCCGTAATCTGTTCGAAACGAAAATAACTGAACTTATTAAATTTATTAAGTTTCGTGACATGGATGACGACGACTGGACTATTGCAGAAGGAATTCTAGCAAGGATTTCCCTCTTGATCCGTAAGTGTATCCGCACATCATTGAAAATCCCTATCAATAATACAAAGAAGAAGAAAGTTAGAAATAGGGACCTTGAGTATAACCGCTCCACTCTAACGGTTAAAAGAATTTTCCAATTAACCGAATTAAGTGATCTGTTAGAGAAGTTGAGTGAAATATCAGATACACGAGAAACAGCAGCCAACAGAAACTCTATTGCTAATATTGAAAGGAGGATTGTCGATTGCATTCAACAAACTGATGCTGGAGTCGTCAATGAACTTTTCGGAGGAAGATCTATTGAAAACGTGAGACGTTTCTTAAATGATTCAGAAGAACATCGTGACAGCAAACTTAAATGGCTCCATGGATGTATTATCAAAGAAGAAAGGAACTACGAAGTGCTTCGTGGACATCGTCATGAAAAAACAATCCAAGAATTTTATCGTGAAGATGCACGTAGATGCGCTGAATGGTTTATATATGGAACAGTGTCACCTGAATGTAAAGTGCCTCTAGAAAACTTCGTAAACCATTTTCGAAATGAATGGAGAAGGAGTGGAGATTACAAACAAGATTCTCCTTTATTAAACCTAGATCCATCTATAGATGAGGAAACACAACATTGGATGCTAAAGAAATTATCGGATCTGGATTCTATCGGTAAAGTCATTCGTTCTAAAGCAAATATGTCCGCAGCAGGACCTGATGCAATTTCAAATGTCGTGTGGAAGTCCAACGTTAATGTCACATGCAAACTTGTTTCACGCCTGATGAAAGCGATGTTGGCTTCAGGCAAGTCACCATCAGCGTGGAAACGCTCCAGAACTATCATGCTTTATAAGAAAGGAGATAGTGATAATGTGAAATCGTGGCGACCAATCTCTCTTACGCCAACGCTGTATAGAATTGTTATGGGACACGTTGCAAACGTTGTTCAAGATGCGAACAAACGTAATCCTATTTTCAGCTGCGCTCAGAAAGGTTTCGTGGCGAATGTCAATGGATGCTCTGAACACATTGGAGTTCTGAATGAGCTCTTCTCACATGCGACTCGGAATAAGAAAGACATTAATGTTGTCACACTGGATTTCGCCAATGCATTTGGTTCCGTTGATCACAGACAGATTGTTAATAGCCTTGTTTCTCTTGGATTCCCTAAACCTTTTTGCCGATGGATCAAAGACCTTTACAACGAGAACGTCACAACAATCTCTGTCAATGGAGAGAACAGTCAGATGATTCCAATGGAGCGTGGCGTTCGGCAAGGATGTCCTTTTTCCCCAATATTATTCAATCTATGTCTGGAACCTCTGCTGCGTGAGTTACTTTCAAACCACAAAGCCGACGGTTATAGAATAGACGATCTTTCCTTTAATGTTCAAGCTTTCGCCGACGATGTGGTCCTGATATCGCACAACACTGAACAAATGCGCAGTATGCTCAGAACAGTCCAGTCGTTCTGCTCAGTAACAGGAATGAAACTCACAGGTTCTAAATGCAAATGGTTAAGTTATATGATGAAAGATGGCCGAAGAGTTTCATCTTCAGACACACTAGAAATCAACGAAGACGAAATTAAATCTATCAACATTTCGGATTGCATAAAATATCTTGGTGCTCCTATTGCTACAAACCGTACTTCTAAAATGAAATTCTCTGAGAATCTTCTGATTAAAGTTAGACATCAAATAAATCAACTATTATTAAGTCCTCTGACTTTATCTCAAAGCCTTGATGCAATCAGAAGACTTATCATTCCTCAACTGGACTTCATTTTTATGAATGGAGTTTTATCTCTTAGCTTTGTTAAAAAATTGGACGAGAATATCAGAGGTCTCATTCAGAAGAAAATCAAGTGTCCAGGTTTGCCTATCGAGGTCGTTCATTCAGATTGGAAAAACGGTGGTATGAACATACCACGTCTTGAGCACCGTCTCGAGCTTCTTCAAATCCGTTCATTCCTCGGTCTTGTGACGAGTAAAGACGAGAGAATTAGAAACCTTATCAAACACAACATCATAGATGAAGCACACAAACGTCACTTTTTACGAAGCGACGATAACTCATTTATTGGATTCAACAAAACATCTTTAGGATCTACAAATGCACTGAAAACGAACACAACGTTTACTAGAGCTTTACAAGCTGCAGATAAACTCAACATCTCCATTAAAGTAGAAGATGAAGGACAGAACGATCCAGAGTCTCTTGACTGGATCAGTGACTCACCATTGACAATCTTCAAACTAACAACTGCTGTTGACAATGATGGTAAAATCATAAATGCAAAAAGTTTTCTACCGACGATGAACTTGCTTCTGGACGAACAATATAGTTCGGATCTATCGTCTAAAGAATTCCGATGCCACTCATTCGACTCTCTGAAAAACTCGAAACTTTCTAACTTTTTCATTGGCAACTGCAATGCACCAACATCTGACTGCTTGGTAAAATTTGCATTCCAGGCGAGAACAAACTCGCTTCTCACAGAAGAAGTGGAACATAAGAGAAACTTGAATCCAAGTGACAAATGTAGAGCATGTGGTGATCGTTTTACGGGATCACTAATGCATAGACTAAACAAATGTAACGCCTCAATGGTCCGAATCACAGCTAGACACAATGCAATTGCGCGCGTTATTAGTGAT